>JAZHRO010000056.1:22742500-23342500 GCA_037157565.1 Thalassia testudinum | reverse complement strand
ATAAATCTTTTATAAAACCCCACATGGCCAAGAAATGACTAGACTTGCCTCACCATTGTGGGTCGAGGAAGTCTGGCTATGGAGTCCACTTTGGCATTGTCCACCTTAATACCTCACTCAAAGACTACATATCCAAGAACAATGCCTTCTTGGACCATGAAGTGACTCTTCTCCTAGCTTAGAACAAGATTAACCTTAATGCACTTCTGCAAAATCTTTTCCAAGTTGGCCAAAAAAGAGTTGGAGTCTTTGAAGATGGAGAAATCTTCCATGAATACCTCTTGGAAGTCACCAACCATGTTTGAGAAAATCGCTAGCATGCATCGCTGGAAAGTCTTGGGTGCATTGCATAATTCAAATGGCATTCTACGAAATGCGAAGGTTTCATAGGGACATGTAAAGGTGGTTTTCTCTTGATCCTCTGGGTGTATGGCTACTTGGTTATATTCGATATAACCATTGAAAAAGCAAAGGTATTTTTGGCCAGCCAATCTCTAAAGGATTTGATCAATGAATGAAAGGGGGCATGGTCCTTTTTCATCGAAGAGTTAAGCTTCCTGTAGTCAATACACGCTCTCCATGTAGAAGCGATTCTTATTGGTACAGGTTCACCCCTTTCATTGGTAATCACAGTCAACCCAACTTTCCTAGGTACCACTTAGATGGGCCTAAGCCATGGGCTATCCGAGATTAGGTAGATAATGGCCTCATCAAGTCACTTAATTATTTCCTTTTTCACCACCTCCTACATGTTGGGGTTAAGCCTTGTTTGCATCTTACGGGAGGGTCTCATTCCTTCTTCCAGATAGATCCAATGGGTACAATAGAAAGGGCTAATTCCTTGAAGGTTGGCCAAAGTCCACCCAATTTCCTTTCTATTTTTGCTTAGGACTTGAATCAATTGGTCTTCCAGAGTCTTGGTTAGATGGGCACTAATAATCAAGGGTAGTGTTTGATTTGGTCCTTAAAGGATGTACTTCAAAGTCTTAGGCAAGGGTTTTAATTCCATGTAAGGTTCCTGGGTTGGTTGGGGTAAAGGTGGGGTCTGGGTGGTGTTCTCTAAATGGTTGCTCCAAGGGGGTTGAGTGCTTGATGAGGCTTGGGTCACTTCAATGACCTCCCTGGTTGGTGGGTGAACCTGAATTAGAGTTAAGGGTTGGGTTAAAGGGCCTTCAATGAATTTGATTAACATGGTCTCCTCAACCACATGGTCCATCTCATCATTATCGTCGATCAGGTACCTCCAAGACTTCCCATGGTGTGGTCACAGATCGGTTCACATTGGGTCCTTCCTCAAGCACCTTCATGTCAAGGACCAGGAAATCAACGGGAAAATAAAAATCTTGGACCTTGAGAATGACATCCTCTAAGACTCCCCGTGGTGCGATCACCAATCAATTTTGCTAATCATAGAGTGATTGAAGTGGGCTGAAGATCACCAAATCCAAATTTCTCATATAGAATCGTGGTGATTAAATTGGTGGATGCACTTGAATCTAGGAGGGCACGGTTGAAAGTTGAATCCCCAATAACACAAGAGATCAATGGTGCACTTGGGTCCTTGTTTTTTGGACATAGCCTACTCAAGATGGAAGCTAGCTTGCTCAGAAAGGACTACTCTCATAGTCTTATCCTGACGCTTTTGGATGCATAAATCCTTTAGAAACTTGGCATAGACTAGTATGTGTTTAGTGTCATCGAGGAGTGGAATGTTGATTTGAACCTATCTAAATAAATCCAAGAGCTCCTAATTACTCGAGTCCTTCTTCTTCCTATGTTTACTTAGAGCCTTGAGGAAGGGCATGTAGGGTGGGTCCATTACAATGGGCTCTTGAGTCTCCTCTTTCTCTCCAGTCAGGTCATGCTCCTCAGGCTCCTTAAGGTTTTGGTCAATTATGAGTGTGGATGGTGTAGGACCCTAGGTTGTTTTCCTACTCTTAAGGGTAATGGCACTGGTAGAAGCACCTTGGTTTGGGTGAACTCCTTGGGGTGGGTTTGGAAGAATTGGTTGGGGATATTGACCTTATTGAGCTTGGTGAAAACCCAATGGTATTTGGGGAGCGGGTTGAATCACATGTGCTTGGTTGGGTTGCTCCCTAAGGGGGTTGAAATCATGGGGCATACTTCCTTAGATGTTGAGGTTTCTTGGGTTTGGATGGTAATGCATTGAGCTATTGCAAGTTAAAATTGGGTCTGGCTTGAGGTTGTAGGTTATTGCTGGATTGCTTCATTTATTGCATTGTTTGCAACATCGTTGCGTGCACCTCTACTATCCTCAAGTTCAACTCAGCTTGACCATTGTGGTTCAAGTAGTTCATATTTGGCTGGTTGCCTTGATTCGAGGGCAAAGTAGGGTTTGCTTAACTCAGACCTATTGGGCGTGGCTTGTTCAAATTTCCAAACTGAAGTCTAGGTTGAGTCACTTGATGGTTTTCTTGCCCTTGGGTCATACAGGAAAAGTTGGGGTGATTCCTCCAACCTGGATTATATGAGTTAGAGTAAGGATTGCTCCTAAAGTTGTCCTGGATGGCCTGAGCATCCTCATAAAATGAGGATGGAAGACTGGGATAATGAATGACGAGTGAAAAGGTCTTAGTATGGAACCCAAGTGGTTCCTGGTGAATGGTTAGGCTCCTAGGTGGAGCCACATCTCGATTGTGAACAAACTCCCTACTTGAGAAGGTTTGAAAAGAAGGGAAGGGTGGTGCTGTGGGCGGCACTATTCCTTGTGGAAGGATGGGTTTGAGGTGGCGAATCTACCCATGGTGTGGTTCTAGGATATCAGCTCATCCAACTTTTTCGAGGCTAGGTCTACTTGGTCTAGTTTCTTGCATATGATCTTCATATCAACCCGACTAGAATGGTCCTAGATTTCGTGTGATCTGAGTTGGGGCTGAATGGACCTCCCAAATGTGTCCATGGAGGCGCGGTTTAGCAAATTCTTGCTCAGTTCCTCAAATAGCTCGCATGCACTATCAGTATCCTTATTGAGAAAATTGCCCCTGTAAGAAGCGTCCACGTAATTTCTAAGTTGGTCGTTCAACCTATGGTAGAAAATTTGTACGGATTGCCATTTAGGCACTTTGTGGTGTATACATTTTCTAAGTCTAGAAATCTTTCCCAGGCCTCATGCAGTTGCTTCCTAGGTTTTTGGAAGGTCATGATGGCTTGCCTAAGGGCATTGGTGCAACCTATAGGGAAGAATTTTATCAGGAAAGTACTCTTCAATTCTTACTAAGTATTGATAGTGTTTCCTATAGTCCTATACTAGTGGATTGCTTTGTCCTTAAGGAAATGGAGGAACAATTTCATCATCATCAAATCTTCACTAACATTATGGACCTTAGTGGTTTGGGCTAAGATGGAAAGTTCCTACAAATGTTGAATTGGGTCCTTGAAATTGAGGCCATGGAAATGGGAAATGAGTATAAGGACTTGGGGCTAAATCTCAAAATCCCCATTGAGGATTCTTACAGCTGGTCCAGCCCTATAGTTGAAGGGGTCATAAAACTCCCTTAGAGGCTTAAGTCCTGTCCTATGGTCTCTTCTCAGGTGGGCGATGAACAACTCTTGAAGTTCCTACATCTGAGCTATCTGTTGGCTCAAGATCTCAAATTGGTTTATGTTGGGTGGGTTTTCTGCCATTGGGTTAGGCTCACCAAAATCACGTCTTCTCTTGGGATTAGAATCCAAAGGTCCTCACAAGTCTATGTGATCTCCTACCGTGCATGTGACATTGGAAGAAATGGAGGAGATGAGAGGGGAACAAACAAGAGAAAATGTGCCCTAGCTAAAACAAACTCACATCCAAGTATAGGCCTTCTGTGTAATCCATATGGGACTTAAAGCCTTGGAAGAATGACCAATCTTGCAAGCAATTAAACCTCTCTTTCCAAGATCAATCCAGCTAGGTTGCTTATGGGTGTGGTTGAAGGAGCACTTTCCAAGGCTCTCTCCAAGGGTGCCAATTGTTAACCTCAACCTGCTTAGGTCGTTGGATGCTGTACCCGCAACCTAGTTACTAGATTTAATCAAGGAAATTAAGGCCAACCACATAACAAGCATAATCATGCCTACAAGACTTGAATTAGTCCAACCTTAGGGGCCAACATCTACTCCATTTTGGATAAAGCTTGGGATAATGTGCTCTTAGAATGTGATGGGCCCTTAATGGGGGGTTGTTGCCCTTAACGATCAATTAAAAAGTGTGTAGTGCAAGTGGCAAACAACTCAAACAAGGCCTTTAATTAGGGTGAGTCTTTTAGAGCATTGGCCTTGGTTTAATGTGGTTTAGGATTTCGCTTGTGAGTCTTGTCAATCAAGGTTTGGTAGGCACTCCAAGTTTTGCAACTACGAGTGAATGTATTTTTCTTCTAACACAAATAAAAGATATAGGGGTGTCTACCACAAGCAAAGGTCCTAAAGTTTTCACCCTAAGTATGTAACTCCTACAAAATTCAGATAGAGTGGGTGAATTAATTTTGTGCCTTAAGTGGTGAAGCCTAGCTCCAACAAGCAAGCAACTTTGTGTTTGATTGCATCAGTAAGGTAGGATCATAAAAATATTTTTTTTTCTATTTTTGAGGGGTTTTTGATATTTTTAATGAATTTTAGTTCACATACAGTGCAATTAGCTAGAAATAACCCCTTGACAGAAAGTGGACAAGATAGATATTTTTCTAATTTCCAAAAATTTCAATTTCCAAGAATTCCCAAAAAATTAAGGAAACATATGAAACAAATTTCAGGATCTTTAGGTTAGGATGCAAATGCCACAAAAATCGTAAAGACAAATTTTCAGTTCTATTTCAGTCCTGACTCCTTTCTACTATACGAAAGTTTAAAATTATGTAAAGCGAAATTTGAGCTTAAGTACATTTTGTTTAAAAGCTGATTTGAAGAGCTACCTCCCATCCAAATTTCAAGCTTTTTGGAGGTCTAGAACATTTTTAGTGATTTTTAAAAGTTCCATAAGTCCTGTTGTTTTGACCTCTTAGAGCAGATGAGTAGGTTTTAAGATGAGGGTCATGTATAAATCACACCACACCAATTTAAATCCAATTGTTTTCTTTGTGAAAAGAGATTGAGATGACCTACCTCTTATCATCACCTGTACTCAATGCGAGTGCAGCACTCCACAGAATTCGATTACACTTGCAACAATCACAACTAAAAACAAAGCAAGTGGGTTAGCTCTCAATCAAAAAGTGTGAGAACAAATAGAAAAACTTTTTGTGCCTCCCTGACAATGACATGAAAAAGTTGTCGCGCTTGAATCTATATGAAATAGAATTTGGTTGTTGTACGTGAAACGCATGCAAAAACTTTTAAAATATATCGAACTTGAATGAAAAATTCGATGAGAGCCTGAGTTGTCCTCGGGGAGGCGACGAAGTTTACTTAAGCACTCATCTTATTATTATATTTTTGTCTTTTGGCTTTTGTCAATTTTTTTTTTCCTTTTATAATGTGAGAATGGAAAGCCAAGATTGCAAACAAGATGCTACTAACTACACGATTACACTAAGCAACAAAATAAACAAAGAAAGCAACAAGAGTAAAAAGTAGAGAATGAGAAAGAGATGGAGGAAGTAAATATAGTAACTAATGGCATCAAATGAAATCAACAACTATTTTCATTCATTGAAATAAATGTTCACAATACAGTAACAAAATGCTTACAATAAAAACAAAAATAAAGTAGGGAATGTGGCCTTGACGTGATCTTGCAAGGGGAACAAGTGTCGCAATGCAATCACTAAGGGCCAATTTAATAGAAATAGAGAGAACTACATTAAGAACAAAATAACAAAAGAAAGAGACAAAAAAGAATTGGCACCTGCAAGCAACGCCTTGTGCATCGAACGCAACCACTTGGGATGTTGCCTCCTTGATGAAGGCTTGGGCGAGGAGCATGTGGATGACTTAGGCATGGCTCATGGGGGCTAATGGGGGATGGAGGCAATGGGAGAAGAGAAGGTGATGGGAGATGGTGGCGTTGGGAAATGGAGGAGATGGTGGTGGTAGTGGGTAGGGGAGAGGAGATGGTTGAGTGTGTTGCAATGGAGAGGAGAGGAGGGGGGGGGAGGTTGGAATGGGGAGGGTGTAGGCTTATATAGTAGTGGTGGGGTGGCATGTAGGTGGGCTAGGGTTTTAGTGAGGTGGAGAGGGCTGATGAGGTGGAATGGTGACTAGGATGATGATGTGGTAGAGGTCTTAGGTGAAATTTTAGGAGAGGGTAGAGGGTGTCTCATGGGATTTATGGGTGTAGTTTAGGCTTAGAGTGAGGTTAGGATTGGGGATAAATGAGGGTTGCTTCTGCAGACTAATGTGGATTCAATGTGTGTTCCCCATGCTACCTTGAGATGCATTGTTTCTATTATTTATTCGGCTCCTTAGCTCCTGCAATCGAAGATGGACATTTGTTAACACAATTATTCATTATTAACTCTAAGTACATGCATGGCCTAAGGGTGCATGAATGCATGAAATGCAATGTATATGTACACATGAGTATGATGCATTTTGGGTTACTAAGCATAAAATAGGCATATTATAGATGTTAGTCATGGTTTCATCAAATATGTCATCATCATGGGACAACTTGCATCCCCGTCCAAATGGAGTACGTAAGGCAATGGTTGGTCATCACTTGCCCAAATTCTCTGGTGAAAAGGCCACATGACATGGGAATGATGTGCCACTTAAAACATAAGCAAAGTATTAACTGTCAAGGTTTGGACCAATATTGTAGAGGATTTAAATCCTACTGAAGGGGGGTGAGAAATTAAACCCTACTAAATATGAGCAAGTGAATGGATAGCTAAGCTCCAATCCCTGAAGTAGTTGCTTGCACGAGCAAGTTGAGGAGCAGCTATTTGGGGCAAGGAAGGTATCCTAAGAGGAAAAACTATGGCGAAAAAATACACCCGTTAAAAACAATAAGTATATTCCCTCACCTTGGAAAATTGGAGTAAGTGAGTGGGTTCAACTGATGAGGGAGGAAATTAACACTCACAGAATAGGTCCAAGAGACCCAACAACTTCGGCTGAAAAGGGTAACGAGCCTAGTAGCCTCGATGCCCTAATAGTAGATCTACCTGAGGATTTGAGTAGAGGGAGAGTAGTTGAGCTAACCAAGAGCCCACCCTTCAACCCAAAATAGGGTTTGGTGGACCCTTGCCTTGGCATGATCGAGTGAGGGCAAGCAAGATCGAAATAATGTACCTTGCATAATGAGTTATGCTAAAACCCTCTAACAACATCACTATGTCAGTTTGCTAGGCAAGAGCAGATCCTCCAAGATCCCCAGAACAAAATGATAGGGAAAGTCCACATGGTGTGAAACTGTGAAGGAGCCAAAAATAGGAAACGTGCCCCTTAGGCTTGACATTATGGAAAGATCGAGATCTATAGGATGTTTATTGTTACCTAAGAATCCTAATGGTCCAAGGATTGGAGAGATTATAGATATTATATATCCTATATATGTATTGGAATGCAATTATACTACAAACTACTATAGTGAACTATTGAGGGTTAAATCCCCTTCCCAAATGTATACCCTTGATGTACTAATCTCTTGTCCCATTTGTTTGATTGTCTACATTCACTTGATCAACCACATAACTCCAACAATAACATATGGCAACCACCTACTCATTCTATTCGAGTTATTCCTATTTTATTAATTAAACTTGTCATGTGGAGTTTACGCGTAAGAACCTTAAATTTAGAATACCTTTATAAATTAATAGATAGTTAATCTTATTAATTCCTTTTGGAAAGGGATTTAGATTCCCAAAACAACCTCTTTATTTTTTTTCTAAAGATGAACCACTTCTTATTGGATATATACACTACATATGAACTAATTATGCACTAAACAATCTATAATAGGAAAAGATATACAAACACCATGGATGTCAAAAATTGCCTTTATTTTGAAACTTTGAATTTCTTACAAGTCAAGTTTTAAAGCCACTGAAAATTTGGATCATGGGAAATTGCAATGAAACACTTAAAGAGTATGATTTCAAGGCTATTAATAGAGGACTCTTCGAATTTGGAAACCAACAAGGGGCCACTAGTCATTTGATACAACTGAATAATTTATGAAATGTAGAAAGCTAATTTTTCAATATATTATAGCAATAGTTAATCAATGTGTTTAGGTAGTGCACAATTGTTGGACGAACTACCTGTGAAATTATATGTTATGGAAATGGATTCTTTTATTGATTTCTTCGTATCTAACCATGATTCAATGTCCTTTTTAATATTAAGCACTTTATGGACGTGTTTAAAATCATTTAATAAATTTTCATGAAATTTGATCACAAATATGAATCCAATAGAGTAGGAAAGAAATGGAGAGATGAATATTGCTTCTTAGTGGAGCTTAATAGTGAATAGAAAATTTTCTAATTCAAAGATATCCAAACTTTGCAGTGTTGGAGTACTGTATAACTTGTATCGAAATCTTCATGGATAATATCCAACATCCACAAAATTCAAACCACGATGACACTAATATTTTAGAGTGGTCCTTGTGGGTTGCACTAAGGTGGGGTGTGGGGGGGGGGGGGGGGGGGGGGGTGATGAATGCAATAAGATAAAAATGAAATATCAAGCACAAGTAAATTCACCATAAGGACACAATGATTTTAGGTGGGAAACCCAGAACAGGTAAAAATCACAACCTTAGTCACCTCGATTTAGGATTTTCTCGATCGCCAAGCGATCCAATCTACTATACCACACCACTTTGAACCTGAGGGTGATGTATCTCAATACAACAATGTACTAGGTCAAACCAATATAATTTTGTCTCCATGAGACTGGAGCCCACAACTTGGATACCCTTTAAAAATAGAAATAAAAATAAAGATCCTATAGGGCCTTAAGATATATGTAAAACAATAGCTTCTATAGGTTGAAGGAAATTCCCTATGATGGAAGTGGATCGAAGTGTAGGCATAGTGAATCAGTGCTCTCAGATGTAGAGTGATGAGTTTGGAGTGTAGATAGGCAAGTCTCCCTTTGAATTTGTCTCTGTGTATGTGGTGGGAAGAAATGATTCTCTTATTGTATGTTGTAATGAAGAGCTACTAGGCTAGTAATAGAAATGTTAGGAAGGCTTTAGAATAGTTGAGAGAGGCCTTATAGCTATTGAAAGTGATTTGGAATAATAATTCTCGAAATTAGGATAAATTTGCATGAAGCTCTACAATTGTCAGAATAATATCAAATGTCTGGTTAAGTCATCAATCATCTACTCTATCAGGTTAGACATCTGAACAAAAGAGGTGGACATCTGATAGAAAGGGATTCAGAAATAGGTCAATAGGCACATGCTTAAGGGATTTCTGATCAAGTGACCAGAAGACTTAAATGAAGGTTCTGGATGTCTGACAAAGACGTCTGTTACTATAACCAAGTCTTTCTTGAATTTGGGTTTAGAGTAAGGTCGGGCGTCTGGTCTCAATGTTGGTAGTCTAGTAGGATGTTTGATACTATAGTGGAACGTCTGATATGGAAATATTTTTAGGATTTGGCTTATGACACAAGATCTTCCTAGAGTTTGATTTTTGAGGTCCAACAGGTAGCTATGGGTTGTCTAATATTCCTATTGGATATCTAAGGAACCTATATGATGTCTAATGTTAAGGCTGAACATCTGATTACTTAGGATGAATTTGGACTGCCAATGATTACTACGTAGGATCTTTAGTAAAAGGCTCAGTCTTCTGATAAAGAGTTTTGAGACGACTGACAAGGATATTAGATGTCTGATTAGGTAGTCTGTTTACTGCTTTAGATTTCTAATTTGATTTGAAGTTTTTCCTCAATGTCCTAAGGTTAAGTAAGGATTTTTATGACTAGGATATCATACCTAGGCTCTTTAACAACATATCCAAATAAAGGAAAGAAAAAATACGTCAAATGAGAATTACAAAGACAACTACAATCTTTAAGCTTTTCCTTCTTCTTCTAGCTTCCTTCTTCTTGACCATCAACTTAGCTCCTTCCTTTCTTGCTTTGGCTCCTTGTTCTTGAAATGTCAGTCTTCCAAAGAGCAATAGAACAGCTATGCATTTTGTTATCAGCAAAATCAAATATCATGGTGCATATGCATTACCAGTTCTATATTTAGAGTTAATCTACTAGTTAAGGTTGTCTCACATTAGGATTTCCCTATAACATCCATAGATAAAATCCACTATAGAAACTGGTAGGTTACTTACATGTGTAACCTAAACCTTTAAAATCACAATTAGTCCATGACCAATTAATTAAGCTTGTTCATGGGTAGTTCAACCCAACAACAGTGAACTAAGTGATATTTGAATCAGTTGTCAACTTATATACTAGTGCCTACTTGTCACTATCTAGTTTGTAATAAGTTCACGCTGATTTAAGTATAATACGAAAAATATGACTGCAATATTAATTGTCAAATTTTAATCTTATAGATTAAGATCTATTATATAAATATTACAAACACCGTTTAGTAGGGTTTTTTAAAATGCTTCGTTGAAATCCTAAACTCAAAAATTTAAAAGATACTGTACTTTAAGAAGCAATAGGTGAATCTACTACTTATTGGTGACAGGGCTTCTCCCTAGATTCATAAATTACTTCCCAGTAATAATTCTTTTAGAATTGCTTTTCCTAGAATATGCTTTAATGAACATTCCTTTGAAATCTACTTCACTTGAGATTTTTCCAAATTAATTTACTAGGATATTCCTTTGAAATCAATTTCTACTCAAGTTTTAAAATCTCCTTTAAAATTTTTTTTCAGTAGAATCTCCTATAAAATAGCATTTATAGAATCTCTTCTAAAATTAGTTTTGTAGAAGTTCCTCTACAAATTCCCCTTGAATGTTCTTCTTGAATCGCCAAGGCTACTCTCCTTAGAATCAAAACTAGAGCATGAAACTAAAGAGCTTGGAGATAGAGAGGTAGAGCTTTGATATAGAGTATTTTCTACCTCTTGTGTTGTGTGTTGAAAAGCTTCATAACTTCCTTTATTTATTGGAAAATTCCTCCTTGCAAAATGATTATAATTTTCCATTCAAACAACTAAAAATCATGGGCAAATCAATCACTTTTTAAAAGTTAACACATATGTGAAAATGATCTTAAATTGTAATATTCTTAAGTCAAGTTTGATTCTCAAACATCTTCTCTAAAGGCTACAAATTCACTATCTAACCAATAAAACATACTTAAGCAGTCGGTTTAGAAAATTTTGTGCATAACTTTTCCACTCAAATCCAAATGATTAGAGTGATTTCAGATCAACAATTAATTACTTCAAATTCAAATTTACTGACATTTTGCTCTCTATAGGCTTGGCTCACTCCTAGGTCATCTGGATTAAGCCTAACTTGTTAAATCCACTTAATTGGTGCTTAAATAATGGTATTATCAAATTCATCTTTAACATTCTAGTAAACTAAAAATGTAGATACCCAATAAAAGTTGTCTTCAACGCAATATTCTCCAATTGCATCTTCCATCCTTTAATCTTTAATTCTTCATGTGATGAGCATAATCCTTTAATATGCAACTTTCATTAGAATAATTAGGCACAAACATTTTTTGCATAATTGTTGTTATACACAATGAATCTTCATAAAATCTTTTTTGTATGTAAAGTAATATCACATGATTACTTGTATACACTCATTCACACATATAATATATAATAATATTTCACAAAAATATTTTATCTCTCCTTCGAAAATTGCAATTTATCCTACCAATTTTTACTATAATTATTTTATCTTCTCAAACCATCTCAAAATATTTTATTAATATCAAAATCATCGATTAATAATATTTCAACATTAATCTATAAGGAATTGGGAAACCATAGTACTTAAGACATGAAGTAGGGACTACACCTCTTTGATTGGCTTTTACATGATTAAAAATAATTAGTCAACATAAACCATATCCAACTAGAAATCCCTAATAAATTAAGCAGCTTTGTTCAAATTAATTTATTGAAGAGATACAAAATTAATTTTCAACAAAGAATACCTTTTGCACATCGAAGTTACAATGCTTAAAATACTACCCTTACCTGATTATGAAATGTTTGTAAACTACATGCATGCTACATATGCAAAAGATGTCACATAAGAGAGGGAAAGGGGGGATAGAGAGAGTGAAACCTACGGAATAGATGGAAATCCTTAAATTATGTTCGCGGTAATTGTCCTACTATATTTGCAATATGCCTAACTAGGTGTTTGGTTTGGAAATAAATTATTGATGTAATTCCTAACTGCATCATTATAAATGATGGTTATTCTTTTCATTTAATTGAAACATGTAATTAGTTTCCCTATTAATTGCATTACTTCTTACATGTATTATATTATAGGGAAATCTTGCAAGTAGTTGATGATAACGTCATCATCAGTCATATCTAGTTTTAATTAGTCATAATCAATGAATAAATGCTCCTGCATAACCGCCAGAAGATCATAATTCATTACATAATCATTTTAAGAGAAATACAGTAAAATAGGGGTAAAAATGCAATTTTAACAACACATTTCAATTACAGAATAATCATGGGGTTTCTCAGGGGTTAATCATAGGTCAAATGGTCATAATTGTCTAACAAGAAGGTCCGTGCAGACAGAAACGAGTTTTCACACGTTTCGAGAATTAAATGACATCTGAAACCCTAAAAACATACTTAATTAACTGAGGTTCTGGTCAGAATAAAATTTACATAAACTTTCTAAAAATCATATAAAAATATTCTCTAGGGTTTGGTATGCTTAATTTGACTATCAGAACCTATTTTGACCAAAAACAGAGTCTCAGATAGATAGTTGCCCTAATTTTGGTTTTGCATAAATTACCTAGTCAAACTAGGTCAAAATCAAAATCCAACTTCACCATTGGATTTCTTAGGTCTAAATTAGGTTTTTACCAAAATTTGGACCCAATCTGAGATCATCTTGACCTAGTTTGCAATTTAGTCCTATTTGACTCTTTTTTCTCACACACATGCCCCTAACTTTCAAAATCCTTACAATTATGCCCCTATCTTTGTCATCATTCTTTGCAAATAGGTCCCTCCATCATTATTACGAAGGAATCCTTCTCCGACGACCTTTGATTGAAGAAAACTCCTCTGATCAACGAATCCCTTCTAAAATTGGAAGGGAGATTCCTTAAGAAGTTGTCTTTCCAACGCACCCAACTTCGAACTCCATAACCTTCCCAATCTCTCATGCGAACGCATGAGAGATTCAAGTATCTATTGAGTTTCTAACTTCGTCGAGCCTTCCAAGCTCGCAAAGCTTGATTCACAAGCTTAAACCGACTCCCTGCGGCCTATATAAAGACCCCCAAGGCCTGCCCAAACTCCCACGCTCGAATTTGGCTGGAAATCCCCCATGTTCCTCCCTCCTCTCCGGCCGAATAGCTCCTCGACGTCCGACAATCTTCTCCAACCTCCCTCATCATTGTACACAATACCAGCAATGGATTTGCCTTCCTCTCCTTCGCTCTTGGTCGTACCAGCAGGAGCTTCTCCCTCGTCTTCATCGTCGTTTTCTACCTCACAGGAGTATCTTCTTCCTCGACACCGGTCAATCAAAGTCGGCGTCGTTCTCCTCCATTCGTCCATTAGATTAAGATTAGAATAATTCCCTTAGACTCATAGATTAATTCTCCTCCTCTTAACTCTTGTTTCGACCCCTCGACTACACCACCCACCACCTTCGTCTCCACCTCCAGCAACCACTTTGGCGAAGTGTTTCTGCCACCACAGCTCTCCATCTGCCTCGTCGAAACTACCTATACCTCCGCCTCAACTCCATGAACCAAACCCCTCTCTTATTTCGCCAATTCCACCTCCCAAAATACTCACCAAACAGACCCACCTCTTTCAACCTAATTCGCCTTCGCCACGCTTACCCACGACCTCTCGCAACATGCCACCAACACCGTTACACTCCACGTCGTCCGGCAACACTTCCTGAGTTGTTTTGACATGGCTGAGAGGCCATCTTTTGATTTCAGGTACTCGCTCTTTCGTCGCCATTGACAGAAGCTTCAAGCTTGATAGAAGCTTGCTCCAGGTCTCGCTCGTTCTAGGTCACACCTCCAGGAGACGTGGACACCTCCCAGGTTGCGATCCAAGGTCTCAATTGGAAGCCACGCCCTCAGCAGCTACCTTGCTTGGAAGAGCACTCCAACAGTAAACGCATGCAAAAGAAAGCCATGGATTTAGTCCCACATCATGGAGCATAGCGGCCCCTGCAGCGCATAAAGAGAATTTGTGATTGGGCCTTAGTGCCTCAAGACACTTGGGGGGTGAGGTCCCCCGCACCCCTTCACGCCTCGCCCGTGACACCTCCACGTGGGTCTGGTCCAATTACCCGCCTAAGCCACACACCTCGGCTGCTACCCACTTGAGGCAGCCCTGGTCCCAAGTACGCTCCGATCCAATACCCAAATACCTAGTTACCCTTGCGGAAGAGAAGAGGAAGGAGAGAGAGAGAGAGAGCGCGGGGTTAAAGGGGGTTTTTGCTATGAAGAACAATGGCTAACACTTAGCCGTTTGAGAAATTGTGCCCTATGTGCGAAGAGAAGAAGAGAAAAGAGAGAAGAAAATAAAGGAGAAGATCTAAAGAAGGCTAAGGCAGGAGCGTACAGAAGAAATCAGAGAAGAAGAAAAGGAAAAGAGACAAAGCCAAAGAAAGGAAGGAAAAGCCAAAGAAGAATAGCAGAAGAAAATCAAAGAAGAAGCACTATAGCAACGCACTTTAAGTCGTATGATTGTCTGATTCACTGTTTGTTCATTTGATTCTATTTGAGTAATTGCTATATATGTGTTAAGCTAATAATTGGTGATCCAAATTACCATTATTTTGTCTAGAGTTCTTTTTATCTCCTCATATACTCATGTTATACATTGCATATTAGTTTTTGAGTAATTAATTGTGCTCATTTATATTATCTATTGAGATTAGCATGTGAATGCAATATTTGCTCCCTGTGTTCGACCTCAGACTTCATTTCTTGATTCTGAGCTTATAAATTTTATTTATTGTTTGATTTATTGTGGATTTCAAACTACGACGACAATACTTTGATTTAAATCCCTGATAGATCACTCATAACAGTAGTCATAAATAATTTATGACTAGGTTCTATAAAGAAACTTCGATTGATTTCTAGGATCTTTTATCAAAGAGTTGATGAATTCTTCTAATTATTAAGATGAAAAATTCAAAATGAGAAACTATTTAGCATGCTACCTCCAAGTTGTCTAATCAGAAATAACATCTAAATCCTTAATTTGATTCCATGCCGAATTAGAACATTACATACTCATCTCATAGCTCTAACAAAAAGTGATGGTTATTGATCATGAAGGCATTCACATTGTGAAATTTATGATATATCTCATATGTATATACATAAAGAGGTATGCACGACTGATTCAACATTTAGGACTTAATGAATTTGCTATCCTTTCCAAAACTAACTAATGTAATGTATAACAGGTAATACATGATAATCATGCTAAATAATTTTTCTAAACTCATTTAGGTTCTTCATTTCCCCATGGACATATGGAGGTGGCCATAAATGGTGTTGGACCTCTAATTATAGAGATAAAACTTTGTTTATACAAGTCATTCATTGTGAATCCTTAATGAGAAGATATCCCTATGTAATATTGTCTTGTGTATGCTAGCTTCTTAGCATATTTGCCACATATTGTAAATCTCAGTTATATAAGTCTACATAATCCCAACTAGACATAGATTCTTCTCTCGGATATAAGAACATTCTTGACATAGATTCTTCTCTTGGATATAAGAACATTCTTCAATCTCAATTTCACTGGTCAATGTTTTGATTAATGTTCTTTTAAGAATTTTAAGATTTCTATACTTTATAAAGAATTAAGTGAAGTGAAGATCTTCTTTACATAGAAGACTTCCATCTCTTTTAATTTTGGAAACTAAAATCATGATAATGAAACATCAACAATTTATAGAGATTCTAATATCTTATCCTCAGTATAGATTGATTTTAGGATATTTTTCCATTCCTATTTAACATATCTAGGCTAACATTTCTATAATGAACTTTGATGACACAAATGGGACCATTCATAGAGATATGTATACTTAAAATTATTTATTCACATAAATGAAACATCACCTAATTAACATACTATATGTAATTAAATAGCTTGCTAAGGCAATTACATATGACCCTTAGCTATTTTAACTTATTTAATATTAATATGCCATAGGCTTTTACTTTCATCCTTGATCTGCTTAAGTTTTCTTCAATAGTAATGACCCTTTACTTCTCTTTTTAAGAATTTGTATTCCTTGAATGGCAATTGGTGGTATGTAAAGTATGAGTTTTGCCACAAATGATAAGCTTGTAGTTACATTATGCATAGCTTAATGTTATGACCCGGTTCTCGAATCCCTACAGGACACAAGACCGGACCGACTCGACTGATCCCAAAATCCAGTCGTCCAATGAGAAAGTAACAAAAAAGCAGGAAAGTAAACCACATTCACTATGCTAAGCAACTAATAGTAAAAAAAGTACAGCAGTAAAGAAGTAAAAACTGCTACAGTACGTATCACCACCACAACAGTAGAAAGTAACAAGTACAGGAACATAAAGAATAGAATATAAAAGTACAAGAGTCTAAACTCACTACAACAGAAAGAGGTACAACAATAAGCTACAAGTACTGGGCTCTACTGGGTCTAGCACCCTCTGCAGCTGTAGGTTCTGGCTGCTCAACAGCTGGACCTGAAAAGGGTTATGAATACACAAAGTCAGCAAACGCTGAGTAGATTGGCAACCAACTAACTAAAATAGTAAAAGCGGACAGGTAGCTGTTATTTTTCCATTTATTTTCTTTAACTAATTATTCTTTTCCACTACTTGGTTTATTTATCAGGTCTCTTTCTTGATCTCAAATGTTCCTCATGGGAACGATCTTGATTATAATCTTTTCCGAAGAGTAGAAGGCACACGTGGTGCTCTCCTAGCCGGGAGAGTCCCCCGTGGTGATCCTACACCCAGTCAACCACCCCAAGGTCACGGACAGACATAACGGTGACTACGGCATACGCGATAAGCACACGGGTAGCTACCCCACATTGGCACGTGGTCAGTCGTTTTCGTTAGCAGGTGCGTCCAAAGTACAGCACGGAACCAGTATAGGGCCTAGCCCTCTCAGTAACAGGGGTCTAGCCCCTAAGAACCAAATAGGGATCTCGCCCCTCCATAGTCCGCGCACCCTCGCCCGACTACTCTGGTTTGCCTGGTGGGCCTAACAAGTCAATCTAGGGCGGCTAAATGAACCACTGGCACCATGGGGTGGCTAGCTCTCTCCCTACACTAGTAGCTCTCCCCGGTACTGTGTACGCGAGGGCAAAGAAGTCGGTACAGAGTGGCCAATCCTAACCACAGTTCCCAACCCAAGGGCGGCTAGCTCCTCTCTGCACTAAACAGGGGGAACAATCGCTCTCCTTGGTACTTCGTACTTAAGGGCCAGCTCACTTCCCCACTCACATTTCCAGATCCATTCCATTTATTTCTAGGAGCTCTACTCCTAATTCCCCGTAGGGTTCATGCTCATATTCCTCAGGCCAAGCCATACCAGGTTTCATTATTTCTATTTCCATTCTCAGGTTATACATATGCAGTTGTATTGCTATCATTTACATTTCCATACACAGGTTATACACAGGTAGCTCGTAATTCCATCATTCACATTACCATTCTCAATTTATATATATGCAGCTCGTATTATGTCACTTAACGTATATAACAGGAATTTACATGCAACAGTTTGCTAGCACAAGTACTTTACATTTCACAGGCAGCTGTTATTTATTTACAGGCAATTGTTATCATTCTATCTACTCATTCAAGACTACAATTCAATCATCTATTACAAACATTTCAAGTTTTTCTCGTCCTAGGATTCATGCCATATCCTAGGTTCTAATCATTCATTCCACATATGCATTTAGGTTATAATTAATTTAGGAGGAAGCCACTCTACCAGTAAACCTAGGAGTATTGTGGGCTTGAACGGCAGGTTCACGTGCCTCAGCAAGCTCAGAACCTGCAATGGAACGAAGTCCTATGACAAGGAACAATCACAAGGAAACTATCAGAATAGTATGGAAAGCCATCTAACAAGTAGAGGAACTCACAAGGAACACAACGTTATCTTAATTGCATAAAACAGAACTCAAACGGACCTTAAACGGGTCAAAAATAGCATTTCTGACTCAAATCAGACATCTGGAACAACTTCCAGACGTCTTAAAAGTGTCCAGTATCATACCTCAAGCCCTGCGCCAATCCTCAGACATCCAGGAACTCTTTTGGACCATCTGAACCCTGCTCCAGATGCCCGACCACTTCTCCGGATGTCTGGAAGTGCCTACAGTCGTCTGGTAAGCTCCCTAGACGTCTGAAAAGCATGAGAGGGCGTGTCTTGTGCCTTCCTGACGACGGCGTTGTGACTAGCTTTTGTTGTAGAAATTACGTTGTAGTATAGCAGTTATTGCCATCATTACAGATATATTTTTTACTCGGAAAATAAAAGAGTTCCCGAGGTCGAACTCAGGGAGCAAGTCGTATTCTAAGAGGTACAAAGTTTCTATTACAAAAATAGAGAGAGAGAGAGAGGGGAAAATTTTGCTTCTTCTTCTTCTCTTCTTTCTTCTTCTTATCTTTTTGGTTGTTCTTCACCTGTGCTTTCTTCTCTTCTCTTTCTTTTTCTTCTTGGTCTTCCTTCTTGTTCTTCAGATCTTCTTTTTCTTCTTTGTCCTCGTGTTCTTCTTTTCTTCTTGCTTCTCTGCTTCTTGTCTTCTCTTCCTGTTCTGCAGCTGCTAAGTGCTCGCTGCTTTCCTCTTCTTTTTTCTTCTTGGTTGCGGTTCTGTCCTTCTTTTCTTCTTCTTCTTTGTCTTCAGGACGTCGTCTGATTTTTCAATCAGACGACTTAAACTGCTGCTGCTACAGTGTGTCTCCTTTTCCTTCTTCTCCTTCTTCACCTGTGCCTGCACACTCACGGTTTAAGTCAGAGGGCAAAACCTACTCTACCCTCCCCCCGCGTCTCTCTCTCTCAGAATTCACTCTTAGGAAAGCTCTCCCAGAGCAACCGGTTAATCGGGTACGCGGGTCGCGCCCGGGTCCAGGCCCACCGGCGTGCGGTGGTGGGCGAGGAGTGCAGGTCGGGCTAATCGGGTCGGGCCAGGTCCGCGGGGAGTGAGCGCGGACGAGGCCGGGTAGTCGGGCGGGTGAGAGGGACCTCACCCCGTGATCAGGAGGCGAACAGCTTAAGGCACTTTTTGCCTTTAAGCGCCCGCGTGCCTCTCAAAGTTTCCGAGGTGGGACTAAATGTCCCACCCCAATTGAGCGCCTGCAGCGGAGGAGGCAGCTGGCAATCGCGGCTTCACGTGAGGCCTTCGCCCCAGCTGCGAGCCTGGGACTCTTCGCGGAGATGCCCCGCGCAGCCTAGGAGTCGGACCTGGGCGAAACGCACCTGGAGCTGCAGGTTAAAGGTGCTTCTTCAGCGCAGTAATGGCGACGGCGGTCGAGATACCTGTCCACAGAGGAATGGCCTCTCGGCCTAATCAGATACGCGGAGAACCTTCGCCGTGGCACGGCGAAGGTGGTGGGGGGTCTAGCAGGCGGCGGGGCGGAGCATGAGGGCCGCCCTAGGTCAAACTGCAGGCGGAGAAGTGGGTGTGTTCGGTGGATCTGCAGAGGGCGTTTGGTGGGAAGTGGAAAGGCGGAAGAGGATCAGGGTGAGGAGGCGGAGGTTCTGCGGTGGTCGGCAAGCCGTGTGGGTTGCTGGAGTGATGGGAGCGGGTCGCCGGAGTGTGGCCGGAGGTGGAGAAGGTGAGGGTGATTAGGCGCGGTCGATGGGTAATTAGATAAAAATAGCAGGGGGAAAGAAAAAGGGGATAGAGAAGACCTATTTCTAACCTAGCTAAAGTGACGAAGGGGACGAAGGGGCTGCCGGCTCGTACCTACCGGAGCTGGAGAAGAAATGCCCAGTGGGGGAGGACGGCGGCGACGACGGGGCAGAGGCAGCGCGCGCCGGTATTGCGCGACGCGGAGGAGAATCAGGAAGAACTCTCTGCTGCTGGTATTGCGGCAGAGCGAAGAGGAGGAGGAGGAGAAGCCGCCGGAGCAAGGGGGCGTCTGTCGGAGTGGGAAGAGAGGAAAGTGAGGGGGTATCTCCGTCAGATCCGAGCTGGGAAGAACGGCGGAGCGGCGGGGGTATTTATACGGGCAGAATCAGAGAGGAGGGCAGAGGGAGACGACGTGTCTCCCTCGCTTGAGGACGCCGGAGGAAGGAGACCCATACCGTTCGTGCGTTCGCACGGCCGGTATGGGTGATTGCAGCCATCAGGGGGGTGTTCCTACGGCGGCTGACGACGCAGGGCACCCCCATTTGACTTGGCAGGCTCCCTCCCTTACCCTGCGCGGCACCATGCTCCGCGCAAGGTCGCCGGAGCATGGTGCTGCTCAGGTTTTGCAGGAGGGACCTAAATGCAAAGAAAGAAGGAGAGTTAGGGGCCAAAATGTGAGGGTTCAGAAGTTGAGGGCCAGAAAGTAAATGTATGAGGACCAAAGTGTAAAGTTAGTCAAGAAGGTTTCTTCTTAGGCTCGAGTTTTTATACATGACTAATTAGGACCTAAGGATTCTGATGGTGAATTTTATTTCTAGATTAAACCTTGTTTGACCGATCAATTTACGTAAAAACCCAAATTAAGTTGTTAATTGGGCATGGTTCTCAATGTAGGTCAAAATGGGTTCCTAAGGCTAAATTGAAGGTTCTAAACCCTAGAGATTATTTTTCTATGAATTTTAGAGGGTTTATTCTATTTTTACTTTACCTCGAACCTCGTGTATTTAAGTGGATTTATTTTTAGGGTTACAGGATGTCATTTAATTCTTCGGAGTTGCTGTAGCCCTTGTTGAGTCATTTCATCCCACTTTTCTTCTTATTAGGTTGTTTTGACCTATGTTTGGATCCTGAGTTACCCTGTTTTCAGATTGGATTGGTGAAATTACATTTTTACCCCTCAGTTTATGTTTTCTTTGCAAACTCAGAATCTCTCTGAGCCAAGCCTTTCTAAGGTTATGTAGGAGCTTTTAGTCTTTGTATTAGGTCAAAATGAGCTAGTTATGGCTTATGATGAGGTTCTCATCATACCCCCATGCCTAGC
The DNA here is from genome assembly GCA_037157565.1 of Thalassia testudinum. Lineage (NCBI taxonomy): Eukaryota > Viridiplantae > Streptophyta > Magnoliopsida > Alismatales > Hydrocharitaceae > Thalassia > Thalassia testudinum. Next base: position 23,321,218 of record JAZHRO010000056.1, on the reverse strand, counting down.
TTTTGCTAGTCCCTTAGCAAAAACTTAAGGTTTCAACCCTTGTTATAGACCAAGAAGTTCTTAATAGCTTCAGATAAGTGCTTTTTCATTTAAACTTAGATTAGGTTAGAATGCTGACCATAGGCTTAAAAGGTACTCTAGTACCAATCAAGATCCAAATCTGTCCAGCCTCAGCCTCAGTCCTTAGCAAAGGTTTTTAAGGCCCACAAGAACTATCCTAAGGTCTATTGGACTTTGTGGTTAAAGCACCCGTGCTTGAAACGATTTTAGCCTTGGTTCAGTTCGCAGTGCGTTTTATAAGAGAGAGATAGAAAGTTTTTCTATTTGGAGAGTTTTCTCTCTCTTTTTCTTTTTAGTTCTAGCCTAGGATTGGCTTTTCAACATGGTCTGTATCAGATTCATTGCTCCTATCATCAATCCTCAAGGGTTCCTGGCGATCGATGCTTTGAGATATCACCACCCATGGCAACCCCTGGAACCCTGGCTATTGAGATTTCGAGATAATCCCATCCATGGTGTTCCGTGGCTGAATTCAGACCCTGGCAATTGACACTTCGAGATAATGCCATCCATGGAATCTGAACCAGCAGAGTGCTTACATGCCCCCAGTAGGATATGTAAATATCCTAAGAGACAAGCACCGAGGAGATGATATTTTGTTACGCATCTTTGAGGGGATTTCCTGCCTTTCTGCACTGGAAACTCGTCCAAATCAACTTGTGTTGATCGGCCGCTCCTACTCTAGGTGTACTTTTCAAAATTTTGCAACGCTTCTTCGTGATTTTGATTTTTACGCTTACTGAACCAGGCTGTGTGTGAGGTTAGGGTGCTTAGGTTACTAAGTCCCGTAAACCAAAAATTAGTTAATGAGGCCCAATACTCCCTAAGCCTTAGACCTAATACTTCAACTTTTCATTTTCCTCAACCTCTTGAGGAGTGTCCAGATCTTAATGGGTACTAAGAGTCTATTCAAGAATGCCTAAGGTTTGCGTTCTTACTAATCTCATTATGCACTTTTCAGTTATTTTCTTGAATGAGGTCTAGAACTTAGGTTAATTCCTTAGTTCCTTACTAATGACTATCACTTGTTTCTCATATTTTGTGCTCCTTTTTTCCTTTTGTTTTTTTTTTTCACAAAATTTCCTTTCTCCTCTTATTCTCTTATTCTTTTTCGAAAAATTTTTAATTTTTATGGTGTTTTTGGCATATGTGAATTTTTTGTTTGAAACCTTTTCTTACACGTTTTGCACTTTCATACCCCCCCCATGCCTAAGATTTGCAATGTCCTCATTGTAACTTAGGGGGTTTTTATTCAACTTAGTTCATACATTAGGACAAGTGTTTTGATGAGTGAATGGGTCGGGGTGACTGTTGCGGACGATTTTTAATCTCAGATGCAAGCACCTGAGGTGGAGTCGGCTGTCCTAAAGTGTGAATTTCAAGTGCACAAAGTTTTTAGAAAAGGTTTCAGGTTTTTAAAGAGAATGACGGGCTGCCTCCCGTTGAGCGCTAAATTTGATGCCTTCAGCCAAGCGGGAAATGCGATGGAGAGGGGATGGTGAAATCAGCAGAGTTTTGTAATACAAGCACCTTGATTAAGAGCCTAGTTGGTCCAACCAGGTGCTTGTTCAGATCAACAGGCTGATGATGCAGCCCAAACCCAATCAATCTGGTGGGTTGATAGATGTGGATAAAAAGGTGTGGAACCCACCATATACTATGAAGCTCAGATGGATGTGGAAGTGAAAACGCAGGATTTGGCTGAGTCGAATCAGCCTGGTCAGAGTAGGGACCCGTAGAATAATCAATGAATGACACGGAAACCCTACAGGGGTGATCAGAGAATGATGGAGCATGATATGTAGTCTGATCAGTGTTCCAAACCCGATGTGGAAATGCAATCGGCTCGGTGAGAGGTGAATCTGAATAGAAATTGAGTCCGGTTGCGGTTCGGGGTTGGAAAGAGGTTTTGATTAGTTCTATGTGTGCAGACGAGGTTGCAAATGTGTATGAGGGCTCTTCTAGAAAGGAATGACAGGTGATTTTCTGTAAAGAGTCCTCTGGGTAACTATCAAATGCCTGAAGAGTGTCTGTAGGATGAAAGAAATCTGAATTGAGAAAAGATTTGAATTCTGGGTTGCAATCACTCTTGGCATTTTCTGTTTTTGGTTCCTGAGGATCGGAAAGGAATGATTCTGTGTTATCAGTGATCTCGGGAATCAGAACCTCAGAGTCGGAGTCAGAGTCATGTGAACTGAGGTCGTAGATGGGCCTGGCGTGTTCAGGAAGGAGAATCTCTCTGCAATTATAGTCGGATCTGAAGTTGTCGGAGAGTTTGTGAAAATGAGATTCATGATTATGAATTCCACCACAGCATAAATCATCAGATGTGGAATCAGCAGCCTGACTGGGGTCTAATCTATATGTCAATTCTGGGCTCGAAAAGGTATTCTGTCTAGGCTCGAGTTCCAAGCTGGTAGGATAGACCCAATTAAAACCTTGCTCATCCAACTCCTCAGTTTCTGTATCATAAATTGGCATGACTTTCGAAAAATCGATCAAGTTTCCTGAGGATGTTGGAGAGGGATATTCATCAAATAGAGGCCCGGAATCATATTCTGTAAAAATTTGATCTTTCTCATAAGGGGCCTCATAATCTTCCCAATAAGTTTCAGATCTAGATTCTAGGCTTAGGATGTGGGTAGAATTATTAGAACCTAAGTCCGAATAACCTTCGAGGGCCACCTTATCAAAATAAGGGGCGGAATTTATACCCTCAAAAGGTTCAGTTCTGATCTCATTATTGCAGGAGTTTTGAAATTCTAGGCTTGGCAATTCATGGTCTAAGTTTGGCACATCATTGTGTTCTCCTGCAATATCCCAACCTAATTCAACATTGTCTTCATCTGGGTTGGGATTCCACAACCACTTTGTAACTCAGTCCCGAGATCTGGGAAATTGTATTGTTCCTTACTACTGTTCCAAGATGGTTCATCCTCTGTTTCTGGTATATACGGGTATTTTTGGTTGATAATTTGTTCTACTGATTTCATCATTTCTACCCATTTTATAAGGGCATCTTGGTGTTGTTCCCAAAGTATAGGATTTGTCAAGCATTGAAGGTATTCAGATTGGTGTAATTTTTCTATCTCAATGTATCCTGTTATGAGCATATCTCGGGTTGATCCTTTTGTAACTTCTGTCAATAGAATTTGGGCACAGTTTATGATGAAAGCTGTGGTTGTTGGGACATCAACCTGAATGTTTTCTATTGGTGTTGAGGGTTTACATTTGATTTCATAGAATTCAAGGGCATCCTCAATCATCTTATCTTTCATGGATCTCAGATATTCAGGTTTTTTGAATGGTAGTCTTAATTGGTGTGGCTACATCTTTGAAGCAGGTGGTGGAATCAAGATATAGAATCGAAGTTTGAATCAAGATGGAAGAAGGGGATTTTGTTCAGAATCAGAGGAAAGAGGGGCTATGTGAATGATTTCTGCAAAAACAAGGGAGCCGAGGCTTAGCCTCGGGGAGAGTGAATTTCTATAGGAGGTTTCAAGGACCTCCTGCAAAATACTGAAGGACTGGATGAGATAAGCAGGTGCTGGACCCAATCAAGACACCCAAAAATTGTTGGGTGACTATAGAGGTGCGGGGCAGATGGACCCCTTGATCAGAAAGATCGTCCACCTGAGAATTACCTGGGCAGCCAGAGAGGGTGAGTCCCGCGAAGACCCCTACATGGTAGAGCGTCCCCACGGGTTATAGGGTTTCCCCCACCCGACCTCTCTTGTCACTGAGATTCCAGGTAGACCAGAATGGGGATCTTGACCTCTTAAGTCTACCAATTTTAGTTTAAGATCAGGGTGCTTAAAGTTACACTTGAACTCTTAGGTATTTTGAGTGAGAAAGTGACCTAATTTTAAGGTTGGTTGACCCAAGGGGTCAACTTTACCTCTTGTTCTTTTGAGAGCTTTTGGGTCCTTTCTTTTTGGGTTCAAGTGTTTAGAGAGCCAATTGTTTAGGGTTTCTCTGAATAAGTATGTTCAATCAATGGTTTAGGCACACTTCTTTTGGATTTTCTCCATTCTTGATTTAAGTAGTGTGTCTCTAAAACCCTAATGTTGAATCTTATGTTGGCTCTATTTGGTCCAGTTAGTTCTTTGTTGGGTAATTAGGGCTCAAGCAAGAATGTGTTAGCCCCTAAATACCCTTAATAGTGTGCAGGAATAATGGGTTGAAAACATGCAACTTTTTATGGTTTACTAAGTATAGAAGACAGGTTAGCCCTATATTGCTTGTTCTTTTCTTTTCTTCCTCTTTAGAATTTAGGGGTTGAGAGGATAGAAAATTACCTGTCCTCGGAATGGTTGTCGTGCAGTTGCTTGTCTTCTTGATTTCCTGTAGCTGCACAAAAGAGGAGAGATTATTAGAAATTTAAAAACAGGAATTTAATTACCTCTAAAATAGCCGTTGCTCCCCGGCAACGGCGCTAAAGTGACGACGGCGTTGTGACTAGCTTTTGTTGTAGAAATGACGTTGTAGTACAGCTAGTTATTGCCATCATTACAGATATATTTTTTACTCGAAAAATAAAAGAGTTCCCGAAGTCGAACTCAGGGAGCAAGTCGTATTCTAAGAGGTACAAAGTTTCTATTACAAAAATAAAGAGAGAGAGAGAGAGAGGGGAAAATTTTGCTTCTTCTTCTTCTCTTCTTTCTTATTCTTGTCTTTTTGGTTGTTCTTCACCTGTGCTTTCTTCTCTTCTCTTTCTTTTTCTTCTTGGTCTTCCTTCTTGTTCTTCAGATCTTCTTTTTCTTCTTTGTCCTCGTGTTCTTCTTTTCTTCTTGCTTCTCTGCTTCTTGTCTTCTCTTCCTGTTCTGCAGCTGCTAAGTGCTCGCTTCTTTCCTCTTCTTTTTTCTTCTTGGTTGCGGTTCTGTCCTTCTTTTCTTCTTCTTCTTCTTTGTCTTCAGGACGTCGTCTGATTTTTCAATCAGACGACTTAAACTGCTGCTGCTACAGTGTGTCTCCTTTTCCTTCTTCTCCTTCTTCACCTGTGCCTGCACACTCACGGTTTAAGTCAGAGGGCAAAACCTACTCTACCCTCCCCCCGCGTCTCTCTCTCTCAGAATTCACTCTTAGGAAAGCTCTCCCAGAGCAACCGGTTAATCGAGTACGCGGGTCGCGCCCGGGTCCAGGCCCACCGACGTGCGGTGGTGGGCGAGGAGTGCAGGTCGGGCTAATCGGGTCGGGCCAGGTCCGCAGGGCGTGAGTGCGGACGAGGCCGGGTAGTCGGGCGGGTGAGAGGGACCTCACCCCGTGATCAGGAGGCGAACAGCTTAAGGCACTTTTTTCCTTTAAGCGCCCGCGTGCCTCTCAAAGTTTCCAAGGTGGGACTAAATGTCCCACCCCAATTGAGCGCCTGCAGCGAAGGAGGCAGCTGGCAATCACGGCTTCACGTGAGGCCTTCGCCCCAGCTGCGAGCCTGGGACTCTTCGCGGAGATGCCCCGCGCAGCCTGGGAGTCGGACCTGGGCGAAACGCACCTGGAGCTGCAGGTTGAAGGTGCTTCTTCAGCGCAACAATGGCGACGGCGGTCGAGATACCTGTCCACAGAGGAATGGCCTCTCGGCCTAATCAGATACGCGGAGAACCTTCGCCGTGGCACGGCGAAGGTGGTGGGGGGTCTAGCAGGTGGCGGGGCGGAGCATGAGGGCCGCCCTAGGTCAAACTGCAGGCGGAGAAGTGGGTGTGTTCGGTGGATCTGCAGAGGGCGTTTGGTGGGAAGTGGAAAGGCGGAAGAGGATCAGGGTGAGGAGGCGGAGGTTCTGCGGTGGTCGGCAAGCCGTGTGGGTTGCTGGAGTGATGGGAGCGGGTCGCCGGAGTGTGGCCGGAGGTGGAGAAGGTGAGGGTGATTAGGCGCGGTCGATGGGTAATTAGATAAAAATAGCAGGGGGAAAGAAAAAGGGGATAGAGAAGACCTATTTCTAACCTAGCTAAAGTGACGAAGGGGACGAAGGGGCTGCCGGCTCGTACCTACCGGAGCTGGAGAAGAAATGCCCAGTGGGGGAGGACGGCGGCGACGACGGGGCAGAGGCAGCGCGCGCCGATATTGCGCGACGCGGAGGAGAATCAGGAAGAAGTCTCTGCTGCTGGTATTGCGGCAGAGCGAAGAGGAGGAGGAGGAGAAGCCGCCAGAGCAAGGGGGCGTCTGTCGGAGTGGGAAGAGAGGAAAGTGAGGGGGTATCTCCGTCAGATCCGAGCTGGGAAGAACGGCGGAGCGACGGGGGTATTTATACGGGCAGAATCAGAGAGGAGGGCGGAGGGAGACGACGTGTCTCCCTCGCCGGAGGATGCCGGAGGAAGGAGACCCATACCGTCCGTGCATTCGCACGGCCGGTATGGGTGGTTGCAGCCATCAGGGGGGTGTTCCTGCGGCGGCTGACGACGTAGGGTACCCCCATTTGACTTGGCAGGCTCCCTCCCTTACCCTGCGAGGCGCCATGATCCGCGCAAGGTCGCCGGAGCATGGTGCTGCTCAGGTTTTGCAGGAGGGACCTAAACGCAAAGAACGAAGGAGAGTTAGGGGCCAAAATGTGAGGGTTCAAAAGTTGAGGGCCAGAAAGTAAATGTATGAGGACCAAAGTGTAAAGTTGGTCAAGAAGGTTTCTTCTTAGGCTCGAGTTTTTATACATGACTAATTAGGACCTAAGGATTCTGATGGTGAATTTTATTTCTAGATTAAACCTTGTTTGACTGATCAATTTACGTAAAAACCCAAATTAAGTTGTTAATTGGGCATGGTTCTCAATGTAGGTCAAAATGGGTTCCTAAGGCTAAATTGAAGGTTCTAAACCCTAGAGATTATTTTTCTATGAATTTTAGAGGGTTTATTCTATTTTTACTTTGCCTCGAACCTCGTGTATTTAAGTGGGTTTGTTTTTAGGGTTACAGGATGTCATTTAATTCTTCGGAGTTGCTGTAGCCCTTGTTGAGTCATTTCATCCCACTTTTCTTCTTATTAGGTTGTTTTAACCTATGTTTGGACCCTGAGCTACCCTGTTTTCAGATTGGATTGGTGAAATTACATTTTTACCCCTCAGTTTATGTTTTCTTTGCAAACTCAGAATCTCTCTGAGCCAAGCCTTTCTAAGGTTATGTAGGAGCTTTTAGTCTTTGTATTAGGTCAAAATGAGCTAGTTATGGCTTATGATGAGGTTCTCATCACTTCCGAAAGCGAATCCTGCACGCAAACACCCGATCTTGTCAAAATGGGCATGCAAAGTGGTGGCAGGGGAGTGGCTTGCATGGTCGTATCTGCAAAGAGGATGTACATTCACGAAACTCTCACCCCAGACGTCTGGAACCTCCTTCAGACGTCAGCTCCGTCGTCTGGACGTCGCTCCAAACATTTGATTCTGGGAAAAACCCAGAACTAGAACCTGCTTCCACCCTCTCGCGCCGCGCTTAGCCACGCTGCGCCCTCTCGCCTGCAACTCCGGCTGCAGCAGTGTCGGGGAGGACCTCCCCGACACACTCCTCCTCTTGCACGCGCTGCTCCGGCCTTGCGCTCACCAGTGAGCTCCCACACGAGTTCGCGAGTTTTCTCTCCTCCCCTCCTCACGCCACTCCTCGACGCCGCCCGCACGCTCTCTCGCTCGCGCTGCCTCTCTCATTGGAGGGAAGAAGAGGGAAGGTGGCTGGTGGCTGAGAAGTGAGGGGAACAAGAGAGGAGGAGGGGGTTATATAAGGTTGGGGTTAGGGTTTTCTTGGAGGCAAGGGAAGAGAGAGCAGAAGGAGGAAAAACGAGGGGTACTGTCTACGCCCAGCACTTGCGCAGACACGAGCTCGTACTCAAAATTTTCGATTTCCAGATGTCTGGGAAGGTGTCCAGACGTCTGACCCACAGTCCAGATGTCTTAAAGGGCTCAAACAGCATGGGTCTTAACATCATAACAAACTTAGCGGAAGTTTCGTCCTTGAAACTTGAGCTAGCTAGGGTGTAGAGAAAGAATAATAAACGCATAACAAACTTAAAGAGGACCGAAGCCGGTCTGAAAAGTCGTACCCTCAAAAAGCTCCAGGTACCGCTCTTGCATCGCTGCCTTAGGCTCCCAGGTAGCCTCCTCATACCTCTGGCTCCATAAGACCTTCACCAGGGGTACCTACTTCCGTCTCAAACTCCAGACAGCTCTGTCTAGTATCTGTACAGGTCTCTCGGGGTAGGTTAGGTCGTCACCCACCTCGACACTCTCGTGGCTCAGAACATGAGTGGGATCGGTGACGTACTTCCTGAGGTTGGACATGTGGAACACGTCGTGTACACCAGAAAGCTAGGGAGGAAGAGCAAGCCTGTAAGCAACGGGTCTTACCCGCTCCAGGACCTCAAAGGGCCTCACAAACCTAGGTGCGAGCTTCCCTTTCACCCCAAAATGCTGCAGGCCCTTCATGGGCGAAACACGAAGGAAGACGTGATCCCCAACCTCAAACTGCACCTCTCTTCACTTTCGATCGGCATAACTCTTCTTTCTGCTCCTGACAATGCGAAATCGTCTGTGTATCTGCTCTACCACCTCCTGACTCTGCCGGATTAGCCGGGGCCAACCTCCCACTTGGTCCCCACCTCAACCCAACTCAAGGGTGCAGTACACCTCCGTCCGTACAGAGCCTCGTATGGTGCCATGCCGATACTCGAATGATAGTTGTTATTATATGCAAACTCTGCCAGGGGTAAGTGCTCCTCCCAAGAGCCCCTCCAGTCTAGTACACAGGCATGCAAAAGGTCCTCAAGTGTCTGTATTGTGCGCTCTGACTGTCCGTCTGTCTGGGGGTGGTACGCCGTGCTGAACCTCAACCGTGTCCCTAGGGCCTGCTGAAACTTAGCCCAAAATTGGGACGTAAAATGGGTGTCCTGGTCAGATACAATCTCACACGGAACTTCGTGCAGACGTACCACGTCACGAATATACCTCTCTGCCAACTGTGGTGGTCCCAAGGTGACTCGGATCGGCAAGAAACGTGTCGTCTTCGTCAATCTGTCCACAATCACCCAGACTGCATCGTGTCCTCGCTAGGCAACGAGCAAACCCACCACCAAGTCCATGGTGATGCTCTCCCACTTCCACTCTGGCACTGGAAGTGGCTGCAACGACCCTGCAGGCCTCTGATGCTCGGCCTTCACCTGCTGGCACACTAAACACTATTGCACGAACTCACCTACATCCCGCTTCATCCCTCTCTACCAAAAATCACTTCTTAGATCATGATACACCTTCGTGTTCTCGGGATGTATGGTGAACCTGGAACCGTGTGTCTCAGTCAAGAGCTCTCTCAACAACTCCTCGTCCCTGGGAACGCATAAACATCCCCTCATACATAGCACCTCGTCTGTAAAGGAGAAGTCTCCTGGATCCCCTGACAGTACTCTGTCGTGCAACGACTGCAGATACGGGTTTGTCATCTGTCCTGAAATGATGCAGTCTATCAGCTCTGGTCTCGTCTATCGTGTCACTGTCACTAACCCGCAGTGCCCCTGTAACTCTAAGGGTCGCCAACTGCCCATCTCCTCCATGAGTCTCCAACTCTGTGCCTGTAAACTGGCCAAGTGGGCGGGCGCCTTTCGGCTCAAGGCGTCAGCCACCACGTTGGCCTTTCCTGGATGGTAGGAGATGCTGCAGTCATAATCCTTCAGGAGCTCTAACCAACGTCTCTATCTCATGTTAAGCTTCTTCTGATCAAACAAATACCTAAGGCTCTTATGATCCGTGAATATCTCAAAAGTTTCACCGTACAAGTAGTGCTTCCATGTCTTTAGCACGAAGACGACAACTGGCAGCACTAAGTCCTGGGTAGGGTAGCTATGCTCATGAGACTTCAGTTGCCGTGAAGTGTAAGCGACAACGTGACCCCGCTGCATGAGCACACCCCCTAACCCCTGTAACGAAGCGTTCGTGTACACAACGAAACCGCCACCGCTGTCTGGGATGGTAAGCACAGGAGCCGAAGTCAGCCTCTCCTTCAACTCCTGAAAACATGCCTCACAAGTGGCTATCCATAAAAAGGGCACGTCCTTCCAGGTTAACTGTGTCTTAGGATGTGCAATCTGCGAGAAACCCCTGATAAACCGCCGGTAGAAGCCTGCCAGTCCCAAGAAACTGTGGATCTCTGTCACTGTACATGGTCTCTACCACCTGAGCACTGCCTCTACCTTGGCTGGGTCCACAACCAAGCCATCCCCTGAAATCACATAACCTAAGAAGGTCACCTGCCTCAACCAAAACTCGCACTTGCTGTACTTAGCATACAGCCTACGTCATCTCAACGTGTCCAAAGCCATCCGCAAGTGCTGTCCGTGCTACGCCTGATCCCGTAAGTAGATGAGCACATCATCAATAAACACCACCACAAACTGATCCAGATACGGTCTGAACACCCGATTCATCAAATCCATGAAAGCAGCGGGGGCGTTGGTCAGCCCAAATGGCATGACCAAAAACTCATAGTGTCCGTACCGGGTGCGGAAAGCTGTCTTGGAGACGTCGGTCTCCCTTATCCTCAACTGGTGGTAGCCAGACCTCAAGTCTATCTTGGAGAAAACCATGGCACCTCGCAACTGGTCAAACAAATCATCAATCCTCAGCAGTGGATACCTCTTCTTAATGGTGACCCTATTCAGCTGTCTGTAGTTTACATAAAGGCGTAGGGTACCATCCTTCTTCTTCACAAATAATACCGGGGCTCCCCACGGAGACGCACTGGGCCTCACAAAGCCCTTCTCCAGAAGGTCCTACAACTGGGACTTGAGTTCTCGCAGCTCAAGTGGTGCCATTTTGTAAGGTGCTGTAGAAATGGGGCTGGTCCCCGGTACCAGTGAGATCTCGAACTCGATCTCACGCTCGGGCAGTAGTCTTGGCAGCTCCTTTGGAAACACGTCGGGGTACTCTCTAACCACTGGGATGCTCTGAAAGTTTGCCATGGGGCTGGACTCTACCACTACACAAGCCAGAAAGCCCTCACACCCCTGGCCCAAAAGTCTCGCCGCCCGAAGTGGAGAAATGTACCTGAAGCCTCCGTCCACAGACTATCCGTGATACTCAAAAGAAGGCATCTCTGGTATGGAGAAGACAATCTTCCTCTCGAAACAGTCCACCAAAGCGTGGTAAGCAGACAACCAATCCATCCCCAGAATCACGCCAAAGTCCTCCATTGGTATCACAATCAGGTCAGTGGGGAGGCTGTGTCCCCTAACACTGACCTCACAGTCTGTGTAAACCTTCTCAGCTACAAACAGCTGACCACCCGGACCTCTGATCACGAAAGGATCCTCTAACAACACACCATCTTGTCCCAAACTGACAGCAAAATTAGCAGCAACAAATGAGTGCGTGGCGCCGGAATAAAAAAGTGTGTAAACTAATTTGGTGGAAACTGTAACCATACCTGCCACCACTGAACCTGAAGCTCTGGCATCTCTGTGTGTCAGGACGTTGATACGCCCCTTAGCTCTCGGTACGAAAGAAGCAGCCACACTCTGTGTCGGACGGGTAACCACTGGCCAGTACCCTCTCCTCGACTGCTGTCCTCCCCCACACGCCTGGGAACTACGGCCTCCTACTTGTCCTCCAACGCTCGATGCGGGGAGCATCTGCTAACCTCCAGCCCTATACGAGCAGTCCCTCCTGATGTGGCTCGGCTGGCCACACTAATAGCAAAGGGGAACTCGACTCCTGCCCTTGGTAGGTCCCTGCTGATGGCTGGGCGGGGGTCCAGTGCTGGCAGCTGGCCCCTGTCGGGGGCCCCCAAAGGCCACTGATGGCCCCGCAAAGCATGACGGCTCTCCTGCGGGAACCACGTGCCTCCTCTCTCGCCGGCCCTGTGAGTAGCCTAGCTGGTAGGGCCTCTTTCGTCCGCTGTCAGTGTCACGTGCGGCTGGGTTGGTCTCCTCATATGTCATAGCTGCCTCCACCACTCTCGAGAACGTAGGCAGCTTTAGGGGTTTGACATACCCCAGAATAGTAGGCCGGAGCCCTTCGGTGAACTTCCACAAGCGCTCCACCTCAGTAGCCACAACTGTTGCGGCGAAACGAGACAGCCCCAGGAAACACGTACGATACGTGCTCACAATCATCGTCCCCTAGCAGAGAGTGTGGAACTCCCGCCTCCTCTGATCCTGCCACATCTGTGGAAAGTACTGCTTGCAGAAGATGGTGACAAACTAGTTCCACGTCGACTCTGCCCTCTCCTGACCTCTGATCACCCTCCACCACCTGTGTGCCACGCTCTCTAGCTAGTACGTAACAAAGGTCACGTAGCACTCTGCAGGGGAGCGAAGGGTGTTAAACACCTTCTCGATCTGCTCGAGCCAGCCATCTGCCTCGGTCGGGTCCTCATCCGCCTTGAAGGAGGGGGCTTCAGCTTCCGGAATTATCCGAAAAGCTCGTAATGTCGCTAAAGTCGGGAAACGGGCATGCCTCCAGGCAGGGAGGGCTCGTGCTCGGAAGTGTCAGAGTGCGGTGGGGGTGGTGGAGGACCACCCCCTCCCCCACGTCCAGTGCTGCGTCTGTCTCGTGGTCCCACAGAGGACTCCCCCTCCACGTCCCCAGGGAGAGGCCCCCGTGGAGGCGGGTGGAGCTCCTCTCGTACAATCTCCCGTATCAGCTGGGCGAGGTCCTGGGCCTGAACGCTCAGGAGAAGTGGCTGGTAAACTGAAACATCGGGCTCAGCACGTCCGCCCCTCCGACCTCGTCCACGACTGCGTTCGCAACCCGCCTTAATGACTCCACATCGAGGCATCTCCTGCAAGGAGATGCGAACAACAGAACAAGAAGACGTCAATTCCAACGGACATTCAGCAAAAGAACCTCAGAACAGATGTCAAGAGGTATGTCGTGGTGGTTACTCTAGTTACAAGCACGTGAATTGGTTATTCTCAAGCTAGTTGGTTCTCTTCTCGGGACGACCTCACACTGATACCATCTTGTTATGACCCGGTTCCCAAATCCCTACAAGACACGAGACCGAACTGACTCGACTGATCCCAAGACCCAGCCGTCCAACGAGAAAGTAACCAAAAAGCAAGAAAGTAAACCACATTCACTATGCTAAGCAACTAGCAGTAAAAAAAGTACAGATGTAAAGAAGTAAAAACTGCTACAGTACGTATCACCACTACAACAGTAGAAAGTAACAAGTACAGGAACATAAAGAATAGAATATAAAAGTACAAGAGTCTAAACTCACTACAACAGAAAGAGGTACAACAAGAAGCTACAACTATTGAGCTCTACTAGGCCCAACACCCTTTGCAGCCGTAGGCTCTGGCTGCTCAACACCTGGACCTAAAAAGGGTTATGAGTACACAAAGTCAGCGAACGCTAAGTAGAGTGGCAACCAACTAACTAAAGCAGTAAAAGTGAATAGGTAGTTGTTGTTTTTCCATTTACTTTCTTTAACTAATTATTCTTTTCCACCACTTGGTTTATTTATCAGATCTCTTTCTTGATCTCGAATGTTCCTCGTGAGAACGATCTTGATTGCAGTCTGGTTGCCTCTTTGTTCGTCTTTATAGTTATTATAGTCGTTGTGGTAGATAACAAAAACGGTTACCAGTCTAATACAATTTATTACTCGGAATGAAGAGTTTCCCGATGTCGAACTCAGGGAGCAAACCAAAATTCTAGAAGCCTATAAATTCACAATATATATATATAAGGTTTTACAAAAATTAAGAGAGAAAGAGAGAAAGAAAGAGAAAGAGGGTAATTGGCTTTTTCTTCTTCTCTTTCTTCAGCTACTATTCTCTTCAACTTGTATTCTTCTTTCTTCTTCTTCTTCTGCTTCTTCTTTCTTCTTTTCTGCTTCTTCTTTCTTCTTTTCTTCTTCTTCAGCCTGTCTTCTTCTTTCTTCTTCTTCTTTGCTTCTTCTTTCTTCTTCTTCAACCTGCCTTCTTCTTTCTTCTTCTTCTTCTTTGCTTCTTCTTTCTTCTTCTTCTTCTTTGCTTCTTCTTTCTTCTTCTTCAGTAGCTGCCTTCTTCTTTCTTCTTCTTCTTCTTCTTCGTTTGCTCTGGCCTTCCTTCTTCTTCTTTCCTCACTTGCTACTGACTCTCCTTCTTTCTCACCGACGTCTGATTCAACGCTTAGACAACTTAACTACTCGGTTGCTACAGTGCACCTCCTCTTCTTTCCTTCAGCTTCTTTCCTTCCTGTCTTCTTCTTTCGCCTGCTTCTTCCTTCTTCTTTCTTCTTTCCTACGCACACATGCAAACGTCAGCGCGAAACCTACCCCTACCCCTACCCCTTCCCCGCGTCTCTCTCTCTGAATCTCTCTTTGGGAAGCTCTCCCAGAGCCGGGTAATCGGGTCGGGTCTCGTGCCAAGGTCCAGGCGCACCGGCGTGGGTGGTGCGCGAGGAGTGCACAGGAGTGGGAAGTCGGGTCGGGTCAGATCCACGTGGGTGTGTCGCAGACGAGACCCGGTGAGTAGGTGAGGGACCTCACCCCAGTGCTATCGAAGGCAACCGGCCGATAGCACCTTTTCAATTTATGTATGGGCTTGCGCCAATACACTTCCGAGGTGGGACTAAAGTCCCACCTCCGATCTCGGGTACCTGCGGAGAAGACTTCGAGCAATTGGGGCAGCAGCTGATGGTTGCGACCCCAATTGAAGTTCTGGGTGTGGGCGTGACTTCTTTCTGCGTCACCTGGAGCTCACGCCTGGAGCTGAGGAGACCTGGAGCTGCCTGCGGAGAAGCTCCTGCTGCTTGTTAATGGCGGCGAGGAGGGTGAAACCTGAAACATGCAAACGGCCTCACGGCCACGTCAAAAAGGTCCAGGGAGGTTTGCCAGAGCGCGACGAGTGCGGTGCGGGGGTTGGCGAGGCGCGAGAGTGCCTGTGGCCGTGCGCATAGGGCACTCTGCGTGTGTGAGAGTGGGTGTGTTCGGGGGGTGGTCTGGAGGTGCTAGGTGGTGAATGTAGGGCGGATTCAGTGTCAGTGAGGTGGTGCGGAGCTTAAGGGGTAGCTGGCGAGGCAGATGGAGGCGCAAAGTGGCGAGTACGCCTCGCCAGAGGGCAGCCGGAGATGGAGAAGGTGATGATGGACAGTGGTGGTCGGTGAGTTGAAACAGTAAATTAGGAAGGGGGAAATAACGAGGAGAGAGCAGGGAAAGCTTTTACATGCCTAATTGACGAAGAGGGAGGGAGGTGGCGCTCGACACGTACCTGCCAGCGTTGTAGACGAAGGAGCCCAGGGGAGGAGTGACGGCGACGAGGAAGAGATCTGAGGACGCCAGCTGGTGCGGCCTGGCGTGGGACGATGAGGCAGAGTGGGCTCTGCTGCAGGTATGGCAGCAGAGCGACGAGGAGGAGGAGAGTTCATCGGAAACTAGGGCAATCTGACCGGAGAGAGGGAAGACGAAATAGAGGGGTTTTCTCCGCGAAAAGTATCTTCGAGTGGACGGCAGCCCCTGTTGCTCCTTATAAAGGTGCTGGCACGGAGAGTGGCCCGAGGGAGCGACGTGCGAAGCTCACCAGAGATGGCTAGAGATGGAGACCCATGTCTTTCATGCGTTCGCACGAGAGGCATGGGCGATTGCAGGTCTCAAGGGAGGGTCCCTGGGACAGAGGACGACGTAGGGAACCCCTCGTTCATTCTTGATAACGGGCGCCATCCTCCGCGAAAGGTCGCCGGAGGTATGGCGCCTGCTCAGAATGGCAGGGAGGACCGTTCTGCAAAGAACGACGAGAAAGATAGGGGGTAATGTGTAAGGGTTTCAAAAGATAATGGTCAAAAAGTAATTCAAGAGGACCAATGTGTAAAGTCAGTCAAGATGGTCTTTTCTTAGGCCCAAATTTTTATACCAACCTAATTTGAACCTAAGGATTTTAATGGTGAAATTTTATTTTAGGTTTGACCACGTTTGACTGGTCAATTTGCGCAAAAACCCAAATTAGGTCATACATTGGGCATAGTTCTCATTTTAGGTCAAAATAGGTTGCAAAGTCCAAATTGAAGGTTCTAAACCCTAGGGAATATTTTTCCATGAATTTTAGAGGGTTTAGTTGATTTTTATCCTGCCTCGAACCTCATGAATTAAAGTGAGTTTGTTTTAAGGTTACAGAATGTCATTTAATTCCTAGAAGTTGCTATAACCATTTTCATATCAGATCATCCCACTTCCTTCCTTATTAAGCTTATTTGACCTATGTTTAGATCCTTAATTACCTTATTTGTGTACTACATTGGTAAAATTATAATTTTACCCCTTATGATTTGTCTTATTCTTTAATTCAGAATTCTCTGAGTTAAGCTTCTCCTTAGGTTTTGTAGGAGCTTCTTCACACTTATTTAGATTAAATTGTGCCAGTTAGGATTCATGATGAGGCTCTCATCATACTTCCATGCCTAGCTTTTGCTAGTCCCTTAACAAAATTTTAAGGTTTCAACCCTAGTTTTAGACCATGAAGTTCTTCTTGAGTTTAGATAAGTGCTTTTTCTTTTATGACCTTGATTAGGTCAGAATGCCATCCATAGGCCTAAAAGGTACTCTAGTATCAATCAAGATACAGATCTGTCTAGCCTTAGCCTCAGTCCTTAACAAAGGTTTTTAAGGCCTACAGGAGCTAACCTAAGGCTTATTGGACTTTGCGGTTAAAGCACCCGTGCTTGGGATAATTTTAACCTTGGTTCAGTTCGTAGTACATTTTGTAAAAAAGAGAGGTAGAAGATTTATATGTTTGGAGAGTTTTCTCTCTCTTTTTCTTTTTAATTCTAGCTTAGGATTGACTTCTCAACACGGTCTGTATCAGATTCCTTGTCCCCATCATCAATCCTCAAGGGTTCCTAGCAGTCGATGCTTCGAGATAGCACCACCCATGGTAAACCCCAGAACCCTGGCTTTCGAGATTTCAAGATGATCCCGTCCATGGTGTTCCGTGCCCGAATTCAGACCCTGGCAATTAACACTTCGTGATAATGCCATCCATGGAATCTGAACCAGTAGAGTGCTTACATTCCCCCAGTAGGATATGTAAATATGCTAAGAGACAAGCATCGAGGAGATGATATTTTGTTACGCATCTTCGAGGGGAATTTCCCACCTCTCCGCGCTGGGAACTCATCCAAATCAACTTGTGTTAATCGGCCGCTCCTACTCTAGGTGTCATTTGCAGAATTTTTGCAACGCTTCTGCGTGATTTTGATTTTTATGCTTACTGAACCAGGCTGTGTGTGAAATTTGGGTGCTTAGGTTACTGAGTCCCGTAAACCAAAAGTTAGTTAACGAGGCCAAATACTCCCTAAGCCTTGGACCTAATACTTAACCTTTTCATTTTCCTCAAACTCTTGAGGAATATCTAGATCTTAATGGGTACTAAGAGTCTATCAAAGAATGCCTAAGGTTTACGTTCTTACTAATCTCACCGTGCAATTTCCATTTCTTTTCCTGAATGAGGTCTAGAACTTAGGTTAACTCCTTAATTTCTTACCAATGACTATCTCTTTTCTTTCATTTTGTGCTCATTTTTATCATTTTGTTCTTTTTCTCCTCCTCCTTTGTAGAGTCCACAAAATTTCTTTCCTCCTCTCATTTTAATATTTTTTTGAAATTTTTTTTAATTTTTATGGTGCTTTTGGCATATGTGAATTTTTTTGCTTAAAACCTTTTCTTATGAGTTTTGCACTTTCATGCCCCCCCATACCTAAGATTTGCAATGTCCTCAACGTAACTTAGGAGGGTTTTTATTTAACTTAGTTCATACATTAGGATAGATGTTTTGATGAGTGAATGGGTTGGGGTGACTGTTGCGGACGATTTCTAATATCAGATGCAAGCATCTGAGGTAGACTCGGCTGTCCTAAAGGGTGAACCTTAAGTGCAAAGAGGTGTCAGAAAAGGTTTTGGGTTTTTTCAAAAAGAATGACGGGCTGCCTCCCGTTGAGCGCTGAGTTTTATGCCATCGGCTGGGCGCAATATGCTCAGGGAAAATGGAGGATTAATGATGACTCAGCCAAATCTGTAGAGGTTACATCGATGAACGGTTTGAGTCTCTGACCATTCACGATGAAAGGTACGGAATCATGGCCGAGCGGACTGATTTCGACGGCTCCATTTCCAAAAACTTGTCGGACAAGGTATGGTCCGACCCACTTGGATCGCAGTTTCCCAGGGAAGAGTTTGAGTCGGGCATCGAAGAGTAGGACCTTCTGACCAGGATGAAAGATCTTTTTAGATATGTGCTTGTCATGGAAGGCTTTAACCTACTCTTTGTAGATTCACGAGTTCTCGTACGCATCAAGGCGTAATTCATCAATCTCACTTATCTGAAGCTTTCTGTGGGTTCCATCCTTAGAAAGATCTAAATTACAGCTCCGTACTGCCCAATAAGCTTTGTGCTCCAGTTCGACGGGAAGGTGACACGCCTTCCCGTACACCAATCTAAAAGGAGACATGCCTAGGTGGGTTTTGTGGGCGGTCCTATAAGCCCACAAAGCTTCCGGAAGTCGGGACAACCGGTCCTTCCTATCAGGCCGAACAGTGACCTGCAGGATTTTCTTGATCTCCCGATTTGATAGCTCAGCTAGACCATTAGTCTGGGGGTGGTAAGGAGTAGAGATTCGGTGAGACACCCCGTATTTGGTCATCAGTGACCTGAACTGAGCATTCGTAAAATGGGTCCCCCCGTCAGAGATGATTACATGAGGAATCCCGAACCATGAGAAGATATTGTGATGAATGAATTTGATAACGATTTTATAATCACAGGTTCGGGTCGGTATGGCTTCGATCCATTTGGACACGTAGTCCACAGCCAGTAGAATGTACTCGAAGCCGTCCGAAACAGGAAAGGGGCCTATAAAATCAATCCCCCAAATATCGAAGATTTCGCATACGAGAATCGGCTGCAAAGGCATCATGTCGCGATAGCTCATGTTGCCCAAAGTTTGGCAACGACTGCATGCCTTGCAGTGATTATATGTGTCCTTGAATAAAGTAGGCTAATAAAAGCCGCACTGGAGGATTTTTGATGAGGTTTTGTGCCCAGAGAAGTAGCCACCGCATGCCTGGTCATGTCAGAAGGAGAGAATATCATTGATTTCACCCTCCAGGACACATCGCCGGATGATTTGGTCAGCACCTATGCGGAAGAGGTATGGGTCTTCCCAGATGTAGTACTTGGCATCAGAGCGTAATTTGTCTTTCTTGGCCTTCGGCCAATCAAACGGGATTTGATGAGATGCCAAGTAGTTTACTATATTAGCAAACCATGGAAGCCTAGTATCAATAGTCAATAGGTGCTCATCAGGAAAATGCTCCGTGATGGCTCCAGAAGGGTTGATGATCTCAGAAGGAAGGTGAGACAAATGGTCAGCTACCACGTTTTGTCTTCCCGCCTTGTCGCGAATCTCGAGGTTGAATTCTTGCAACAGCAAGATCCATCGAATTAGTCAGGGCTTCGCGTCCTTCTTGGCAAGGAGATGCCTCACAGCTGTGTGATCCGAGTAGATGATGTGGGAACCCAGGAGATAGGATCGAAATTTTTCGAGGGCAAATACTACGGCTAGCAGCTCTTTCTCCGTAACTGTATAGCTACGCTGAGCCTCGTCAAGTGTCTTGCTATTATAGTAGATGACCACGGGTTTCCCGTCAACTTTCTGCCCCAGAACCGCTCCTACAGCGAAATCAATTGCATCGCACATGATCTCAAAGGGTTGAGACCAATCAGGGAACTGTAGGATCAGGGCTTGGGTGACTCGGTCACGAAGGTTCTCATAGGCTCGAGTGCATTCCTTGGAGATCTCAAAGGGTACATCCTTAGAGAGAAGAGTAGTCAGGGGGTGCACGATTTTCAAAAAATCTTTAATGAAACGACGATAAAAATCGATGTGCCCTAGAAAAGAACAGATGTCCTTGATCAAGCTAGGCAAAGGAAGCCGAGAAATTAGATCAACCTTGGCTCGATCCACTTGGATGCCTTTCTCAGAAATTAGATGTCCTAGGACAATCCCCTCAGGCACCATAAAGTGGCTCTTTTCTCAGGAAAGAACCAAATTTACATCGATATAACGCCTGAGTATATGAACCAAGTGCTTGAGGCAATCATCAAATGATGCCTCGAAAACTGAGAAGTCATCCATGTAGACTTCCAGATAATCACCTACCATATCAGAGAATATGGCAAGCATACACCACTAAAAAGTCGCGGGTGCATTGTAGAGATCGAAAGGAATCCTTCGGAATGTGTATGTCCCGAAAGGGCAGGTGAACGTGGTCTTCTCTTGGTCCTCAGGATGAGTAGCCACTTGGTTATAACCGGAGTACCCGTCAAGAAAGCAGAAGAATCGATTTCCTGCTAGTTTCTCGAGAATCTGATCAATGAAAGGAAGTGGGAAATGATCCTTCTTCATGGAGAAATTGAGTCTTCGGTAATCTATGCAGACTCTCCACGAGTTGGCTATTCGGGTAGGTATGATCTCTTCGGTTTTAGTCGTAATGGAGAGGTTCTCCCGTCTGTTGCGTGAAGTGGGTAATCTGATGGCACAAGGCATTAGTCCGACCAACGGGGAAGAACTTCTTCAAGAACTCGGACTGAAGTTCCTCCCAATTGTTGATCGGCCGGGTCTGTGTTTGGTACCAATGGGCGTCCTTGTCCATAAGGGAGAAGGAGAACATCTTCATGAGGAGAATATCCTGATTTTGCGCATCTGACCAGAAAGTCTGGGCTAGATGCTTTAGCTGTTTAATGTGCTGGAAGGGGTCTTCAGAATTAAGCCCATGGAATTTAGGTATGGCATGAATCATGTTGGGCTTCAGTTCAGAATCAGGTCCTCGGGTTGGGATTCTGACTCGAGGCTCAATAGCCACCGCAGCAAGATTATAGTGATCTCGCATCATGGGACGCTGCTCTGGATGCATGAAGTTCTGAAAGAGGTCATTGAGTCGCTGAAGCTGGTGCTCCAGATTATTCTCTTCCTCAACTGGCTAAGCCATTGTGGAAGAAGAAGGTGAGTTGGGTTCGGAATCGGAGGAGAGGTCTATGTGTTGTGTTGGTTGCACAAACAAGGGCACTGAGGCTCGGCCTTGGGGAGAGTGAATTTCTAAAGGAGGTTTCAAAGATCTCCTACCAGACATACACTGATGGAGAGGGTGAGTTTAGCAGGTGCTGGACCCAATCAAGACACCCAGAATGTTGGGTGACTATAGAGGTTCGGGGCGGATGGACCCCTTGATCAAAAGATCGTCCACCTGAGAATTACCTGGGCAGCCAGAGAGGGTGAGTCCCGCGAAGACCCCTACACGGTAGAGTGCCCCCACGGGTTATAGGGTTTCCCCCACCCGACCTCTCTTGTCACTGAGATTCCAGGTAGACCAGAATGGGGACCTTGACCTCTTAAGTCTACCACTTTTAGTTAGGATCAAGGTGCTTAGGTTTTCACTTGAACTTTAGCCTTTTGAGTGCAAAGAGTGACCTAAGTTCAAGGTTGGTTGACCCAAGGGGTCAACTTCACCTACTAGTTCCTTTGAGAGCTTATTAGGTCTTTAGGGTTCAAGTGTTTTTAAGAGCCAAATTTCTTAGGGTTTCTCTAAATAGGTGCTTTCAAACAATGGCTTGGGCATACTTCTTTTGGGAATTCTCAATTCTTGCTTAGAAAGTGTGTCTCTAAAATCCTAATTTTGAATCTTATATTGGCTCTAATTGGTCCAGTTAGTTGCCTCTAGATTGGGTAATTAGGGCTCAAGTAAGAAGGTTTAAGCCTTAACCACCTTTAATGGATGTACAAATATATTGTGTTGAAATAGAAAACAGGCAGCTTTGGTGATTTACTAAGTATGGAAGACAGGTTATTCCTAAATTGCTTTTTCTTTCTTTTTCTTCCTCTTTAGAATTTAGGGGTTAAAATGAGAGGATAGAAAATTACCTGTCCTAGGTGTGGTTGTTGTGCGGCTGCTTGTTGTCCTCTTGATTTCATGTGCCTGCACAGCAAAAGAGAAGAGATTAATCAATAGAAACTCAAAAATTGTGAATTAATAGCTTCTAGAATAGCCGTTTCTCCCCGACAACGGCGCCAAAAACTGGGCCGCTTTGTTCGTCTTTATAGTTATTATAGTCGTTGTGGTACATAACAAAAACGGTTACCAGTCTAATATAATTTATTACTCGGAATGAAGAGTTTCTCGAGGTCGAACTCAGGGAGCAAGCCAAAATTCTGGAAGCCTATTAATTCACAATATATATATAAGGTTTTACAAAAATAAAGAGAGAAAGAGAGAGAAAGAGAAAGAGGGTAATTGGCTTTTTCTTCTTCTCTTTCTTCAGCTACTCTTCTCTTCAACTTGTATTCTTCTTTTCTTCTTCTTCTGTTTCTTCTTTCTTCTTTTCTGCTTCTTCTTTCTTCTTTTCTGCTTCTTCTTCCTGTCTTCTTCTTTCTTCTTCTTCTTTGCTTCATCTTTCTTCTTCTTCTTCAGCCTACCTTCTTCTTTCTCCTTCTTCAGCAGCTGCCTTCTTCTTTCTTCTTCTTCTTCTTTCGTTTGCTCTGGCCCTCCTTCTTCTTTCCTCTCTTACTACTGACTCTCCTTCTTTCTCGTCGACGTCTGATTTAGCGCTCAGACGACTTAACTACTCGGTTGCTACAGTGCACCTCCTCTTCTTTCCTTCAGCTTCTTTCCTTCCTGTCTTCTTCTTTCTCCTACTTCTTCCTTCTTTCTTCTTTCCTGCGTACACATGCAAACGTCAGCGCAAAACCTACCCCTACCCCTTCCCCGCGCCTCTCTCTCTCTCTGAATCTCTCTTTGGGAAGCTCTCCAAGATCTTGGTAATCGGGTCGGGTCGCGTGCCCGGGTCCAGGCACACCAGCGTGGGTGGTGTGCGAGGAGTGCACAGGAGTGGGAAGTCGGGTCAAGTCAGATTTGTGTGGGCGTGTCGCGGACGAGACCCGGTGAGTAGGTGAGGGACCTTACCCCAGTGCTATCGGAGGCAACCAGCTGATAGCACTTTTTCAATTTATGTATGGGCTTGCGCCCATACACTTCCGAGGTGGGACTAAAGTCCCACCTCCGATCTCAGGTGCCTGCAGAGAAGACCTCAAGCAATTAGGGCAGTAACTGACGGTTGCGACCCTAATTGAAGTTCTGGGTGTGGGCTTGACTTCTTTTTGCGTCACCTGGAGCTCACGCCTGGAGCTGAGGAGACCTAGAGCTGCCCGCGGAGAAGCTCCTGCTGCTCATTAATGGCGGCGAGGAGGGCGAAACCTGAAACACACAAACGGCCTTGCAGCCACGTCAAAAAGGTCCAGGGAGGTTCGCCAGAGTGCGGCGAGTGCGGTGCGGGGGTCGGCGAGGCGCGAGAGTGCCTGTGGTCATGCGCCTAGGGCACTCTGCGTGCGTGAGAGTGGGTGAGTTCGGGGGGTGGTCTGGAGGTGCTAGGTGGTGAATGTAGGGAGGATTTGGTGTCAGTGAGGTGGTGCAGAGCTTAAGGGGTAGCTGGCGAGGCGGATGGAGGCGCGGAGTGGTGAGTACGCCTCGCCGGAGGGTAGCCGGAGATGGAGAAGGTGATGATGGACAGTGGTGGTCGGTGGGTTGAAACAGTAAATTAGGAAGGGGGAAATAACGGGGAGAGAGAAGGGAAAGTTTTTACCTACCTAATTGACGAACAGGGTGGGAGGTGGCGCTCGACGCGTACCTGCCAGCGCCGTAGACGAAGGAGCCCAGGGGAGGAGTGACGGCAATGAGGAAGAGATCTGAGGACGCCAGCTGGTACGGCCTGGCGTGGGACGATGAGGCAGAGTGGGCTCTGCTGCAGGTATGGCAGCAGAGCGACGAAGAGGAGGAGGAGAGTTCGCCGAAAGCTAGGGCAATCTAATTGGAGAGAGGGGAGACGAAATAGAGGGGTTTTCTTCGCCAGAAGTAGCTTCGAGTGGACGGCAGCCCCTGCCGCTCCTTATAAAGGCGTTGGCGCGGAGAGTGGCCTAAGGGAGAAACGTGCGAAGCTCACCGGAGATGGATGGAGATGGAGACCCATGCCTTTCGTGCATTCGCACGAGAGGCATGGGCTACTGCAGGTCTCAAGGGAAGTCCCTGCGACAGAGGACGATGCAGGGAACCCCTCGTTCATTCTTGAGAACTGGTGCCATACCCTGCGTGGCGCCATCCTCCGCGCAAGGTCGCCGGAGGTATGGCACCTGCTCAGAATGGCAGGGACGACCGTTCTGCAAAGAACGACGAGAAAGATAGGGCTCAATGTGTAAGGGTTTCAAAAGATAAGGTTCAAAAAGTAATTCAAGAGGACTAATGTGTAAAGTCAGTCAAGATGATTTTTTCTTAGGCCCAAATTTTTATACTAGCCTAATTTGAATCTAAGGATTTTAGTGGTGAAATTTTATTTTAGGTTTGACCACGTTTGATCGGTCAATTTGCGTAAAAACCTAAATTAGGTCATAAATTGGGCATGGTTCTCATTTTAGGTCAAAATAGGTTGCAAAGGCCAAATTGAAGGTTTTAAACCCTAGGGAATATTTTTCCATGAATTTTAGAGGATTTATTTTATTTTTATCCTACCTCGAACCTCATGAATTAAAGTGGGTTTGTTTTAGGGTTACAGAATGTCATTTAATTCCTAGAAGTTGCTATAACCCTTTTCAGATCAGATCATCCCACTTCCTTCCTTATTAAGCTTATTTGACCTATGTTTAGATCCTTAATTACCTTGTTTGTGTACTACATTGGTAAAATTACAGTTTTACCCTTTATGATTTGTCTTATTCTTTAATTCAGAATTCTCTGAGTTAAGCTTCTCTTTAGGTTTTGTAGGAGCTTCTTCACACTTATTTAGATTAAATTGTGCTAGTTAGGGTTCATGATGAGGCTCTCATCACAGTCTTTTTCGAAGAGTAGAAGGCACATGTGGTGCTCTCCTGACCGGGAGAGTCCCCCATAGTGATCCTACACCCAGTCAACCACCCCAAGGTCACGGACAGACATAACGGTGACTATGGCACGCGCAATAAGCGCACGGGTAGCTACCCCGCACTGGCACGCGGTCAGTTGTTTCCGTTAGCAAGTGCGCCCAAACTACAACACAGAACTAGTATAGGGCCTAGCCCTCTCAGTAACAAGGGTCTAGTCCTTAAGAACCAAATAGGGGTCTCACCCCTCTACAGTCCGCGCACCCTCACCTGACTACCCTGGTTTGCCCAGGTGGCCTAACAAGTTGGTGTAGAGCGGCTAGCTGAACCCCGGGCCCTGTGGGGTGGCTAGCTCTCTCCCTACACTAGTAGCTCTCCCCGGTACTATGTACGTGAGGGCCAAGAAGTCGGTACAGAGTGGCAAATCCTAACCCCGGGTCCCAACCCAAGGGTGGCTAGCTCTACTCTGCACTAAACAAGGGGGACAGTCGCTCTCCTTGGTACTCCGTACTTAAGGGCCTACTCACTTCCCTACTCATATTTCCAGATCCATTCCATTTATTTCCACGAGCTCTACTCCTAATTTCCCGTAGGGTTCATGCTCATATTCCTCAGGCTAAGCCATACCAGGTTTCATTATTTCTATTTCCATTCTCAGGTTATACATATGCAGCTCGTATTGCTATCGTTTACATTTCCATACACAGGTTATACACAGGTAGCTCGTAATTCCATCATTCACATTACCATTCTTAATTTATTTATATGCAGCTCGTATTATGTCACTTAACGTATACAACAAGAATTTACATGCAACAGTTTGCTAGCACAAGTACTTTACATTTCACAGGCAGTTATTATTTATTTACAGGCAATCGTTATCATTCTATCTACTCATTCAAGACTGCAATTCAATCATCCATTACAGACATTTCAAGTGTTTCTCGTCCTAGGATTCATGCCATATCCTAGGTTCTAATCATTCATTCCACACATGCATTTAGGTTATAATTAATTTAGGAGGAAGCCACTCTACCAGTAAACCCAAGAGTATTGGGGGCTTGAACGACAGGCTCACGTGCCTCAGCAAGCCCCGAACCTGCAACGGAACGAAGTCCTATGACAAGGAACAATCACAAGGAAACTATCAGAATAGTATGGAAAGCTTTCTAACAAGTAGAGGAACTCACAAGGAACACAACGTTATCTTAATTGCGTAAAATGGAACTCAAACGGACCCTAAACGGGTCAAAAATAGCGTTTTTTACTCAAATCAGACGTCTGGAATAACTTCCAGACATCTTAAAAGTGTCTAGTGTCATATCTCAAGTCCTGCGCCAATCCTCAGACGTCCAGGAATTCTTTTGGACTGTCTTGACCCAGCTCCAGATGTCCGACCACTTCTCCAAACGTCCGGAAGTACCTACGTCGTCTGGTAAGCTCCCCAGACGTCTAAAAAGCATGGGAGGGCGTGTCCCGTGCCTTCCCAAAGTGAATCCTGCACGCAAACACCCAATATTCTCAAACCAGGCACGCAAAGTGGTGGCAGTGGAGCGGCCTGCATGGTCGTATCCGTAAAGAGGACGTGCCTTCGCGAAACTCTCACCCCAGACATTTGGAACCTCCTCCAAACGTCAACTCCGTCGTCTGGACGTTGCTCCAGACGTCTGATTTTGGGAAAAACCTAGAACCAGAACCTGCTTCCGCCCTCTCGCGCCGCGTCGCGCCCTCTTGCCTGTAGCTCCGGCTGCAGCAGTGTCGGGGAGGACCTCCCTGACGCACTCCTACTTGCGCACGCACCGCTCCAGCCGTGCACTCACCAGTGAGCTCCCACGCGAGCTCGCAAGTTTGCTCTCCTCCTCCCCTCCTCCTCGACGCCACCCGCGCGCTCTCTCGCTCGCGCTGCCTCTCTTGCTGGAGGGAAGAAGAAGGAAGGTGGCTGGTGCCTGAGAAGTGAGGGGAACAAGAGAGGAGGAGGGGGTTATATAAGGTTAGGGTTAGGGTTAGGGTTTGCTTGGAGGCGAGGGAAGAGAGAGAAGGAGGAAAAACGAGGGGTACTATCTGCACACAGCATGCGTGCAGACGCGAGCTCGTACTCAAAATTTTCGATTTCCAGATGTCTGGGAAGGTATCTAGACGTCTGACCAAACGTCTGACCCACAGTTCAGACGTTTTAAAATGCTCAAACAGCACGAGTCTTAACACTTAAAGTGGTGATAACTCTTGAATAAGGGTTTTATACATTACAACTCTAGTAGCATACCAACCCATTATTAATTACAAAATAAATAAATCATAAATCTTCTCTTAACTTGCAATGCATTAAGTCATATGTCATGTTTTCTTTTTTTGTTCAACCCACGCCAGCTAAAAAATATAATAACACCAACATAACACCAAATATGACATAATTAATTTATAATTCTTAATTTGCCACTTACAACTCTGTGTATTACATCTAACCCAAGCCAAACAAAGCTTTTTTACTTAGCTTTCGACAAAATATATATGATGGTGTAAAACGATTGAAAACTTGAAAGTTACTGCAAAATTTATACCCATTTTGGATAAGGAACAAACGAAGTACTTGACCATTTCCTTGAAAAAATGATAATGGATATGAATGAGCACTAGAATAAGCATAGTTATTTTTATGTGTTATAAATATTTTCTAAATTGCAAATCCTATGATAATAGATGATTCTATTGAAATAATATTTATCTACCTAAAAATGCTTAAGTATAAGGCTTAATCTACATTTTTATTATGAATTTCCAAACAAATATGAATATAAATAGGGCCACAGATGTAACAAATATCAAGACAATATGTGTGTCTGCAGAAATGCTTACATACATCTTGCTTTTAGATGCATGTACAAGTTTGTAAATCCATATACATTTTATAGCATAACTGCTACAAATAATCATTTATCCGTACAACCATTATCAAAATATTTTTTAATAAGATGAAACCATTGTGTGCCACAATTAATTTACTTAAATATTTTCATGAACTATTAGCATCCAATATTTCTTTACTTTAACCTATTATTAATGATGCTTAATAATACCAATGGGTATAGGAAAATATATGCACTTTTCTTAGGTGCTCAACTAAAAAAAAACTTTCATGTTAGATTTATATGTATTAGAGTCCTTTTACTATTGACTCTTACTCCTTTTAATTGTATGTAATAGGTTATCCAAGCAATATTGAAGGAGAAAGGGAGGTTCTTGGAGATTTCAATTGGACTTGCTGCTCAAATTCTAAAATTAATGACATTAGAAGAGGCAACAAAGGCTTTTTCGGATACTTGTGTTGATGATAGTAAAATTGTTGAGAAGTTGTGTCAACTTCTTGAACATTATTGCAAGCCAACAATGTCTGAAATGATCGGAGTCCCTGGAATGAGAAGATTTACTATAGAGCTTATGATGCAAATGATGAAACGAGGTACACATCATATAATGGCCTTCAAGCATCAAGATGTTGAAAGCAAACTCAAGATGGTATTAAATACAACTTCACCACTTGAGTGCTTCAACGTGTTCACAGGCAATGTAGGATTGTGTCCTCATCGTCAAACAATTCATTCTTTAGTTGATCAAGCCATTGGAATGTTGTCCTCCCTCTAGAAATAAGGGGGATATTGTTTTCTTATTTTGTATACGAGAGATACCAAACAATGTGATTACAATGCATCTATGGGTATTACGTAGCACCATTACATTTCTTTGGATAACAAGGGCTTATGATGCATATCATATATGCCTAAAAGTTTTGAATGTTATTATAGAAGGTTCATCAAATATGTTGAATAAGGTAAATTGGTTACTTGATGAAATGTTTTATGAAGGGAATTCAATGACTACCCACGATGAAGTGAAGACCTGTAAAATAAAATTTAAATAATGGTTAGTCTATTGACTAATGCTATAACTACATGTACACTCTAGGGTTGTATCTGGGAGACAAAGTTGGGATACTAAGCTGAGGCAACAGGTTTTCCAAATCTACCTTTGCCATGAAAATGACAATGTTGTTTTTTAAATTCAAGGGATCACTTAGGAGATGAATGGAAGTAATCTTTTATTACTTAGTTAAAGGGATAGAAAGTATGGGATAAGTAACTTATTTGTTTTCGATTGATGTAGATGTCAAATAAAGGAATAAGTTCAAGATGGTATGTTGTTTAAGTGATAAAATGTAATTACAATTTGGTTGATTCTACTTTATGTGACATTAAGGAATAAAAATATAATCAATATCACATCAAAGGAGCATATAAGAGGGCTAATTTTATTCAACTTAGGGTTGAAAAAACTTTACCCGAGGTTCATATTTTGAGTTAACTTTAATTAGGGATATGTCCATCCAAGTTGGAAGAAATTGATTTAATCCTACATCCAAAGTGCCCTTAGTCAATTTATATAATTAATATTATATGCAAGGATAAACATTTTTAGAACACTTTGGCATAATCTTCTTGTAGGATAACTTAACTTCAATTTATCATTCTTTTACTTCAATCGCAATAATAGTGGATTTCAAAGGACATCTCCAATCCTTTGATTAATCCTTTATAACCTTTTATTCAAAAGGGGACCATAATGTGTGTGCTTCATGGATATCCCCATGGGTCAATGTCAGTAAGAGGGAAAATAATAGATGCTTCATAATGATAATTAGTGACTGTACTGCATACTTTCTTCTCTTATTATGAGATGGGTCCATCCCCTAATTGAGTACAATGTTGAAAAGACTTGTATTCTAAGGAGAGATTAATGATTGAGGGATATTTGATATGTAGAAAATAAATAATTAAAGATTAACTAAAATCCTTTTTGATAAAAGGAAATTAAATTATATTAACTAGACAATGTATACAAGGCATTTAGATGCTGAAGACATTTAGATCGATGTGAAACTCTCTTTTTCACAAAATTGTATTGAGAGTAAGAACTATAGATCTTGATCCCTTTCTTGTATTACTCCTTTGCCTCACATTACAAAAACACCAAATTGCAATTATTGTGAAATCTTGAAATATGCAAATCATCCTAAAAACCAGGGCATGAACGCAACTTAATAAGGAAGCATGTAAAAGGAACTAATTTCTCTCCATTCTATTTATCATAGACAATCACCAATTATACCTTCAAGAGCATGGGATATAATTCCAAGAATTGTTTGCCCTTTAATTACTTCCAATGCTCAAGAAACTCCATCTTATTGATGAAGCCCTATTCTTTGAGAAGATAAGTGATAAGAGGTAACATTGCTTCACTAAAATATTTAAGGCCTTTTGACTTATTTACTTATGAGCATAGGAAATTTCTAGTATTTGTACGTAGCTTATTAGGATGCCCGACATTTATAATGGTCAATATTTCTCACATACTTGAATCATGTTTTTGATATTTTGTTTAGCAAAATAATATTTTTAGAAGACTTGGAACTATCTAAAATGCTCTTAGATAATTGATGACAAGTTCTATAATATAGTGATCGTACATTGCAGAAAATCTTAGATCAATAGATACCAGACATCATAGAATGAATGATAAATGCCATTAAACTAACATATGATATTTGACTTTTTGATTGGATTCACAAGCTAAACGTACCAGAGCATGCAATACTTATCATCAAACTTTTAAGTTGAAGTTATAAGTACATGTCCATAATCTTAAATTTTTGAATTACCTCTAGTCCCAGGGGTTTCTTCGATATCTTTTACTTGGTCAGAATAAAAAAGAGGAACTCATGACATTGAGTCCTAAGTAGCCTTTGTTGAGTAATGCTAGTTTCCTGAAGGTTATATGTTGGCTCCTTGGATGCACCAATAACTTTTTTTTTCTGTTTTTATGCAGAGGATAAAGATTGTCTAGATTCCGTGGAATTGAGATGTATGCAAACATGGGAACGTCTTTAAAGAAAAATTATAAGGCATCACTAATTTATGGATTTTAATTATTGATATATAGATATTTGATTTTTCATGGCATGATTTGACTAATATTGTTATTAGATGACTCCACATATTTGATAGAAAACTTTAGCTAAAAAAATCCACATATTCTTGACCAATTCAAGGTATGGGTAATGATTTGAGCTTCAAGTCAAATCATAGTTGACATAGTCAATGATGAATCAAGACATGTATTTGTCTGGATGCATTTTGAAGGTGACTCATCAACGACAAAAGTAACCAGAAACAATTGCAGGTGACCTACAGTACCTTAAGAGGAAAACTATAAATAGGTTGTGATATACCCCATGAAGGCATCTCCTTTAACACTCTTCATAGCTTTCTCATTTTGCATTTGCTCCTCAAGAGAGTCTCATGTAAGAAGACACTTTGCTACATAATCATTCTTGTCTTATAGATGGAATTTGATTGCTCCTCATAATGTGGTGTAATCACTACAATCCTTTGGTGGAAGATCTCTATGGAACCTTCATAGATTCATAGGCCTCTTTCAATAAGAAGAATGCAAAATTATGATCTCCTTACGTTCACCTCACAATGTCAATTGCAATGATACTCCGCATGCTACCATAGAGTCCATGAGTACATACCAAGAGGAGAGGAGGTGTATTGAGAACTCATGCGTATAAAGAAGAAGCTAAGTCAAAGTCTTTTCTCTACCAAGTAGATAGACCATCACATGGTTAATCATTGCAATTGATAATAGCAATAATAGAGTTTAATCATGTCAATTGATAATAATGTAAGACAATTTAGTAAAATATGTGATAAACATAAAACTTCAGTAAAATGTAGTAAATTGGAGACATATTATCAAATCATAACTTAGTTATCATAAGGCATATTAAGTTATTTATCATATCACCAATACACAATCATAGATGTTCATAGTACGTGCCATAAAATTCTAACTAGAATTAGAATGTAGAAAAGAGTAGAAATAGCAACCAACAGTTCCAACATCGATAAAAACATCATCAACAACCACCAAGAGCATTAACAAATCAACTTCTAATAACAGACACTAGCAAGAACCTTTAGTAGTAATTTCAAGCCCACCTCTTCCCTTTCTTGTGTTCTAGCAACTTTAACCACTCTAGCCTTTGATCAAGCTCCCTTAAGTAGAGAAAGTTTTGCTGTGTAAACCTTTAAGAACTAACGTGATCCTTTGATCGGTCCTCTCTTAAGATTTCAATTTTATCATATATGGTGGTGATTTTATAGAGTACCTAATTTTCTTGCACTTGGTCTAGTTATACCCCCAAGATGCATCATAACATGAGTAGGTAGAATGAGTAGGAAGAAGGCTTCTTGAGTTGCAAAGATTAGGAAAGTGAGACATTTTCTTATCTCCTTCCTCATTTCCTCCTTAAGTAGCATTCATAAGTAATCCTATCTTGAGTAGGTAATTCTTGTTAAACTTCTCTAGGGGTGAATCAAGAAATTGGCAAGATATGTTCATATTGAAGTGAAAAGAAATGTGTTACCAAAGAAGTACAAGGAAGGGTAGCGTTATTGTTTGAAGCTGTGGTACCCAAGACAATTGAAAACCAACTAAGATGGGTTTTAGCATTAAGAGCATAAAAGATACAAGAAACTTGCATTGATATGTGATCAAAGTTCCTTGTCTTCTCATGTTAATTCCAAGAAATAATTGCATCAAAGATGTGTCAAAGAATGATTTTGAGAATATTATACTCAACATGAGCACCTTAATGGTAAGATTCTTTAGCAACAAGTATATGAAATGGTAGAATAAAAACCTTTATGTGCTTGTTTGATCCAATATTTATAATCATCTAGAGTTTTAAGTGAGAGGATTTTAGATGCATTCTCAAAGAGAACTTCTAGAAATGAAGTTTCAAGAATTTCAATCATTTCCAAACTTTTATTAACTTAGATTGCACAAAACATCCTAATAAGATTCATAAATACACCAGGAATAGAATGGGAAGAGTAGAATTCCTTATGAAAGAAATAATCAAATTTGTTGGCTTTGTAAGGATCCTCAAGGTCATAATTCTTTAGATCTCCCATACTCTTGGGACTACGGATTCTGTTGGATCTTTCATTTGCCTTAGTGCTAGTGATAAAGTTATCTAAAGGGTTAGGAATCCCCTCCTTGGCTACCTTAGATCATGAACCACCCATTTTCCTCCATGGAGACATGAACAGGAATGAAACACATTTAGATCAAACAAGATCATATGTTTTTCAAACCAAATGTTAGGATTAAAAGAATCAAATGTTTGATTTATAGGAAAGATGCCCGATATGACCAATCATATGATATATGTTAAAAACAAGCATTTGAGTAAATAGGAACCAAACTGAAATTTCAAAAAAGTAAATAAACACTCAATATTTCTACATTCAAAGGTTCAAAACTAAAGATCAATGAATATCATGAAATGGTCAAAAGAAATGATAAATGATCATTTTTGGGTCAAATCAAAGTAAAACACACAAAATAATGATAATCAGATGATCACATATCTAAATAAAAGAAAAAGGTCAAAAAATGAAAAAAGAATGTACCATATAAGCAATGGAATAATTCTTCTCCATGATTTGTGAACCGCTGACATCCAAGCCTGAATGTTGGTCATACATGCTTGCTACCAAAAACTAGATATTTAATGGTCTTGTCATGATTTACACCCTTTCATTTCCATTAGAATAGGGTTCAAGAGTGTAGAATGTGTCTTCCATCAATAAGTGATACGTTAATGTCTCTTAGGTGGATTAAAATAATATACATATATGAAACCAGGAAATTTTAACAAAGAATACAATGGCATAATAAACAGTAGAAAGTGAATAAATGAGCATGATATATAAAAGTCGCAACTATAGGAAGAGATTGAATGACAATTGCTATATTCATATGAACATTTCCATCGATGTTTCTTATAAAATAATTATTTACATTAGGTAGTGTCCCTCCTATAGGTATTTACAAGTACATTTCTAAAGATATATACATAGAAGGAGGAAATTGCAACACTACTAATATCTATACATATCTATGGCCATAGCACAAAAAAAGACTACATGACATCACCATAAGTCACCTATTAGAAGAAGCCCGAGTTCACCACCTCTCAATCATAGGTGTATAGAGAGGTAGCTTCCCCATGTACTTAAATGGTGATTCCTTGATTGGTATCTACTTTATTGTTGGATAATATAGCTACTTGATTTTAAAATCCATCATGGCACATGCCTTAAGGAGACGATCTTATTGTTGTGGGACACTCAAAACTTGCTCTAGGTCATTTTGAACAATAGCACCTAGGTCATATTTTCTTAAAATTAGGCTATAAAGTAGAGATGAGCCAAGTGGATTAATATGAAGAAAGCTCTAGTAGCTATGAAGAAATAGGGTTGTATTATATTTTCGTTTAGATTTAGGTTTCATTGTCTTTGCCAATTTCGTTTGAATTTTACTACATCCTTTAGCCTTTGCTTTTATTTATTATTTGTCTAGTACTTTAGCATTGCACTTCTAGGCATACTATTTCCAAATCATCACTCTATTTTGGGGTAATTTTGTTGTGTCCTTGCCAAATTCATTATACATGGAGTTCCTCCTTGATAAATAGAGAAGCAATGTGTAGATGTGTGTCTTACAAGTAAAGATTACCCTATTGCTCTCCTAAAGGGAATGTTGGTAAGCTACAATTAGAAGAGTCAAGACCTAAAAGTGCTACCATCAACTAACTACTTGAGGACCTTAAGAGATTCCTCAACTCAAATTTGATGAAGCAAAGGTTTGTACTTTATTAGATCTTTAGCGATGAAGAGAGAATAGATAATTTTGGCCAACTATGCTCCTATTAACAGTTGAGAATTACCTAGTGTACCTTGCATTGCACTTATCGTAGAAGATCATAACCCTTTGCTATGTACCCAATCTCATTAGCTTTTACTAGTGTTGTTGTTGTTCAGGTAAAAAGTATCATTAGCCATAACATAACTTAGGATAATGTCATTCTTATGAACCCTAGTCATTTATGACCTTAGCCTTTCCAACTTAGTGAGATAGCCAATCATCTTTAAGATGTGCCTCCTCATGGAAGCTCCTTCAGTTAGTTAGCATGATCTGAGCTCTTTAGTGATCTAGAGTTTTTGAACATCATTCATATACCTAAACCTACTATTAAGACTAAAGAAGATATTAGTAGGAGAACTATTTTCTTGTGTTTCTTTTAAAACACATTTGAGATAGAGGTAAGGTGTAACGATTTGGATTTTTAATACATAATTCAAATTCAAATCAAACCCTTGATTTCTCTAAGATGGTGGAATTATCAGCCTCATGACGTTTATGCCCTACATTTGTCCTTATTGAGTTAAGTTGAGGGGCTTTTCGTGATAAGGCTATGTAGGTGGACTCCTAATTAATTTACGTGTGGGGTGGGAGGACTTGGGTGATGTTTCCCAACTTAAGTTGGGTGGAGAGTGAGCGCACCCCCCTCCCATCTTCTCCTCTGCGTACGCCACCCTTCCCCTTCCACTCCCATTTCTTGCGCAGGAAGCCCCCTTCCATTGTTTTCCCATCACAAGGTACCTCCACCTCACTCCTCACCGTCAACCTCTACCCCTCCTGTCCACCAACGAACCTCCTCCCCCACCTCGTTGGTTGCTGTTGCTGCTCGCGTGAAGACTAGCCATGATTGTGGCTACTGCAGCTTGCATGGATGGGGGCGCGACTGCAGCATGTTGGGCAACGGTGGTGGTTGCGTTTGGTGCTATTCTCGCCGGCTAGGTGGAGCGCTACCCAGTCGAGGCTACAAGTGGCCTAGGTGCGTCCCCTCTCTCTCTTCCTCTCTTTTGACTAAAACCCCTAGCCTAGGTTGTTTAAACCTTAGGGATATGGAGGTACTTTAGGTATGTTGGGGACTGGTTTTTGGTTGATAATTACTAATGTGTTGTCATTGTCGTTGATGCGAGGGACTCGTCGGAGCAGCCACTACGTGGGAAAAAAAAGGGAAGAGAGGCAAGGTAGGGATTTTTATCTTTGATTTCTCTCTTATAATTCCGCCTTTTGAATACCTAACAAGCTTGTAAACTTGGTATTTCAGATTTAAAAATGTAGACTCAACGCGTTTAAATTTCGAACCTGGTAAGGATGGTAAATAGGAAGGGTTTTAAGCACGCTGTGGCTGGGGCGTGCATGCATCGTGATGGAATATATAGGGTGGTGATTGTCGTGATTATCTTAAGTTGTTTTGGTTACATGTATGTGATTTCACAACATCATGGTTGGGGTCCGAGATGGAAATAGGGATTTTGTTTTGCTGTGACAACTTATAAAGGTATCTCGATGATGATTTATGCCGGGTTGAAATTAATAAATTGCATGAGGTTTTGTGGCTATGAAATGCCCTAGTATGAAGGATGAGTTTTGAAACATGCTAGGATGGTGTCGATCTCGTTTTATTATTGGGATTTTATGGTTTAGAATGCCATGTTCCCTTATACATTACAATGGATGAATGATGAATCCGAGCCGAGTCATTGGAGTCAAGGAAAAGGGTTATGCAGGGGATGTGACTTTGTTGTCATGCAGAACTGGATGATGAACACATCTTGGACCGGCACTAGTTAGATAGTACCAGTACTAGATGGCTAGTGCCAGGCCATTGTGGCATGTTGGTCAGGGGTAGTGAGTGCTTTGTACATGTACTAATTAGTTAGTAGCGGTACATGCTCCTAACCCTGGCCAAAAGAGCTTGAGAGTCGCTGGGCCAGCAATGCCCAGTACCAGTGCTAATCGATTAGTACTAGTGGTGGCCATTTCTCTTAGACTCGAACAGTGTGTAAATGGAAATCTAGGAGTCCCTAATACCGACCCTGAGAATCAGTTTCAGTACTGGCACTACTAGGTGGCCAGTGGGCAGTGGGCACCCAAACTGACACTGAACACTAGCACCGGTGCCGATGCCATGGAACTATTGATATCCTTATTAGATCTTGCCCTAATTTACCAAAGAAAAAAAAGGGGGAAAAAGTGATTGAAAAATCTAATATATTAAGAATTATTAAGAACCTAAAGGCGTAAATGCCATTCGTATTATTGGTGGCCTGGCATGTTATGTGTGTGGAACCCCTAAGTAGGTGGATTAAAACCCGAAGTATACTTGGCTAAATCTCAAGTGAGACCTGGAATATCGAATCTTGGCAATTCTATTATGAATAAAAAGGAAACTTGGATCCTAAGGTCTTGAGTAAGACCCCAGGTGATCTACTAGGTCTCTAGGGCTTTGTTCCAGACATGAAACCCAATGGAATCAAATGATGGTAAATTGACTACGTGAGTTCGTAAGGCTGCACCCTTAGACTTGGTGAACCACGGGTTCACTGCTTGGGTAAAGGACCTGAGCTATTGTGGTAGCTGGAGGCTACTAAGGAATTTGCCTCGGAACTTGGAAGGTTTCTGGGTTTGGTGATAGGCCCTGGGCTATCATCGGTGTTTGGTACTTGAATGTACCCGAATTTGACTCGATGCGGAGGTACTCGTGGCTCTAGGCTCTGATACCACCGAAAGTTGTCATGCCCCGATAATCTCCCAGACGGATCAGGAATGGATCACCGAGTGTGCGGGTGCTAGAGTCCTAGTTACCGGATAGTTTGGATTATAATTTGTAGTCCTATCGACTAAGTACAACTTAGGGAAGCCAATTTTTAAAATTAAATTGCAGGGTCGAAACCTGTCAAAATTCAGTAGAGATTCCCCTTTTTGTTCGATATTTTCCCAAAATTGGTATCTGCAATCTGTACTTGTGCATGCATACCAGCAAATTTAATGGTGAGTACACCCCACAACGACACCACAAAACAAGTAAAAGTGGTAAAACATGAACGGGCACACCCCGCAACCAAAGGTAGTATAAACATGGAAAAACAACGTGAAAACAAAGCCCAGTTACCGCTAACACGTCGTCACAAGTATTCACATAACTAGGTAGTTTATCAACTAACAATTTATAGCCATAAAGTCTACGGATAAATATATATTCTATAGGAAATAGAAATCAACTTGCTACAATCTACCAGAAGGTACTAACAAAAAAATTACATTCTATACCAACAATCTACCCAATAAGAGACAAAAGTAAATGCTTGTTTAACTACCCAGGTCCTCTTGGGTTCAAATTTCGAGTGAAAAGCTACTTGCTTCATGGCCACAGATACTTGAAAATGGGTCATAAGAGTAGCGATGAGCCAAGTGGCTCAATAGGAGAAAAATTATATGTAACAATTGAGTAGAGCAAGGTAATGTCGATTTTCTACCTTATGGCCTAAGTACAAGCTATTTCCCTCAATGAATTATGCCTTGGTTCCATAATAGGCTAACCACTAGTTTTTTTTCCCATTTCTCATAATTAACTCAAGCTTCATTAGTGATATAGGTTGACTACAAGCCTTTCTCCTCATTTATTAGAATTTTAGTTTTATTATCATCGGACTTATTTAGTAAGTCTAGTTGCCCCCTTCCTTTTCATTATTTAGTAATATGAAATTAATTCTCTTGCTCGCCTTAGTGATCAGATTTTAGGAATTATCCCTCTCTGGCAGAGGAGATTAAGATGTATCATTTCCTTTGGATTTCAGTCAGATAGTCTCGCCCTGGCAAGAGGAGAGGCTAGCAAGTTTGTTGATCCTCAAGACTCGATGATGATTTATGTCAAGTTGAAATTAATAAATTCCATGAGGTTTTGTCGCTATGAAATGCCCTAGTATGAAAAGCAACTGGTTATGAATGTTAGGATAGTGTCATTCTTGTTGCATTATTGGGCTTTTACGGTTTAGAATGCCATGTTCCCTTATATGTTATAATGAATGAATGATGAATCTGAGTCATTAGAGTCAAGGAAAAGGGTCACGCAGGGGATGTGACTTTGTTGCCATGCAGAACTGGATGATGAACACATCATGGACTGACACTAGTTAGTCAGTAGAGGTACTGGATGGCTAGTGCCAGGCCATTGTGGCATGTTGGCGAGGGGCAGTGAGTTCCTTGTATAGGTACTAGTTAGTTAGTATCGGTACAGGCTCCTAACCTTGGCTAAAATAGCTTGACAGTCGTTGGGGCTAGGAATGCCCAGTATTAGTGCTAATCGAATAGTACCAGTACTGGCCATTTCTCTTAGACCCGAATGGTATATAAATGGAAATCTAAGAGTGCCTAGTATCAGCCCTGAGAATCAGTACCGGCACTGGCACTACTTGGTGGCCAGTGGGTAGCGGGCACCCAAACCGACACTGAACACCAGTATCGGTGCTGGTGCCATGGAACTAATGATACCATTATTAGATCTTGCCCTAATTTCAGACAAAAAAAAACTATCCAACCCTTAATCACTGCAATCTTGTGTGCTTGTTTAGCAGGGATCATGGCAGGACCACCTGTTGTTGGTCGATTTGCCTGCAACGACTTTTGCCATGCCAGCATAGGCATGGCGCCTTCTGAGGCTTTGGGTGGTCAATCGGTGCAGATCATGGCTTGGGCGACAATGATACTACCTAGTGCGGTTGTGCCTCTAGCGTGGGTGTTGTGACCCAATCAGGAAGTTTGAAGAGGTCATGGTCATGTGTAGGCTTGCAGCTGTAATGCAAATCATTTATCCTAACCTCTCCTAGGCTTGAGATATGTTCAATTTTGCAGATGAAATCTTTTTAAGGGGGTTAGGGTGTAACAATTTGGACTTTTAATACCCAATTCTAATTCAAATCAAGCCCTTGATTTCTGAATGGTGGTGGAATTATCAGCCTCATGACATTTATGCTTTACATTTGTCCTTAATGAGTTATTTGGTGATAAGCCTATGTAGGTGGACTCGTAATTTATTTAGGTGTGGGGTGGGAGGACTTGGGTGATGTTTCCTAACTTAAGTTGGGTGGAGAGTGAGCGCACCCCCTCCCATCTTCTCTTCTCCGTATGCCACCCCTCCTCTTCCAGTCCCATTTCTTACGTAGGAAGCCCCCTTCCATTGTTTTCCCATTGCAAGGTACCTCCACCTCATTCCACACCATCAACCTCTACCCCTCCTCTCCACCAACGAACCTCCTCCCCCTCCTCGTTGGTTGCTGCTGCTACTCACGTGAAGAGTAGCAATGATTGTGTCTATTGCAACTTGGATGGAAGGGGGTGCGACTGCTGCATGTTGGGCAACGGTAGTGGTTGGGTTTGGTGCTATTCTCACCGTCCATGTGGAGCACCACTCTGTCGAGGCCACAAGTCGCCTAGGTGCATCTCTCTTCCTCTCTTTTGGCTAAAATCCCTAGCCTAGGTTGTTTAAACCATAAGAATTTGGAAGTATTTTAGGTGTGTTGGGGATTGATTTTTAGTTGATAATTACTAATGTGTTGTCATTGTCGCTGATGCGAGGAACTCGTCGGAGCAACCACTACATGGAAAAAGGAAAAGGGAAGCGAGGCAAGGTAGGGATTTTTATCTTTGATTTCTTTCTTATAATTCTGCCTCTTGAATGCTTAATAAGGTTGTAATCGTGGTATTTGAGATTTAAAATTGTAGACTAAGTGTGTTTAAATTTCAAACCTATGGTTGGGGTGTGCATGCATGGTGATGGAATATATAGGGTGGTGAATGTCGTGATTATCTTAAGTTGTTTTGGTTACATGTATGTGATTACACAAGCTCATGTTTGGGGTCCGAGATGGAAATAGGGATTTTCTTTGGCTGCGACAACTTATAGAGGTATCTTGATGATGATTTATGTTAGGTTGAAATTAATAAATTCCATGAGGTTTTGTGGCTATGAAATGCCCTAGTATGAAAAGCAACTGGTTATGAAGGTTGGGGAAAACCTGGGATGAGTTTTGAAACATGCTAGAATAGTGTCGTTCTCGTTGCATTATTAGGCTTTTATGGTTTAGAATGCCATGTTCCCTTATACATTATAATGAATGAATGATGAATCTGAGTCATTGGAGTTAAGGAAAAGGGCTACGTAGGGGGTGTGACTTAGTTGCCATGTAGAACTGGATGATGATCACATCCTGGATGGGCACTAATTAGTCAGTACCGATATTGGATGGCTAGTGCCAGGCCATTGTGGCCTGTTGGCTGGGGGCAGTGAGTGCATTGTATAGGTACTAATTAGATAGTATTGGTATAGGCTCCTAATCCCAACTAAAAGAGCTTGAGAGTCGTTGGGGCTAGGAATGCCTAGTACCAGTGCTAATCGATTAGTATCGGTACTAGCCATTTCTCTTAGACTTGAATGGTGTATAAATGGAAATCTAGGAGTGCCTACTACTGGCCCTGAGAATCAGTACCGATACTGGCACTACTTGGTGGCAAGTGGGCAGCAGGCACCCAAATTGACACTAAACACCAGTATCGTTGCTGGTGCCATGGAATTGATGATACCATTATTAGATCTTGTCCTAATTTACCAAAGAAAAAAAGGGAAAAATGAGAAAAATCTAATATATTAAGAATTTTTAAGAACTTGAAGATGTAAATGCCACTCGTATTAATGGTGGCCCAGCATGTTATGTGTGTGGAACCCCTAAGGAGGTGGATTAAAACTCGAAGTATAATTGGCTAAATCTCAAGTGGAACCTGGAATATCGAATCTTGGTAACTCTATTATGAGTTTAAAAAGGAAACTTGGATCTAAGGTCTTTCGCTGGAACTCAGATTGACTCCTCTCACTCAATTGAGTGAGAAGATTTGCTCATTAAGATATTGCGATGATCTAGATGTGATTAATCAGGTGTTTTAATTCTCTTGAGCTCACCATGGACAGTGAACTCAAGAGTTGAGATGAATTTAGTCATTTTATGAATAGGCAATTAATTCTTTAATAAACACTTCGAACGGGGCCCTTAAGTGGTGTATAGGTGATGGAGGGCCCCAATTGGGTGTGATCTACCCTCGATGACCTCCGCCGTGGACAGTGAAGGTCGCTGGTGGATGTGGTGATGACTTAGGCATAACATTTGATAAAGAAAACGAGGGAGTAGTGCTATGAATTTGTGGTGAGAAAAGGAAGGTGATTGATGCATAAAAATAGCAAAAGAGTGCTCCGGACAAGCTCAACGAGCTCACCGGAGCTGGAGAAGATGACAAACAAACTGAGCATAAAAGCCTAACCAAGCTACTTAATCTACTGAATTAAAACTACTACACTTACCTACCTAACCCTACTGTTACTTGGACGAAAGGAGGTAGAAAGCTCCATTGACGGTTCTTAACGGAGGATGAAACCAGAGGGTCATAGAAAGAAGTCCAGTAGGTGTGTTCGCGGAGTAGAAGCGGAGTCTGGAGTCATCGCTTTGTCCAGAGATGCGGTAGAAGATGGCGGAGCTCGGCAGATGGTGGAAGCAATCGGAGAGAGTGTGTGGAGGTGAAGGTAGTTCGTCGGAATAGGGAAGAATAGCCTATTAGTTAGCTATAGTTGGGGGAAGAGGGTAGGGAGCTAACTATCGAAATCGAAGGGTTCAAGGGATATTTATAGGGTTCGGCGGCTGTGAAGGAGCTAGAATCTAGGCGGAACTGTGACTAGGTTTGAAGGTAACCATCGGCGTTTTCTCCGACGTCGGTGAAGTTAACCTTGAGTCGTAAATAGGATTTCAGGTGCATCCTGATTGAGGGATGGAAAGATGACGGTGAACGCAAGTTTCAAGAGCTTGGCGAGGGTGGAATGGTGTCAAATGGAAGGTGATCAGGAGGTAAACGCACTGCTGTTCGTCAGTTGTTGAAGCGACTGAAGAAGAAATGAAGAAGAATGGTGTTCACAGGGACCTGAGTGTAAGAAAAGTTAAGGACCTATGTGCATGAAAATGACTCAAAGGCGATGAAACCTAAGGACTAAAATGTAAGCTGAGGTTTTCAAGGCTTCTTTTAATTTAATTCTTTTTAAACTTTTTATATATGATTATAAATTAGATAAATATTATATATATACCTTGAATTTACATTTTTGACCTTTTTAACTTAATTTATTTAATTGAGTTAAGTTACTTAAGTTATTACATACTTAAGTATAAATTATGCTTAAGTTAAATTAAATATTAATTAGGTAACCAATTAATGATATTACGAGTTCATTTATTAATTAAATTATTAATAATGTTAATTGACTTTTAATTAAGCATTTTTAATTTATTTTTAGGTCCTTTATTGATTTGTCCCTTATTCTATTATTAACCCTTTTATAAACATATTCCTACCTAATTAACTAGGGAAACTAGTTAATTAGGGGTAATTAGATACCATGATGAGCCTCTCATCAGGCTACACTCTTAAATTTGGTGAACCACAGGTTCACTGCTCAGGTAAAGGACCTTAGCTGTTGCAGTAGTTGGAGGCTACTAAGGAATTTGCCTCGAAACTTGGAACGTTCCCGGGTTTGGTGATAGGCCACATGCTATCATTGGTGTTTGGTACTTGAATGTACCTGAATCCGACTCGATGCATAGCTACTCGTGGATCTAGGCTCTGTCGGCACCCGCATGCGCAGTGGGGAACGTCGAGGTACATGGTGCTTGTAGCTAAAGGCTCACTGGGCACTCGTAAGTACGAAAGTGCCAGGGTATTGTGATGGATTGGTTGAGACCTCATCCGACGGTGGATTGAGAGGCCACACTAGGAGACTACGCTCCTATGGGGAGCTGCTCCTAGCAGGAGCATTGGTGTGGCTCAACAGGTCTGGCTAATATTGTGAAGATAATATGGTTTTATTTGTGACTAGTCTTTGTTGGACACGAACCATGCTTGTGCTGTGTGGTCGCAAGGTATAGGCTTAGGTAACTCCCAAGAGGTCTGACTCTTCTGGCTAAAGTTAGCAACGTACTTGATACATCGAAAATGGGCTTGCCTTTTCTTAAGGATCAACAAACTTGCTAGTCTCTCCGTTGACCAGGGCAAGACTATTAGGCTGGAATCTAAAGGAAAAGATGCATCTCAATCTCCTTTGGTAGAGAGAGATGATTCCTAGAATCTGATCACTAAGGCGAGCGAGAGAATTAATTTCATATTACTAAAATAGGAAGGAGGGGCAACTGGACTTACTGAAGAAGTTCGGTGTTAATAAAACTAAATAACCATGTGAATAAATTCTAGTAAATGAGGAGAAAGGCTTGTAGGCAAGCTATATCGCTAATGAAACTTGGGTTAATTATGAGAAATGGGAAAAAAATCAATGGTTAGCCTGCTACGGAACCAAGGCATAATTAACTAAGGGAAACAACTTGTAGCTGGCTTTTAGGGTAGAAAACCGACACTACCTTGCTCTACTCAACTGTTACACGTAATTTTGCCCCTATCGAGCCACTTGGCTCATCGCTGCTCTTATGACCAATTTTCAGGTATCTATGGTCATGAAGCAAGCAACTTTCACTCGGGATTTGAACCCAGGAAGACCTGGGTAGTTAAACAAGCATTTACTTTTATCTCCTCTTGGGTAGATTGTTGGTATAGAATGTAATCTTTTTGTCAGTGCCCTATGGTAGATTGTAGCAAGTCGATTTCTATGTCGTATGGAATGTATATTTATCCATGGACTTTATGGCTGTAAATTGTGAGTTGATAAACTACATGGTTATGTGGATACTTATGACGACATGTTAGGGGTAACTGGGCTTTGTTTTCACATTGTTTTTCCATGTTTATATTGCCTTTGGTTGCGGGGTGTGCTCGCTCATGTTTTACCGCATTTACTTGTTTTGTGGTGTGGTTGGGGTGTACCCATCATTAAATTTTGTGGTATGCATGCACAGGTATAGGTTGCAGGTACCAGTTTTGGG
Source organism: Thalassia testudinum (assembly GCA_037157565.1). Classification (NCBI taxonomy): domain Eukaryota; kingdom Viridiplantae; phylum Streptophyta; class Magnoliopsida; order Alismatales; family Hydrocharitaceae; genus Thalassia; species Thalassia testudinum. Next base: position 23,276,542 of record JAZHRO010000056.1, on the reverse strand, counting down.
AAAATATCGAATAAACAGGGAAATTTCTGTCGGATATTCGGCAGGTTTTGACCCTACGATTTAATTTTAAAAATCGGCTTCCCTAAGGCGTACCTAGTTGATTGGACTACAAATTATAAACCAAACTACCCGATAGCTGGGACCTTATCGCCCATACACTTGGTGATCCATTCTTGATTCATCGAGGAGATTATCGGGGTGTGAGATAAGGACATAACAACGAGCTGGTTCTGTAAGGGTATGAATCTTATGTGACCACTGTACATCTGATTTGACCCTTGCGGAGGCCTTGGAAATTTTTTTTTTAGTAAATAAGGTCTGAGGTCCAGGCCTTTATTCCGGACTATTTATGTTGCCCTTATAGGTTGGGGCCCTTCTTGATTTTTTTTTAGTTTTTTTTTTAATGTTTGCAACTCTTGTTGGGATTGATTGGGGAATTAATCCTTGGTGGTGGAAGAAATAAATGTAGGTTACTTATAGGAATAAATGCAGAAAAAGAGGTAAAGAAGAACTTAGGATAACCCTATCTCTATCCATAGTTTCCTAGGATAGCCTTAGACCTGCTCCTATTCCTAAGCCACCCTCCTATTAGGTTAAATTAGCCTAGAACCCAAAACATGGATAATGTTATCCATGCTCTTATCCACACTATCCCTACCCTTATCGTCCACCTGGGATATCTATTTCCTTAATCCTGAATTTCACCCACTTTGGCCAAAACTTGGATAATGTTATCCACATTTTATTATCCATAAATCCTATCCACTATCCTTATTCTTAATCAATACCTTAGAATCCTATTTACATCCATAAAACCATCAATTGACTTAATCTTAGTCAATTGGGCCAACCACAGTCTAAGTGGGTTCAGTTGGACCTGATTAAGCTAACCCTGGGTTAATTAGGTTCATGGTAGCCTAATTAGACTCTACCCAAACCCAATCACTTAACCCACACCTAATTGGGTGCACTCATATTTGATTGGGTGCACCTGAATGCAATTGGATCCACCTTGGATCCAATTGATCCATCTCTACCCACACATGTCTAATTAGGCTCGGTATAATCTAATTAGACTCAACCTAGACCTACTTAAGTTCGCATACACACCTACTAGGATCATCCAAGCCCAATTAGATACATACACACCTAATTAGACTAGGACCTATCCTATTAGACTCAACCCATTAGATTCTAGGCTAACCTAACCCAATTAAACTTAAGCATAGACAACTTAACCCTACATAAATCATAACCAAAACACCCTCAACTTTTCCTAAAACTCATTCAACGCCACCTCACCCTCCTCCCCTCAAAAGGTGGCGCAACACCAAAGCCCTAACCCTAACCCTTATGGTCGAAAACCCTACCCCCCTCCTATAAAAACACAACCAAGCTATCACTTAAGGTACTATTTGTTTGCAGGGATTGATTTTGAGGGATTATAAATTGTGTAAGTGGGATTGTGAGGTAATCTCGGGATTGTGGTTGTTTTGTGTTTGTTTACACTTTTGGGTCAAGTCAAGGGATTGGAGGAATTAATTTCTATTTGGTTAGTTAGAATATTTGTTGGTGGGATAGTGTTGAGGAGGCTCAATCCCACGCGGGATGAAACTAAGGGATTACTCCATCCCACCTCCCCCCATAGGATGAAACCAACCTGAGTTTATGAGCTAAAACCCAGGTTATTTCAATATCGGGATTCTGGCTGCCAAACATAGGTTTGATCCACCAATCCTATGTTCCAAATAGTTATTAAAGGGTTCAACTTCGTCACCCTCCAATAGTCGACCACCCTACCTACATCCCAACCCTACCACCACCTCTCCAAGGCTGTCCACCACCACCTTGGTGGCTGATCTCCTCCCTCCCTCCACCTCCATTCCACATGGCCACCAAGGACCACCCTTGGTGCCCTTATTTTCTCTAGTAGTATTGTTCTCTTAGATCTTTATCTTCTGTATTCTATTTTATGCAAGGAGCTAGTTTATTTTCTCTTCTATTAACATGCCTAGACTCTTCATGAGTTTTAGGTGTACACTACTCTCTTATGTCGTGTAGACAGGCCCCCATACCCATGGTTTAGCCACCACCATCATCTAGTGCCGATGGCTTTACAAGAAATCCTGGCGAGATAGCTTTCTATTAGATAGATTTTTATTCCTACTATTTTTTATTCCTGTCAAGCATTCCTCTAGTTTTGTCTATGTGAATCTTTATGTTATTTTGATTATCAATGTAATACAAGTTTATTTTCATTCAAGTACATTGTGATAATTTGATCTCGCATTATTTGATTTCATCTCCTAATCATTAAATCATGTGCCCAATAAGTAGGTTAACTTATTTGGTTGATTGATTTTGCATAGTTAGGTTAGGAGAAAATAATAAAATGGCAACTTTTGATGTTAAGATCGTTGTACACGAATTTCACAATGAGCGCTATTCTTATACAATTTATATTTATTTGCGCTACACAATGATTGTGCAATTTGAGAGAGAGAGTGAGGAATTCGCTATCCAAGATCAGTCACCATCTCTAGGTTCTAGGTTAGGATTTCAGGTTTTCGCATTAGATTTAGAATAGTTTTAATTTTGCAAGCAAAGAAGAAGAGCGTAAAGAAAAAAAATCAGAATCATTTTCATAATCATTGTCTCCTAGAGATCGACTGAGACTCACCTAGAGTTTCATTATTTTATTTTTGTTTAGATTTGATTTTACATCTATACCATGGCATAAAGCTTATTAACATCGCATTTTGGAAGCAAATAAATGTCGCCGTTGTCAGGGAGACAAGGATAATATGATTTTTTACTTTTTTCAGACATATTTGTGTTTACTTGCTTTTTGGTGTGTAGGGATCAAGTGTGAATCCGCGCATGCATTGAGTGGCATTTCATTTCTAAAACCTTTTTAAAAGCCTCTTTGCTATTGTTAGAAACTCGGTCAACATCTTTTATATGATTTAAAAATTTAATTTTTGAGTATTTATAGATTCAAAAATTTTGAAATTTGATCTGAATGTATATTTTCAAACCATCTTTCCAATGCTACTTTTCATTCAAGAAAATTCACACGGTATGAATTTAAAAATTCGTATGATGAACAGGGGTCAAATTAGAATAAAATCTGATTTTGTTCATTTCTCAAAATTTATTCCGGTCGATATAGAAATCTGATCGAAATGAAATTAGTGGGGTTTGAAACCCAGTGAAATTAGATTTATTTAATTATGTTTCAAGATTTTTTGGATTAGTTCTTCTATAGTTGCTAGTTGAAATACTAACAGGGTCTGTCAGCTCAATCTGACCCTCATTTAGTATAAAATCAATATCAAATCATTAGAAATGGTAAAAATTCCATAAAAATACTCTATGAAAAGCTATATTATAAAGGAATCGACCCTCCAAATTTCACATTATTTGGATTCCTAATTTGTCATAGAGAGTAATTTGAAGCCAGTGCTTGGTCTATTTATTGATTTTTTAGAAGTTGCATAAATCTAGGTTGGAAATGTTAGGATTTTTATTAACTTTGGAGGTCCACTTGACTTGATTGGGACCTAATTGGATCCATTGCCTAGTAGGTGAGGTTTCATTGCTTGGTTAACCACCTCACCTACCTTGAACTAAAAAATTGATTTATTTACAAACTTAGGCGATACAACTAGGTCCATTGCCAGAGTTAGGGTTAATTAAATCAAAAGGAAAAACTATATATCTAAACCCGACTTATTATTTACCTAAGTGAATAGTCCAAATTTCTGTACTCAAACCTAGTGTCTAAGCTTGCTGGGTAATGCTAAACGACTGCGGCTAAGGGGTATTAAGGAGCCTCGTGTCAAATCTTTCCTTTAGTCCTCTCTTATTCAAGCTAGCTAGGTTAACCTAACAAATAGGGATTTCATTTATTTGGTTTATGGCAAGTAGACTCCTAAATCAGAACTTGAATTTGAAAATCCGGTCACTTGATTAAAAGACCATATCTGCTTTGCCTTATGTACTCATCTTCACCAGTCCTTATGGTTGGTGTATGCAAAGAAGGTCTTTGAGACTTGAGCTGGTTGGCCCTTGGGAACCTACCCCAAGGTGACCTAGGTGACTCTTTTCGTCGCCTCCTTCGTCCTCTTCCCACCCCTCAACTTCGTTAGTCGAAATGGCTAACCCAAATCTTAACCCCGGGCCCTAGGGGAATTAGAACCCCATGGCTATACTGGAGGCCAGTGTCGTCGCATCTGAGGAGTGGCACCAGCAGAGCATTGATCAAGTCTTGGATACTCTGGATAGAATGCAACATCCACCATGTGGAGAATAGCTGCGGACTTTTACAATGTGGCTGCACTGATCATGCCATCTTAGGTCTGGATTCCTGTAGGCGGTGATGCGTTTGAGTTAAAACCAAATGTAATAAGTCTGATTTAGACTTATTTTTATGTTAACTTAAATAAGGATTCGTTTCAACACATAGAGGATCTAAGCCGAATCGTTGAGACGGTTCGACCCAGAAATGTTGATATCAGAATTGTTCTCATGAAGCTTTTCCTGTTATCGTTGAGGGATAAAGCTTTTTATTGGTTTAAGACCATCGGGAGGCCAGTTGGTATCTGGGAGGAATTACGCCAAGAATTCCTTCAAAAGTTCTTCCCAATAAGTCGAACAAACGCAATGAGGCAGGCAATCACTACTTTTTCCCAGGGGCCTGGGGAAAAGTTGCATGATGCTTGGGATCAATTTCATGACCTTCTTTGGAAGTGTCCCCATCATGGTGTACCCTGATGGCACTTTGCTCAAATCTTTTACCATGTTCTAGATGATACACATCGATATTTGGCCGATGCATCTAGTGGTGCGAACTTTCTCGCTAAAGAGGAAAACAATGCATTTGAACTGTTCGAGTCTTTAACAGAGAACTCCATGAATGCAGCCTTGATGAACCAATTCCAGCGACCTAGACAACGAGTTGCAGTCCATGAGGCTTATGCAGAGTTAGCATGAGCTGACATGGGCATCATCACTAAGAAGTTGGACAAGGTGGATTTGCTGGATAAGAAGCTCAACGAACTGATTTGCTCTCGTCCAGGATATTCAGGTAATGCTATTTCATCTCTCTCTTCCTCTATATCACAAGCCCCTCCTGCTCGAGTACATATGCTCACTTGGGATGTATCTTCTTTTGTTCTTTCACATGGTTTTGCTTCTCAGGAACTCGTGAACAATTTGGAGTGGCACTTTATGATTAGGGTTATGCACCTTACGACAATTACGATGAGTATTCCCTTGATGAATATATGTCTCAAACATCTTCGACCTACAAAGATGTTAGTGCTATCTAACGATATGGGTGTAACAACTTGTATTTTGAGATGTATAACCTTGGTTGGCGCCAGCATCCAAACTTCTCCTGCTCAGGGAACTCGCAGAGATCCAATCAAGATCTGCAACACTAGACCAGGCAATACGGGAATGTGCAAACACGTACCCAAGGTTGTAGCCATTCTCGCAGTAGACACTTTATTTATTAGTCATCACGCAATGCTTCCTCTAACCCCCCACAACAGGCTGACACAATCGAGGAACTAAGGAACAAATTGAAACAAATGGAAAAGCGTTACCTCACTATGATTGAGACGTTTGTGTGGGAGAGAAAGAACCAGGCACAGGAGGATAGATCATAGGGAGCCCTGCCCTCCCGGCCTATCCCAAATTCAAGGCTTGTGCAGAATAAGGGGCCTGATGTACCATCTGAATCACTAGTTAATTAAGGTTAATTAATCGTATTGTAGCATAGTGTCGCCATCCAGACGAATGTCATTTATTTATATATAATTTTTACTGGTTTTATTCTAAGTCATTCACTGGGAGACAATTATTGATATATCACTCTCTATTATCCAAAAATCATCTTTTATTTAAAAAATGTGAAGTTTATTTACATCAGAATGAATCATGAATGAAAGAATAAAAAAATAAACTAATTTAAGTCAATTATTTACAACAATGAATGAATTAAAGTCAATGACAATGCTTTAAAGATATAAATAAGTATAAAGGCATCAAAAACTACTCTAAACTAATCTAGGTTAATTATTTATACTAACATCTAAGTAATGCCTTAATATAGGCACAAAAAGAGCATATATATTAATGTTATACATAAAACATATTTACATTACCTAATTATACTAACTAACCTATATATATATATGTACATGTATATACTGTACTAACTATATAAGTATACTAACTATATATGTATATACTAACATACATTTATACTCACTCAACTCTAACACAAACGCATACCCTTTTACATAACACTTGTATACACTTAACACTATAGAACTTACACACACCCACCCACATGTACACAACAACACTTATACAACCCAACACTTAGCCAATTTAGCCTTAACTTAACCCAAGTTAGTCTTTAATTTAAAAATTTTGGATTGGCAAGTGCAACCCTTTGCAGAATCAACAACCCACTAGGGCCGGATCAATCACTACTAATCCTGGGTCCTAATTTGATTATTAATGTGTTTTTATATAGATTCATTCCTATACAGGCCCACAAACCTCCATCGCAGGCCCACGCCCATGCCCGAGCCTCTCTTTTCTCTCTCTTAATATGCTCAAAGGTCATGAATTGTAAGTGAGATATGACCCTATATAGGATGGTATGTCCCACTGTTTGAATTGTCTTATACCACATTAGGCACCTCTCAACTTCCGATATGGCACTAATTTGCACACCCCAATTACAGTGCACTGCGTGACTTTTGGTCGATTTTGAGGCTTAATTAAGATATTAAATAAATAATTAATTTACAATTAAATTATGTGTAATGTAATTGATATAAAGTTGTTTCTATTGGTATAGTTTATTTATAATAATTAAATATATAAATATATTTAAAAATTATTTAAAGTCAGTGAAAAATACATGTTGATTTTTTGTTTAATTTCTTAATTAAAATATAAGTTAATAAATTAATGGTACAATTGGCTTATAAATTAGTTAATTTACGTTATTACCTAATTATTACATATTTTTAATTTTTTTATTGATTTATTTCTATTTATACACATTTAAATACACAATTTCTATATATATACACATATATATACAATATAAATACTATTCTATAGTATAAATAAGTTATAAATATATCGAAAATACTTTAAACTATAATATACAACCATACAACATAATTTATTTCATTAGTTTTTTAATTTACTAATTTAAATTACATTAACTTGATAATATAACTAATTAACTTATAAAAATAAATATGTACAACACATAGGTAAATAAATAAATATAGGAGTATATTAGTGTATATAATAGTTACTTTAAATTATATTTATAGTTATAGCTATGATTCCAAGTATATACATAGTTATTTGTATTTACATGTAGATTATGTACATATAATATAAATAAATATATACATAATTATATTATTATAATCTATACTATATAACTTAACATAAATACCTACCTAAGTAAATGAAATAAGTATATAAGTTATTTACATACTTTATGTACATATAAGTCACTATACACACTTAGTCTTATATAAAGTATAAATACTATGTGCATAGGTATTTTTACAAAATTTTTGGAGCTTTTTAGATTTTTATTTTGGTTTTGTGTTTTATAGAGATAAAGGAAGAGGGGAGAAAGATGAGAAGAAGAGAAGAATGACTCTTTTTGGTTGTTTTTGTGTTGTTTCTTTTATTTTAAGCCTGAGAAGACTTAAACTTCTACAGGTATATTCTTTTAGTTAGCTCACAAGCTCAAAACCTAAATCTAACTCAACACACGACTAAAATTAAACTTATTCTCACTCAAGACACCTTTCTTTTATTTAATTACAATTATTTTTTACTTTTTTATGTATTTACAATTTGGCTAAAACAAGGCTTAATGGAGGTTAGAACTTGAAGTGAAGTCCTTAGTAAATCTCTTCCAAGTGCTGGAGCTATAGAATTAGGCAGTATAAACATCTAGACATCATTATCGAATAGCTTCAACCATAAAAACATGAATTATCATTGAATTAGACATGATTTCACAGTTAATTTCAAAGCTATAAGAATCATTCCAATTTGCTAGAATTCAACTATATAACATTATAAACATCCAAACTTAATTTGAAGCTAAAAACATGGTTTGTTCATTAAACTGCATCAAATAACACTCGGATAGAGAAATGCTTTTCAATATTGACAAAGGATTCTCAGAGGTTTGACATGCTTTCTATTCAATTCAAAGTCAATCACAAGTACATGAATGCTTCTAGTTAATAGATCTAACATCAGATACATCTTCTAAATACATCTGAATTCTCAGCAGCTACATGAATGCTTCTGGTTCTTCATTTAAGCTTTCAGCAAAACTTAACTGATAGTATCTACTGTCCAAATACATTAGATTTGATCTAGCACGGAATCCATGCATTCAGAAACCTCTTTAAATGACTGATGTATAGATCTATGTAATATACTCCATCATGACTTTAGATTATCTCAAAAACTAATTCCAAATCACGATTATAGATTGTAATAGTCTCAGTCGGAAACAACCTCATCAGTAGCTGACAAAAACACTTTTAAATCAAGACCAAAGATTGATGACCCTTGTAAAAACCCTCCAACATATTGCATAAGCATTTGAATTCATCTCAAGATTCTTTAAAAGCATCAAATATCAATATAACCCTCAGATCTTTCATATCAAAAACCCCAGATTGACTTTAAATCAATTAAAAATCAATCTTTATTGTCGGAAACATTCACTAGAAGATATGGAACACAATATACATCAGATCAAAGCTGAAAGAATCCTATAAACCCTAAATGATTCCTCTATCGTGCCATAGACAACACTAAAAGGGAAACTAAATTAGGTACTCAAATCACTTGCAAATCACTTTAAGGACTTCATAATGACTCTTTAAACCTCAATCAATCTCTAAAAATCAAATTCAAATTTGTTTGACTTGACATTAGGTTATCTACACCTGGGCCCTTGGTATAGCTTCAGCAAAAGGATCTGATCACTTAGAATCCTTGCACACTATTAATTAGTATTTAGGGATTTAAGGTAATCCTTATAAACCAGTTGGGTCATTGTAGAGACCTCAAAATTGGATTTTCATTGGTCTCCAATCTTAGTGAAAAGCAAAACCTGTATAAGACATGGAAATTAGGTGCGAGCAATTTCCTCAATCAAAATCCAATTGATTGGGCTCAAATCCATCATAATTCATTTAATTGTGCATTAGAAAGTTCAACTCACTCGATTTAAAACAATTAAAGCCAAATTAAATCTATAATCTCTTGATTAATCATGAAAAGCAATATTAATTCAATCGAGCAAATCTGATAAATTCAAATCAATGCGAGGGCTTTTATGAATCTATGGAATGATGGAAAGCCCTCCATTTGAATTTATCGCACCATGAGGTCCGGAAACTAGTAAGCTTCAGACTTCATGGCAACAATGGTGAAGAAGGTGGTTGTTGATTAAATAGGCAAGAAATTGAGTGAACATGAACCATGAGATGATGGGGAAGATTAATGGATCGAAGTGAATGTATGGAATTGCCTCTCTGATATGAATTGATGAGAAAGGACTAATTGAGGGGAACTAACAACTAAGCTATTCGACACCTAATCTAACACAATCAATCAGTGGATTACAATCTAAACATCTAAACTACACTAGGAAAGTAATAAAACTAATTCAAAAAGCTGTAAATCTAACTAGGAAAACGATTAAAGTCCTATCTACTCAGATGGAGTCCATGGTCCACCTGTTGTCAGTTGGTGGTGACGAAAGGGAAGAGACCTGCAGCAGAAGGAGATGTCTTGGGATCCACTGATCATCGGCCAATGGCGAGGAATTGAGAGAAAGAACCAAAGCTGTCACCAATGGTGAAGAAGGAGATTTAGAGCTGGAAGGATGGAAGAACGATCGACTCTGGGTGGAGGAAGTCGATAAAGGAGCCAAGGGTGTCTATGGAGCTCTTTAAATAGGCGTTTGTGGGCCCAGGTGACTGGATCAGTGGGCCATGGACATTGGGTGTGAACGGTGGATAAGAATGATGAGGAGCTTAGGAAAGGGTAGAGATGAATCACAACCCTTGGATGAGATCTGGAAATTGGTGCCAGTGTGCGGGTACCAGTGATCAACAATTGGAGGATAATCCACTGTTAGATCAATGATACAAAGAACGAATGACTCAAAAAAATCGTGTTCTTCGCGAGGAGCAGTATCAGGTGAATTGCTAATGCAGGTATGTTGGAGAAATTATGCTTGAGCCCTCGGTGCAAAACAGTAGAACATTTATGCAAGTGCCCATAAGTAGTAATTGATCTATGGAAAGAAGTCCCTTCAGCTTACAAGAAGGTCCCTGGAATTTTTTATGCGAATAAAATGTGGAGGATCAAGTGTATATTAAGGACCTAAATGTAATTCCTTGATTTTAAGGTCCAAATAGACTTAAAATGTAATTCCTAAATGTAATTTTTTGATTCTGGTGCTTTGGTTGTGAGAGAGGAAGGGGGCAGTAGTTGTGTGCAACCGAATGGTGGGAGGGAGGAGATTGGTGATGGGCCAACCTTTAATGTTGAGGCAAGTGTAACCTTTTAGGCTGGGTCTTCTCCTTAGGGAGGGGGTAACAGAAAGGGAAGATACAACTTAAGGAGCAAGGGCATAGTCAATTCGACTCAGATTGATGAGAAAAGGGTAGCCAAGGTAGGTGGTGTGGTTCGCACAAGGGGGGTGAACTTAGTTTTCTCATGCTGAGGATCTTGACGTGGAATGTGCATGGGCCATGTGATAGGGCTCGACGTGGGGCGCTAGCCATATATTGCAGAGAGTGGAAGGTGGACTGTTGTCTCTTGCAAGAGACACGTGGAGGGAGTGGGTATGTATGTGTGGAAGCCGATGTTGTTGAACGGTCTTGCTGAGGTTAGACATGACTAGGCAGTGGGTCAATCAGGTGGTCTGTGCGTTTGGTGGAGGACAGGCATAATGCAGTTGAAAAACATGTGGTCTGCTTCCTTCTCTATTACATGCAAGTTTTGCAGGGTGCCTGACGACGGAGAATTCTTTGTGACGTGTATATGGGCCAAGCATTCAGAGAGACAGTGTTCTTGCTACTTCTCAACACAGTTAATTAAGTTAATTTTGCTTAATTAAGTGTAGAAGAAAGTAACTTAGATTAACTTGAATTTGTGTCGGTTGAGTAGTATAGGGTTAAGTTAACTTAACATTTTAGATTTTATTACTATTAACTGGTTGAGTCCAGGTAGTTCGCTGGGAGGTATATATTATTTAAAATTCACCAATCAATTCAAAACAACTCATAGGAGGTATAATTAAGTTAATTTTAATAACATGAATTTTGCCTAATGATTTAAATTTAAGAAATATGTAAAATTCCATAAGAAAACATATTTACACAATTGATTTTCTTTAATAGCAAGTAAACATGATAATTTTCTATTTATTTCAAAGGAATTAAGGCAATAGAGAAATTTTCTAATTAAAACATGCCTTATTACATTATTAAAAGCAAAAAAAATGCAAGAAAGTAAATCCTTTATTCTCTTTTCTTCAGCCTCTCTCTCTCTTTCTTCTTTCTTTCTCTCTCTCTTTTTACTTATCTTTTATTCTCTCTTTATTCTTTCTCTTATTTTTCCTCTTATATTTCTCGAGCTCTTCCCTTTTTCCTTTCTTCTTTGCCTTGTCTCTGCCTTGCCTCTTCAGTGCCTGTACCTTCTTTTCCTTCTCTTACAAACTCTTCCTGTCTTCCTTCTCCTTTCTCTTCCCTTGCATAGCTCCTCCTTCTTTCCTTAGAATATTTCCTTCAGCACTTAGCCTTAGCTTTTTTTCCTTCTAAACTTAGCCTTCAGCTGAATCGTTTTTTTTTTTCTCTCTTTAACAAAAAAATTGAGTTTATTAGTTGGTGGCTTGGACCTTTCGGGGATACGCAGCACCTTTTGCAGGGTGGGACCATACCCTATTAGGTCCAAGCCTAATTCGTTTATAGTTCGGTTTATTTCCGGTTCAGAGTTTCTAGCCAAATCGGCTCACGCCTCCCAGGCCTCGCACACGCCCTCCTAGGGCCACACAGGCGCACACTCGCAGGCACATATGCGCCCACACACACACACATGCTCAGATCAATGTTCATTCGGTAACCGTGCGCCGAGCGCTGACGACTGATATGCCCACTTAACAAATTCGTTTTATAATAAGGCGCCTGCTCATGAATTCTTGATGTGGGACTATTCTAACCCCTTCCAGAGCAAACTTCAGTTGATGATTACTCCTATCTCAGAGCTCCATTTCAAGCAAACAAAAGCTTGTTGGAAAGCTCTTGAGTTGCTCTACAGGATTGTGATATCAATTTAATGTGAAGGGGAAGTTTTCCTCTTCGATTAGAAGGGCGAATCTACAGATTTTCTACATTGAATAATGGCCTGGACAGTGGTTTTCCTTATTTTAAGTCCTCAGATTGGACTTTCTCTCTCAGTTAATGTTCTAAATAGGTTATACAGGGAATTTCGCAGCTTCAGGTGTGGTTATCAAGCTCTCAAGAGCTTCAGGAAGCGCATAGAAGCTCAAGCTTCTCTGAAAGCTTCAGGAAGTTAAAAACAGATATAAGAATGACCTAACAGACATCTAAAGTCATGATTAATCGATTGAAACAACTTCTAGAGGTTGTTATCAACTTATCTGGGTAGAATTTGCAATTGAATCTCATCCAAAATCTACTGTCAACAGTTTGGGTTCAAAAACAACCCAAATTGGCAATAATCAAAATCCAATCAAATTAACTATCTGAGCTCACTCAAATCACTTTAAAATCATTCACATAAATCTCAGAATCAACTCAAACTCATCAATTAGACATATTGAATCCAAAATCAGAGAATCAAACTTAGGTTTGACTGGAAAGCTTCAAATTTTGACTTTCTGTTTTGAATCTTTTCTCAAGGAATTAAAGCCTCAAATGTCTTCTCCTTGATCCCAGGAACATTCTTAGACCCTTCAGTAGGTGTTTGAACTTGAAACTCTAGGGTTTCAGGCTCATCGCTTGAATTCAAAAAGTGGTTTGTTCGTCAGAACAACCTAGAGGTTGTTACAATGATTTAAGCACAGAAATAAATTCAGTGCATTACACTGAAGCTTCTAGATCCCTTAATTGTAACTTAAGGCTTTCTGTCAGACTTCTCCAACTCCGTCGGAGTTGGAGAAGATGAACTTCTATCTACAACTCTAGTCATCAAAATCTTAAAGAAATGACCTCAGAATAATCAGTAATCCATATTTCATCGATTTGGAGCTCCTTGTTAAGTTCTATAGGTTGAAGAACACTTTTGACTCGCCGGAGCTCGCCGGAGCTCCGGTGAGTCTAGAAAAAGATGAATCTTATGTACAGAAAGAGAAAGTGTGCCATTAATGACTTGAAAAGATTCCTGAGGTCATAAGGAACCTCAGGATCAAATTAAATTCTTTATTGCTCATTAGAATTAAGATTTATCGGTGAATTCGATTTATATGAAGTCTGAGTTGGTTGAAGCTCAGGACTTGTTTTCCCACTCAATTGAGTGGTCAAAACAAGTCAACAAGTGATTGCGATCATAAATATATAGTTAATTAAAGATTTCAACTACTCCTGAGCTGCCATTGACAGTGACATTAGGAGCTTAATTAGATTTAGGCGTTTAAGTTATATGGGGTATTTACTCTAATTATAGTGATGATTAGGATCCTTTAGTGATGAAAAGATGATGGAGGATCCAATGGAGGTGAAGATTAGGTCAACTACTGCTGCCATGGATAGCAGAAGTAGTCGGTGGTGGTGGAAATGACTTAGGCGAATTAGTGATCAAATAAGTAATTAAATGTGATAGAAGTGATCGTGGAAGATAGAGGAAGATGAACAGTGGTTTAAAAAGATGAAATTAATGCTTTGATAAGTTCAAGGAGTTCGCCAGAGTCGAGGAAGACGAAATTAAAAATCCAACATTACAGCTAACTAACCTATCTAACTAACTAACTAAACTATCCTACTACTCCTAGCCTACTGTTACCTGGATGAAGGGGTTAGAGGATCTCCGTCGACGGCTCATGACGAAGGAGTGAAATTAGATGATTGTCGAAAGATCTCCGGCAGTGGTTGTGAGGTGAAGCAGAGGAGGCTCCTTAGTCAGCACTTGTGTCAAGAGATGCAGCTAACCTCGGCGGAGTTCCAGAGCTAATAAAGGTGGATGGAGGAAGTTAGATGGTGTGGTGGAAGATTGCCGGAGTTGAGTGAATAGCCTATCGAAGTCGGCTACAGTGAAGAAGAGGGAAGGGAGCCAACTTGGTAGAAATTGGGGGGGTTAGGGGGTATTTATAGTCGACGGCGACTAAGAAGGAGGTGGAATCTGGATGCGATTGCGGCTAGGAGGATAACCACCGATGTCTTCTCCGACGTTGGTGAGGTTATCTCCAACCCTAAATTAGGATAAAGGCGTCATCTAGACCGATGGATGAAAATGGGATGGTGAGCCCAAGCTCCAGGAGCTTGGAGAAGAGATGACGTCGGATGTGCGGTGATCAAACGGTGGCTGCACCTTCAATCATCAGTTGTCCAGTCGGGTGAAGAGAAGAAGTCTACAGACTTGTTCGCGATGAAATTTAAGGACATAAATGGAAAATAAGGACCCGATTGGAATAAAATGTAGGGATCAAAATGTAAACTTAGGTTTTCAAGGTTTATTTTAATTTAGATCTTTTTCAACTTTTTATATATGATTATAAATAAGACAATTATTATATTTAGACCTTGAATTTATATTTTTTATCTTTTTAGATTAATTTATTTAATTAAGTAATGTTACTTAAGTTATTACATACTTAGGTATATATTATGCTTAAGTTAGTTAACTCATTAATTAGATGAATGATTAATAATATTTCGAGTCCAATTATTAATTAGATTATTAATAATATTAATTGGATGATAATATAGCATTTTTAACTTATTTTAAGGTCCTTTACTATTTATCCCTTATTTAATAATTAACCCATATATCCACATAATCCTAGCTAATTAACTAGGAAGACTAGTTAATTAGGGGTAATTAAAGACCATGATGGGCTTCTCATTAGACTGGTCGCGGCTGTGGGATGAGTTGAGGGAAGCATCTATCCAGGGTGGGGCATGGTTGGTTGGTGGGGATTTCAATGCCACGCTTATGTCCTTTGATCGACTAGATAGGCCTATAAATTTCTCCACCTTTGGGTTCCAAATGTTGGTGGATGAGTTGGAATTGGTGGATCTCTCTGTTGCAGGTGTCTTGTACACGTGGCGCAATGGCAATGGTCATATGTCAAGAATTGATACGTTCCTTTGCAGTGTGGAGATGATGGGGCTCTTCCAGTTGGTGTCTGTGTTGGCTATGAAGAAACCTTTTTCAGATCATACTCCCATCCTCTGGGAAAGTGGAGAGGGGGCCTCTACACACAGTTGCTTTAAATTCCAATGCTTTTAGATGTCAAAGGAGGGGTTTAGAGAGATGGTCTCTTCTTGGTGGACATCACAGGTTGATGTTGGCACGGCTACATAGAGTTTGGCATCCAAACTCAGGGGGTTGCGCCATGTTCTTTTCAAGTACCGCAAGTCCATTGCTATCACTAGAGCGTAGAGGTGTTAGGAGGTGTTGGATGGTGTGCACAGTTTGGATGTGAAGGAGGAAGTGGGGGTTTTGTCTGAGGAGGAGGTGGCTCGACGTAAGGCCTTGCAGGAGGTTGTGGCACAGGAGGATTTGAAGAGGGAGGTAGACTGGAGGCAGAAGTCTAGACAGATTTGGTTAAAGGAGGGCGATTCCAACACTAAGTTTTTTCATGGAGTTGCCAACGCAAGGAGACAATCAGATTGTCAAGCTGGGGTATGCAAGTAAGGTGGTTGAGTTTGAGGGGGCTATTTGGGAGATGGCGAACAAGTATTTCTTTGATTTGATTAGATCCGGTTCTAGGGGTGGATGGAGGCTTCGCTCTTCTGATAAGCCGATCCTGGATGAGGAGGCTGGATGTGTTCTTTGCAGGGCCATTTTTGAGGCAAAGATTGTGGAAGTGTTGAAGGGGCTTAAGGTGGAGGGGTTGCTTGGGCCTGACGGTTTCCCTGTCCTTTTTTATAGGGAGTTCTGGGCCATGGTCAGAGGAGACGTGTTGAGGGTGGTAGAGGAGTTCCAGAGGTGCAATGTTGGGCTAGAGAAGATTAACAGGTTACTCCTGTTCTTGCTTCCTAAGAAACCTGGAGCGGTGGAGTGTTTGCATTTTCATCCTATTGCCTTGTCCAACTCTATTTATTTGGTGATTGGTAAGGTTCTGGCAAATAGACTGAGGGTGGTGTTGCCAGAGTTGATTAGCCTGGTCCAGTCAGCTTTTTTGAAAGGGCATTCCATGAAGGAATCCTTTATCTTGGCACAAGAGATGGTATTGGGTTGGAGATGCAGGAAGAAGGCTACCTTTCTTTGGAAGGTGGATTTTTCTAAGGCATATGACTCTATCTCATGGCCTTACGTGTGGGACATCTTCAGGAGAAGGGGTTTTTCGGAGGTTTCGGTGCAGTGGATGAAGAGGTGCATTACCACTTCATCTTTTTCCCTATTGGTAAATGGGAGGCCTATTGGTCAGTGGATCCAGCCACAGAAGGGGGTGAAGCAGGGGTGTCCGCTTTCGCCCTTGGTGTTTATCATGGTGGTGGATACTTTGGCACGCCTTACTTTTAAGATGTGTGAGGGGGGATTATTTCATGGATACACATTGAGATGTAGTAGGGCTTTGATGCCCATTTTGCAATATGCAGATGACATGATTCTTTTCATGGTAGGTGGAGTCAAGGAGGCTGAGTGCATCAAGTATTTGGTGGATATCTTTGGTGAGCTTATTAGGCTGAAGATCAATGGGGCCAAGTCTTTGCTTGTCTGCTTTGGGGAGATGGTGCGCACATAGATGATATCTCTCAGATCTTACAGATGTCGGTGGCTTCATTGCCTATTCGCTACTTGGGTCTTCCCTTGCGATTCAAGAAGATGAGAAGTCGGGATTGGAAGGATCTCTTGGAGAAGATGTCTTTGCGACTGTCTAGATGGTGCGGTAGACTTCTCTCCAAGGGTGGACGGGTGATCTTGCTTAACTCTATCCTTTCAGCCATGCTGATTTTCTTCTTTTCGATGTTTAGACAACAAGGCACTGTCATTAAGAAGATGGAGGTGGTGAGAAAGCGATTCTTCTGGAAGGGGGTTAGGCATGAAGGGTGCTTTCTTCAATCGGTCAAGTGGAGGAGTATTTGCAGACCGAAGATGGATGATGGGTTAGGGGTGCGGTCCTTGAGAGAGTTTGGTGATTCCTTGCTGTTGAAGTGGGGTATTGTTATTCTAAAGGAGGAGGATGGCTTGTGGCAGAAAGTGATCAGGGATTCGTATGGGGAGCAGGATTTGATGGATGGGATGGTGCGTCCGGCCATCCCTTCTCCTTTTTGGGGGTCTGTGTTTGCGGTCATCCAGAATCAGTTGACCTCATTCTCCCCTAGCCTGGGTGATGGTTGTATCTTTCATTTTTGGAAAGATAACTGGAGCGGTTGTGGGTTGTTCTTGGATTTGTAACCTCGCTCCTTTGGCAGGGCAGACAAGGAGGCCAAAGTGAAAGATTGGTGGGATGATGCTTTTGAGAGGTGGAGATTGCCTATGTAGGGGGAGTTTTATGTGGGTAGAGCAGCTGAGGAGTATGGTAGGTTGATGGAAGCGTTGGAGGCTTTTCGGCCACGGGCTGGTGTTGACTGTTTGGTTTGGAAGGGGGCGGCTACACCCCTTCCAAGGCTTATCTCTCGATGCTTCCTTGTGTGGAGGATGATATGCATGTGCAGGTATGTGGTGCGATATGGAAGATTAAAGTTCCCTTGAAGGTGCAGGTCTTCTTGTGGCTTGCGAGGAGAGAGGAGCTTGTGATGGGATCCTTCCGCCAAAGAATCATGGGAACACCTCCTACTCCTTGCCCTCTTTGCAGTTTTGGTGATGATAACATTCGTCATATGATGGGGGCGTGCGGGTGATGATAACATTCGTCATATGATGGGGGCGTGCCTTGTGGTTGATGAGGTGTGGCGCAGAGTTTTTTCTTCACCTTTGCCGATGTGGGACAACTTATGGAGGAATCTTTTAGATGCTTCTAAACCTTGGGTTGGTATGGCTGCTATGTTGTGGGCTGCATGGAGGGTCAGGAGTGATGTTTTTAACAATAGTAGGTGTTGGGTGAAGAATATCTATTGTGATGCAAATGCACGTATGAGCATATGGCTCTCTAACTTGTAATTCTTTTCTTATGAAGTAATAAAAATGGACGACCGCTAGTGGTAGTGGTCCTTTCTTTCTCTAAAAAAAAAAAGTCTCAAAATGCAATGAACTTTTTATGGTATATAAATTGAACATATTATAACATAATCCAACAATTGATTTGTAGTTTTAAGTTCAAATTGATGTTCAATTGTCATTTAAATCGTTCATATACAATACAGGCATAAAATATCTCAAATTGGACCTAATTATGCATTTTTAGCATAAATTGACTGTTTTAGATAATTTTCTCTAATTCCAACTTAACCTATTTCTTGTGTTAATTAATAGTGTTTTAACTTCGTTTCTAGCTTAATTTGGGCATTTTAGTTATGATGAGTTGCACCTCATTAGTGCCCCATGTAGGTTCCAAGCACCACAGGGACAGACACGTGCCATACTTCAAGCACCTCCTATACTCATTGGATATGCTCTACCTCAGCCTGCTCTGTTGTCGATCCCGACCTACTCCACCTCAGGGACAATACGTTGATGCGAAAGCTGTTACTTTGAGGAGTGCGAGGACTACATAAGACCCACCATAGAGGTAGGTGGGTCATGATTCATGGTGACCTCCACCTTAGGATGGCTCACCTTCTTACTCTCACCTCAATTAGGAGCCTCCTAGGGTGGATAAAGGTAAAAGACCTATTGCTGACCCTGAGATTCTCGTCCCTAACTAGATCTCTTATGCGGGATTTAGTAAAGAAAAAGGGATCAAAGAATTTTGACGACTTGAAGGCAACGTTCAAGGAAGTACATATTCAAGTCCCCCTCTTCAAAGCTATAGATCACATCCTTCTTGTTGCCAGGTTCTTTAAGGACTATTGTACCTTGAGGTGGCAACAGTAGAATGGATGATAGGTGGTAATTTCTAAGAAAGCTAGTGTAGTTTTGTTGGCTGACTTACCACCGAAAAAGAAAGACCTTGGTACACCACTCATCTCTTGCTACTTGTAGGATTCTCCATTTGATCAGGCCCTTCTAGATTTGTGTTCCTCCGTCAACCTGACTCCCACTACTGTATATGATCGATTTTGATTTGGGGAGTTAAAGCCCACCTTGGCAACCATTCAGTTAGTTGACGAATCATTGAAAACACCGTGGGGGTGGTTGAAAATGTCAATAAAAGTTCGTGGATTCTGCTTTCCAGTGGATTTTTTCATATTAGAGATGGAGGTTCCTCCTAATCTCCGTGATGCACTAATCATTTTGGATCGTCCATTTTTGGTGACTACCCGAGCGAACATCGATTATGATCTAATCGAGGAGGATGGTGAAGATGAGAATTCAGCTTACTGTGGAAACATTGGGCTTCTCTGTATCAACCCAATGTCTCATTCATCTTCACTTTTAGGGTTTTTGGATAGTGATCCACATGGCACTGTGACTGATGCACTGCACATTTCATCATTCTCAAAATCTGATTGTTTGGGGTGTCTCTCTGATCCTAACATCCCAAATCATAGAGACTCTGATTTTTCTGATACATCATATATTTCTGACTCGCCCCTGCTAGTGCAGGATGGCGTGATTGCTCCAGACGGTTTTGGTTTGCCTAAACGACACGCGGATGGGATCTTCGAACCATGTTTTCCCTTGACGACATTTCTAGACCATAATCGAGGGAGCACAAGTTTAGTTTTTGTCGCCTCTACGTAGGGGGTGGACGTGGGACACCTGATGAGACACTTGGGCATTGACCTCTAGTCACACTCACCCTTGTTCGGATCTTGTGGTCATATTGGTGCAGGATCTGAATTTTGCTTCCTTACCGATGAAGTCGCCGTCGACCTCCCTTTAGGTACGGGATCAACGGGCGGTAATGTGTATCGTGATTATCATATATACACTATTGATTCTTCTCCCCCTTTCCTGCGTGAACCTTCTCCCATAGATGACTCTATATCCTCTCCACCCGTGATTGAACTCAAGCTCTTACCTAATTCTTTAAAATACATGTTCTTGGGTGATAATGAGGCATACCTGATACAGATTTTATGCGATTTTATAAGTGCTAGTTTTTGTTGTTGAAACACGTAAAATCGATCAACTCTTAAATTTATAATACCAAGATAGGGTGAATATCTAGGGACGTCTAAGGAGACCAATTGTTAGTCACATAAGATGGTTCTCTCTCTTGCCTCTCAAATCTACACTTTGTATTTTTTTATTCTTGATTTTGTTCTTTTTTTAGCATTTTCAAAATATCGGGGACTTGAAAGAGAAACTGATTACGCTAAAGTTACACTTATCAACTACTCCTAAGTGACAAGAAGAAAGCCTTCTCTTTTAAGCTCACCTTAGGCAAGTGTACCTAGGGTAATTAGAAGAAAGTGTGATGCACTAAGCTACTAAAAACATGAAAGCATACTAAGTAGAAAATAGAAATTTGGAAGGCAATAAAGATCTTTGTATTACTAGCAAGTTAACAATAGGTAGCTTAATGCTTCTTACAAAAAAAAGAGAAACTACATTGGTTAATATAAAGAAAATAGAGATGAAGAAAAATCCTCCAAAGATGAAGAAAGAGTGGTCCTTGCTCCAAGTACAACATCTCCTGTGCTTGGAAAGAACTCTCCTTGCTTCCAAGTGATTCTCCTCTAAGCTTTCTCCTCCAAGGTGGACGTCCATCACCTTGATGATCTCCTCCTTCCCTGGGCATCCTTCTAGAGGAAAGCTTCTCCTCCTTGGCGTGGCACAATGTTAATCGTGCTAAATCGAGGTTTAAAAAGTGTTGTGTTGCAATACAGCCAAAATAGCGTTTAAAATAGATATAATTTTTTTACTTGAAAAGATTTCCGAGATCGAACATAGGGAGCAAATGAAATTCATACACTAGACTTATCAATTAATGCAAATTGAACACAAAATATTACTCAAAAATTAATTAGGAATGTAGAGCATATGAGTATTTGAAGATTAAAAAGAATTGTAGACAAAAGAATAGTTACTCAAATTGACTAAAGAAGGAAATATAAATTCAGACGTCTGATTTTGCAATCAAACATCTTAAATGACTTTGCTACAATATCCTACTTTTCTTCTTCTGATTTCTCTGATTCTGCCTTTCTTCTTCTTCTTCTTCTTCTGCCTTCAGCCTTCTCTTCTTCCTTCAGCCTTCTCTTCTGCAACTCTTCTCTTCTTTTTCTTCTTCCTTCTTCCTCCTTTGGCTTTCTTCTCCTCTGAGTCGTCTGCCTTAAGCCTTCTCTTCTGCAATTCTGAATCCGGCTAAGTGTCGGAGCAATCTTCTTAGAGCAGAAAACCCCACATTCCCTGCGCAGCTCTCCTCTCTCCTCTCTTTTCTATTTCAAGCTCGCTCTCCCAGAGCCTTAGTCGGTTGGGTAATAGGACCTAACGCATACCCGGGTCCAGGCTCACCGGTGTGTGTGGTGAGCGAGGAGTGAAGTTAGGCAGGTAGTTGGGTCGATGAGATCTGTGTGGGCAATGCCGCGGACGAGTCCGGTGAAGGGGGAGGAGGACCTCACCCTTAGTGTTGGAGGTAAATAACCCTCTTCACTTTTTCAATTTATGCGCATAGTCCCACCTTCCTTCTGTGCAGCGCAACAGCAGGGTCTTTGTCAAATTGATGAGGCTGCAGCTGCTGGAGCCTTCGCTGGAGGACTTGGATGCGTGTGGGCTGCTATTCTGTGCAGCCTGGAGGTAGCCCCTGGGACAGCAGCACCTGGGACTGTAGCAAGCAAGCTTCAAGCTTGGCAGCAATGGCGGGTCTTGGACCTGCTACCTGAAATCAAGAAAAGAGGCCTATTGGCCATATCAGAAAGCTCAGCAGTATCACCGTGGCATGGCGAATGTAACAGTGGCCTTGGCATTGAGCGAGGGTGGCTGTGGTGGCGTGCCTAGGGTGTACTGTGTGCGTGTGAGTGGGTGCGTTTGAGGAGGTGTTTGGGTGGTCAATGGAGCGAATGGAGTGAGGGAATATGATCAGGAAGGTGCGGTGGAGGTTGTAGGGTGGTTGGCGAGGTGGATGGAGGTGCGAAGCGATGGGAGCACCTCGCCAGAGGTATTGCTGGAGATGGAGGAGATGACGGTGGTTAGTGGTGTCGGTGGTCAATTTTGGGAAATAGAGAGAGGGGATAAAGTGTGAGAGAGGGGGAGCCTAAAAACCTACTTCTAAGGGACGAAAGGGAAAGGAATCCCACGCCGGTGTGGTTGCCAGACGTGGGGAAGACGAAACCTCCGTAGAAGAGGCGGCGGCGAAGATGGGGTAGGGATGACGTCGGTATTGCTCGACGTGGAAAATGGAGAGGGAGATAACCTTGCCACTGGTATTGTGGTTGGGCGACGAAGGAGCTAGGGAGAAGCCGTCGGAGCTTGCGGAGAGTTTTGGCCAGAGGGGAGAGAGCAATAAGGGGGAAACTAACCCAATTTTAGGCTGAGGAGAATCGGTTGGGTCTGGGGCTTCTTAATAGGTCTTTAGGGAGGATTTTGTGCTTGGAAGCCAAGCTTCTAAGCAAGAAATGCTTTTCCGGTGATGGAAAATTCAAAAGACCCAAATCTCTCATGCGTTCGCATGAGAGTTTGGGAAAGATTCAAGGCATCTAGCTGGGTTCATATTGGAGGGAATTTATCTCCCTTCCAATTTTGGAAGAGATCCTCCAAGTAATCAAGAAGAACTTCCAAGTTAAAGGTCGCCAGAGTAGGTTTCCTCAACGTTAATGGAGGAGGGACTTACTTGTGAAGACGACGAGAAAGTTAGGGGGCTGTTAGTAAGGGTTTTTGAAAGTTAGGGGTAGAAATGTAATCAGATTAGACTTTTTTGTAGACTAGGTCAAGGAAAACTCATCTTGGGTCCAATTTTTGGTACAAATCTAATTTGGACCTGAGGAATCTAATGGTGAAGTTGGATTTTGGGTTTGATCATGTTTGACTGGAAAATTTATGCAAAAACCTAAATTATGGCAATTATCTATCTGAGACCTCATTCTAGGTCAAGATGGGTTCTAATGGCCAAATTGAAGGTAGTAAACCCTAGAGAATATTTTTCTATGAGTTTTAGAGGGTTTAAGTAAATTTTATCCTGACCAGAACCTTGGTTAATCAAGTGGGTCTATTTTTAGGGTTTCAAAAGTCATTTAATTCACAGAACACATACAAACCCTTTTTTGTTAGATCCAATCCACTTGTTATCTTGTTAAGACCATTTGACCTTTGTTTACGTCTTGAGAAAACCCGTGGTTGTATTGCATTGGTAAAATTACAATTTTACCCCTAGTTTCTTGTGTTTCGCTCATAATGGTTCTGCAATGAATTATGACCTTCAGTTGATTATGTAGGAGCATTTATTCTCTTCATTAGGTCAAAATGAGCTAGTTAGGGTTCATGATGGTGTTCCCATCATACCTCCATGCTTAACTTTTGCTAGTCCCTTAGCAAAATTTCATGGTTTCAACTTTGATTCTAGACTATGTAATCTTTTGATGCTCAAAAAATTTGATGCGTGCTTTCTTCTGTAGGTTAGGTCAGAATGCCGATAGTAGGCCTAGAGGTACTCAAGTACCAAGATCTGACCTGACCTGCTCTAGCCTTAGTCTGCTGTGAAGGTTTTTAAGGTCCATAGGAACTAACCTAAGGTTCGTTAAACTCCGCGGTTAAAGCACCCGTGCTTGTAACATATTTTAGCCTTCGTTCAGTTTGCAGTGCGTTTTTGTCAGAGGGAGATAGATGAATTTTATTTATGGAGAGTTCTCTCTCTTTTCCTTTTATTTTTAGCTTTGGATTAGCTTCACAATACGGTCTGTATCGGATTCCTAGTCCCCATCATCAATCCTCGAAGGGTCCCTAGCAATTGATGCTTCGAGATAGCACTGCCCATGGCAACCCCCAGAATCCTAGCTTTCAAGATTTTGAGATAATCCCGCCTATGGTGTTCTGTAGCTAAATCCAGACTCTGGCAATTGACATTTCGGGATAATGTCGCCCATGGCATCGGAATCAGCACATGGTGCTTACATGGCCCCAGTAGGATATGTAGATATCTTAGGAGACAAGCACTGAGGGGACGATATGTTATTGCACATCTTCGAGTTGAATTTCTTGCCTCTTCACGCCAGGAACTCGTCTAAATCAACTTGTGTTGATCAGCCGCTCTTAATTTAGGCGACTTTTGCAGAACGATTTAAATGCATTTGCGTGATTTTGATATTTAAGCACACCGAATCAAATTGTGTGTGGATTGGGGTGCCTAGGTTACCGAGTCTCGCAAACCAGAGGTCAGTTAACGAGGCCGAATACTCCCTAAGCCTTAGACCTAATACTTAAGCTTCGTATTTTTCCTAACCTCTTGGGGACTATTTAGATCTTAGCGGGTACTTGAACTTTTAAGCCTATGATCATAAGCCCAAAAGGCCTAAAATCAGCATTCCTACTAATCTCTTCTTTGTTTTGTTAGCACTTTTTGCTTTTCATTTTGCTTGGTATGGTCTAGAACTAAGTCAATTCCTTAATTTCTTACTAATGACTATCTCTTTTTCTTTTCTTTTCAACTTGTGCTCCTTTTTGACATTTTTAACTTGTCCCCTTTTTCTCCTCAAAACTGATATGCCCTCAAAATTCTCACTTTTTTTTTGTTCTTTTTGTTCTTTTTCAAGAATTTTTTCATTTTTTTGATATTTTTGGGATATGTGAATTTTTTTTATGAAACCCTTTCTTGTGAGATGATTTTCATGGCATTTTGCACTTTAATACCCCCCATGCCTACAATTTACAATGTCCCCATTGTAAATTAGGTGGGTTGGAGTTCTGCTTAGATCATTCATTAAAACAAGTTTTGGGTGGGTGAATGGGTCGGGATGACTGTTGCGGACGATTTCAAGCTCAGGTATGTGTACCAAAGGTGGAGTCGGCTGTTCTAATGGATGAACCCTAAAGTGCAATATGAGTTCAGCATAGGAATGTGTCAAGAAAGGTTTGGTGTTTTTAAAAAATGACGGGTTTCCTCCCGTTAAGCGCTGAGCTTAACGCCATCAGTCGGGCGCAATGAGCTCAGGGAGAATGGAGGGTAAAAGATGTCTCAGCAAAATTTGTATTGGTAAGTTCAATGACCGGTTTGAGTCTCTGACCGTTCATGATGAAAGGTTCTGAATTGTGGCTGAGTTGACTGATTTCGACAACTCAATTTCCAAAGATTCGTCGGATAAGGTAAGGTTTGATCTATTTTGATCTGAGTTTTCCTAGGAACAGTTTGAGTTTGGCATCAAAGAGTAAGACTTTCTGACCAAGGTAAAAGATCTTTCTGGATATGTGCTTGTTGTGAAAGGCTTTAACTCGCTCTTTGTAAATTCATGAGTTCTCATACGTGTCGTGGCGTAATTCATCGATCTCGCTCATTTGAAGCTTTCTGTGGGTTCTTGCCTTAGAAAGATCTAGATTGTAGTTCCGTACTGCCTAATAGGCTTTGTGCTCCAATTCGACGGGGAGGTAACATGCCTTCCTGTACCCCAATGTGATGGGAGACATACCTAATTGGGTTTTGTAGGCGGTTCTATAAGCCCACAAAGCTTCCGGAAGTCGGGATGACCAGTCTTTCTTGTTAGGTCGAACAGTGACTTGGAGGATTTTCTTGATCTCCCGGTTCGATAGCTCAGGTAGACCATTGGTTTAGGGGTGATAAGGAGTAGAGATTCGGTGCGATACCCCGTATTTGGTTATCAGTGACCTGAACTGAGTATTAGTGAAATGGGTCCCTCCATCAGAGATGATAGCACGTGGAATCCCGAACCGAGAAAAGATGTTCTGATGAATGAATTTGATAACCACCTTATGATCATTGGTTCGGGTCGGAATGGCTTTGATCCATTTGGACATGTAGTCAACAGCGAGTAGAATGTACTCAAAGCCGTCCGAAACAGGAAAGGGTTCCACAAAATCAATCCCCAGATGTTGAAGATTTCACATACTAGAATTGGCTGTAAGGGCATCATATCACGGTGGCTCATGTTGCCTAAGGTCTGACAGCGAGAGCATGCCTTACAGTGATTGCATGTGTCTTTGAAAATCGTGGGCAAATAGAAGTCGCACTGGAGGACTTTAGCTGCGGTTTTATGACCAGAGAAGTGTCTACCACATGCCTGGTCATGGCAGAAGGACAAGATGCCCTGAATTTCCACATCCGGGACACATCGTCGTATGATTTGATTAGCACTGATGCGGAAAAGATACGAGTCTTCCCAAAAGTAGTACTTGGCATCAGAAAGCACTTTGTCTTTCTTGGCCTTCGGCCAATTGGACGAGATCTGATGTGATGCCAGGTAATTTATTAGATCAGCAAACCATGGAAGCCCTGTACTGATAGTCAGGAGGTGCTCATCGGGAAAATGTTCCGTAATGGGTCCGGAAGGGTTGATAATATTAGAAGGAAGGCGGGACAAGTGATCAGCTACAACGTTCTGTTTTCCCGCCTTGTCGTGAATCTCGAGGTCAAATTCTTGCAACAGCAAGATCCAGTGGATTAGTTGAGGTTTCGCGTCCTTCGCAGGGAGATGTCATACAGCTGTGTGATCAGAGTAAATGATAACATGGGAACCCAGAAGATATGATCTGAACTTTTCCATGGCAAATACTATGGCTAGCAGCTCTTGCTCAGTAACTATGTAGTTACATTAAGCCTCGTCAAGTGTCTTGCTAGCGTAGTAGATGACCACGGGTTTCTCATCAATTTTCTGCCCAAGTACCGCTCCTACAGCGAAATCGGATGCATCGCACATGATCTCAAAGGGTTGAGATCAATCAGGGGACTGTGGGATCGGAGCTTGGGTAACTCGATCACGTAGGATTTCAAATGCTTGAGTGCATTCCTTGGAGATTTCAAAAGGAATATCCTTAGATAATAGATTAGTCAGGAGACGTGCGATCTTTGAGAAATCGGGAATGAATCGACGGTAAAAACTGATGTGCCCCAGGAAAGATCGGATGTCCTTGACCGAGCTAGGCATAGAGAGTTTGGAAATCAGATTCACCTTGGCTTAATCAACCTGGATGCCTTTTTCTGAGATGAGATGTCCCAGGACAATTCCTTCAGGCACCATGAAGTGGCTCTTTTCTCAGGAACGAACCAGATTCACATCAATGCACTGCCTGAGGATCTGGACCAAGTGCATGAGGCAATCGTCAAATGATTCGCCAAACACTGAGAAGTCATCCATGAAGACTTCTAGATAATCACCTACCATATTTAAGAATATGGCAAACATGCACCGCTGAAAAGTAGCGGGTGCATTGCAGAGACTAAACGACATCCTTCGAAATGCGTACGTCCCGAAGGGGCAGGTGAAAGTGGTCTTCTCTTGGTCCTCAGGATGGATTGTCACCTGGTTATAACTGGAGTACCTGTCCAAAAAGTCGAAGAATCTATTTCCCGCTAGTTTTTTGAGGATCTGATCAATGAACAGTAGTGGGAAATGATCCTTCTTTGTGGAGGTATTGAGTCTTTCGTAATCAATGCAGACTCTCCATGATTTTGCCACACGGGTCGGTATGATTTCTTCGGTCTCAGTCGTGATCACGGTGAGTCTTACCTTTTTAGGCACAACCTAGATTGGACTCACCCATCAACTGTCGGAGATCGGGTAGATGGTCCCAACATCTAACCACTTGATGATCTCCTTTTTCACGACCTCCTGCAGATTAGGATTGAAACGTCTCTGCATTTCACGGGAAGGTCATGTGCCCTCTTCAGTATAGATGTGGTGTGTGTAGTAAGAGAGGCTGATATCAGTCAAATCATCGAGAGTCCATCCAATGGCTCTTCGATGTTGCTAGAGAACAAAAATCAGACGAGATTCCTAATCAGGTGTGAGTTTGGAATTGATAATCACAGGAAACGTCTGATTGGAACCTAAAAAGACGTACTTTAGATGATCGGAAAGAGGCTTTAGTTTCAAAATAGGGTTTTCAGTAGCAGCAGGTGGTTCGAGATGTGTCAGGAGCAAGGGAAGGAGTTATGGGTGTGTTTAGGTTAAGTTCGTACTCTACTAATTGCGAGTTTTGATCTTCTTGTGGTTGATCTGATGTAGTCATGTTTTCCTCAATATACATATCGTCAACCACAGCCTCAATGTCACATATTTGTCTTATAACTCCGCAATTAATTCCTTGTTGGGCCTTGAAGATATCGATCTTTAGTGTATGGTTCTCGAATTTCAGTTCAATTTGACCCTCTTTACAATTAATGTTGGCCCTAGTAGTGGACAGAAAGGGTCTCCCTAAATATGATTTGTGTGTTCCTCGGATTTTCTGGAGCATCCATATCCAAGACTATGAAATCCACCGAGAAATAGAAATCCTGAACCCTAACAATGACATTCTCAAAACCCCCTCCTGAGCCCTATAAAAAGATCCCCAGGGCACGGCCGTGCTCTGAAGCTTGAATTCCGGTCGAAAACCTTCCTCTTCCTCTCTCCTCTTCGACCCCGAAGCTCCACAAGCTCCGGCGACCCCTCTTGACCTCCTTTGTCATCCGTTCATAAAACCAGTGGCCAGATTCTCTCTCTTTCTCATTCGCTCTTGGCTGTACCAATAGGAGCCCTTCTACCTCCGTCGTCGTCGCCGTTCCCATCATTGGAGTACCTTCTTCCCCAGCTCTAGCCTACTAACGCTGGTGCTGTCCTCCCTTTTTTGTCTACTTAACATAGGTAATTAAGTTCCCTTAAGACCCTTAGATTAGTTTCCTCTACCAAAAACCAAAAATAAACCCCTCGATACCACTGTTCACCCTCTTCGTCCTCCGCTCCGGCCACTCCTTCGACGAGGTGTTTCCATCGCTACGCACCTCCATCCACCTCGCTGACAAGCCCACAACCTTCACCTCTCCATCCTCTTCAAAACCCCTCTCCCTATTTACCACTTCGCTCACCCAAATCACCCACCGAACAAACCCATTGCCATCCACCTTCGCTGACCTCTGCCAGCCACCACACACCTCAATTTGCCCTGAAATCACCACGACCACCCTCGTCGTCCTCAGGCGATCAACTTGTGCTATTTTAACGTGGCCGCGAGGTCCTATTTCATGTTTCAGGGTGTGACCGGACCTTCACTGTCACCACCACACTCTCTGATCTCGTTCATCACGCTCCAGCAGTTCTTCGCTGAAGCCACTCCCAGAAGCTGCGGACTCTCTCCAGGTGCATCCCTAGGCTGCTAATTGGAGATGCTGAGGCCCCTACAACCATAATTCGAAGATCCATCACCTGCTGCTGCGTGAAGGAACGAAGCGGGTGGGATAGTCCCACCTTGTGAATTGTCGAAGTACCCACAACGCATATATTGATTTTATGCATATGGCTTATCACCTCCTAACACACGAGGGTGAGGTCCTCCTTACCCACTCGCCTTGCTCGTGACACCACCACGCGGGCCTGGCTCCGATCCGTTAACCCGCCTATGCCCGCGCACACCTCGGCTGCTACCCTACATCGGCAACCCTGGTCTCGGGTGCACTCTAGATCGATTACCCGACTACTCGATACTGTTGGGGGCTCTGGGAGAGCGTGACCTAAAGAGAGAAAGGGAGAGGAGAGTGCACGAGGTAGGGGAGGGTTTTGCTCTCTGAAGAAATTGGCTAACACTTAGCCAAAATCTGAAGACTCTCCTCTGTGCTTGAAGAAGAGAGGACGGGCAGAAGAAGAAGGCTTGAAGAAGAGAAGGAAGAGAAAGCAGAGAAGAATTGAAGGAAGAATAGGGTCATGGAAGAAGAGGAGAAGAGAAGAGAAAGAAGAAGAAACAAAGAAGGCAGTGTAGCAGTTGAACATTTAAGGCATCTGATCTCAAAAGGAGACATCTGATTACTGTAGCATTTAAGCTACTGTGCAGATATTTGATTGCTTTGGTCCTGATTACTATGTCATTATTGATTACCTTAGTATACATATAACTATACTAAATAATTGGTGATCTAAATCATCATTATTTTGTTATAGATTTCTTTTTATCATGTCGAATTCTTGCTATACTCATGTTCTACATTGATTATCATTTTTGAGTACTTTATTTGGCTTAGATTTTGTGCTCAATTACGTTTTATTTGAGATTAGTGTGCGAATTCCTATTTGCTCCCTGTGTTCAACCTTGAACTTATATTTCGAGTAATAAATTGTATTTGTTTTCAAAGCGGTTTGGCTATATTGCAATGCAACGATTTAAAACCCAATCTTGCTCTGTCAACAGAGTGGGGTAGTTAAAGGGAGGAACCACCCCTTGGTGGACGTCTAAGATGGTGGTTATCCACCTTATTTTGGCGCCAAATAGAGTAGGTTCTACAAGGGGGTTAGGTGTATGATGGAGATGGATTGAAGGGGTATGTGTAGGGTTAAGATGGGGGGAATTTTGGAGGGAAAGTGTGGTGCCAAAAGGGGCTGGTTAGGAGTGTTTTCAGTACCACATATTGGTGGCTTTGGGTGGTGGTGGTGGTGTGAAGGGGTGTGGTTGGGGTGGCACCAGGATGGAGTAGGAATAGGGGAGCTTAGGTGGACTATAGGTAGGCTTATTTGGTGGAGCTAGTTAGATGGAGTTTAGGGTTAGGTTTTGGTGGCCAAGGAGGTGGATTAGCTAAGCTAAGTTAGCTTAGCTAGTCGATAAGTTGTGGAGAGAGAATGTAGAACTAGGGTTTTGAGGGGATGAACTGAGGAGCTATATCTGAGCTGCACTGAAGCTGATAGTTGTTGAAGGGGCTAAAGTGGAGCTCAGTAGCTAGCTAGTTCTTTTCTAGTAACTAAGCCAAGCTAATCTGAGCTGGCTTGCTTCTATTCTGAGCTAAGGTGAGTTGGGTCTAGTCTTCCCGGAGACTACCTAGCTAGATGGGGTAGTTAGCTTAGGTCAAGTAGCTAAGCTCAACCAAGTTGAGCTGAGTTGAGTTTTCGGGAGCTGAACTTGAGTTGACCTGAGTTGGTTGAGGTCTTCTTCAGCTGACTAGGCTTAGCTAGTTGATGGCAGTAGCTTGTCCAAGTCAGGTAGAGCTTCTAGTGAACTGTTTTGAATTGGAGGAGCTAGAATGGAGCTGGGATCAACTGTCTTGAGCTAGTTTGAGCTGCCATCTAGCAGATGTGAGCTGAATGGAGTTGAGGTGAACTAGCTTGAGTTGCCATTCAGTTGAGATGAGCTGAATGGAGCTAAGGATGAGTTGATCCAGCTAGAAGGAGCTAGGATCCAATTGGGATGAGCTGGATCTAGTTGCGATCCAGCCGATATGAGCTTCTCTTTCATCTTCTACCTTCTTGAGTGCCAAGGTTTGCAGGATCTAACTTTCTGCCTATCCCTGACACTCAAGTAAATGCATCAAAAATATAATAAAATGCAATGCATGCTTATCCTGAGTGAATGCCTAAATACAACTCGAAAATCTATTTACGGAGTTAAAACCTTAAGAGATAGATTTTTTTTAGGGCATAAGATGATGATAAACTGATGTTTATCAATACCTGGTTATTATTAGTTCTTACTTAACCCAAGAACAGGAGCTGCAATTGATTTCTGTGCTTCAAGTGCATAGGGCTGCTATTGGGTGGAGTATCTCTAATCTCGATGGTATTCGCCCCTCTTATTGCACTCATCACATATACACTGATGAGGTGGCAAAACCTTCTGAACAACCTTAATGATGGCTAAATCCAAATATGCTGGAGGTTGTTAAGAAGGAGATCTCAAATGGTTGGATGCTGATATTATACATCCCTTATCTAACAACCAGTGGGTGAGTCCCATCCAGATCGTGCCTAAAAAGGCGGGACTCACCATTATAAAAAATGAAAAAGGTGAATCCATCCTGACTCGCATTGCAACTTCATGACAGGTCTGCATTGATTATTGTAAGCTGAATATGGCTACAAAGAGGGATCATTTTCCTTTTCCTTTCATTGATCAAATCTTAGAAAGGCTAGTCGG
Source organism: Thalassia testudinum (assembly GCA_037157565.1). Lineage (NCBI taxonomy): Eukaryota > Viridiplantae > Streptophyta > Magnoliopsida > Alismatales > Hydrocharitaceae > Thalassia > Thalassia testudinum. The sequence continues at coordinate 23,244,241 of JAZHRO010000056.1, read as the reverse complement.
GCGAAGCTTCTATTTTCTGGATGGATACGCTAGGTATAATCAAGTTGCGATTAACCTGGAAGATCAGGATAAGATGACTTTCACATGTCTCTTTGGTACTTTCGCTTTCAAGTGAATGCCCTTTGTCCTGTGCAACGCACTTGCAACTTTTTAGCATTGCATGATGGCCATAATCTCGAATATGATGGGAGACTTTGTGGAAGTGTTCATGAATGATTTCTCTATTTTTGGAAATGATTTTCAGTCTTGTCTTGACAACCTCACCAAGATCCTGAAGAGGTGTATGCATGGGAGAGAAGCCATTTCATGGTGAGAGATGGCATAGTATTAGGCCACAAGATCTTTGCAAATGGACTCGAGGTTGACCGAGCGAAGTTTGATGTCATTTCCTGACTACCTCCACCTAGCTCGGTCAAACATATTAGATCTTTCTTGGGTCACGTTGGATTTTACAGAAGATTTATTAGAGTTCTCGAAAATCACTTGTCCATTGACAAATCTTCTTGTAGCTGACGTTCATCTGAATTTGACTCCTCGTGTCTCAATGCTTTCAAGACTTTATGAAGCATTGTATTTGATTCTCCTATTCTCTAGCCACTCGATTGGTCTCTCGATTTCGAGATTGTGTGTGACACCTTCGATTTCGCTGTTGAAGTTGTTCTAGGCCAGCTAGAGAGCACCACCCTTTCTACATTTACTATGCTAGCAAGATGTTGAATGAGGCATAATGTAATTACACAGTCACTGAGAAAGAACTGCTAGCCGTAGTTTTCGGGATGGAGAAGTTTTGCTCTCATCTTCTTGGGTCAAAAGTGGTTTTTATGGATCAGTTAACCCTTCGGTGTTTGTTGGCAAAGAAGGATGCCAAACCTTGCTTGATTTGATGGATCCTTCTATTGCAGGAGTTTGATATTGAGATTTGCAATAAAGTCAGAGCACATAATGTAGTGGCTGATCACTTATCCTGACTTGACCCAGTCCACATCTCTTATTCCCTGCCCATATTTGATAGTTTTTTGGATGAATCTCTATTGGCTATAGATACATCGAAGTTTCCTTGGTACATGGATTTCGTGAATTATCTTCTCTCAGGCAAGATACGTGTAGGATTATCCAAGGACTAGAAGCTTAAATTCTTGTCTAAAGCCAAATTTTATTTTTGGGACGACCTCCTGCTTTTCTACATTGGAGTTGATCAGGTCAGGTGGTGCATCCTTGATTTTGAGATATCTGGTGTAATATCTTTTTGCTACAGTAATGCCTGTGGTGGTCACTTTTTTGGCAAAAAAATCACTGCAAAGATTTTGCAGTCAGGTTTCTTCTAGCCGACTATTTTTAGAGATACACATGATTTTGCTAAATGCTGTAAGCGATGCCAGTCGGTCAGTTCCATGACCAAGAGAGGCATGATGCCTCTCCAACCTATCTTGGTTGTGGAAGTGTTTGATGTTTGGGGCATATTGACTTTATGGGCCCTTTTCCAAACTCGCATGGCTTCGAGTACATTCTTTTCGTAGTAGATTATGTCTTGAAGTGAGTTGAGGCTATCCCAGCGAGGCGAGCTAATCATAAAACTGTCATATCTTTCATTAGGGAATTTATTTTTGTGAGATTTGGTGCCTCCTATGCTCTGATTAGTAATGGGGGGAGTCATTTCATTTATTCCCATTTTTGGTCATTATTGAAAAAGTATGGGGTGCATCATTGTATTGTTACCCCATATCACCCACAGATCGATGGGTAGGTTGAGGTGTCTAACCGATAGATCAAACTCATTTTACATAAGACGATTAGACTTGATCGGAAGGATTGACCCGATCGGTTGATTGATGCACTATGGGCATATCGCACCATGTTCAAGGCCCTACTCGAAATGTCGCCATACCGCATGGTGTATGGAAAGGCTTGTCACCTTTTGGTTTAGCTGGAGAACCATACCTTTTGGACGGTATAGAAATGTAATTTTAACATCGATGCAGGAGGTTATGAAAGGAAGTTCCAGATTAGTGAGTTGAAGTGAATAAACTTTTCTACCATTACTAAGAAGTCCCTACACCTCTATATAGATGTAGGAAAAAGTACATCATAAACCCGCTATTCAAAATAAAATAACATAGCACCCTTTACAAACATAAACATAAACATAACTCAACACTCCCCTATAAGCTGGAGCATATATATCCATCATGCTTAGCTTATTTCTACACTTCTCAAACAGGGATGTGGTAATGGCTTGGTAAACATGTCAACAGTCTGGTCTGAGGAGGCAAGATAAGTAGTACGAAGCAGACCTTGTTGAATCAAACTCTTAGTATAATGACAATCCACTTCCACATATTTTGTTCTCTTATGGAACATAGGATTGCTTGTAATGTAGGTGGTAGCTCAGTTGTCACAATGCATCTCCATAGGTTCTTGAACATCAACATGAAGATCTCGTAACAGAGATCTGATCCATATCATCTCAGCAGCAATATGTGCCATGGCCCTGTACTCAGACTCAGCATTAGAGCGTGAAACAACCTTTGTTTCTTGCTCCTCCAGGTAACCAAGTTCCCAACAACAAAGGTATAGAAACCAGTAGTAGACTGCCTATCCCTAACATCACCTATATAATCTGCATTTGAGTATGCAACGACGACCATAGGTGCCTTTCTCTGGAGAAGAATGCCTTTACTTGGACACCCCTTGATGTACCTCAACACCTGCATCATAGCCTGCCAATGAACCTCAGTGGGCTTATCTAAGAACTGACTCAGCTTCCCCACAGCAAGGCTAATATCTGGCCTAGTGATAGTCAGATATAACTTCCCCACCAGCTGTCGATATGCCTTCTTGTCTTTTGGCTTTACACTATCCTCAAACAGATGAATTTTAGGATCCATAGGAATATTTGCATCTTTGGATCCTAGCATGCCTATCTTCTAAAGAATATCAAGGGCATATTTCCTCTGCGACATAATTATCCTTTGCTTGTGACAAACTCAATGCTTAAAAAATATCTCAGCTTCCTAAGATCTTTAATGACAAACTGGTGTGCCAAGTATTCCTTTATCTGAGATATACCCTCTACATCATTACCTGTAAGAATAAGATCATCCACATACACAAGTACAACCACTGTATCCCTACCGGTCTTCCTTACAAATAGTGAATGATCCGATGAAGATCTCTTCATCCCAACAACAGACAATGCCTCAGATAGGCGCTGGAACTAGGCTTGGGGGCTCTGCTTAAGACCATAAATGTCCTTATGGAGCCTACATACATACTCCCCTTGAATCTCAAAGCTAGGTGGCTGCTGTATATATATCTCTTCCTCCAAGTCTCTGTACAGAAATGCATTTTTAACATTCAACTGATGTAACTGCCATCCATAATGAGCCGCAACAGATACAAGAATTTGAACAGTAGAGAGTTGCGCAACAGGGGAGAATGTGTCAAAGAAATCCACCCCATGTGTCTGGGTGAATCCTTTGGCCACTAAGCGGGCCTTATACCTTGAAATAGACCCATCTGGGTTGTATTTCAAGGCAAAGACCCATCTGGCTCCAACACGACGCGCGCCAGACGGTAAAGGTGATAGGTTCCAAGTTCCTTCGGTAGTAAGTGCAGGCATCTCCATAGCTGCCTTCCAGTGTGGATATAGTAGAGCCTGCTGGTACGAGGTAGGTAACTCAGCACTGGATACAGCAGTTGTGAATGCATGAAACTTCGAACTTAGAGAATTAGCAGTAACACCACTCCCAACAACACAATACTGGGCACAAGATTGTGGAGCCTTCCTAATAGCAATAGGAATATCCTCATCAGTACTCATGGAATCAGGACCTGGAGAACTATCAGGCGGTAGACTCCCACCTATTTCATCTGTTGACACTGTGCTTAAAAAAGTCTCCTGAGTAGAAACCGCCTCTAGGTTATCAACACGAACCTGAGGAGTCTGTGGAATAGATGGAGGGGGCTTTGCCCTATATACAACTAGCAACTGATAAGTGTAACCCTTGAAGGTCCCTTCATCCGTTGGTGCTGGTTTGAATGTGCTGGTAGGTGGTTCATCGACCTGAGAAGAGCTACTAGTATCTGTGAATATACCAAATGGTATAGGAGCAACTGGTACAGGTGCACTCTCCGGCACACTCTGCACCTACCTGGCAGCAATAGAGAAATAAGGTATAGCTTCATGAAATGTGACATCTACACTGATATAATGTCTCTGGTGTAGGGGATCAAAACACCGATACCCCTTCTGAGTATGAGAATAGTCAAGAAACACATACTTGACTGCTTTAGGTGCTAATTTATCATGCCCAGGTCCAAGGAGATGTATAAAAGCCACACACCTAAATGTCTTGAGTGGAAGATCAAACAACTCATCATTTGGATAAAGCACCTGCCATGGTATCTGCTCATGAATCACTGAGGAGGGCAATCTATTAATAAGGTAGTAAGCTGTGAGAACTGCATCTCCCCGATAGTTCTGTGGCACACTATTATGATTAAGAAGAGCTCTGGCCATATCAAGGATATGTCTGTACTTCCTCTCTGCGACTCCATTTGTTGAGAAGTGTGAGAACATGAGGTCTGATGAATTATACCATGTATGCCAATCGACGAGTACAAAACTCCAGTGCATTATCAAATCTAAGAGTCTTGATGCAAACATCAAACTGATTTTTTATCGACATAAACTTGTTAATCAGTGGACCCACTTTAGACTTATTCTTCATGAGAAATAGCCAGGACAATCTGGAAAAATCATCAACCACAATCAAATAGTACCGATGTCCTGCTCTATCAGGAGTCCTACTGGGACCCCAAATATCAAGATGTACTAACTGAAAACATGAAGTTGAATGTGGTCTTGTTGCAGCTGGAAAGGAAGATCTATGGTACTTCCTAAGTTGACATGCATCGCAGGAAAGTTGTGTAGGTAGGGACACATGAGGAATAAGCTTGTGTAACTTTTCCAAAGAAGTATGACCCAACCGTTTATGCCACTATAAAACACTCCCAGATGTGGTACTAACTCGACATGTTGCATCCATAAGACCCTGCTGAAGTCGGTCAACTCCATATTCACTACCAATAATCTTTCCTATCATTCTATCCTAGAAAATACATCCACGCTCATCAAAGATGACCCGACAATTCATCTGCTTAATGATCTCGCTGACAGAGGGCAAGTTTATGGATAAATCTGGAACAAATTGAACATGATTAAGCTGCATAGAAGGGGTAATATTAATTTCCCCCTGACCACTAATAGAAGCATGTTGCCCATCAACCACCTGTACTGTACGACCACGAGAGATAGGTTGAATCGGTTGAAAACATTGCAAATTTCTGGATAAATGATTGGAAGCACCTGAATCAATCAGTCATGTGACATCAATGGTTTGAGTATCACCCACGGCAGTTCCTAGTGCAATCTTTGACTGACACTGCCATGTTTACTGAACCACACTGCCACAAACAAAGTTCAATGTGCCACAGAGAAGAGTATACACCCCTGAACTTCTTCACACTTCAGATCTGAGAATTGACAGAAAATGGGGACTACACACCTTAAGAAATATACCAACTAGGGAATACACACCCCAAAAATCTCTACTCACACACGGTCAGTACTCAAGGGGACTACACACCTCAAAAACATGCATTAATGGGGAATATACACCCCAAAAGTCATCCACTATGGGGAATACACACCCCAAATTAGATCACAAGATCAAGAAGTTCATACCACCCTTTTGAAAGATTTTTGCTTTAAACTCTCATCTCCACGGAGAGAGATCAAGAGCAATCGGTACTAGTGACAATCAGGGGGTGGTCCTGTAGCTTCGACAGGGCGGTAGCAGCATCGTCATGAGGTGTTGCGGTGCGAGGAGAGACACTGCAGCAAGGAGATCTGCCGGTGGCGGTAGCAGCGGGGGTGCTGCAGTGCAAGGGGCTAGTTGCACCTCGAATAGGTTGCTGGTGGTGGCAGTAGTGTCCTGATCGGGTGTTGTAGCGCGAGAAGCGCTGCAACAAGGAGGGCTACTGGCGGTGGCAGTAGTGGGGGTGCTGCGACGTGAGGAGTTAGTTGCACCCCGGTTAGGCTGCTGTGCTGTGGTCTGGCGCGAAGGGCTGGCTACAGCAACGGCGGCAGTCGGTGCTATTGCGGGTGCGGCGATGGTCTGATGCTGGTGTGGCCGCTGGTGGTGGCGACGGTAGCTCCGGTGAGAGGGCTTAGGTATGGTTAGGTTTTTGTTTTTAGTGGAGAGCTCAACCTTGGCTTTGATACCAAATTGAAGTGAATAAACTTTTCTACCATTAGCAAGAAGTCCCTACACCTCTATATAGGTGTGGGAAAAAGTACATCATAGACCCACTACTCAAAATAAAATAACATAGGACCCCTTATAAACATAAACATAAACATAACTCAAGATAGTGAATTAGAAGAGATTCAGCGGGAGGCCTACGAGAATGCGATGATATATAAGGATAAGACCAAGGCCTTTCATGACCACCATATCAGGAGAAAATCTTTCATGCCTAACCAGCAAGTCTGGTTATTTGATTCTAAACTCAAATTCTTCACGAGTAAGTTGAAGTCCAAGTGGACTGGCCCTTTTATAGTGATCCACCCATACTCTAATGGGGCGGCTCAGATCCTGGACCTGAAGACTAGGCAGGTCTTTATAGTGGATGGCCTACACCTTAAGCCATTTTTAGCCCAAGAACCTCCTCTTGCTGATGAAGTCATCTGCCTTTTTGAGGACGTGTGATTGAGTTTTTGCCCTGCTGGAGGCATTAAGCTCAACATTTAGACATATGTAAATATCCTTTTATATATAGCATATTTTTCTTATTTCATAGGTGTTGGAATGACCCAAAAAAAATTTTTAGGAGCTATTCCAAGTGATCTTTATCCTTTATATTCCTGTTCTTCGTTGATTTTTATTCTTCTATGTTTATATTCATGCATGAGGACATGCAAGAATTTAAGCATGGGGGGTAGTACACTTACACTGAATAATTTCTACCAACATTTAAGATTTTTAGTGAAAAATTTCACCATTGCATTTACATTCTACATATTTTCCTACGATATTCTGTTGAATAAGTGAATAAAAATAAATAAATATATATAGTGTATCTATATAAAAAAAAGTGTTTTCTGTGTTATTTTTGAAATTTAGGTCAGGAAGAGTTAAGAATTCTCGATTATGAGGATTTATCGCCGTTAGGAAATGTAGAACAAAGTCTTTCCACCTAGACTCTTCAGGTCTTAACAGAGTTAATTTTTCGAGTATTTACCTAAATTTGAACTTGTTTTCCTGAGTTTTTGAAGGGATTTGAAAAAGCTTAAAGTATTAAGGTAGAAAGGGTGATAAGTGAATGACTTATCTTTCCACCCTTTGACTTGGATAATCTTTGAGTTCTAAGTATCTTCAATTACACTATGGATTGACTCGTCTCTTGGATGATTTTATTGAGTCCTTAATAGTCAATAAAATTTAGTCTTAGGGCAAAAGATCCAAAGGACTTTTGCCGTGTTTCTAATTCTTAGGACTATTCTTGTTTGTAGGGTGATAGTAACACTATCATTCGTCATAACTAACTTTAATTAGCTAGAATCAAGAGATAAATGCTCCGAAATTATCTCTGATTTGTTTTGAGAAGATAATAAAATAGGGTTAATTCTACTGTTTTAACATCATATCATGAATGCAGAGTAACCATGGGGTTATTGAGGGGTTAATTGAAGGTCAATTAAGCATAAAAGATTAAAAAGTGGGTTTACATTTCTGAATCAGGGTTTTACTCATTTCGAGGGAGAAAATAGTACCAAAAATCATAATTATCAATCCTACTTAAATGGAACGGTTCTGGTTAGGATAAAATTAATTTAAATCTCCTAAAATTCATAGCGAAATATTTTAAGAGGTTTGGCACCTTTGGTTTGAGTATCTGAACCCGTTTTGACCTAGAATAGAGTTTTAGACCAGAATTTTCCCAAATTTGGGCTTTTGTGTAATTTACTCAGTCAAACATGGTTAAAACTCAAATTCAAGTTCACCATTAGATTTCTTAGATCCAAATTACGTTAAGATCAAAATTTAGGCTCAATCAGAGTCTATCTTGACTTAGCTTGCAATTCAGTCCCTAGATCTCTACTCATTTCAGTTAAACCCTCACATTTCAACTTTCCTTACAGAAATGCCCCTAGTTTCTTATCTTCTTCACATTTGGGTCCTTACCGCCATTTCCATCAGCAACTCCTAAAGCACCCAAACCACCAACCTTCACAAGGAGATTTCTTCAATTCTGGGTCAAATCCCTCCAAATTTGGAGGGATTGATCCCAAGGAGATCCCCTCTCAAACACACCAGATCTTGGACTTCCACGTGAAGCCAAGAGCTCAGGCGAGCTCAAGAATTTCCAGAAATGAAGCATCCAATTTTGCGAAGAGAAATCGAGAATTTTCTACGTTCGACGGCCTGATTGAGTTCTATATAAACTCCCCTAACTTCCCATGACTTCCCTAGCTAGGTCTACGCCAAAATCACCTCTTCTTCCTCCTCTTTGGCTGCGAACTCTGCCGGCTTCAGCGGCCCTCTCACCCTCCCTCGTCTGTGCATCCAACGGTCAAATTGGAAGCACAGTCTTCCTCATCTTTTTCCGACAGCAGCCAACCAAAGCTCCGTCAGCTTCGACCTATTCTTCGTCGCCATTCCTCCCACAGGAGAATTTCTCTTCGACATCCAGCAAGGCATGCCGGCATGGGAACTTCTCTTCTTCGTCCAATAGATAGGATCTCTTACTCCCTCTCTCCCTAGATTCGATTCAACCTATTCTCACTGTTTGGGCCGTAGATCGCGTAAAAGATAAATACGTCGTAGTATAATGCGAAATACGTTTCGACAAATAAAATTAACGGAACTGGGAGTCTCGGTCGATCACAGGGAGGAAGAAAGCACTTTTGATTTCATGCTCTTGTTCTAAATCTAATTACTAAATAGCATAGACAATAACTCGCAATATATATATCAAGCAAGAGTCAGAACATGGATTGCATACATGTAATTATAACTAGAACAAATTCTAACTATAGCATAAACAAAACTATCTATATAGTAGAACAAGGGCACCACGGGTGGTCCGTGGTGGCCTTCTGGAGAGGTTGAGAGCAGGAACGATCCACTGAGGTGGCTCAATGGACGCTTCAGATGGAGATGCAGAGAAGACGGGAAGAAGAAGAAGAGGTAAAAGGAAGAAGAGAGTTGTGAGTTCTCTTCCAAAGGGGGGCCCTTTGGTCCTTTTATAGCTTTTTTTTCTTGTGCAAATCCTTCCCTAAATCCTTCTTCTTGGTTGATTTATTCTGGTGCTACCACAGGGCGCTCTCTGCGCCCTCGGATGCAGATCGCACGGCTCCCGCTCTCCCACGCCTTCGCGTTTTTGCTTTTGCTGGATGCCTTCAAATCCCGCGTTAACATCGGCCGTTTGATCTCAAGATCGGACGGCTTAGATAGCTGCAGCACCGTGCCTTCGCAAATCCTAAGCACGATTCACGCACCTTCCTGATTTCGCACAACCCGCACAATCGCATGTCCCACCTGCCGTGTGCTCTAATCGCGCCACGTGGCACGCTGTCCGCCGTCGGATCGCGCAATTACGCCTGCATGCGCCCGCCTCAATTTTGTGTAGTGCAGGGCTCGGAACCCACGTCCCGCGCATACACACGTGTGCACGAGCCAACGTGTTGCGCAAACCCTTTAGTATATATACTTAGTTTTTATTTATACTCATCCAATCTGGGCGAGCGACGTGGTGCACTCATGGCCATTCATCTTCTTTTCCTTGTATCTGGTGATGTAGGCCTCCAATTAAGTTGATTTCTGCACTGTTGGACTGCGAACGTCGATACGGATCCATCCGTGCGGTTGGATTTGTCATCTATGGTTCGAATCTTCTTCGATTTGCCCCTTGGCTCTTGCTCTTTTGCGGATCCCCTAGGGTGCTACAGGAGTCTGATTGATGCGATCTTGGATGCGTTGGACTCCTGTCGTTATTCCGAACAGATCCATAAGATTGGGTTGGTCATCTTCTGCCCTAGATTACCTGCAATCATTAATACCTCTCAAATAACATAGTTTAATGCATAAAACACATATATTAACTACGAAAGCAGAATATGATACATATGCATACAGAATGTTCATGTTAAGCTAAGTTTTAGCTTAATTTAGGCGAGTTAGGGTCTATGATTGCTATGCAATCATACCTCCATGCGTACATCTTGCTAGTCCCTAGCAAGTGGAAGACTAAATGTATTTTATCAAGAGTTAAACTAAAGATTTATTTCTTTTTGCTGCATCCAAAAATTTAGAATCCAGATAACTATGAATATATAATGTTGTAGCTTCTGCAATGGATTTAAGCGAAGTGTCGATATACATTTAAAGCTTGTACTTGACCCCTAGTAAAATTCTGTCGGGATAGGCGAACCTCTTCTCTTGGGATTGTAAATATTTTCTAATTTTGGCCCCAGTGTTTGGCTTGGGTAGGAGATGTTTGAGTTACTGGATTTGCATTTGGTGGCTCACTCTCTTCTGGTACTTCTTAAAGACTAGTATTTCAAAATTTAGATTTCCAGATTATTGAATAAATCAACTTAGAGAGGGGCTGGAAAAACTGTGCTCTCTTTAATCTTTTGTACTCTTCTCTTTTTCTTTTTCTTCCTGATCTCACATCTCTCTAGATTTGCAAATGTATTTGGTGGTCTCACGTGGCATGACAGTTTAATTAGGTTCTGATAACCCTACGACTAAGTCAGACTTTCAGCCCGTATTCAGGTGGTCAGAAATACAGAAAAGTAGGTTAAGGCTGTATTTGGTGGTTCTTGAGGATGGTAGGTGTTTTTGCCTCAAAACATTTCAAAACATTTAACTTGACTTACATTACGCAATAGTTTCACAAAACATTTTTTTTTCTTTCTTCTTTCTTTTTTTTTTCTTTTTCGAGCAAAGAAGTCTTCTGTATGCAAATCTATTAACACAATGCCACAACACAACATACTACTATATTTATCAGCACAACATAACACGACATACATACTTTTATATGTGAGGCATTCTTGGGGATTTTTGGGATGACCAAGAGGATCTCGGGTGGCTTATTTGGTGGAAGTGCCTATTCTTGGCACCGGGTAGGGAACGGATAGGACGACATATTTCTGATCTTGACACTAGTACCCTCCTTCAGCCGAGGTTTTCGTAGAGGATGGTCGTGACCATCCACCTTGGTCCTAGTTTTATCAGAACCCGCTCTCTATATTTTTGCCTTATTTGGTGGTTCTTGTATAGAATTTCTCATAGATGAGTACGCAAGAACTGAGAGAAAAAACTATGCCCAACTCAAAGTGTCATTATTCAATTATTAAAGATTCCTTATACTAGCCTTAGAGCACCAGTACTCTCTACTCACCTCACATATGTTTTGGTGGATCTACTAGAAGATAGTTCACCTGACTCCCTGATTGCTATCCAAGGGTTCAGGAGAAGAAGCGATGCTTCTTTTCAACAAACTAGAGATGTCTATCGATTTTCGCAGAGGATCCATTACAAAATCTACATGCAAGTATGAAATTATATTGGATTCTAAGTCTAGGAATCTACTAATGAATAAATCTTTATCAAAACCTCTTGATAAAACGATCTAATCCCCCAATTGTTAGTAGAAAATTTTCAATTTTTATGAACCACCCCTCATGCCTAAGTGTTTGCATGTCCTCATGCAAGAATAAAATAAACTAGAATAAGGCTGGGTATATGTGGATAGAAAGCACCTGGAATTGATTGAGTTATCATTCAGCTCATGCCATTGCTGCAATGTCATACACAATATGCAAAATAATATACAAAACATTATGCGAAAATGAAATATGCTATGCATATATGTATAAGTGCAACTGTGATGCCTAAATGCGAAGTCTAAATGCTATGCCTAACTACGATGCTGAGTTTAACGCCTCCAGCTAAGCGAAACTCATCAGATGGATCAATGACTGTAGGAGACAGACTAAAGATAGATAAGAAGATGTGTTCCATTGTCTTCAATGGGCCAAGAATGTAGAGTAGTTGCCTGTAAATACCAAGGCCACAAGGTCGATAGAATAGAATCATAAGGCCTGGAACAGGTTGTAGCCAGGTGCTACAAGACAAATAAATCCAGGTGCCAGAGTTATAGGGAGCAAGTAGCAGCCATGAGGGATCCGGAGTGGGACACCATTCATACGGGTCTTGAAAGTGGTGAAACAGGAATGGAGGGACCTGTGTGGTGTAATCAGAAATGGTGTAAAGAACCATTTCATGATTGGATCTGGGTGTTGGTGGTTGCAGAGTAGGTGTGTCGAATATGATTGTGTTCCATCCTAACGGTTGTATTTTCATCCAAATCATTCTCATCCTTGGGTTGATTAGGAATCTTGTACGGATCACCCAAATTCTGCTCGTGGTGTGAATCCTCAAATGTACTGGGTGGCAATTTATTTTCCCCAAGGTGTGAAGAATCATAATACAGTAAAACCTCAAATTCTTTCATTTTCTGCTCTGTGGCTTTAGTGAAATCCTTGATATCCAAAAGCGAAGATGTGAAAGAATCTGTGATAAATTCATTTGACTCCACATCTAAAAATTCCTCCAGATTTTTTAGATTATCTTGACAATCGGAAATGGAGTTTTTAGTGGATTCTTTCTCAGCTTCTATTGGATTCTCTGGTAATTCAAAATTACCCTCATGGATTTCAATATATTTATCATCTAAGCTTGTCATGAGAGTTTTAGGGAATTCCACTCTAGATTTCTTATAATCTAAATCATGGGCCTCATTAAGTGTATATATCCAAGTCTCAGAATGTACCAAGTCTTGGGTGTCATGATCCTCCGTCTCTATCTCCCAAGATTCAAGATTTTTAGATTGAAAATCGATCATGGGACTTTCCTCACTATTTTCTAGACTAGGGCTCTCAACTAATTTCTTTTCAGATATGCCAAGAACATTTCCCTTAATTCCATTCGATATCTCATCTCTCACTTGAAAATCACCTACATCATCTACTTCGGGCATGTGAGTCGAAGAATCCTTAAAAGTCGTCTTAAGTTCCCTAAAATCCTCTAAGCTAGTCTGAACTTGGTACGCAAAAGGAGTATATCTTGAAGTGTGTGAGTTTGTTGATTCATCCTAACCACAGATTCTAGTTCTTTAAGGGCTTCCATCAGAGATTCTTCGGTTGCAAACAAAGTCTGTCTTTGCCCTGGATCAGTAGTGATCTGGATTTGATGTAGATATCTCACAACTGTGTCCTTGTACTTTGTTGTTGTTTGTTGCAGTCTGAGAAGTAGTTGCGAGTCTATTAGTGGCTCCCTAGTGGTGATCTGTGTGGACGTGGCCTCAGATGTGAGTCTCAGGGAAGATGGAAGGTTATAATAGATTTGGTCTGGGGAATCAGAAGGGTGGTGGGTGGGTTCAGTGCAGTTATAGGTTGCAGTTGATTCCTTAACTTTGAGTGGCTCACCATCCACCTGCGGTACATTCTCTCTAAATTTAGGGCCCTTAGATGTGATGTTTTGGGTTCTTTGTCTTTCATCATGAATTGCTTTTCTTAAGTCTTCATATTCCCCTTTTCTGACCTCTTTTTCTTCCTGGACTATTTGGATCAGTTTGGCGATTTGAGGGTTCTTGTAAGATGTAGGAGCCTGCCTTTGGTGGGACTGATCAGGATAATCAGTTATCATGATGAGATCTCAATCCTGCATGGAGAGTGTCTCTAAGTGTTGTGAGATGTGTGTGGATGTCTAAGAGGTTGAGGTGGGTATGTCCTAGGCTTGAGGTGCGCACGTATAGGAATAATGAGGAGCAATCTCCCACCCATAAGAAGTTGGGATCATAGTTGAGTTGGGAGGAGAACCCTATTGATGGTAAGATGGGAAAGAGTATGGGTACATGATTAAGATGATCAAAAGGATACCAGAAGGGTCCTAGTTATCTTACACCAGTTACAAGGGACTGGTGGCAAAACAAGGAAGGGCCTTGTAATCAAATTGGTTCTTAGAATCAAATGACTAGATTTTTTGTTTAAGTTCTAGTTATTGAAAATTTGGCTAGAGACCAACTGTAAGGAATTCCCGCCTCTCAGGCTAACCTAGCCAGGCTGGTTACGAGGGGACTACGAGGAAGGTTCTTTCTTCGGCTTTTGCCTCCGGTTCCGTTACCCTGCAGCCGCGGTCGTTTGACGCTTCCCCGTAGCCTTAGACACTAGGTTTTGTAAGAGAAGTTGAAACTCCTCTGTAGTTTTAAGCCAAATGCAGGTTATTTGATGTGTTTTCGTGAATTCTTAACTTGTCTCTTCAATGTAGTAGATGGTGGGCTCATCGGAGTCCAAGTTAGTCCAATGTGGTCCTATTGGCTCATACGCTTCTATGTTGTTTTAAATTAAAGGTCACAAATCAAATATAAACTCTCTGGTAAATATGGAATCCAAATGATTTTAAACTTGGTAAGACGATTTCTCTTGCAATAAGCTTTTCAGAGAGTATTTTTTCAGAAGCTTTTACTATTTCCAACAAATAGTTATTAATGTTTAACTAGCAAGGGGTCAAATTTGGGATTTAGAACCCGTGTTAGTTTTTCTATTGAAAATGATATCAAATATGCTCCAAAATTTTTTTAAAAATATGATATTGAAAGCTAATTTGATTATCTTTCACACCCCACAAATTTCGAGTCAATTTGATTTGTTTGTTTGTCAGAATTGATTTTCAAAGTTCATAATAGTTCTATTTTTGAGCAATCTGACACATGTACTCTACGAATTTTCAAAAATCTCACAGATGGAATTTCCTTCTCAGAATGATGGCGTTGGAAAGATAACTTAAAAATCTAGATCCAATTCAAATTTCAAAATTTTTGGAGTATTGGAAACTTGACTATTGAATTTTGAAAATAACACTTAATTTTTGTCTGAATTTCTAATGGGAATGTGTGCACCTGATTTTCGCAGCACCCGCTTTGGTTTGTTCGCCGCTTCGTGTCGTTCTTGCACATAACAATAATGTATTAGAGATAAAATCAAAAGTCGCCTTGCCTCCCCGGCAACGGCATCAATTTATTCGGGGCGTAGATCGTGTAAAAGATAAATACGTCATAGTATAGCGCGAAATGCATCTTGATAAATAAAATTAACGAAACTGGGAGTCCCGATCGATCACAGAGAGGAAGAAAGCACTTTTGATTTCATGCTCTTGTTCTAAATCTAATTACTAAATAGCATAGATAATAAACTGCAATATATATATCAAGTAGAGATTAGAACATGGATTGCATATATGTAATTATAACTAGAACAAATTCTAACTATAGCACAAACAAAACTATCTATATAGCAGAACAAGGGCACCACGGGTGGTCCGTGGTAGCCTTCTGGAGAGGTTGAGGAGAGCAGGAACGATCCGTCGAGGTGGCTCAACGGACGCTTCAGACGGAGATGCAAAGAAGACGGGAAGAAGAGAGAGGTAGAAGAGGGAAGAAGAGAGTTGTGAGTTCTCTTCCAAAGGGGGGCCCTTTGGTCTTTTTATAGCTTTTTCTATTCTCGTGCAAATCCTTCCCCAAATCCTTCTTGGTCGGTTTATTCTGGTGCTGCCACGTGGCGCTCTCTGCACCCTCGGATGCAGATTGCACGGCTCCAGCTCTCCCGTGCCTTCGTGTTTTCGCTTTTGCTGCATGCCTTCCAATCCCACCTTAACATCAGCCGTTCGATCTCAAGATCGGATGGCTTAGACAACCGCAGCATCGCGCCTTCGCAAATCCTAAGCGCGATTCACGCACCTTCCTAATTTTGCACAACCCGCACAACTGCGTGTCCCGCTCGCTGTGCGCTTTAATCGTGCCACATGGCATGCTGTCCACCGTCGGATCGCGCAATTGCGCCTGCACGCGTCCGCCTCAATTTTGTGCAGCATAGGGCTCGGAACCCGCGTCCCGCGCATACACGCACGCGCGAGCCAACACGCTGCGCGAACCCTTTAGCATATATACTTAGTTTTTATTTATACTCATCCAATTTAGGCGGGCGACGTGATGCGCTTGTGGCCATTCATCTTTTTTTCATTGTATCTGGTGATGTAGGCCTCCAATTAAGTTCATTTTTGCACTGTTGGGCTACAAATGTCGATCTGGATCCATCCATGCGGTTGGATTTGTTATCTAAGTTTCGGATCTTCTTCAATTTGCTCATTGGCTCTTGCTCTTCTACGTACTCCCTAGGGTGCTACGGGAGTCTGATTGATGCGATCTTAGATGCGTTGGACTCCCGTCGTTATTCCAAACGGATCCATAAGATTGGATTGGTAATCTGCAGCCCTAGATTACCTACAATCGTTAATACCTCTCAAATAACATAGTTTAATGCATAAAACACATATATCAACTACGATGCAGAATATGATTCTTATGCATACGGTATGTTCATGTTAAGCTAGGTTCTTGCTTTATTCAGGCGAGTTAGGGCCTATAATTGCGGTGCAATCACTCACGTCAATTCGATCGACGACTGCCCCTCTCCCCCTCCGTCTTCTCCACATCTGGCAAAGCTCTGACAAGCTCGCCCGGCCAACACACACATCGAAACTCCACACCATCACCTCCATGAGCTTCCACTCACGTCCTCTGTCAATAGCCCTAAACGTATTTAGGACTTTGACCTCTTCACCTTGACAACCAACACACCACAACACCTTCGTCTTTGGCACTGTCACATCTCCATATGCTCCCAAACGCCACAAGAACACCACCAGCTTCGCCATGCTCCGATGATGCTTATAAACATCTTAAATGGGGCATAGAGCCCATTTTCTTGACTTACAGGCTTCACCGGACCTTCTCTTGTCACCATCGTGCTTTGCCGCCATCTGGTCACCATCTACTTCGATTTTCTCACCAACAGAGCATGGAACCACTTGAAGAAGCTACCCAGGTTGTCAATTTGGCAAAGCAGTGACATTAGTGGCTGAAATCAATGAAGACATCTACCTGCAGTGCGCAAAGGAGGAAACAAAGTCCCATATCGTATGTCCAAAAACCCGAATGTTGAATAAAAGAAATTCTCCTCATTGCCTTGTCGCCTCTTCACTGGGGGTGAGGTCCCCTCACTCTACTCTCCACTCCTCGCCCACCACCATGCCAGTGGGCCTGGTTCCTGTTCATGACCTCATAACCTGGTACTGTTCACTCGTTTACTCAGTTGAGAAAGAGGAGAAATTCCAAGGAGAGGTGGAGGGGGGTTTTGCACTTGGAGCATTGGGATTCGTGCCCCCTACCCCTTCGCTCAACACTTAGATATAGCTGTGCTTGTTTTTGAGTTGGCTAAGGTTAAGGTTTGTGCTCTGTGCTTGGCTTGGCTATGATACTGTGGACATATTGGACTTATTGTCTGACGGGGATATTAGAGAGTTAGTGGTTCAAGACGATTGTTGAGAAATTGAATTGGGTTGAAATATTGGGATATGTGTTTAATTGTGGGATTAAATTGGTGATTTAAATCACCATTTTTAGGATTATATTATTCTTTTTATCCAAGTGATTTCTGAGACATTAATTGTTATTGAATATCATTTCGAGTATAGTTTTATTATTCATTGAATACCTTGTGATTGTGCTCATTTATTCCTCATATTTTAACTAGTGTGTGAATTTTATATTTGCTCCCTACTAACGACCTCAAAACTCACGATTGTTTTTCGAACAGTTATAAATTTAAATGTTGTCAATTCACTTTTGTTAACTATACTACGACGCATATTTTAACTCGACAAAAGCAACGTCAACATAGGGTATGCATTTAGAACGGATGGAGAGTCACTCACCTAGAAAAAAGAGTTGGAGAAAAAAAATTGAAAAACTGAAAAATGAGATGAAGGAAAAAAAAATTCTGTTGCCTTATCCCATGAACCCTACCAAATAAAAAAACACCTCGTTATAAATGGGTGTAAATTTCACCAATAAAATAAAGCATCTTGCTACATATGGATGCTACCCATTTCCACCGTACATTACAATAAAAACACCCGCTATAAATGGGTGTTTACTTATAGATTTTTTTGAAAAATACAGAGATATTAGGAAGCCAGTTGGTGAGATATACACCTAAAATGTTAACGTCGAGGTAGAAAAGTGGTGAGGAGAAAGTTGCTAAATCCTAGTATAGCTTAATCGAAGACAAGATTATCCCAGTGAAAGCTTAGAAATATTCTAAGTTTTATTGAATATTAGGAGTCAATTTAGTTGTCGTTTATGATGAGTCAAACTATTTCACATATAAGATGCTTGATTCTTACATTCACTTCAAATTTTGGGTGGGTCGATTTAGTCAAGGAAAGTTATCCTCATGACCCAAGTTTGATGGCTAATAGGTTCTTGATTTGATTTGGGTGGTCTGAATTTCAGTCGGTACTCTAGAGCTATTGAAGCATTTGCCATTAAGGATTTGTCCATAATTTTTTTTCGTTGATGAAAAATCGTATTAAGATTTTTGATTCAAACTCACTTGATTCCTTAACAAACAACTTGTTTTATAATAAAATGTATAGATACATGTGTAGGTTGCATATTTTGTATTATGACTATTTTACTTAGCTGTTTATAGAATAATTGAGGGTTTTCTTGTGAATCATAGCGTATACTAGAGGGGAGGGGTGAATAGTATCACATTTTTGAAATAATAAAAATAATGAATTCACAACAGAATCAAGCATAAGTTACACCTGGATTTATAGTGGAAACCCAAATGGGGTGAAAATTACTATCTAAGCCTTTTAGCTTAGGATTTTCCCGATTAGTCGAGGCTAATCAATTCGTTATCGTAGCACTTAAACGAGGGTGGCACAACCTCTTTACAGACACTTCTCTTTGTACCCTGAAGAGAAGCACGGTAACAACGGATTTTCCTAACAACTTGGAATCCGTTAATCAAAACAACAATGTAAAAGAACAATAAATGTATGTATGGAACCTCAGAAATCAAACAAGAAATTCGACAGAGGTTTGAAACGACGTGCTTTGAATGACGTGAATAGCGAAACGTAGAAGCACTTGAAAGAAGTAGGAGGTCTAATCTTTTTGGAGGATTTTTCTATTGAAAGTTGGTATGAAAAGGAGCTGGGTACGACCTTTATTTATATTGAAAAGTTGCCTAAAAAGGAAGTAAAATTGGTTGATCAATTAAGATATATTAGTCGATCAAAATGTTGTTTAATCGATTAATATAGTTATTTGATCGATTACGAATTGGTCGATTAATTAGCTTGGTTGGTCGATCACAATGGTATTAATCAACTTCTTAAAATAGGTTGGTTTGATCGATTAACTAAGTTGGTTGGTCGACGATCAATTAAATTTGGTCGATTAATAACCTTAGAAACTGATTTTAGAAAGAGGCGCGAAAATCCGTTTGAGTTTTATTTTGACGTTCCTTACAATAATATCATAGACTCAAATAAAAGTAAAAGACACAAATTCGAGATAGTCTTGAAAAATTAATCTAGCAGCAAACATAATTTTGGTGCATCAAAACAGAAGTGGTTACATTCTCTCTCCTTTTGATGACAACAAAATTATAATTATGAAATTGAAATAGTTATGCATAATATCTCTCCCTTTTTGTTTCAGCAAAAAGTAAGACATGCTGTTTTGTTTTTCAATTAACTCTCCCTTAAGTATGTAAATAAAGTAATAATAATTTCAACATGCAATTACAAAGATAGTAAAATATGTCTGAGAGAGATAATATCCATGCATATAACAATGATATAAATGAGTCTAGATATTCAAAGCAAAAAATGAAATAGTTCAGAGAATGAAGATAAGCAAAACATAAACTAATGCTAAAGTTAGTCGTCTAGCAATGCCATGAAGGCATCCATCGTGCTCTAGAGGTTTGTATCCAACTCAGGGTCCATCGAGTCAGATCTCTCTGAGGAGGCAGACCGACCAAGACATAGGCGGTGCTGAGCTGACGATCTCGGTGTTGGTTGCCTAGATGTCCTGTGAGGTAGTGTAATCTACTGGTCTGCTGGTGCTGCTGCAGTGGTAGGAGGTGCTGTTGATTGTGGAGGCATGGTAGTAGATCGACGAGGTTGAGGAGGCCGGTGAAGCTGCTGCTGAAGCCCGTGAATAGACTCTCCAAGTCTATCCAAGAACTGGCTTTGAGCATTCAAGTATTCTGATACTTGATGCCCATTTCTCATCATCACCAAGTTTGTCTCTTTCTACCGATGCATCATCAAAGAAATATCATCTGTCACATCCTGGATACTGACAAAATCCCTGCCTGAAAGAGGTCTGTCCAAAAGGCCCCACTCTTGCTCGTAGGACGGAGAGGGTCGCATTGGAGGATAGGTCGCGGTAAAGTTCTCGTAAGGCGAGAAAGGAGGGACTGCTAATGGTTCCTGCTGCTGCTGTTGGGCTACATCCTCACCACGGGCTCCTTAAGCTTACTCCGTCTTTGTATAAGTGAGCTTATCAAATATGAAGATTCTAGTGATAAACTATTTATGGTTAATATCCATGGGAGCACTGAAATGTAGGAAGATGTGGGTGTTTACGCGGTGAAATCGAGTTTTAAAATAAAGCGTTGTAATATAGTCGAAATCGCTTTGAAAACAAGTAGATTTTTATTACTCGAAAAGATTCCGAGGTCGAACATAAGGAGCAATATGAAATTCAGAAATCAAGATCACAATTTAAAGTAAAAGAATTTGCAATAGTAACAATATCAATGTGCAAAAAGATGGGAGTAAAATGGTGATTTAAATCACTATATACTTATACAATATTAGCTAAGGAACTCAATGTATATGTATGAAATGAAAGCTCAAATCTGTTGTCTGATTTGGAAATCAGATGGCTTAAAGTGATTTTCTTCTTTCTCTGGCTTTGTCTTTCTCTTCAGCTTCTCTTTCTCAGTTGCTTCTTCTTCTTCTTCTTCTTCTTCTTCTTCTGCTTCTTTTTCTCCAAGCCTTCACCTCTTCTTTTGAGCCTTGCTTTGTAACTCCTCTTCTTTGGTCCTTTTCTTCTTCAGAATTTGGCTAAGTGTCAGGGCTAAGCTTCTCAGGGCAAAACCCTCCCCCAACCTAC
The DNA here is from genome assembly GCA_037157565.1 of Thalassia testudinum. Lineage (NCBI taxonomy): Eukaryota > Viridiplantae > Streptophyta > Magnoliopsida > Alismatales > Hydrocharitaceae > Thalassia > Thalassia testudinum. The sequence continues at coordinate 23,223,064 of JAZHRO010000056.1, read as the reverse complement.
GCCGCTCTCCTTCTCTCTCTCTCTTAGGATCCACTCTCCTAGAGCCATGGGTAATCAGGTTATCGGATTGAACGCACCCGGATCCAGGCTCACTGGCGTGCAGTAGTGAGCGAGGAGTGCAGGTCAATCTAGGCAGGTAATCGGGTTGAACCAGGTCCGCGTGCAGTGGTCGTGGACAAGGTCGAGTGAGTGGGTCAGAGGGACCTCACCCGATGAACTGAGGCAAATAGCTACTGTGACTTTTGCAATTTATTCGCCTTCAGTCGCTGCAAAACCAACGATGTGGGACTAAAGATAGCGCCTTCTCTGCACATTTGCAGTAGAGGGTCTTCTCAATTGCCTCAGCTCGCGAGGCAAAGGTGTCCAATTGACTGCCTGGTTGCGTGCGCGAGGTGTTTTCGCACGACTTGACCTGGGCGTAGCTGGACCTAGAGTGAACTTCAAGCAAGCTCGAAGCTCGCTCATCAATGGCGGACAAGGTGAGTTCCTGAAATCAACAAAACAGCCGTTTGGTTACGTTAGAATGCTCAGGGAGGGTCGTCGGACAACGGCGAGTCTGATGAGAGTGTTTGTGTGGCGTCTCGTGGTCCGTGAATGAGTGGTGAGGTCGAACTGTGTGTGTGAGAGTGGGTGTGTTTGGGTGTGCGTGTGAGTGAGTGGAGTGGTGAATAAAGAGGGGAAATGATTGGAGAGGTGTGGCGATGGTTGTAGGGTGGTTGGCGAGGGATTTGGTGGCCTATGGTGGTGAAACGGGCTTGCCAGAGGGATGGCCGGAGTTGGAAGTGATGAGGTCGTGGAGGGTCGTTGGTAGTCAAAACAAGATGTGGTAGGTCTAGAAATAAAATAGAAGGGATAGGGGACTTAGCTAGGAGGTTGGTGGACGAAGCGGGGCAGAGATGGCGACGGATGCGGTATTGCCGACGCCAGTGACGAAAGCGGTTCCGGTGCGGGAGAAACAGTGAGGACGAAGGGAATCAAGGCGTCAGCTGGTATGGCTCGACGTGAAAAGAAGCGAGGAAGAGGAATCCGTTGCTGGTATGGCGAACGGACGACGAGAAGTAGAAGGGGTCGCCAGACGTCGAGGAACCTTCGGCCGAGTGAGAGAGAGGAATTGAGGGAGATCGTGGCTGATTTCGAGCGTGGGAAGCTCGGGAGGATCTGGGCTCTCTTATATAAGGATCTAGAGGCGGTTTAAGCTTGGGAAACAAGCTTTCCAAGTTTGGAAAGCCTTGCTAGATTTAGGATTTTCTTGATACCCAAATCTCTCATGCGTTCGCATGAGAGATTAGGTAAGTTCTAGGGCTTAAGATTAGGTCCAATAGGAAGGGGATTTTTTGATGAACTTCCCTTTTAATTTTGAAAGGGATTCGCCAAGAAATCAGGGCGTTCTTTTCATTTTAAGGTCATCGGAGCAAGTAGGAATAGGATTAATGGTGGTAGGGACCTTTTGGTGAAAATGATGACAAAGTTAGGGGCCTGTTTGAAAGGATTTTGAAAGTTAAGGGTAGAAATGAAATTAAACAGGACCAATTTACAAACTAGGTCAAGAAAAATTCATCTTGGGTCCAAATTTTGGTACAAACCTAATTTGGACCTATGGAATCCAATGGTGAGGTTGGATTTTTGTTTTGATCATGTTTGACTGATAATTTATGTAAAAACCCAAATTAGGGTAAATATTTATTTGTGGTTCTATTTTGGGTCAAAATAGGTTCTGATAATCAAATTGAAAGTTCTAAATCCTATAGAATATTTTTTTATGAATTTAGAGGGTTTAGGTGAATTTGATCTTGATCAGAACCTTAGATAATTAAGCGGATTTATTTTTAGGGTTTTAAAAGTCATTTAATTCTCAGAACACATGCAAACGCTTTTCTATCTATCTTATCCCACTTGTTATCTTAATAAGACCAATTAACCTTTATTCAACCCCTGAGAAAACCCTTAGTTGTACTGCATTCATGATGAGCTGGTAAAATTGCAGTTTTAGCCGTAGTTTCTTATTTTTCTTTGAAAATGAATATGCAATGACTTGTGACTCTTTGGCGGTTATGTAGGAGCATTTATTGACTTAATTGGGTCAAAATGAGTTAGTTTTGGCTTATGATGGTGCTCCCATCAGTAGGAAAGAAGTGTCCCAAACTAGAAGGAGCTGGTAGGCTGCTTGCACATTAGATACAGAATTAAGTGATTCCAGTTGAATCGCTTGTTCTTAAGAAATGCATAGAGAGTAATGAGGATAATGCTAGGGTGCTTCTCAAATGACGTGGATTTGGATATAAAATTCCATAAAAAGACATGGTTAAGAAATTTGGGAAGATGCTGAAAATAGGGGGACTTGGCTGGATGACCCAAGTCAAAATGAGAGGAAGTGGGTAGGTCTCCCTATTGGTATCCGTCTGTATCTGCTGGTGAAGCTCAAGAAAGGTAGGCCCAATAGACGGACAACCAATAATCTCTGAAAGAACATCTGTATTGACCAGAACCTCTATGCCGTAGACGTTCGAGGTCAACTTGATGTTGAAGCCCTCACCTATGTTCTTCAAATTGGCATAAAATTGGTGACAGGCCATTGGGTCAACATCGGGTATGCAGCTATTTTTAGAACCTGCATTAAAGTTTTGCTCAAAAAGATGTAAAATCTGGTGATATGCAAATTTTTCGCAGATTCCAGGAAAGATAGACTCGAAGTAAGCAAAATCAATAGGTCTACTTGTTGGTGCTGGAGCACCGCGATCGTTTATTTTGATGATAACAAAACACGTGTCATTTAACATTTGCACTTGAAGTCTTAGATCTCAGGTTAATTGCAAATGGAGACATGGTTAGACGGAGGTAGAGCTCGCATCTAGGTAGATTGGAGGAACTTGATGGAGAATAAAGGAGCTTCGCGAGGAGCGATAGCTTGAAGAAGGAAGGAGATGAAAAATATGATAGGTTTCCTTTCCTTTGTACTATGTATTTTTGTTTCTTTTGTTGCTCTTTATTTTTGTTTCTTAGATTCATGTTAAAGAGCCTCAAAGAACCCTAACAGTGGTCCTAGGAACACTTGCACAACCCTAGGATACTTAGGTTTGCTGTAGAGAACTTAGAAAGCTAAAATAGGGTTCAGACAGCCTTATCAGACGTCTAATCTGAAAATCGGACGTCTGATAATGACTTTTAAGACGTCTGACTGTTGAATCAGACGTCTGATAACATTTAGGCCGGACTTAATAGGTTCTGTCCGTTTGAATCAGTCGTCTAGATCTTAGCCCAGATGTCTTAGGAGACATCTGATGCCTTTGCCAGACGTCCAATTAGTGGAACGTTGGCTGCCCACACAGACGTTGAGGAATCTGACTGTTAGCTTATATCAGATGTTATTAGACGTTTGTAAGTGAACCCAGATGTCTGATATATGACCGTTTTGCCTCGACTGGCCAAAAATCACCTTTGGCAGATCTTGTAGCCGTTACCCTTCTTGGGAATCCATTCCCGCAGAACAAATAGGTTTCCAGACGTTCAGACCTTGTGTTAGACGTCCTGTGTATCGTCTGATGGACTTTCACTAGAACCCTGTTTCGATCTGATTCAAGTCAGGGAGGAAATCCACGTAAAATTAGACGTTTAACTTTGTTTCCAGATGTCTTAAACGGGTTTTCCAAACGTCTGATACCAGGACCAGACGTCTGATGACCCTGTCAGAATCATGATTAATTCTGACTATGGCTTGATTTGCCTTGGATTTGCACCCAACGGCTATTGAAGCCTTTCAAGGCCTTCCAAAGGCTTCGTAGGCTCTCTATAAATAGAGAACCCTTGCCACTCAAACACACACCTTGCAAGAATGTTTCCACTCATTTTGTGTCAAATCGAAGTCGATGAAGCACTTGCTCTCAAAGGCTTGTTTCCACATTCAAGTGCCTCATCCAAATTGCGCACCCGCTCTCCCTCCGCGATTACGAGAGCGAGAAAGCGCTACTGTGTGGTTCACGCATCCGCGTCATCACTTCGACTCTCTTCCACCAAAGGGAAGTTTCCTAACTCCTATAGAAGCTATGTGTTAATATTTGTGGCTTTATAGGATTCTTGTACTTTTATTGTTCTTTGTTTGTGTATTCGCTTTGCGAATTCTCGTCTCCATAGAGGGACAAAATCTTCCTTGTGAAGAGGAGGGGTTGAAGAACGCTACCCTCGCACTTGTAGCGTCGTTGTACTTAAGGTTGAACTACCCTCGTTGAAGTAGTTCATATAGTGGATTTGATCGATTAGATCGATCGAAAAATCCTAACTTGAGAGAGTTAGGTGATGGTTTTCACCCAGGTTGGGTTTCCACCAAAAAGTACTTGTGCCTAATTGTGTGATTGCTATTTTTGTGAGATTGTCTATTTTAATTCTGCATTTTTTTATGTCACGCCGATCTCACTCCCTCCAACCAGGGAAATTACACTACCAACGTGTGGTGAAACTTTGGCAAAGAGAGAAAATGGTTGCAAGCAGCCTTAGCGATGAAAAATCGGTCAAACATATCATCACGATGAGCAGAAGGGGGGGCATGTGCACGTTTTGTAGCCATTTCAGAATATGTGGAAACACGTTAGTCGATCAAAAAGTCAGACTGGTCGATCAAAAATAATCCGGATAGAGTTATGGAAAAAATAACTTTTGGTCGATCAACCAAGAATTTTGGTCAACCAAAAGTGTTCAGATGCGAGAAAAATGAGATGTACACGGATGGTTTGCTTACTTATTCTACAAGATTTCTTAAGCATTTACACAATGAAGTAACAATATGATCAGATCAATTCATAGCACATCCCATACTCAAAGAAAATCCTAAAATAAACAGATTTGATTCAAGTTAAAGTGTATAATGAGCGATCAAGTTATGGTCGATCAAAGGGAGGTCGATGAGGATGGAGATGTGGAGGACGGCCAGTGAGTGGTGTGCACGGTCGGACAGTGTTTGTGCAAAGGGGCTCGAGGTTGCGCAGAGATGGTGGTGTGGAGGTGGCATTGAGCGAGGTGTTGCACGCACGGAGGATGCACGAAGGCGGTGTGGCTTCCTTGCGTGAGAGACGACGATGGTCAGAGGCAACGTGAAGATTGGTCGATCACCGTCGCCGGAGGAGGGGAGGTGGCTTGGATGGAGATGTTTGTTTGGTGGTGAAGGTGTGGGGACGGAAAGGTAGGGTATAGGTAGTAAAAAAATAGGTTTGATGGTAAAAATGATTGTTTTTTATAGAAAAGATGATTAGCAAAATCGGTAAAAACATTTTAGGTAGTTAATCATGGTGATTATGGTCGGTTAGGGAGATTAAGAGTGAGATTTGAGGTAAAAAGATCACAATCTCAAAAGGTGAATCCATCTTGTTTTGGTCGATCAAAATAAGAAATGATCGATCAATTAAGTTAATTGGTTGATCAAAATTTAAATGATTAGAGGGAAAATTCCCACCCAACCGGATTGGTCGATCAACCAACTAAGTTGATTGATCAAAACTCAAACTTTTAGAGGAAAATTTCCCACCAAATAATTTGGTCGATCAAATAAGGATTTTGATCGATCAAAAAGTTTTGGTTGATCAATTTAAAAAATTGATTGATCAATAGAGTAAAACAGATCATTCAAACATATTAATTAAGTTCTTTTAGTCTTGATAAACCTAGTGAATGGCAAATTAGGTTAAACCTTTCTTTTATCAATGGTTTTGTGAAGATATCAAGTAATTGATTTTCTGTTTTAACAAATTCTATGTTAATTTCTCCTTTTAAGGTATAGTCTCTTAAAAAGTGGTTTAACATCAATATACTTAGTCGTAGAGGGTTGAATTGGATTTTTAGACAAGTTTATGGCACTAGTGTTGTCACGCAATGTTTTGTTATTCTTGTAGGATAAGCCAAAATCTTATAAGGTTTATTTTATCCATAGTAGTTGTGAACAAGGTAAAGATGCAACTACATATTCTGCTTTGGTTGTTGAAAGTGAAACATCGTTTTGTTTTCTAGAGAACCAAGAGACTAGAGAATTTTCGAGAAATTGACATGTTCTACTAGCACTCTTTCTGTCTGTAAAGCTACCCGTATAATTAGTATCACAAAATGAATATAATTCCAATGCATTTGACTTAGGATAAAAAAGTCCTAAGTTTTGTGTGTTGTTTAAGTATCTAAGTATTCTTTTAATAACATTTAAATGTGTTTCTTTAGGGTTTACTTGAAAGCGAGCACACAAACAAGTGCAAAAGAGAATATCAGGTCTACTAGCAGTCAAGTGTAATATTGATCCTATCATGCTTCTATATAATTTCTTATCTACAGATTTATTTGTATCGTCAAATTTTAATTATGTAGAAGCTACCATAGGTGTTTCTTTACCCTTCAATTTGTCCATAGAGAATTCTTTCAAGATCTCCGTAGTGTATTTGGTTTGAGATATGGAGATTCCAGACGATAGCTGGTCAATTTGAAGTTCGAGAAAGAACCAAAGTTCTCCCATCATGCTCATTTCAAACTGATCCTGCATTACCTTTGTAAATTCTTGGCATAACAGATCATTAGTAGCACCAAAAATGATATCATCGATATATATTTGTATTATTAAGAGATTATGTTCTTTTCTTTTTGTAAATAAAGTTAGATCTATTTTACCAATTTTAAACTCAATTTCAATTAAATAAGTTTTTAATCTGTCGTACCAAGCTCGTGGAGTTTGTTTTAGGCCATATAATACTTTATTTAGTTTGTATACATAGCATGGATATTTAGCAACTTCAAAACCTGGAGGTTGTTTAATATAGACTTCCTCCTTGATTAATCTGTTAGGAAGACGCTTTTGATGTCCATCTGAAAAAGTTTAAATTCCATAGAGGTGACAAAGTCTAGCAGCATTCTAATGGATTCTAGGCAAGTTACTAGTGCATATGTTTCATCAAAATCTATTCCTTCTTCTTGATTATATCCTTGGGCCACAAGTTTAGCTTTATTTCTAACTACTCCTGATTCATTAAGTTTATTCCTAAAGACCCACTTGGTTCCTATAATGGTTTGAGAGTCAGGCTTTGGAACAAGTTTCCATACATGATTTCTTTTGAATTGATTCAACTCATCTTCCATTGCAATAATCCAACAATTGCTGTTACTTAACATTTTGCAGTTAATTGTCTTTTGAATTGAATGTTTGACGGGTCATCTATTAGATCATCATCATTGTTTACAGAAGATTTAGGTTGCGCTAGAGTTTCATCGAATGAAACATGCATAATCTCCTCAACAATTAAATTCTTCTTATTAAAAACTCTATAGGCTTTACTTCTGGTTGAGTAACCTAAGAAAATTCCTTTAAGCTTTTAGCATCAAACTTATCAAGATTGTCTTTGGTGTTAAGTATAAAACATTGATAGCTAAATATCTTGAAGTAGGAAATTTTAGATGTTCTTCTATGATAGAGTTCAAAAGGTATTTTATTTATGATTGGTCTAATCAAGGATCTATTTTGGAAATAGTAAGCAATGTTTTCAGCCACTGCCTAAAAATATTGAGGCAGCTTTGACTCATACAGCACAGGCACACTCTTGCAGGGTCCTATTTTTCCTTTCAATTACACCATTCTAAGGTGCAGCTCTAGGGAAAGTAAATTCATGTTTTATCTCATATTGATCACAAAAATTATAAAAAGATTCATTTTCAAATTCTCCGCCGTGATCACTTTAGATCCTTTTTCATTTTGTAGTCTTCTAACTAGTTTGCTAAAGGCATCAATGATTAAGTCCTTAAGAAAGATACCCAAGTAAATATAGAGAAATCATCAATTATAACTAAATAATATCTGGACCCGCTTAAGCTTTCGGATTTGGTTGGTCCGAATAAGTCTAAGTGAAGTAGCTCCAAAGGTTGTGAGGTACTAACCATCCTTTTTGGTTTAAAATGATTTTTGGTTTATTTACCACCTTGGCAAGAATCGCAGACTTTGCTTTTCTTAAAGTTGATTTTTGGCAGACCTTTGACAAGCTCATGCTTCACAAGTCTACTAATGTTTCCCATGTGAACATGACCTAGTTGTTTGCGCCAAAGTGTTGCCTCTTCGTCAGATACGACAAGACATTCAAAACTGTCGCATTTGTTGAAGTTGACATTATAGATATCTTTATGCCTATTTCCTTTGAGAAGAGTTTATTTTGTTTCCTTGAGAAGAGTTTATTTTGTTTCCTTATCCCGTATTTTAAATCCATTTGATGTGAAAGTGATTTTATATCCTTTATCATATATTTGGCTTACACTTAGAAGATTATGTTTTAATCTACTAACTAAACGTATATTATCAAAAGAAGTGGAAGAGTTACTAATTTGGCCAGTACCGATAATACAACCCTTGTGGTTATTACCAAATGTGACCGTACAACCTTCTTGGCGATGAAGTTGCAGGAATAGGTCTTCCCCTCTGGTCATGTGCTTGGAACATCCACTGTCCATGATCCATCTCCTTTCTTCTCGTTCCTGTCATTGGTTTGCATTTGTGAGGTCTTGGTTTGGCTGATCTATAGAGTGGCTTCAATATTCCATTGATTTATTGATATGTATACTTCTTATAGTCTACTTGACCTACAAAACATGATTGCAATAGTGCTTTTGGTACCCATTTTTGTTTTATCCACGGTGGTTAGCTTGTGCTGCTTGTTTAGGCGAGCTACTTTTTTTCTTGTTTTGGCTAGAACTAGATGCTTCATGATCATTTTTAGATATGTAGTCTAACCCAAATTTTGTGGTGCTCTGGGTTTGTGTTCCTAATAGCTTATGTGAGTTTCTACTTCCTTTAGTGAATCTAGCAAGATCATTTAAGAGAATAGCAGAATTTTCTTTTAGTTTATCTATATCTACCTTTAAATTGTCTATATGTAATTTTAATGAGGTGATTTCAGCAGATAACTCTTTATTTTGTTGAGTAAGCATATCTTTTTGTGCTCTTTCTTCTCCTAATGCTTTTGCTAGGTTTTTATTTTCTAATTTTAGTGACTTAGCTATGTCATGCATCTCAAAAAAAGCTTCTAATAGCTCATCTTGTGAGAAAGAGGTTACCTCATCTTCTAGAGCCGCTAGTCCAAAAAGAACTTCTTTGCCAGAGGTTTCTTCTTCTGAACTTGAGTCTGATTCATCCCATGTTGCTGTGAAAGCTTCTTCTTTCCTTCCTTTATGGGAAACTTCTTTTCTGACTCCTTGAGAAATGGACAATCTTTCTTGATATGTTATTTTCTTTTGCAATTATAGCAGGTGATTGCATCTGCTTTGGATTCTTCTTTCTTCTTTCTCCAGCTCCTCTTATTCTTGAGAAACTTTTTGAACTTTCTGGAGAGAAGGGCTATGTCTTCCTCTTTTTCTCTGCTTGATGAATCTTCGGACTACTAATTGGCTTCAAGGGCTACGGTCTTCTTCTTGATTCCTTCGTCTTCATGCTCCTTCATGTGTTGGAGCTAAACTTCATAAGCCATCAGACTTCCGATAAAATCGTCCAGTTTTAGAGTGGACAGATCTTTTGACTCTTGTATGGCTGTTGTCTTTGTCTCCTAATCACTGGTAAGTGATTAAATGATCTTTCTTACTAGTGCTTCATTCTTTATATCCTGATCTAGATTCTGTAGGGAGTTTCTAATGTCCATGAATCGTGTGAACATCTCTTTGATTGAGTCTCCCTTCTTCATCTTGAAAAGCTCATAATTTTGAGTTAGTAAATTAACTCTAGTTTCTTTTACCTTTGACATTTCCTCGTGAGTGAATTCAAGGATGCTCCAAATCTCGTGAGTTGTCTTGCAAGTTGAGACTCTGTTGAACTCCTCTCTGGAGAGCCCACAGAAGATAGCGTTCACGACTTTCGCGTTATGCGTTGCCATCTTCTTATGATTTGGAGTCGCTGCTACACCCTCCTTGATTTCGGGACGTGTACTTAGATGCAATTACATCCCATATTTCATAATCCATCGACTCCAGGAAGATCTGCATCCTGGTCTTCCAGTAGCCGTAGTTCGTTCCATCGAATAATGGAGGTTGAACTGTCGATTGTCCCTTTGCATACATGTCAACAGTCGACTTGGACATCTTTTGGACAACCTTGCTCTGATACCAAATGAGGGTTTGCCTGTGGATCGTAACGTATACTAAAGGGGAGGGGTGAATACTATCACCTTTTTGAAATAGTAAAAAAAATGAATTCACAACAGAATCAGGCATAAGTTACATCTGGATTTATAGTGGAAACCTAAACTGGGTGAAAATAATTGCCTAAGCCTCTCAGCTTAGGATTTTCCCGACTAGTCGAGGCTAGTCAATCCACTATCGTACCACTTGAATGAGGGTGGTACAACCTCTTTACAAACACTTCTCTTTATACCCTAAAGAGAAGTACAATAACAATGGATCTTTCCAACAACTTGGGATCCGTTAATGAAAACAACAATGTAAAAGAGTAATAAATGTATCTATGGAACCTCCATAAAAATCAAACCAGAAATTCAGTGGAGGTTTCAACCAACGTCCTTTGAATGATGTGAATAGTGAAGCGTAGACGCACTTGAAAGAAGCACAAGAAGCTTTAATCTTTTTGGAGGATTTTTCTATTGAAAGTTGATATGAAAAAGAGCTGTGTACGACATCTATTTATACTGAAAAGTTGGCCTAAAAAGGAAGTCAAATTGGTCAATCAATTAAGGTATATTGGTCGATCAAAATGCTATTTGGTTGATTAATATAGTTATTTGATCAATCACTAATTGATCGATTAATTAGCTTGGTTGGTCGATCAAAAGGGTATTAATCAACTTCCTAACATATGTTGGTTTGATTGATTAACTAAGTTCGTTGATCAATTAAATTTGGTCGGTCAAGTAGTAAATTTGGTTGATCAATAACCCTAGAAACTGATTTTAGAAAGAGGCACGAAAATCTGTTTGATTTTTATTTTGAGATTCCTTATAATAATATTCTAGACTCAAATAAAATTAAAAGATGCAGATCAGCAACCTTCTAAAGTTGATCCAAGATGGTTATGAAAAATTAGTCTAGTAGTTAACATAATTTTGGTGCATCAAAATATTGGTGCTTACAATAATGCCATTCTACCTTACTAATTAGTGAATAATTGTATTTTTAGATAATAAGGAGCTAAGGAGATGTCTTGAGACTGAATAAAAGTTGGAGTTGCAGCAAAGCTGGAGTGGGAGCTTGGAATAAAGAAGAAATGAAGACAGAGTAAGAGGGAGATAAACTAGGTTACTTGTATGAATAAATGCAGAAAAAGAGGTAATGAAGAACTTAGGATAACCCTATCCCTATCCATAGTTTCCTAGGATAGCTTTACCCCTGCTCCTATCCCTAAGCCAGCCTCCTACTAGGTTAAATTAGCCTAAAACCCAAAACATTGATAGTGCTATCCATGTTTTTATCCACACTATCCCTACCCTTATCCTCCATTTGGGATATCTATATCCCTAATCCTGAGTTTCCCCACATTGGCCAAAACTTGGATAATATTATCTGGATTCCATTATCCACTATCCATTATCCATAAATCCTATCAACTATCCCTATTCCTAATCCATACCTTAGAATCCTTTTTAGGTCAATAATACCTTCAATTGACTCAATCTGAGTCAATTGGGTCAACCAAAGTCTAATGAGGTCCAGTTGGACCTGATTAGGCTAATCCTTGGCTAATTAGGCTCATGGTAGCCTAATTAGACTTTACCCGAACCAATTCACTTAACCCACACCCAATTAGGTGCACTCATATTTGATTAGGTGCACTTGAACCCAATTGGATCCACCCAAGATCCAATTAGTTCATCTCTACCCACATATGTCTAATTAGGCTCAGTAGAACCTAATTAAATTCAACCTAGACCTACTTAAGTTTACACACACACCTACTAGGATCACCCTACCCCAATTAGATACATACACACCTAATAAGACTAGGATCTACCTTATTAGACTCAACCCATTAGATCCTAGGCTAACCCAGCCTAGTTAAACTTAAGCCTACACAACTTAACCCTACATAAATCATCACCAAAACACCCTCAACTTTTCCTAAAACCCATTCAACACCACCTCACCCTCCTCCCCTCAAGAGGTGGTGCAACACCAAAGCCCTAACCCTAACCCTTGTGGCTGAAAACCCTACCCCCTCCTCCTATAAAAACACCTCCAAGCCACCACGTAAAGGTTTCATCTTTTTCACCCTCCAATAGCCGACCACCCTACCTACATCCCAACCCTATCACCACCTCTCCGAGGCCGTCCACCACCACCTTGGTGGCTGACCTCCTCCCTCCCATCTCCAATCCATACGGCCACTAATGACCACCCTTGGTGCCCTTATTTTCTTTAATAGTATTATTCTTCTTGGATCTTTATTTTATGCATTCTATTTTATGCAAGTAGCTAGTTTATTTTCTCTTCAATTAGCATGGCTAGACTCTCCATGAGTTTTAGATGTGCACTACTCTCTTGTGGCATGTAGATAGGCCCCCATAACCACGATCTAGCCACCACCATCCCCCAGGGCCAACAGCTTTATAAGCAATCCTGCAGGAGGATTTTCTATTAGATAGATTTTTATTCCTCCTACTTTTTATTCCTGTCAAGCATTCCTCTAGTTTCATATATGCAAATCCTTATGTTACTTTGATTATCAATGCAATAGTTTATTTTCATTCCAGTCTACGTTGTGATAATTTGATCTCACATTATATGATTTCATCTCCTAATCATTAAATTACACGCCCAATAAGCAGGAAAAGTTATTTGGTTGATTGATTTCGCATAATTAGGTTAGAAGAAATAATAAAATGGCATCTCCCACTCGTATAAACAAATCAACAATAGATCAAAACTCTCTCGATATTACGCACGTTATACGTGAATTTCACAAGGAACGCTATTGTTATACATTTTATATTTACTTGCACTACACAATGATTGTGCGATTTGAGAGAGATTAGGGAATTCGACGTCCAAGAGGCCAGTCATCATCTTTAGGTTCGAGGTTAGGATTTTAGGTTTTCACTTTAGATTTATGATAGTTTTAATCTTGCAAGTAAAGAAGATCGCAAAGAAAAAAATCAGAACCGTTTTCGTAATCATTGCCTCCCAGAAATCGAATGGGACTCACCTAGAGTTTCGTTAGTTTATTTTTGTTTAGATTCGATTTTGCGTCTATACTATGACATAAAACTTATTAACATTTCTTTTTCCAAGCAAACATTCTGTTAGGGAGCTGCATGAAATGTCGAATGGTTTGGTCCAGATTCTCGCAGGAATGCCATTAGGTCCATCAACTGTTGGCTTTGCTGCTTTAATAACTCGTCCTGTCACTCTAGTAACTCATCCTGTCGCTCCATCATACAAGTGGTTGCTTGCAGCTCCGAGGTCACATCCTCCAACCTCTTCTCCTTCTCCACCTCTTGACGTTCCATTTTCTCTATTTTATTATTTAGATTCTCCACTTCGGATGTCGACGACGACGATCCTTTCCCCCCATACTAGGAAGAGATGGTCATGCTCCTTCGTCTGCTATGAACAAAGCCTCTGTACTTTGGAGGCATCACGATCCTGAATGCCTCCTCTAGTGTCATTGGAGGCTATGAGACAATCGTGGAGTTCTCGTATGTGACCTCAGGAGAATGGATCAAGTCCATCATGCGAGTCTGTGAATACAGTTGTAATTATTTAAAAATGTAAATTAGTGTAGTAAATTAGTAGTGGAAAAATCTATGGTACTTGTCTCTCCTGATATGTCTCGCAAATCCTTGTATGGGGGCATAGAGTGTTTGCTTACGGTAAGTGTGCTTATAAACTCACTCGATCTAGCTCAGTACCCTCATGCACATCAGTCTAAAAATTTAATAAAGTAAAATATTTTAGCTTGCATGTATTCGTATGTATATGTTGAATGTAAACAAATATTTTTACTTACATATCTAACTCTTAATGAGTCAATACTAAATCGACCCAAGCTATGGGTTTGTAGTGGAGTATGGGCCCTATTGGCCTTATTTTGTTTAGCTTGCTATCAGTAGTAAATAACAGTATAATCATTTAAAATTATTTATAAACAACTAATTCTTTACCTCTATCGTTGGATTTCTCTCACACGACTCCCTCTAAATGTTAGGCGTAACCATTGGAGGTACATTTCTCAATGTCTCTTCAAATGGCCTATTATTAAAGTGCTGAAATATTTATATAAATCGTTAGCAACTTTTTTAGAAAATATATTAACTATTGTATTTTTAAATTGTAATATTTCTTACTGTACTTTTCACTTCCCCCCTCCAACTACAGTGGATCTTGCTCACGTGCTTTGGAATAATGTTTTTTTAATTTCTAACTAGAGCTTATGTGCTTTGATTAGCGAATTTCTCTTGTTTTATTTTTTTTTAGATTGGTAATTAAATGTGCATTTAATCATAACTTTTATTGAATAGAAATCTACGTTCAAGTTCTATATAAATAACTTAGTTTTTGTTAGAATTGTTACTAGCCTTGTTAGCATTTATAAAATTGAATAAAAAAATCATGTTTGAACGATTTTAGATTATTAAGTTTCTTTCTTTAAATAGTTGTTGAGTTAGTATAAACTTGTTATATCTTTTGCTATCATATAAACTTAGTGTAATATTAAGTTGCAAGTAGGTTTCAAGTCTTATGTGACTTTTATTTTCATCTCAAATCATACATATTATCCTAATTAACCTAATTAGGAATTACTTTAGAGCCTTTCAGTGAAACGACTCGAACTCACCCAATTACTAATAATTCGATATAAATTTTTAAACTTGACACTTTAATCACACTCCAATGGCGTATTTTTAACTATACGAGCTCGTCAGTGCCGCCCCCCTTAAGGCTTCTAGAACCTCTTGAGTCGCCCAACCTAAGGGTCATCCTACACCCTTAGATTCCTATCCTTTGGCCATAATAAATCCTATCCTAAAATCCCAACAAAACCTATTTAGTTGACTTTACCCCTTCCAATAAATCCCAACCTTCCAACCATCATCCAAGGGCCCTAAAACCACCACCAAGTGGCCAGCTGCAAGCCTTAGGAACCACCTTTCTAGTCGCCCCCCTTCCTGCAATCTAGACCATTCATCATCCTCCCTATTAAATCCCAGCCTTCCATCCTATTCCAACAAAAACAATCTATAATTAATCCTAACCCTTGATCCAAACCTAATTAAATCCTAACACTACACATCATTGATCGTATGCTCTAGAAATCAACCAATAGAAACCCACCTAGGCTTCTAGAAAAGCCTATGCACTCCCCCCTCCCTAGACCTCAATTCTTCCTCCACCAAGTTCTACCTTACATTCTTCCACCAACTCTAAAGCCTTCCTAACTAGAGTAGAAGAAACCCGAGCTGCTCCCGTAGGTTCCTTTAGATCTCTACCTTCACCAAGCCTTCCTTTACCACTAGTCCTACTTCGGATCCCTGCATCTTCTCTGACAACGGTGCCAAAAATTGATAGCAGAATCTGTGTAATGTAAAAAGTGTTGTAGTACGTAAATTTGCTAACAATTATAAATAACCGGATTGGGAGCCTAAGTCGAACACGGGGAGAGAAGAATAGGAATTTGCTTATGTTTTTTTTTTCATTTTTATTTCTATAAGAAAAAGCAATTATGGACTTGGATGAACTAAAGATACAATAATAATGGAGAGAGAGAGTGAACACTTTTATTTTTAGTAGAAAAATGATTACAAATAGAGTTTTTGCAAAGAAATAAAAGAGATCTAACTAGAACAAAAATTACAAGAAGAAAGTCGAAGAAGAATCTGGAGGAGTCTTGGTTGCCCTATCTCTTAGTAGAAAAAATTTGAAATTTCGCAAACTAGACCCCTATCAGAAACCAATCTATTCCTAAATCTGCATAGTATTTGAATATTAATATTTTTTCTACAAATCAAAATTGCATGAAATAACTTTCATTGGTTTCCTAGTCAAAATACCTATCTCTAAAAAAATGTGAAAATCATTACTCGATTCACACAAATACCAAGTGGGGGTCTTTTATGACTTTTGGACCCTAGTACACAAAAGAAATTTTGAAAAAAATATTTCTAGGGACTTAAAATTCTTGTGAAGATATTTTTTGGATTCCTTGTCCAGTGGTGTTTGAGAATCCATAGTTGCTTTGTATTGGGCTGCACCACTTGATCTAATTAAAAGTGATTCATTCTCTAGAAGTTCCCTGCCTAGGTTTAATTATTAGGGTTTTTAATTAAGCACTCAAACTCTTCTGAAATTCAAAGGAGATATACTATTGTCCATGATTGCAAAATCATTGGTGTGCCTTCACATGAGCTTTGTTTGAATCTACTATATCATTGAAACCCTAAAAGTTCACTCTAAATAAGATTAACCATAAAAGACACGTCACTATAAAATCTTGTTTGAGGACTTATTTGCGTACACTACACTTTTTGAATCAACTTGTAAGGGGCACCAACCCATTAATCAATGCCCAATCACATTCCAAGGCATGTCATGATCTTAAGCCTAATTAAAATCAACTAGACGTTGGCCCCTAAGGATTCATTTGAGTTAATCTCCAAGTATACACTCATACTGTGATGTTTATTGGTGAAGTACTTTTTTTGGTAGCATTTAAGTTGGGAGGCTTGATTGTCAAACAACTTAAGCCGAGCAAGGGTTGGCATAATTGACGACTCTTGGGACACACTCCCCTTGCTCTGCCGGCCCAACTTTTATGGCTCCTAGTTTAAGCACAATATCAATTTATCTTGTGGTGAGAGATATATTCTAGAGGATTAGGTCAATTAGGGCTACACATTAAGGCTTAGAATTTGATTGCTTGTATTGAACACACACATTCTCTCTTGTATTTCATTTGTTTATGCTTGGTAGGAGATCACTTAATCCTGAGTTGGTTGAACCACTTGAGAGAACCCTAGAAGAAGACTTGATTTTTCTGATTCTATAAGGGCTGATTCTAGTAAGGGTAAGATGCCTAAACAACCTGAGATCCATGAAAATCTTGAGAATCAAAATCTTGACCCTCTTGCTCTAATCCAAGCTCAGATCAATGCTAATCATAAGCTCCAACAAAATCGAGTCTAATTGATTATGCATACTTTGAAGCGAATCCAAGAACCACAACTTCAACCATCACTACCTCCACTACACAAGTCCCTCAGAGATTTTTATGACCTTCTACAACTCATGTAGAACCCTTTGTTAGGGTCCTTGAAGGAGGAGATGATTTTGAGCTGAAACCTAATGTGATTAGCTAGATCCAAAATCTATTTCATGGGAACTCTAATGAAGACTTGTTTTGAATGCAAATGTGATTGCGTAAAATATGCTTTTGTCATAGTATAATCATGTTTGACACTCTTAAATTTATCTCAATCCAACTCGTAAATATGAAAATCGTAATTCTAAAAACATAGTCCGAGTTGTTGGTCAGAAGGCAGCCAGAATAATTTATGTTTCGAAATTAACTATGTTAATAGAACTGCAAGTAGGCAAAGTACTACTAGAACTAGAACTAAGTAGAAATCTACTAGACTATTAGCATGCAATTACTATCTATATTACTACTAGAATAAGTAGGCAAATAACTTGAAGGAGAGTTGAAGAAAAACTACTAGCACTTTTATTGTAATAATAATAAGAGTTTTGCACAATTAGAAGTAGTACAACTAGAAGAAGAATTCTAACTACAACTAGAATTATAATGAAAATAATGGAAAGTAGGGCCTTCGAAGGCGAGGATCGAAGCGACGGCATAGTAGCAGATATGAAGATCACCCAAGACTTCATGGGGAGGATGAAGTAGGAAGACTAGTTCTAGTTGGTGGAACTTATTTGGAAGTAGGAAAGGTTGATCCAAGGGGGGGTGACTAAGGTGTTTATATAAAGGTCAAGAAGGCTTGTGATTGGTTGATCCAAGTTGTCTTGGATCACCAAAATAAAGGGCTAAGATTAGGAGTTTAGGAATCAAGCGGTAGGATAAAGGAATAGGTGGATGGAATAGGTTAGAATTGATGGAGGATTTGGATGACTTTGAAAGGATGATGGAGGGCTATGATTCTCTTAAATTTTTTCTCTTTTTATTCCTAATTTCAAGTTGCACATAAAAGCAACTTTGTAGCCCTCGAAATCAGCTTTTCAACACAACTGGAAACACTCAATTTTGATTTGAAATAAAAATGTTATGGCCAAAATACTAAAGATGTGTCATACTGGTATGAATTTCAAGATTAGTTTTGTTTGTTTGTTTGATACCCGCACCTGCCTCAACCTCCACATTTAAATAAAAAAATAAAAAAAATCTCACAGAGGTACACAACCTCATTTGATTTTCAAACTCAACCGGTAAATCGATCTTTGGAATCGGTACACACATCCAAACACATAATTGAGTAGAAATCAGATTAAGTAATCGCTTGTATGCCTAATTAAGTGGTGTAACAGGCTAATTGTTTGAGTTGATTGGGCTGCATCACGTCAATTAAAATCAACTCATCAAGTAGCTATTGCATAGGTTCAACTCTTAGGGATTTACCAGGCATTCCACATTCTTTTAAGTTTTAAAGGAAAACATCTTTACTTGTACTTTTTAAAACCTGGTGTGCCAAGAAAACTTGTTTGAAAAAATCTAAAGTTGAATCCTAAAAGCTACTAAGCAAGATTTGAACTCTAAAATTCATCGCATCAAAAATAATCTTACTTGAAAACCACTGGTTGTGCATGCACACACACATCAATCAATCATTAAGGGCACAACCTAGATAAGGGGCCCTTCACATTTCAAAGCACATTCAAACCTAGCCCTAAATAAAATAGAGTAGACGTTGGCCTTAAGGATTCGACTCGCTTTTTAGAGCTCAGAATGAGATTATTTTCGATTAGTTTGTTTCTACTATTCAATCTGATGTCTAGCTAGGGGAGTAGAATCAAATGATCGCGGTTGGGGGGTACACTAAGAACCGGAGGCGCAAGCCGAAGGAAGAACCTTCTCCCCAGTCCCTTCTTCTAACTGGTTGGATTAAATAGACAGAAGTAGATTAAATCGTTTCTTTATCTCAAGATAGGTTCTGGGAGTCTGTAGGTCTTTAGGCTGGCCCACTTAAGGATAGGTTTGATTGCTTGTATTGCAGGGCGTCTTTCTTCCTCCCGTTTCTCATGAATCCTTCCACATTTTATACGCATTCCCGCTCTTTCCCTCCTGTTTTGAGTTATCCTCGACATGATGATTATCCCGATTCGTACTGTAATTAACTATCAGTTAGTTGAGATAACTCGGATTGGGGATACAGTTATGGACCTTCGTGTTTAGGGTTTAACCTTGAACACCATAATTGTGATTTCTATCCTTTTCAGAGCCACATCGATTATAGATCGTCACCCTTTTATGGACAACCTAATACGATCTATAATCAAGAAGGGTACACTGATTCTTACCCATCCTTTGATTTCATTGCCTTTAGGTCATCACCACCTTTTGAACAATCCGAAATGACTTATTATCAGGAAAGGTATAACGAATCTCAATTCGTTAACTTTTCTGCACTGATCCCAAACCCGCCCAACCCTGAACCAACTCATTTGGTTCAGGGTAACCAGGTTCAGGATAAGGTTCTGGCTAACTTGAGGAATATCATACAATCTTTAGAAGTTCAGCCAATACCTTGCATTGAAAAATTGGAACCCCTGATTGAGATGATTGATGATTTGAACAAGTATTTGTTGGATTGGCTACATGATGTTAAGGATAAGAACCTGGGTGAGTTTCTACTTGGGAAGTTAGCGAAATTGAGAATGAGATTTGTGGTTGCTTTGATTCAATCGTTGGATGATTCCCAGGATGAACCCCCTTCAGGAGAGCCAAGGTCAGAACCCGCTTAGGAACTTGTCGGGGGGGACACGTGTTACGAGGCTGACCAGATTGAATTAGAGCAACTAATTAAGGATGATTTGATTTCTTCACCTAAGATCCCTAAGCTGGGGACGAGGAAACGTATGTCTCCATGGAACAGAAAATGACAGATGATTTTGGGATATACATTAATACGGATTTTGATTTCTTTGATTCTGATGGTGAAGATTCAAGTTACAAAGTTTCACACGAGTTTACAGAACACGATTTCTGTGAGACGATTGGGCCTGAGGAATCTGATAGATCATTTGATAGCCCAATAACTGAGGAAACTGATCTTATTGGGGTACACATTACGAATCCAGAATTGCATTTTTTGGAGGATTCAATCTAATGCCCTGATTGTCAGTTACATCCCATTGAGCTTATCGATGATTCTGTTTTTGAGATAACTAGACACAAGTCAATTTTGATTCAGCCACATCTTTTAGACTTGGACGGGGTGATTAATATGCAGGAGGTCCCGAAACTTGACATTCTGAATTGGGAGAACAGAAACTGGGAAGTTCTGATTTGGGAAGCGAACTTCGAAGGAAATAGAAGACAGTCTAAGGGTTCCAATTCATCTAAAAACATCAAACCAGGACCCTTACGACATTTGTTCTGAGGATGTTCAACCCAAGCATACATTCATTGATTATCCTTTTGATATTGAATTCTCTGTAACCCGACTCTTTGATCTTGGGTTGCATCCTCATAAATTGCAGGCCCGACCCCGATTGCATATTGATTTTAGGTTTTGGGTGATTTTCATCCAAAACCTTAGATATTCTTGATTATGAGGTATGGATCTGCACCACAATCTGGTCCACATTTGTGGACATCTGCTGGCAGGTCAAAGGTTTTATCTTTTTATTCTGATTTTGATCTGCACCTGTGAATTTTTTATCTCTTCTTTGTATAGTGTGCCTAGCTGAAGGCACTAAATTTAACACGTATACAGTTTTTTTTTAGTTTTATCTCGGAGCAGACCCGACATTCATGCAATTCAGGTGCTTTCTATTCTATTCCACTCTGTTTTGTCTTTTTAATACAATGATGACATTGCATTAGATAGGCATGGATGGTGGATATTCATCTCTAAATTTATTCGTCAGATCCGTAGATTCATTTTATTTTCTTTTATTTATATAAAAAAATGGTGGAATTAGGAAAGAGAACTTGGGTTTAAGAAAATTTTCAATCTTAGGAAATACTACATTATGATTTGAACACGAAGATCCTTCAGGTCTCTGGACTTAATCAGCTTGTTTATCCACTAAAATGTGGATTTATTTTTTGAGTCCTTGCCAAATTGAATTCCATTTTAATTCGAGTAAATAAGTTTGGGTGATAAGTACACGACTTATCAACCCGCCCTCTGATTTGAGGGAACTTTAAGCCTAAAGCATCTACACACTATTTTATCACTGACTCGTTAATCGGCGGTTTTAACGGAAATTGGGTAGCTAATGAACCTTATAGAGTGATATGGTTGGCAAGTTATCATGGGTAACAGCCCATAGGTAGGTTGTCCAGAGCCCAGTCACTGGACCACTCTTTTCTTGCTACCTTTAGGTAAATCTTAGACCAGGGAAGCCACCTACTTAAAAAAAAAAAAGTTAAAAAGAAAAGAAAAAAAAGGAGAAAAGAAAAGAAACAAAAGAAATAAGCCACACTTCGTCGCACGAGTATGGCTGGCAAGTTGTTGGTGGTAACAGCTCATTAACCGACTATCCAGAACCCAGATCAATAAATGCACTGAAAATTCCCAAAACACTTAGGAAGAAGCGGAGAAGTAGAATAAACCAGGAAGATATACACTGGATTCACCCTTGTGTTGACCCCATAAAAATAGAAGTAGGGAGAAAGCTACCGATTGTAAATATACACCTTTAGGTAGAATTCTCTTTTTAAGGTCACCTAGGGGCGTAGAAATCCGAAGTTCGTTTTAACTGCCGATCAACGAGTCTATCACATTCACAATAAGATGCTTAGAACTTAGGGTTCTCATCAAATCTTGGGTGAGTTGAATGACCGTAGAAAGCCTCTTAAACCCTAAACTCGAAAATCCAAAAAAATTAGAAAAGAAGAAAAAGAGAAAAAGGAATTTTTCTTTGAATAAGGCGAGGGCTTGAGGTGGTCTACATTTTGGCAGATACCCGGGTACTGTTGTCTTTGAAAGTTCAGATCCTAGGTAAACATATTCTTAATGATTGAAAATAATTCATGCCCAAATAATCCAACCTAATTCTTTTATAGATAGCATATAGTTTTTGCTAGGGACTAGCAAAAGATAGGCATGGGGGTGTGATGTAAACATGTTTACACTGCATAAGATGTCTATTTATGCATGTTCTTAAGCATAGAATTGCATTACATTCTATAAATATTGCATAGCATGCATCATCTTGCATTTAGATTAGTTTGACTAAAATAGAGGTTAATTGTCTCCTTTTATGTTCAGGGATAGGGAAAAATTTTTATCATGACCTTGGGTTGAAGATCCAACCATACAGATTTGATCAGGGCGACGATTGGAGTTCAACGACTCCAAGATCGTCCTAATTAGACATCTATAGCATCGGATAGAGACTGAGGAACCCTAGAAGATCAAGGGCTAAGATGGTGTGAATCCGCACTTCAAATAACAAATCCGACCGCACGGATGGATTCAGATCGACGATCGTAACCTAACGGTGCGAAAATCGACTGAATCCGACAACCATGGCACCATCTACATCGGCCAGAAGATGGATGGCCAAGATGGCACTACGTGGCGCCATCTCAGCCGCCCTCAATTTCTGAAGTCGCTAGTACCCACGCATCTTCGCCATTGGATCAAGATCCAACGGCTAAGAATGCATCCCAACTGGCACGCCCATTCTCTGAAGCGTCATTTGAAGAGCTGCCTCGACCGTTGGATCTCAATCTAACGGTCCTGATCGCGCGTGCACAAATTAGCCCACCCGCTCATCCACGCGCGTAGCGCAGTGGGTAGAGCTCTCGCTCGCAATCGAGCGTGCGTTCGAGTCGCAGGAGGCAGGCGCTGAGGCGTGGAGGTGCGAGTGCAATTGACCGCTCGATGGTGATCCAGCGGCTGTGAGCAATCAATCCAGATGACGCGCCCATGCATGCCCGCGCGTAATGCGGGATTGCACGCGCTAGGCACGCGATGAGGCGCGGCGGTTATCAAATCTTAGCCGTTCGATCTCACGATCGAACGGCTGAGACTTGATGGATGTGGGTGACGCGGGAGGTGAGCGGGCCCACACGTCGCCCACGACTGGGGCTTTAGCAACGGTTTCATCCGTCACTAAAGATGGGACACACTCCCCCTGCTCTACCGACCCAACTTTTATGGCTCCTAGTTTAAGTTGGGAGGCCTTATTGTCAAACAACTTAAGCCGAGTAAGGGTTGGCATAATTAACGGCTCTTGGGACACACTCCCCCTGCTCTGCCGGCCCAACTTTTATGGCTCCTAGTTTAAGCACAACATCAATTTATCTTGTGGTGAGAGATATATTCTAGAGGATTAGGTCAATTAGGGCTACACATTAAGGCTTAGAATTTGATTGCTTGTATTGAACACACATTCTCTCTCTTGTATTTCATTTGTTTATGCTTGGTAGGAGATCACTTAATCCTGAGTTGGTTGAACCACTTGAGAGGACCCTAGAAGAAGACTTGATTTTTCTGATTCTGTAAGGGCTGATTCTAGTAAGGGTAAGATGCCTGAACAACCTGAGATCCATGAAAATCTTGAGAATCAAAATCTTGACCCTCTTGCTCTAATCCAAGCTCAGATCAATGCTAATCATAAGCTCCAACAAAATCGAGTCTAATTGATTATGCATACTTTGAAGCGAATCCAAGAACCACAACCTCAACCATCACTACCTCCACTACACAAGTCCCTAAGAGATTTTTATGACCTTCTACAACTCATGTAGAACCCTTTGTTAGGGTCCTTGAAGGAGAAGATGATTTTGAGCTGAAACTTAATGTGATTAGCCAGATCAAAAATCTTTTTCATGGGAACTCTAATGAAGACTTGTTTTGAATGCAAATGTGATTGCGTAAAATATGCTTTTGTCATAGTATAATCATGTTTGACACTCTTAAATTTATTTCAATCCAACTCGTAAATATGAAAATCGTAATTCTAAAATCATAGTCCGAGTTGTTGGTCAGAAGGTAGCCAGAATAATTTATGTTTCGAAATTAACTATGCTAATAGAACTGCAAGTAGGCAAAGTACTACTAGAACTAGAACTAAGTAGAAATCTACTAGACTATTAGCATGCAATTACTATCTATATTACTACTAGAATAAGTAGGCAAATAAATTGAAGGAGAGTTGAAGAAAAACTACTAGCACTTTTATTTTAATAATAATAAGAGTTTTGCACAAGTAGAAGTAGTACAACTAGAAGAAGGATTCTAACTACAACTAGAATTATAATGAAAATAATGGAAAGTAGGGACTTCAAAGGCAAGGTTCGAAGTGACGGCATAGTAGTAGATACGAAGATCACCCAAGACTTCATGGGGAGGATGAAGTAGGAAGACTAGTTCTAGTTGGTGGAACTTATTTGGAAGTAGGAAAGGTTGATCCAAGGGGGGGTGGCTAAGGTGTTTATATAAAGGTCAAGAAGGCTTATAATTGGTTGATCCGAGTTACCTTGGATCACCAAAATAAAGGGCTAAGATTAGGAGTTTAGGAATCAAGCGGTAGGATAAAGGAATAGGTGGATGGAATAGGTTAGAATTGATGGAGGGTTAGGATGACTTTGAAAGGATGATGGAGGGCTATGATTCTCTTAAATTTTTTATCTCTTTTTATTTCTAATTTCAAGTTGCACATAAAAGCAACATTATAGCCCTCGAAATCAGCTTTTCAACACAATTGGAAGCACTCAATTTTGATTTGAAATAAAAGTGTTATGGCCAAAGTACTAAAGATGTGTCAAATTGGTATGAATTTCAAGATTAAATTTAGGATTATGAATATGATTTGGTTTAGGGTTATAAGATAGGGATTTAGGTATGTAATTTAGGACTTTAGGATTTAGATTTAGTGGTGGATAAATTATTGATGTAAACATGTTTACACTACATAAGATGTTTATTTATGTATGTTCTTAAGCATAGAATTGCATTACATTTTATAAATATTACATAGCATGCATCATTTTACATTTAGATTAATTTGAATAAAATTGAGGTTAATTATCTCCTTTTATGTTCAGAGATAAGGAAAAATTTTTATTGGGGCCTCGGATAGAAGATCCAACCGTATAGATTTGATCAGGGCGACGATTGGAGTTCGACGACTCCAAGATCGCCCTAATAGGACTTCTGTAGCATTAGATAGAGATCGGGGAACCCTAGTAGATCAAGGGCCAAGATGGTGTGAATCTGCACTTCAAACAACAAATCCGATCGCACGGATGGATTCGAATCGACGATAGTGGCCTAACGGCATGAAAATCAACTCAATTCGATAACCGTGTCGCCATCTACATCATCTAGAAGATGGACGGCTAAGATGGTATCACGTGGTGCCATCTCAGCCACCCAACTGGCGACCCTCAACTTCTGAAGCCGCTAGCACCCACGCATCTCCGCCTTTGGATCAAGATCCAACAGCTGAGAATGCATCCCAACCAACGCACCCATTCTCTGAAGCGTCATCTGAAGAGCTGCCTCGACGGTTGGATTGATCTCAATCCAACGGTCCTAATTGTGCATGCACAAATTAGCCTGCCTGCTCATCCACGCACGTAGCGCAGTGGGTAGAGCGCTCGCTCGTGGTCGAGTGCACGTTCGAGTCGCAGGAGGCAGGCGTTGAGGCGTGGAGGTGTGGGCACGATTGATCTCTCGATGGTGATCCGGCAGCCGTGAGCGATCAATCCAGATGGCGCGCCCACGCACGCCCACGCGTAACGCAGGATCGCATTCACTAGGCGCACGATCAGGTGTGACGGTTATCAAATCTTAGCCGTTCGATCTTATGATCGAATGGTTGAGACTTGATGGATGTGGGCGGTGCGGGAGGTGAGCGGGCAGCACACGTCACCCACGACTGGGGCTTTAGCGATGGTTTCATCCGTCGCTAAAGACTCCTTATTTAATATTTTGATATTGTAATGACCAAATTGCCCTCACTCCTTGCAACTATAAAAGGAGACCTCCACACGAAATGGGCATCCCTTCTTTCTTTTCTCTCCCTCTCCAAAGCTCAAGAGAAACTTGTCCTACACCTGGATTGCTTCTCAAGAGATAAGGTCAAATTTTCGTCCCCCTTTTGGAAATGGATCCCGCAACGACGACGTGCTACCCTGTTCCCGTTCTTCCTGCTTTATCCTCTTTTGTCTTGCTCCGTTCCCCATCTTCCAGGTGTCGTCCCGTTGGACTCGTTTTCCAAGCGACTGTCGAGGAGGATATTTCTCTCTTCATTCTTTTTAATGCTTTCTAGAGTAGATTTACTACTTTCTAGTATAATCATTTTATGCTTTCTAGTCGTAATGAGTAGTGTAACGAATAATTTCTTTGGTAATGAATTCCATGTTCATTCTACATCTCTTTTTGATTTTTGTTTGTAATATTCTCTCTTTCTCTTCTATTTATTGTAAATAGATAGTTTTTAATCAATTCTTCTGCTTCGTGACAAATAAAATAAACGTGTATTTTTAGTCAAATGTCCGCCTCCCTGAGTTCGACCCGGGATTTCTATTCCGGTACAAATTTTATTTGTTGAACACGAGTTCTTTGCTTTCAAACTACGACGACAGGTTTTTCAAAACCAAATACGTTAATGTAGTAACTTGTAGCTTCAACAATTATGGTGTATTTTGATCATCCAAAATATTATTTATTGGAGGATAAAAGGGATGACCAAATAAAGTTTGTTTGGTTAGGATAAGATCTTAGATTTTTAGGCTTTTGTTGGAATTTTAGGTGGACAAGATTAGGTTTTCTCAAGGTCGACCACATAGGTTTTGTGACAAGGTTTTGGTCTATCCTAAAGGGATTTCTAGGATCTCTACCCTTTTCTACTCTATTTACTTCATGCATGAGTCCCTTTTCTTCTGTGTTTACTTCATACATAAGAAAATGCACGAATTTAGGCATGGGGGGATGGGAAGTTGCATATACTGATTAATTTTGACTAGTATCTAGAAATTTTCTTTTTCTTTCAAAAAGCCTTAAAAAAGTTCAAAGAAAAATTTTAGAAAATATCAAAATGAAAAAAATTTTCTTTCAACATTGTACAAAGTTTATCTTTGAAAAAGACAGAAAAAATACATATAAACAAAAACAACAAAAAGAAATAAATTGAGTCAAGATAAGATCGATGGGTATTGAGAAGTCACTGACCCTACGAAATAATACAATTAGGGTCTTGTCGCTTAAACTGTTTAGGTTTAATGACTTAATTAATCTAGGTGTCCACTATTATGTGGATTTGTTCTTGAGTCCTTGCCATCTTGAAATAAACTTGAAAATGCTAATAAATTGGGTGATAAGTACATGACTTATTAACCCATCTTCTACATTAAAAGGTCTTGAAAGTCTAAGTATCTACACACAAATTGCACTGACTCATTGTTAGAAAGTTATAATGGAAACTAAAGAGCAATTAAACATGCATGAGTAGTATGACTAGCATGTAGCAGTGAGTAACACCCCATTGATGGGTGTCCAGAGCGTAGCTACTAGATCAAATCTCCTTGACCATTGCCTTTATGTACATCTCATATTAGGGAAGTCACCTACTAAGAGAAAAATTAGAAACACCAAAAAAATGATATATGCAACAAAAAAAATAGAAAACAAAAAAATGATAGTTGCAAAAAGAGAGAAAAAAGAAGAAAAAAATTAGCAGAAAAAAATTAGTACATAAGGAGATAAAAGTAAACATAGTTACACTTGTGACAGGCATGGCCGGTAAGTTGTGGGTCGACGCCTCATTGGCCATTTGTCCAGAGCCCAACCCTCACTCTCTTACCCTAAATAAGGCAAAGTAGGGAAGTAGAAATAAGCACACCTATGCAAAAGCGATAGGGAGAAGCTACTTGGTTGAAAAGATAAACCTAAAGGCAACACCTTTCCACTAGGTTGCCTAGAGTTTAGGGCTATTTAGAATCCATTACAACCACCTTCCAATGAGTCACACTTACACTAATCAGACGGTTAGTACTTTCGAGTCTTTTGAATCTTGGGTGGATTGGATAGCCAAAGGAAAGTTACCCCAAAACCCTAAACAAAAACCAAAAAAAAAAAAACAGAGAGAAAAGAAAGAGAGATTATAAATAAGGCAAGGATTTGAGGGTCTGTATTTTGGTAGACACTTGGGTACTGTTGAGTCTTTGAGGATGAAATCCTAAGTATTAATTCCCAGGGATGGTGATAACTGAATAGTTGGAAGTTTGATCCTTGACTCAAGATGTTTCTAATAAAGTCAAAGAAAAAGAAAAAGAAAGAAAAAAATTACAAATGAAAAAGAAAAAAAAGGAAGGGTTTTAATCAATCACGCATTCACTTGCTAGGGACTAGAAAGATCTAGGCATGGGGGTATAATTGCGTAGCAATCATGAGTTCTAAAATGGTGAAATTAGGCTAATTACCTAGCTTGCATCGTAAATAGAGCACGCATCTCTTGCATATCAAGCATCTACATTCATGTACATTCTTAGTCTATTTTTCTCTACTTTATGGGTCTATTATTGGTACTGTTAATTCCTGTATATTGGTCCATAGGAGATGAGCGAGATTGATGCTGAATTGAAAATGCAAGGAGACGCGCGACAGAGCCATCATTAATTGCTTCCTGCAACAAATGAGGTGGAAATGAGAGCATGCACGTAGATCATATCAAGAAAGAGAGGAAGATAGCCAAGAATAACCCAAGATAAGCTCGAGCAGATTCAGGCATCACCATGCAAAATCATGCACCTAACCTGAGCCTAACCCACTCAACCCAACACCCTCTAATTACACAAACACACCCATGTGCACACATTGAATTCCAAACACGTGTCCACTTTGCAATGTATATATGTACACACATGTACACAAAATGCACACCTCTGTACCTAATTTATTCCACACACATACATTAACCAGCCACCTAATTAGAATCTATATTAGGACCACCCAAACCACAATTAAACACCCTCACTAATTGACCCAACCATTTGAACCCACATCGAATCAAACCAATTTACTACCCAATTACCCTTCTATTTACCTACCACACAAACCTAATTATCTAACTCCCCATCCACCAACAATACCACCCTTCCCAATTGCACTTCTGCCAAATAGTTCATATAACCCTCAATCACTAATCTCCCATTTTCCAATTTTTCCCTCAATTGAACTTCACCATTTTCCTCTCCAAAATCCCATTGACCCACTCTTTATTTCCCAAATAATTCCAACCAGTAGTAGCCAACACACACCTTCCAGAATCATCTCATGCATGCACCTCTCTTCCAGAACAATCTTGCGACACCCTCCTATTCTCATCCCCACCTCCAGTGCATGGGCCCCTCAATGGGCCCCCAATGGCCCCTCTTCTCAACAGCCTTCTTTCCTCCTCCATTCTCTTCTTCCTCTCTTCACCTCTCTATTGCTCCTCCTCTCCTCTTGTGGTCGGCTGCCATATGGCCCTCACTGGTCACCCTCCTATCTTGGTGGTGTAGGCCTTCAAGGCCAAGGATCACCAACTTAGTCCCAACCCAACGGCTCCTGAATCTCTCATGGGGAGGACATCTCACTTCTTGTTTCAGTAGCTAGATTTTCTTTTGCTGCAAGTAGATCAATAAGTTATCTCCATTTCCATTTTTATTGCTTTTAGTTCTTTGCGTTGTTGGTTTGCTGTTGCTGCTCACCAGACACACCACACGAGTTGCACCACCTCCATGCTCATAGCCACCACCCTTCCAGTCCTCTCCATCCATAACCATCGACCACCTACCACACAACCACCACCCACATAGCCCATAGCCACACAGTATCACCGCCAATCACCACTCCCTTCTTTTCTTCTTCCTTCTCCACTGAACACTGTCACACCCTTCCCCTGTTCCTCCCCTGTTTCATTTTTTTCTTTTGTTTCACTTGCTGCAACTCCACCAAACGCCACCTCTACCACCACCATCATCTACAGCTCCACCTTATCATCATCACTCTCACACAACCACACGCCCACGCACACGCACATCACCAACCCACTTCCTCAATCAGCCACCACGACACCACCGCTACTAGAAAAATGAGAATTGGTCATGGGTATTTGGTCACAGTTTCGGAAACTGTGACCAAAAGTAACTTATGGTCACGGTTTCACCCAAACTTGTGACCAAAAAGGAAGAGTGAGATTTATTTTCTATTTTAACCTTTTGTCATGAGTTTGAGAATCGTGACAAAAGGCTTTGGTGACGATTCCAAGTGGAATCGTGATCATAGCCTTCCCTCCATAAATTTGCCCTTCCCTCTTGCCCTCTCCCGAATTTCCTCTTAGATGTCACCAACTTTCCCCTTCCCGCTCCTCAATCCCCAACGACATCACCTTCCCCTTCCCTCTCCCGACTCCCCTAATCCCCAACGGCATCACCTCCCCCCTTCCCTTTCTTGACGTAACAGCGGCGCTCGACGGCGGTGGCGACAATAGTGGTGCCTCCCCCTCCCCCTCAACGGTGGTGGCGGCAACAGCAGCGCCTCCCTTGCCCCCTCGACTCCACCGCCTCCCTCCCTTCGACCTCTTCCCTCTGGCGAGTCCCTCCCCTCTTGCGACCACTGCAAAACATTTCCCAAAACTTTCCCCAAAACCCACTCCCGCCCCCATCACCTTCCCCCTCCCCGACGGCGTCAGCTCCTCCAACCATCACCTAGCTCCTTCCCTTTCCCGATGACGGTGCCTCCCTTGACACCCCCTCAAGATTGCCAGCAGCACCTCTCCTACCCCTCAAGATCACCACCGAAAACCAACTCCCGCTGCCATTACCTTCCCCCTCCCTTGACTCTCTGACTGCCTCCCCGACGACGTCACCTCCCCCGACCATCCCCAACCCCCTTCCCTCTCCTAACGAAGGCACCTCCCCTGACCATCCCCTCCCCAGTAGCACGTCTGCTCCCCCTCAAGATTGCTACCTCTCTCCCTCCCTCATCTTCCCCACCAGCACCTCCATTACCATTGCCACTGCTACAACTAGGGTTAATCCACCACTCTTCATTTTATTTATTCGTTCATTTCATTCCTCCTCCAACTCCATTTCTCTTGATCTCCTGTTATTATTGTTGTTGCAATACTTGGTGGATCTATTGGATACGGAGTGGCTCAAGGAGATTTACTGACCTCGGATTGGCTCAAGGGTTAACACGCACGCTAGGTGTTTGATGGTATGCCAACAAGTTTTGAAACTAGAAAGCTTTTTTTGGTCATAGACAACATGCATCTAGGAAGCTTCTTAGATAATCTTTTCTACATCATGGTAGTTTTGCCACAGACCAGACCATTATTAGATGGTTAAACCAAAGACCATTATTACAACAATAGAAGAACAACAATATAGAATCTAATAAGTATGGGGCATAGGTTTCATTTTATATAGGTTTGTGTTTCCTTCTCAAGTTAAAGAATCCTTTCATCAATCCATTTGCTCCTATGAAGTGGGTGGAATAGAATGTAGGGAAATGAGTTAAAACCAAGTGTTAATTCAAATTGTATAGCAGGAAAACAAATAAAATCAGTAGACTACCACCTTTTATGCATGTACTAGTTTTGCCATGTGATGCAGTAGCAGCAACAGATGCAGCAGTAGGAGCCAAGATCTTTCTGTTCTTGGCTACCTTCAGTTTATGTTTGTTAGTATCCGTGAATGTTTGTGTGCTACTCTATGTTTTTTGAATCATATCTTAGGCCGGAACATTAGGAAATTGGTCAAGGATGGTTTTATCATCAGGAAGCCTCAGAAGATCCATTCTCGCTCCCGTGCAAGGAGGGCCTTGGAAGCAAAGAGGAAGGGGTGCCATACTAGCTATGGTGCGAGTCTAGCTTGTTTTGCTTGCCTTTTTTTTCTTTTTAATTCTTCTTATATGAAAATTTTTGTTTTACAGGTAAAAGAAGGGGTACTAGAGAGGTAAGACTTCCAACCAATGTTCTATGGATGCGTGTACTAAGGTGCTTGCTGAGGAAGTATTGAGAAGCAAAGAAGATTGATAAGCATATGTATCATGATATGTACATGAATATTTTTGCAATGTTCTATGAATTTTCTATGATATTTTTAGCTGCTGCTTCTATGTCCATCTTTACATTTGTAATGTTTCTCTTCCAAACATCCTAAATTGCAACTTTTTTTGCCTTTATACCTTCCTTGACCTGTGCAACATATGTCCCATCCAACACAACTTAGCTCTGTTTGTCCCTTTCAACATGAATAAGCTCTCTCTTTCATATTCTCTTGGAAATATGTAATTATATGCTGGATACTAATGAAGGAGATTTTTAGTAACTAAGTGTGCTCTATTAAGTTTATTGAAATGTATTTAATTTTTATCTACCAAGGGGACTTAAAAAATGAAGTTTAACTCCATTTTTAAGTTGGGATGTCATTGCTAGCATCTTGCATTTGAAGCATCCAAACATTCTGGGGCTTCAAGGCTACTGCATGGAACGGGGCAGCATATTCTTGTAGATAAGATATTGCACTCTAAAAATGAATGTCAAGGGACTTTAACATGGTAGGCTCATATAACGATCGTGGTTTGCATAGTTGGTGCCCTTGAGTAAGTTGACGTGGAAACAGGTCCAACTGTTATTACTGACAAACATTGTTGTGATTTAAATATAGTGTCGATACAACTTTTGATGACTTTTATTCCATTCTCTAGTTGGTAACAAGATTAACTTACAAAATTTCCCTTTCTAACAGCAAATGTCTTTTCCCCCTTTTTATTGAGTGCTTCAAGTCAACTGTTGACTTGGAATACCATCATGCTAGATGATATTGGTGGGGTTTGCTCTAAGTGACCTCTACCTGAGAAATTTCCAATAAAGATGAGCTGTAGAATTTGGAAGTGGGTTTAGATCAAATAGTCTTCACTGGTTGTGTGGATCCATGAACGTCAAAAACAAGAAAAGGAAAGGTCGATCTAGTTGGACAACTTATTGCCAACAATCTTGTATTCCAAAAGGATGTTAAAGTTGATTGCCACTACACAGAGGATATGATGTAGGCTTTATATGCATTTTTCATGTGATATTACATGTGACTTCTGTGGAACAAGCGGATATTTTTATAAAGGTGCTTCACATGCCTCCATTGCTATCTCGAGCAAAGCATGATACCATCAATGC
Source organism: Thalassia testudinum (assembly GCA_037157565.1). Lineage (NCBI taxonomy): Eukaryota > Viridiplantae > Streptophyta > Magnoliopsida > Alismatales > Hydrocharitaceae > Thalassia > Thalassia testudinum. The sequence goes on along the minus strand of JAZHRO010000056.1, from coordinate 23,189,767 downwards.
TCCAGCTTGTGGTTTGTTGAGATTTTCTTTTCCTCCTTGGCACTACATTATCTTGTTTCTTATTTTGCTGATGACATGCTTTTAGTTTTCCCACTAATCTTCCCCTATATAAAGTGGCTCAATGAACAAGTTTCCTATTTCTTCCAAGAATTAGGGTAGACAACTGCCTTGAACCTTGCCAAAATGGAAAAGATGATGTAACAATGACAACCGTGTAATTTGAAACCAAAGTTGGTAAAAAGTTCACTAGCCTGAGCCTGTGATAATGTTAACTTAACTATATAAATAATCTAGCTCTTTGCTACAACTAAACTTTCTTTCTTAGATCAATGTCTTTTGAGAAATTTGATTTTTTCGATTCTTTACAAGTTTTATTTCATCCCTCTTTTCCTTTTGCAAGAGACCATTTGATTTATCACTATAATAGAAATCTCGACTTTTTATTATGAAAAAAGTCTGGAATTTGTACTTTATATACTCTTTCTTTCAGCAACTGTACCAGAAGGTGCTGACCATCAAATTTGCCATACCGCATCCTTGTATAATGGTTATAATTCATGAATGTGGTGGGAAAATGCATATGGATGAGAGGCAATGGGGAGAGGCTGCAACATATTTTTCTGAAGCCTTCAAAAACTATGATGAAGCTGGGAATCAACGTTGAATTCAATGCCAGAAGTAAATTCTCTTTCTTCTTATATATAGTCTAGGTCATATCTACTTCATCATCCACATGGTCGTGTGGGTTTCTTGCAAGCTTACCTTTTTAGTTTGCACAAATCAGATATTTGGTTTTATCAAACATGCTGATGGAATTGGTAGTCAATCCATTTGTTGGGCAGGAGGCTAAGCTGTAAGTAGAATTTGTAGGATTCAGAGTTTTCTGATGTCTTAAGATGATTCTTATAAACTGAAACCTCAAATGCATCCTGTCAGATACAAAAATGGTCCTGAAATTTTGGTAATGACAAATTTGGTGGCAGCATTTCAGCGTAATGAAATTATGGAGTTTGAGAAAATTTTGAAGGTTTAATTTACTATTGATTATGTAAATTTGTTATTGTTGTCAGCTTTATGCATTGCTTGGTTCATCCCTTGCTGATGTCTTGTGTCTTTTTCCTTCCTGGTTTTGTTTTCAAAGTAACAGAAGAACAATTATGAATGACCCACTTATTCATAATTACATTGTGAATCTCTTGAAGAACATTAGAACTCGAGTTTTGCTGAAGCTTATTAAACCATATACAAGGATTCGGATACCCTTCATATCCAAGGTGACTATCTGTATTTGATGTTAACATATCTTACGTTTGCTACTACGTGAGGTTCTGTCTTCTACTGAAAACCTCTGTAAAGGGTAGGAGTATCCAAATTGTCATGCGAATGACCTATCCTTCATCATGCCATTCCATTTCAAATGGTCTCTCTGATGAAGTTAGAAGGAAATATGGATGTTTATTTGCTTTTAAATTAGGCTACATGTTGGTAGGGATTAATCTACTGCTGGTCGCTATTGATATTTTTGTGCTTAGGTTGAAAATTGGCAATCTTTTTATGTGCTTGGATAACATAAGTTGAATATTCCGCTTGGAACTTAATGTGCCAGAGAAGGATGTGGAGCAGCTCTTGGTATCTTTAATTCTGGATAACCGAATTCAGGGGCACATTGATCAGGTCAACATGCTTCTAGAATGTAGTGATAGTTATGTACACCTTCGACAGCTGCCCCTTTCCATAAAGTTTGTAAGCTTTTTATTTGATGATTATTCTCTTTTATGCAACATTGCCTGTAAATCCAAGGGAATGAAGAAATACAATGCCATTGACAAGTGGAACACTCAACTTGGCTCCCTCTACCAAACCATCAGTAATAAGATTGGCTGATTTTTGTCTAGAAACATGGTTAATATGTAGGGGAGGCTAATCATCGCAGGTGTGCAGGGAAATCACATTTTATTTTGGTGCCCATTTTCAACTCCCTTGATGCCTCTGTGTTCACTGAGTTTGCCAGGAGATGAGGCTTTTTGCTTCATGGGAGAACCTATTTAAGCATTGCTTCTACCCATACACACCCATATATATAGTAGAAAGCTATATGTCGTGTACTGTCGATTGAGTTTGCATGTGCACCACACCCAGAGAAATGTTTTTGGAGTAAGAGAAGTGTTATCTACAAGCTGATGTGATTTGGTTTCAACCTTACTCTCTCTCCTTAAGTTGGATATGAATGGAGGTTGGAAGTAGAAACGTGGTTTCATCTGGTTTTCTTACATTTTGATTTTCTACCAAAAACGTGTATCTCGTGAATAGTTCAACACTCTGGAGATCGTGATTTGTTCTCCCCTCCGGTTTTCCAACACTTATCTAACTTGTAATGGGTAAGATTTCCTTTCCTTCCTCTTACTCCTTGTCCTTCTCTCACTAATTTTTTTTAGGGAATCCCAATTTCATTCAATAGTGATCAATCATGTGTAGAGTAAAAATACTATGCACAATGCAAGGGACACTAGATGCACAGGTGATTGGTGGATGCTATATATACATAGGTGATGTTGGTCGACATTATGTAATACGTAGGCAATATTGGTTGTAATTATGCCTGATTATACTCTGCCTACCAATGTGTTCATAATTTTAAGTTAGAAATGCTTGATCCAGTTCTTAAATCCATTGGATATATTTAACATTACAATAAATGTTTTTTAGTTCAACAGGAATCTAAAATGTCAGTTGCCAGGGTTCGTAATTTTTACACCTAGAACATTTGCTTGAAAATGTCACTGACATTGCCTGTTAAGTTCTTGTGAGTGCCTCAATGCAACATTTTTTGTCAAATTCCTTATACACGTATCATACTGTGGTTCTTGATTATTTTACTCTAAAACTAAGCTCTTGTATCAATCATATACGTACCAGTTTTGCTTGTTCACATCCAAGTTTTGGTATCTGCATATTGATCCAAAAATAAAAGGATTGAAATAAGATTTTCTTAAAATTTCTTGGTATTTAAGTTGGTGACATGATCTCTAAAATACTTTTTAAAGATTTTACTTAGGTGTAATTGATGAGGTTGATCTATGGCCACAACAAGATGGACAGGAACCTAATGGGATTAACATTTTTGATTTAAGAGATGGTCATGGTTTATAAATCGTGACCAAGAGAACCTTTGGTGATAGTTAGATGTGACCAAAGGTAGCTTTTGGTGATGGTTAAGGAACTGTGACCAAAGGAACACTTTTTCTTCCCTGCCAACCTTTGGTCATGGTTATTTATCATGACCAAAACTGTTCCATTGGTCACGGTTCTACAACTGTGACTAAAAGCCTTTGGTCACAGTTTATTACCATGATCAATATTGTCGAAACTAGTAACGGTGGCCACTTTGGTCATGGTTTAGGTGGAACCGTGACCAACTCTCTTTAGCTTTGGTTACGGTTTTGGGTGGAACCGTCACCAAAGACACTTCCACAACATAACTTTTGCTGACACTAATTGATGACAGTTATAAACCCTTTGGTCACGGTTTTTAACCGTGACCAAAACCCTTCTTTGTTGTAGTGCACCGTCAGTTAGCATCACCTTACTACTGGCACCACCGCTCATGTTCCTTCTCATCTTCTCCTGACCACCACACCCACTGTAGCAACCCAACACCAACCGCCACTCCCTTCTCTTCTTCTTGCATTACCTCAATCAGTCACCAACCTTCCCTTGTTTCTCCTCTTTCATTTTTTTTCTTTTTTATTTACACGATGTCGACCACCCAAGACTTCACCACCTTGCTGCCATTGACCATCTCCCACTCCCAACGCTAAAACACACATGCCTATACCTTCATCCATTGTCCCCTACATGTTCAAAGCCACCATTGCACTCCCATAGGCACATGGCTACTCCACCACCACCTTGCTGCCACCAGCATCTTACCCTCTCCCAACATATTAACCTATGGCTAGAACCTATTTCACACCCTTAATCCACTACCTTGTAGTTTAGGCACCTTCCCATAAGCATCCTAATCCCATATACCATGTCTTAATCCCACTACACCTTTCCTAAGCCATTCAACACACACACCATCCCCCATCCTTCCATGCTTTCTTTATTTTTAAGCTTTGTATAAGTGACTTAGTCCACATTCTTTTGTAATAAATATTTTAATTCCAATGTTTTCACTTCATGTAATGTAGTTTTACATTTACAAGCAATAAAGACTGATTTTCATTTGTTGTTCTTATTGTGTTATTTCCTTACTAACAAAACACTAAAAGAAGAGCAAATTCAGAAAAGGAAAAAAAGGTTTAGTAGAGTTAGTCTTAGTTTCGTTTTATTAATCAAACAAAAAGACCACACAAAAAAAACTACAAAAGCTAAAAAGACAAAAAATAAAATAATCGTTAAGCGGATTTCAAGTGAAAAGTGTCAAATTTCACCTCCTTAAGGAATTGATTGAGGCTCACCAAACCAAAAATCTAATTTAAAAGTCCAATTCGTGGTCTTGTTATAAGTTTATTTTGATTTGCGACTTTATGTGAGTTTTCAAACTATGACAACGAATTAATAAGATAAAATTCACGTATAGTTTTCACAATCGTTAGCTATTGATAAAAGGAATTCATCATTTTGGAATTAAGGGAAAGCTAAGACCCTATTACGTGGGCCCTTTTGAGATTGTTGAGTGGGTTGGTCCTGTGGTGTATCGATTGGGCTTGCCTCCTCACCTATCATTGGTGCACGACTGATTAGTGAGATTTTGCACAAGAAAAATCGAGTTGGGAAAACCCAATTGTCGTTGTTACGTAAATCTTATCAAATAAAAATAACCTAGACCGGATGAGTCCTAGGTCGAACACGGGGACGCAATCGTTTGATCTAAAGAGAATACATGTTTATGTTTATTTATTTTTGGTGTTTTTATCTTTTGCAATTTTTTTGGGTATTTTAATTAAGGCAAAAGAAATATATCTTGCTAACTAATCTACTTACAGATAATTAAAGCGTGAGAGAGAGAGAGAGAAAATAATTCTAACTAAATGATTAAGTGTCTGATTACAGAATATAATGTGGGAAAATAAATCTAATTATGAAAGCAGTAAAAGATAGATAGAGGTGAGAAAAATCCTCCTCATCGGTTGCTTAGAGGAAGAATCGCTTGGACGGTGCGCTGATGAAGGTGGTGAGGAGCTGGAGGAAGGAGAATGGAGTCAGACGAAGGAGGATGGGGCAGGGTGATGTTGTAGCGACGATACACTTTCTGGAAAGGAGGTGAGAGGACAATGATCAATGATCTGGATTGCATGTTAATTAATGGTAGTTATGTTGTAGTATAGATGCAATCCACACAGATGTCATGTCATTTATTTATTTACATAATTTTTACTTGTTTATTTAAGATCATTCATTGGGAGGCATTTATTGATATATATCACTCTTTATGTTCCAAAAGTGCTCTTTTATTCTAAAAATGTTAAGTACATTTACAAATGAATCAAAGAAAGAAAGAGAGAATGAATTGAACAGGTTACTTATATACAAATTGAGTCAGTTAGTGTTAATTACAATGCCTCAATTATATTTACAAGTGAAAAGGCATTAAAATTCAATCTAAGCTATTCTATGTTAATTATGTATGTTATACTAAGTAATGCCTAAGTTAAGGCACAAAAAGAAAATTAACTTATGTTATACTAACATATATATGTGTTTATATTAACATATAATACTACCTATAGTGATGAATATGAGTGTTACTAAAGCCTTACAAAATCTATATACAAAATAAGGCAACATAATTTATACATATATACGTATATACATGCTTATACTACTCATATATGTACTTAATATATTCACTAACATTCAACTCTACACTACATACTAATGTATATATATACAACACTTATAGATTAACACACACACTCACACCTAACTAAGTATACACATGCACACACAACACTTTGGCACTTTATGTTAACTTAACCCATGTTTAACTACACTTAGTAAAAAATTATTAGTTGGCGGGCCCACTTTTCACAGGATCAACATCCTTTCTCTGGGTCAGATTGGTACCATTATTATGTCGGCCTTAGTTTGTTAATTAGGTGTATTTTGTCCAATTTATGCTCATGCGCAGCTACACGTGCGCACCCGCACTCATACCTATGCACACGCATGTGCTCGTAAGCACGCATGCACGTGCACTCATGCTCAAGGTACTTGGATGGTCATTGGGTTTGTTCTCATTACACGTGCCAAGACATAGCATGCAAAGCAATTTATGCAACAAACTAGCTCCTATGCGGACGATGTGGGACTATTGGCAGTGGGAATCAGGTGTGGCTTACGTTACATGATTTCATGAGATTAGGCCAGATTTAGGCCTTGATTTTAGTGCCCATTTGTTCATTTTCAAAATAAATTATATAGTTGGAAAGCATATACATAGGGCTATTTATTGGTGTATTCGATTTATAATAATTAATTATTGAGTTATATTTAAAAATTAGTTAAAACTTAGTAAAATTTACATGTTAATTTAATGCTTAATTACCTAATTAATGTACAAATTGATAATTTAACCACTCAGTTGAATTAGTATTTAGTTAATATACATTATAAAGTATTTATTACCCATTTTAAATTTATTTTAGTTATTTATTTTAATTTATATACATTTATTTACACAATTTTAATAGATATATACATAATTATATTATAAACACTATTATACATATAAACACATTATAAATTGGTTGAAAATACTTAAAATTATATTATACATGTATGCAAGATAACCTACTTCAAGAATTAATTAATGGAATTTTTACGTGAATACCACTGAAATCTTTTGAAATTACTTAAATGTCATTCAATTCACTATATTTATAGATATGTTGTTGAAAAGGTAGCACAGTTTTCATATGTCACTCCGTCAGCCATAACTGTTAAACTTAATGATTTTGGATTGAAATGTAATAAAAATTATTTTTTAGTCCTCAATTTTTTTTTGTTGTCAAATTTTATTTTTTTAATTTTCACCCCTCCCCTCACCAGTTCGCCTCCCTTCCTCCTCCCTTCCGACCACTTCCTCCACCCCCACACTCCTACCTCCGACCACCTCCTCCACCCCCTCTCTAACCACCACCTCCAATCTTCTCGAACATAACTAAGGGAGTAGAAACTTGCGCCCAACCCCCTTGCGAGAAAAGAGAAAATACGCGAAAGTTCCTACGTTGGTTGGACAATGCGTGAAAACTATGGGAAGGCCTTTCAGAGTTTAGAGAATTCTTCGAATCTATGAGACACTATAAAAGACGTGTAGAAATTGCAAAATAACTCTTGGACGTTTAGAGGTCTACCATGTGACCCCCGCGTGAGAGAGGGGATGGAGGAGGTGGTCGAAGGTGAGGAAATGAGGTGAACTGGCTAGGGGAGGACGAGAGGGAGGGGGTAAAAATTAAAAAATTAAATTTGAGAAAAAAATTTGAGGACTAAAAAATAAATTTTGATGAGTAAAAAATAATTTTTATTGCATTATTGTCCAAAATCGTTTAGTTTAACGATTATGGCTGATAGAGTGGTAAATACGAAAATAATGCTACTTTTTCAATGGCATATATATAAATATAGCGAATTAAATGGCATTTAAGTAATTTCAAAAGATTTCAATAGCATTCAAGTAAAAATCCCTTAATTAATTCGTTAATTTAATTTATTTTAACTTAATAACTTAATTATATACAATAAATACTTAAATAAATAAATGTGCAGGTATATTATAGAATATTATAATTACTTTAATAAGTATATACAGTTGTAAATATGATTGTACGTGTATACATATTTATTTAGAATTTCATAAGTATACACATATAATTTAATTAAATAAATAGATAATTATATAATTATGATATATATAGTTTAACTCAACATAAATACTTATTTAAATAAATATAATAAATATATAAGTTAGTTATGTACATTATAGTTATATATTTTATTGTTTACGTTTAACTTAGTCTTTAAATTATATATACAAGTTTAAATATTCTATACAAGGTATTTTTATGGAATTTTTTGCATTTTCAAGTTTTTATGGTATTTTTGTGTTGTACAGAGGTAGTAGAGGAGAGAGAGAAGGTGAGATGAGAGAAAGAATGACTCTTTTTGTATTTTTGATATTAAGTTCCTTATTTAAAAACCAGAGTAGACTTAATTGTCTACTGGTATGTTCTACCAAATAGAGGATTCAAATTCCACTTAGACTTGACACAGCTAAAAATATACCTAATCCTACTCAAGATACTTTTTTTTTATTTATTTACAATTTTTTTGTATTTTTTCTATTATTTACAAACTCACACAAACATGGATAAAATGAATGTTGTGAAATGGAACCAAAGCCATGAAGCTCAGTTTTAATGGTTGGAACATCAATGTGAAGATTTAGAGCTATCTAGCAAGCCATGTGAAATATGATGGAACCTTAGAACTTGATTTTCACTTTGATTTCATTAAATCCATACTTTGACAAATTTATACAATCATATGCAGATGGTAATGACTTTCAACAATAATTTCAAGCCATTTTCATATCAGATTTGAAGTTACAACAGTATATGAATGCTTAGTACATGAATGCTTAACAATACAATACACTTATAGCTCACTAAAATCCAAAACTTAACTTCAGACCTAGCCCAACAGTGGTTGCTGCTTTGTTACTATCAACAGATCTACTGCTGTTGCAGCTTGAAGATCAAACCAAATAGGTCTAATTTGGTGCCCAAGAAACCAATCTAGATCTAGAAAACCAGATCTGAGTGCAATAAATCCCATCAAAAATCTTTAATGAATCACATGAAATCTGTGATCAAAACCCCATAGAAGAAATCCATTCAAACAGAAAACAAAGAACAACTGCTATTGTTCAGATGTTATTAAATTTGAATCAAATCAATAAAACCCAAGTTTCACTTGTTGCAATCCCTCTAAGACTGATATGGAAATCACTAAAAATCAAATCAAAGGTTGGAGATCGTAAAACCCTAATTTGCTTCTCATATCACGCTATAAACAATGTGACCATGAGAATTAAATTTGGACTTTAAATCGTTGTAAAGCCAACTCCAAATCTTCATTTAAAACCTTTTACATCTCATTCAAGTCAGGATCAACTGATGAGAAACCTTTAAATCAGGAAATATTGTCGCCCAGGTGGGCTTTTAATCTATGGTTGCTAAGATGATTTGATCATCTAAAACACTTGCACACTATTGATTAGTGTTCAAGTGTCTTAAACGATCATTTAGAAAACATTAGGTCATCACGAGAACCTCAAATCCGTATCACGGATTCTCCTTGGCATCCTCACTACCTGGATGTGAAGAAGAACAGAGGATCAAAGTCAAAATTAGGCATGAGCTCATTAGGCTATAGGAATCCAATCTCAGATGCTCAAACCCTTTGCATTGAATCCAATTACACAGAAATAAACTAGATTCACTTGATTAGAACTCATTAAAACCAAATCGAATCTTAATCTTCCGATCAAGCATGAGAAACAAATTTGCATGAATGAAGTGAATCCAACTCAATTAAATCTAAGGTGAGGTCATTGATGAATATATGGCTGAATGGGATGCCCTCAAATTGATTTTGAGCGCTTCAACATATCTGAAAGCTAATGAGCTTCAGATCTGCCGAATGCTTTGATGAAGGAGATGAACAATGATTAAAATGTCAAGGGGGAAAGTGAGCATGATCGTGAGGGGGAAGAAAATGGATCGAAATGGACATGAGAAATTACCTCTCTGATTTGAATTGATCAGAGAGGGTAGATCGGATCTAAACTAACCTATACTAAACAAATGAGGAATTATGATCTAAACTAGCCAAATTAAACTAGAAAGCAGTATATCTAACTAGAAAGCGTTTAATTCTATCTATGAAAGCTGTAAACCCATAAGACCTTGTAGTGAAGGGGTAGAAAATTTGCATAGAAGCCCATAAGTTGTCTAAATTTAATACAGAGCAATCCTTGGTGGCTTAAAAAGATGCCCCTGCGGCTTTATTTAGTGAAGAAATGTAATGAACTAAGGACCTAAGTGTAATGTAATGATTTCAAGGCCCTAGTGATGTCTAAATGCAATGAGATTTTTATTGAAGCTTAATTGAACATATTAGAACATAATTCAACCCTTGATTTATACTTTGGAGCTCAAATAGGTGGTGAATTGACATTTGGATCATCAAATTATGTTTAATCCATAGACACTCTTAAGTATGACCTAATTATGTGTTTTTAACACAAATTGAGTATTTAGGTTATTTTCATTAATTCTCACACTTAACCTATTTATTATGTTAATAAGATAGTGTTTAATCTAGTTTCTAGCTTAATTTTGGCATTTTAGCTACAATGAGCCACACCTCATCAGACGGCCACGGGCACTCCACGAATGGGGGTGAGAAGCAGGACTAAAAATTATTTTCTAGCTCTAGTGGAGCATCCCAAGCTTGGAACAAGCTTGTAGAGCTTTGGAGGGGGTGATGAGAGACTAGCAATGGATGAAGGGTAAGGAGGGGGTGCAGGGAGCCTTTTATAGGTGAAAGGGGAGGGGAAATTTACCCAAAAGAGGCACTTAAGCCTTCAATTCATTTGGGGAGCACATATCGCACATGCACTACCTATGCACACGCATTGGCACATCGCGCATCCATAGCTGTCACCATGGAGAAAGATGGGTCATCAATCTACGATCAAAGGGCTCAGATTAGCACCCATAGGCTCCTTAGATCGCGCTCTTAGCACATTTGATAGCGTGTCATCTTGCTTGAGCAAATCGCTTGCACCACCTAGAGGCTCCTCGCCTCCTGATGGAGTTCCGGTTGTGCTGATCGTGTACTCACACGCTCACTGGAGAAGTGATGCATGATAGGCGTTGATGTGGCTCATTTTCCACCTCTCGATCGTGATCGTGAGATGGAATTTCATCTGCGCACGCGAGGCTGCTCACGATTCGAACTCGTGATCATTTGCGTGCGAAGGTGGATGTTTCATCGTTGTGTTGCAATGCCTAAGGGCAAGCATGAACCATTGGATTGTAATCTGACGATCAAGATTAAACGTGGCATTCCCTTTAGATTCTCTGAAGCACATGCTGTGGTTGAATCTCAGGGGTTGGATCTTGATCCAATGGTTGCGACTGATGGCGTGGGCGTGGGGGCATGGCGTGCTTTCCACCGATGGATCTTCATCTAATCGTAGCCATCAATCTTCAATTGCTCGTAGGTGATGCTATGGATGTTGGATCGGGTTGATTTTCACGCTGTTGAGATATTATTATTAACCCAAGTCCATCCATGTAGTTGGATTTGTTGTTCGAGGTCTAAATTTGCATCACCTTGTCCTTGGTCTTCTGTGGCTTGTATAAAATGTTATGGATGTCTAATCGGGGTGATTTTAGAGGTGTTGGACACCGATTGTCACCCTGACCACATTCTCCATCTGAAGCCTAGAAATATGTCACCATGCCCGCAAGCCATTAAAATAAGAAAATTAATGTACAATTTATACAATCTATTTTAAATGCACGATGATGCATGCTATGCAATATTTATAGTGTCAAATGCATTTAGATAGCTTAGGAATATATGCATAAATAGGCATTTTATCCCGAATAATTGTGTATTTATCACACCCTCATGCCTATCTTTTGCTAGTCCTTAGCAAAATTAAACTAAATGTTATGTATAAACAGAATTAGGATATGATTACTTAGGCAACAATTATTTATCAATAATAGGAAATTTCAATTAATTATCTAAACTACGAAGGCCTAATAGCACCCGGGTGCCTGCCAAAATGTAGACTGCCCAAGTTTCGCCTTACTCCATATAAGAAAGAGATGAATTTTTTTCTTTTTCTTCTTTTCTAATTTTTTTGGAATTTTTGTTTAGGGTTTCAGGGAAACTTTCTAAGGCTACCCAACCTACCCAATACTTAAGAAGACTCTAAGTTCTAAGAATCTTATTGCGAAAATGTGATAGACTCACTAAATGGTAATCAGAATAGACCTCAGGTTTCTATAAACCCTAAGTGACCTTAAAATTTCTACCTAAAGGTTTATCTTTCTGACCGATAGGTTTCTCCCTACTTTTATTTTTATAGGGTCAACACAAGGATGAACCTAGTGTATATCTCCCCGGACTATTCTACTTCCCCACTTTCCCTAGGTTTAGGGATTATTTGTGCATTTTTTTGGGCTAGGCTTTGGACAACCGGCAATGGGGGGTTACCTACGGCAACTTGCTAGCCATACCTGTGAGGTGAAGTGTTGCTTGTTCATTTTTTCTCCATTTTCTATATTTTTTCATTTTTTTCTTTTCTTTTTGTGTATTTTTTTTTCTTTTTTTTCTGAGTAGGTGGCTTCCTTGATCTAAGATTTACCTTAAGGGCCAAAGAGATTAGGTTGTGTGGCTGTGCTCTGGACACTCGGCTATAAGGGGTTACGCACAACAACGTGTCAGCCATACCACCCTAATATGTTTATTAGCTACCTAATTTCTGTTAAGATTGCCTGAGTAGGTTTTAGGCTTTTATGTCTAGCATCCTACATAACACTAATTTCCTCAGAATTTTGAATTTCCCTTTGAGCGGGAAGAGTCGTTGTTGGATGGCCGGCTGCCTGAGGGGGCCCGGCGCCGGTGCCGGTGACTCTGATGGTTGGGCAGTATGGCATCCGCGATCTTAGCGCAAGAAGGTGCGTGGTGTACGTGTCCCTACGGGTGTTAGGAACATGGGCAGGAGGGATTTTCGAGATGGTTGGGGCAGAGGTTGAAGGGAGGTGCCCTGCTATCGATGTCGCCTTCGAGGGCACCTAGTGGAGACCTGCCGGCGTCCACTGTTGTGTCTAGCGTGCGGAGGTTTTGGTCACAAACAGGACGCCTGCCTAGCGGCATGTGATGGTTCTGGGGGCAGGGACTGCAATACACCTTCGTGGCCTCGGGGTAAGTTGCAGATGCCCCTACCCCCGAAACACTAGGGGGTTGTGCTTTGGATGTCGAGGTTCCCTTGACTGAGGATGTCAAAGTAGCGGAACTGGCTCTACGTAGTGCTTTGATTGGAGAAGTTATGATGGGCACCATATCGATGGACATAATTTGACAACTGGTTGGATATCTCTCTTTATCAACTGATGATTGGAAGATTGCGATTATTTCGTCATCGCGATTTGTGTTGTTTGATGTGGGTGCAGGAGATGTTGAAAGATACTGCTTTTAGACTAGTTTTTTGGGTGGGCTATCAGTGATTTGGCAGCTGGTATCCCCTTTTGATGGATCTTTGCCTGAACGTCCCCCTCAAAGAACAGCCGCCAGGTCTGGTGTTCTTGAGATCGGAGGTCTACCTCTGCATCTGAGATCTAGGAAGGTGGTGGAAAACATGATAGCTGGGTTTGCATCTATGGCCATGGATGCTGCTGTTGGGCTGACTGAAGGAGATGCCAGTGTTCTGAATGTGAGGGTAAAGGTCTTCAAGGCTGGTGCCATTCCTGATAAACTGATCCTCAGATGTGGGGGCAGTTCTTGGATGCTCCTTCTGAATTTTATTGTGGCAGATCGAGAGGTCGTCCCTAGACATTGTCCCCCCTCTTATGCTGTGGTGCTGAAATCTAAAACTCCTCCCTTGCATCCAAATTGTGCTAATCAGGATATGATGGCAGAATGTTCTAAGGGTAGGGAATTGGTGGATGGGGTAGGGAACCTGGGGGATGTAGAGACGAGGACTGAAGCTCTGGCAGGTGTGGCTGAAGTATCTCTAATCCAAGACCTCCCCTCCTGTGTTGAGGTGCTAAAGTCCAAAGCCCCTTCCTTGCAACCACACGGTGACTGTCAGGAGGTGGTGGCAGAATGCTCGAGAGAGAGGGAACTGGTAGATGAGGTGGGGAGCCTGGGAATTATGGAGATGAGGTTTGAAGTTCAGGACATTGTAGATGATGTACCCCTGGTCCAAGAGGCAGCTGCAGTGATGGATGCTAATGGAAAGGAAATGAGTTTATCAAATGAAGTTGTGAGTGAGGATCTGAAAACCCATCTGGGTGAGCCTGATGAAGGGATGATTATGAATGTGATTAATGAGCATGCTATCTTGGATATGGTGGACCCCTCTATGAATCCTGTGAACTTGCAGACTTGCTCTCCCTGTGGCTGAAGTCGTGCATTCGAAGTCAAAGACTCCTACTGCTAGGAGTTGGAAACCTCCCTATAAGCTGAGGTTAAGAAGGCACACTCCCACACAAAAGATTGATGAATCAGTCGTTGCAGTTGTGATGAAGGTTAGCAGGACTTCTGCAGCTGTGAAGGGGACAGACTTGATTCCCAAATGAAGATCTTGAGCTAGAATGTGCGTAGGCTGCACGATAGAAGCAGGAGGGGGTCGCTAATTAGATATCTGCGTGAATGGGAAATCAACTGTGCCATCCTTCAAGAACACACATTGACTGTGCTTTTGATAAGGCATGGGAAGAGATGAGGGCAGGATCTGCAAATGACCTTGTGGTGGTCAGCTCCATTGGCAGATCTGGGGGAATTGCCATTTGGTGGAGGAAGCAGATGCTGTGCTTACAGGAGGTTTCCATGGCTAGGCACCTTCTGACCTGCAGATTCACAAGAGGCCAGGGGGACAGTGTCTTCTATGTGACTGGTGTGTATGGGCCAAACGATCCTAACAGGAGGCAGGAACTGTGGGAGGACTGGAATCTGGCTGTAGAATTTGTAGGTGGGGGGGCTTGGCTTATTGGAGGTGACTTTAATTGTACTTTAGTGGGGAGTGACAGACCTAATGGGGTGGTCGACAGCTCCTCCACAAGATTTTAGTTGGTGGTCCAGGCCTTGGGGATGTGCGAATTTCCATCATCAAGGGCTGAATTCACTTGGAGGAATGGCATTGGGCTCATGTCCAAGATTGACAGATTTTTTGGAATGCTGAGCTGTTGGATCTCTTCTAGATGTCATTTGTGTGTGGTCTTGAACGTCCATTTTTTGACCATACACCTTTGGTGTGGGACAATGGTGAGCAGGTGGTAGCTGGTTCCTATTTTAAATTTAGGAGATCTTGGCTGAGGGAAATAGGGTTCAAAGACATGCTTGTCAGCTGGTGGAGGTCACAGCAGGGTGAGGGCACAGCCACCTCCAGACTAGCTCCTAAGCTTATGGCTCTGAAAGGCATGCTGAAGGAGTATGGAGATATTATCTCAGTTCTTAGACATCAGAAGCGTCATGAGGCCTTGCTGAAAATTCAGGAATTGGATACCAAGGAAGCTGTGGACCATCTATCTGAACTTGATCTTGTTGATAGAAGAAGATGGCAGGGGGTGGTAATTGAAGACCTGAAATTGGAGATGGATTGGAGGGAACGATCTAGACAGCTATGGCTAAGTGAGGGGGATGCAAACACCAATTTTTTTTCATTTGGCTACTAGCTCTAGGAGGAGAACAAATCTGATCTCATCAATGTTTGTAGAGGGGCAGAGAATTACCTCCTTATCTGATATCAGAGCTGAGGCCGTTAGGTACTTCAAGGAATCTTCAAGAGCTATAGGTAGGGGCAACTGGAGAATGACAGCATATGATTTGCCCAGGATTAATGAGTCTCAAGGGGCCAGCCTGATTGAATCTATTTCTGAGGCTGAAGTATTGAAGGCTATTAATGATCTCAATTGTGAAGGATTGCCTGGTCCTGATGGAATCCAGGTTTTTTTTTACAAAGAACTATGGGACATTGTGGGCTCAGAGGTTATGGGGGTAATTAGAGAATTCCAAAGTGGCAATTTTGGCTTTGAAAGAATTAATAGATCTTATCTGTTTCTTTTGCCTAAAACTCCGGGTGCTGAATCTTTCCAGGAATTTAGACCCATTGCTCTTTCTAACTCCTTGTATCTGGTGATTGGAAAGGTCCTGGCTAATAGATTGAGGCCTGTATTGCAAGACTTGATCCATCCTACTCAGTCTGCTTTCCTCCCGGGTAGATCCCTACAAGAATCTTTTATCTTAGCCCAAGAGATGGTTTGTGGCTGGCATAAGAGAAGATGCAAGGCCTTCATGTGGAAGGTTGATTTTCGTAAGGCTTATGACTCAATCAGCTGGCCTTATTTATGGGATGTGCTTAAAAGAAGGGGCTTTCCCCCTACTTGGATAGCTAGGGTTAAGAGATGTATTACCACAGCCTCCTTTACCCCTCTAATAAATGGGAAACCCTGTGGTGCATGGATCCAGCCTCAATGTGGCATCAGGCAAGGATGCCCCTTGGCCCCATTAATCTTTAATTTGGCAGTTGACAGTTTAGCTTGGTTTGTTTGTAAGCTTTTTGAAGCGGGTCTTGTTAGAGGATATTCACTCTCTTGCAGGAACAGTCTGGCTCCCATTCTTCAATACGCAGATGATACTGTCTTTTTTGTTGAAGGATCCATGGATGGAGCGTTGGCTTTGCATCACTTGGTTGATATCTTTGGTGAGCTTTCCGGACTGAGGTTAAATAGGGACAAGTCTGGTTTGGTCTACTTTGGTTTACCTGAGGAGGAGCAAGAAGCCTTAGCAACCATCCTGATGACACCCCGCATCAGTCTTCCTATCAGATATCTTAGGCTGCCTTTGAGGTTTTCCAGGTTGAAGAGAGGTGATTGGAATTGCCATTTTGACAAGATCTCTATGAAACTTGATGGTTGGCACAACAAATTCTTATCCAAAGGTGGAAGGCTTATCTTGCTCAATTCGGTGATCACCTCCATCCCTGTTTTCTACTTCTCCATTTTCAAAGCACCAAGATCCATTTGGAAAAGATTAGATGTGATGAGGAAGAGATTTTTTTGGAAGGGAGCTAGACACAAGGGTAGCTTCTTGCAGCCTCTGAAATGGGATCAAATTTGCTATCCTAAGGAGCTGGGTGGTCTTGGGATCAAGTCCTTGCAGCATTTTAATGATGCCTTGCTACTCAAATGGGCTGTTAAGCTGCTGCAAGGTGATCTGAAATCGTGGTCTGATCTGATCAGAGATAGATATGGAGCTTCCAATAGCAGGCTTTCCAGACTTCAACCAAACTGTCCATCACCTTTCTGGAAATCGGTAACTAAGGTTTTGGCTGATCACTTCCATCTGCTGCAACCATCACTTGGAGATGGCAGGTCTTCCGGATTCTAGAAGGAGGAATGGTCTGAATTGGGGGTCTTGAAGGAACTCTATCCGAGAGCTTTTCATGCAGCAGCTGACAAGAATGCTACGCTCAGCAAGATCTAGTCTTGCAGTAGCAGCAGTTGGAATTTGGATGATGTGGAATCCAGCAGCAGTAGAAGAACTACCTGGTTATGGGATGAGAAGAGAAGGCTTTTATTAGACCTTGAAAATTTCAGACCTAGTCCTGGAACGGAGGACAGATATCTGTGGGATGGGATCTATAGTGCCCAATCTAGGTATAATAGAATTTTAAATTTTGAAGAGGGATGGAGACATGATTCCATTGATAAGAAGATATGGATGTTAAAAATTCCTCTCAAGGTACAAATCTTCCTTTGGCTGTGCAGGAGAGATGGGTTAATCACAAGTGATCTACGCCACAAAAGATTGGGTACTGATCATCATGTGTGTATTTTATGTGAGATGAGCATTGATAATGTAAATCACCTCTTCTCTTCTTGCCTTATCACTGATGTCATCTGGAGAAAAATTTGTCAGGAGCCTTTACCAGAGTGGAATTCTATGTGGCATGGGTTTGAGGTGAGAGGGAAAACACATGTCCACATGGCTGCTTCTATTTGGTGTGTATGGAAGGCAAGGAATGAGAGACTTTTTCAGGAGAGGCCAGTATGTTGTGAGAATATTGTAAGAGAGTGCTGGTCCCTCATACAGTCTTGGGGATCCTTTTTGTAATCTCCCTTCTTTACACATAATATACTACTCCGGACTGCTATCGCAGGACGATAGCTTTCCTTTCTGTTTCAAAAAAAAAAAAAAGATTGCCTGAGTAGTGAGTTAGTGCAAGATGTGTATAGATGCTTTAGACTATAAGCCTACTCAAATCAGAGGGTAGGTTGATAAGTCACATACCTATCACCCCAACTTATTAACCAAATTTGAATAAATTTAAAGTGGTGAGGACTCGAGAAACATGTCCAAATTTGAGTGGACATACGGGCTAATTAAGCCTGAAGACCTGAAGAGTTTAAGTGTTTAGGTCTTAGTGTATTGTTTCCTAAAGTTGAAAAACTCCTAGTGCCTAAGTTTTCTTTTCCTAATTCTCAATTATGTTATTGTATTTTTTTTTGTAAATAAAGAGAAAATAGATAAAAGTAATCTACGGAACTAACAAAGTAATTCAGATATGAATATCCACCCCCATGCCTAGATGATGCATTGTCCTCATTGTAAAAATAAAGGCTTGAAGAGGAGCGGAGTAGACAAGAAACCACCTAAATTCTGTGATTATCTAGTCAGTTCCAAGATAAAAATAGACTATATAAGTGCTAAGTTTATTGCCTTCAGCTGGGCACAGTATACAAATAAAGAGAAGAAATTAAGAAATGAGAAGTGTGGGTTAAGATCAGAATAAAAAGATTGACCTTAAGTCCCGCAAGAAGAGCGTGTCCATAGATGTGATGAGATTGTGATGCTGATCGATTCCCCAGGGTTAAGTGAATCTAAGGTTATTGATGAAAATTACCCATAACCCAAGATTGTTTTGCTTATAGGGCAGGGTCTGTGGTTTGGTGGCATGTAACCCAAGTATATAATGTCGAGCAGTGGTTTGGTTTAAATCAATAGGAGTGGTTGTCCATTTAACATTCATCTCAAAATGATCGTTCATTATTCTATACCTGGGTTTCATGTCCTCAAAATCATAAGGGTCATGGTAAAAAGTTGGTTGTTTAAGACATACAGGAACCCTTAGATCCATAATTCTATCTCCCCCAGAGTTGGCTTCCCATAATTTCACTTCTAGATTTCTATCCTCCAAAATCAAAGTTTCTGTGACCTCCATATTGTTACACATCCTATCTAAATTATCCAAGTCCAAAAATTATGGTTGAATCAGAATTGACTTGGGTATAGTGATTTCAACAACAAAATCATTATATTCTTTGGGGTGTGGTTGAGGAATGGGACTTCCGAATAAATCATCCCTAAAATCAGGATTTGAATCTTCCATGTTAGCCCCAACAGGATCAAATTCCTCAACTAAAGGGCCCTCAAATAATTCATCATATTCATTAGACCTGTTTGTCTCACTGAAATCATTTTCTAATACATCAAGTGAGACTTCACCTAGAGATTCTTCTTCAGAATCAAAGAATTCTGGATCCTCATTAATATATGTCTCATAATCATTTGTTATTCCTTGATCAGTAGACATATTTTTTACTTCTTGGTTCAGGGATCTCGGGTGAAGAAATCGATATATCTTCAATTGGTTGCTTTAATTCAATCTTGTCATCCCAGGTCTCATAAAATGTGTCCCTCCTATAGGTACCTGAGCAAATTCTAACATTGGCTCTCCTGAAAGGGGTTCATCTTGGGAATCATCCTAAGATTAGATTACAACAACTACGAATTTCATCCTCAATCTTGGCAATTTCCCAAGTAATAACTCACCTAGGTCCTTATCCTCAACATCTTTAGCCAATCTAGTAAACACTTGTTAAGCTCATCAATCATTTTGATCAGAGGCTTCAATGCTTCAGTATGGGGTGCTGACTGAGCTTCTAAAGATCGTGTGGTTTTCCTTAAGTTAGCCAGCACTCTATCTTAGACCTGGTTTACCTAAACCTAATGGTTCAGTTCAGGGTTGGTGGGTTTGGGTTCAGTCCATAAGGGTTAAGAAATTGAGATTCTTAGGGAAATTGAGGTTCTTGGAGCCTTCCCAGATAATAGGTTGTCTCAGGTTCATTAAGGGGTAATGACCTTTATGCAGTGTAGTCTTGGGGAGGGTAAGTGTTGTAATCATCATTTCCTTCTTGATTGTAGATCAAATCAGGTTGTTTATAGGAATGCAGAGATCTATAATCTGTGTATCTCTACAAAGTATAATAATCAAAGCCAATTAAGTGATTGAATTAGACAACAGTGGTGCACCTTAAGTGTGTGGGTTGATAAGATGTGTTTATTTCATGTAAATCCCACAATTAGATCAAAAATATTTTTTAAAATTTTTTTTATGTCAGTGGGTGAGGTGGGTGGAGGTGACAAATAAACAACTAGATCTAACATAGGGTTTATAAAAGTGCCTAGGTCAATTTTGGTTTGAGTTATTTTAATGGTGAAATGAATCAAGTGGGTGGGAAGTGGGGGTACACTTACATAACCTTTATCAGCACCTTGCTCCAATCTAACTACTCTGTCTTGTCTCGGAAGAGTACCTGCAATCACACTAAAAAAGGAGAAAAGTAAGATAAAGTAAGGCGGAAAACGTAGGAAAAATTATAGAGTGTTGCCTCCTCGGCAATGACGCTAAAATGATTAGCGAGATTTTGTGAGAGAAAAATCGAGTTGGGAAAACTCGATAATCGCAGTTATGAAAATTCGATTATCAAATAAAGATAACCGAGACTCAGTGAGTCTTGAGTCGAACTTGGGGAGGCGAGCGTTTGATTGAAAGAGAATCCACATTTACGTTTATTTGATTTTGGTGTTTTTATCTTTTGTAATTTTTTTGAGTATTTTAAATAAGGTAGAAGATCAGGTCGGGAAACCATATCTAGCTAACTAATCTACTTACAAATAATTATAGCAAGAGAGAGAGAGAGAAAGAACAATTCTAACTAAATGATTAAGCAAGTGTCTGTAATATAGTGCAAGAAAATAAATCTAACTATGAAAGGAGTAAATGATAGAGAGCGGTAAGAAAAATTCTCCTTGTCGGCTACTTGGAGGACGAGCTGCTTTGACGGTGTCCCAGATGAAGGTGGTGAGGAGTTGGAGGATGGAGAATGGAGTCAGACGGGGCAAGGCGACCTCGCAGCGACGATCCACTTTCGGAATGGGGGTGAGAGGATGGCCATAGGTGCTCCACAAATGGGGGTGAGAAGAGGGACTAAAAATTATTTTCTAGCTTTTGTGGAGTATCCTAGGCATGGGACAAGCTTGTAGAGGTTTGGTGGGGGTGTAGGGGGCCTTTTATAGGTGAAAGGGGAGGTGAAATTCTGCCAAAAGAGGCATCCAAGCCTTCAATTCTTGTAGGGAGCACGCATCGCATGTGCATTGCCTACGTGCACGCACACATGTGCTGGCACAGCACGCATTTGCAGCTATCACACATGGAGAAAGATGGCCTTCAATTCGTGGTCAAAGGGCTCAAATTAGCAAATGCAGCCTCTCAGATCGCGTTCTTAGCGCATGTGATAGCGTGTCATCGCCCTTGAGCAAACCCCATGTGCCACGTGATGCTTTGTTACCACCTGATGGAGATCAGGTGGTGCTGATCACACACTCACGTGCCTGCTGGAGAAGTGATGCGTGAAAGACATTGATGTGGCTTGATTTCCACTGCTTGATCATGATTGAGCGGTGAAATTTCATCTGCATGCGTGAGGCTAATCGCGATTCGAACCAGTGATCAGTTGCATGTGAAGGTAGAGCGTGAACCGTTGGATTATAATCTGACAGTTGAGATTAAACGTGGTGCACCCCTTTGATTCTCTGAGGCATGTGTTGTGGTTGAATCTCAGCAGTTGGATCTTTGATCTAACGATTGGGACTGATGGTGCGGGCGAGGGGGCATGGCACGCTTTCCACCGTTGGATCTTCATCCAACAATGGACGTGTTGTGTTCATGAGCCTTCATTGGGTGAGGGGTAGCAGTGGGCAGTTGGGATGGTGCCACGTAGCACCATCTTGGTCGTCCATCTTCAATTGCTCGTAGGTGATGGTACAGATGTCGGATCAAGTCGATTTTCATGTTTTTGGGCTGCGATCGTCGACCCAAGTCCATCTGAGTGGTTGGATTTGTTGTTTGAGGTCTAGATTTGCATTACCTTGCCCCTTGGCCCTCAGTCTTTTGTGGCTTGTATAGGATGCTATGGATGTCAGATTAGGTTGATTTCGGAGGCGTTGGACTCCGATCGTCACCTTGACCACATCCGTATGGCTAGTTCTCCATATGAAGCCCAGAAATATGTTGCCATGCCCCCTAGCCATTAAAATAAGAAAATTAATGTATAATTTATACAATCTATTCTGAATGCACGATGATGCATGTTATGCAATATTATAGTATTGAATGCATCTAGATAGCTGAGTAACATGCATAAATAGGCATTTTATTGTGAATAATTGTGTATCTATCAACAACGGGTTTCACATGTCTACGTTAAGAATGTACATTTCGGACAAAACCATGTGGTACACTATGATGACCTATAAATCAAGCCCAATCTCAGTTACGAGGAGCTATTGATGCAGACCCTAAATCATGTGACGAGAAGGCTACGAAATAAGTCTATACCCTGGTAAAGTTGTTGTGGTGTAGTCAGAGGTTTGAAGAGGCCACATGGGAGCCCGAGGCAAAGATGTAGAGCAAGTATCCCCACCTCCTCCAGACTTAAGGTATGTCTAATTTCGCGGATGAAATCATTTTAAGGGGGGTTAGGGTGTAATGGTTTGAAACATTGATACTTACCCAACACCTAATTAAACCCTTAATAAATCTTGTGAGAAGGATTGATGGGGTTTATTTCCTATTATTATTATTATTTTCTTTTTTCTCTTTAAAGACCCATCGGCTCGTCCCCTTCCCTTCCACCGACAGTTTTTTTTTATCTCCCTCTCCCCTTTCCACCGATAGGCACCCTCTCTTCCCCTCCACTGTTGGCCTCCATCTTCTGCTTCTCACTGGCTACTACTGCCATGCCACCGATGACACTGCCTCCTCGCGTGTTGCTGCTGTTACAACTTGTGTTGCAGTTGTTGCTACTGCTAGTGTTGTAGTAGCTACTGCCCCTGGTGTTGCAATAGCTGCAACTACCACTGTTGTTGTTGTTGATCGTGGGGCGAGAGGAGAGGAGCAAGGCCTTGTCAAGGCCTTGGCTTGTAGGTATTGCCCCCCCTTCCCTCCTCAAATCCCTAGTTCCTATTTGCCCTAGTTTTAAGATTTTAGGTCATGATGTGTAGAGGGCTGCCATCGAAATTGTTCGTTGTGGTTGTTGTTAATGGTGTCATTATGTGTTGATGTTGTTTGGGAAGATGGTATGGGAAGGAGGAGGCGACCACATTATGTTTCGACGACGTAAAGCCCCCTAACCTTGCTAAGGTAGGGATCATTCCTCCCCTTGAAATCATCGCTTGATGCCAACAAAGATGGATGGATCGATGTCATTTAGATCGAGTGTTGAATTTGATTTTGTTGTTTATCTTAAAGTTCATTCGTAATGAAGATGATGAATGGGGGTTAGCATAATGTATGTGTGGGATGAAGAAATCAGGATGGCATGGATTTGCCTTACCTGGATGAGAATCATCTTTCATATTGAAATTTTCTTGTTGTAGTTGGTAGAGGGACAAAAAGAAAGAAAAGGTGAAATTTCACTTGGGTTAAATTAGTCATAAACCCATTGTGAAGTGATATGTAGTGAGTTGCGATAAATCGAGGAGTTACAAGTAGTCTATTACAAATTTTTGGAGTTCTCAATGCATGATCAAGTAACAGGCCTTGATGAGGCTCTAACTCACAAACCCTCTTGTGAATGTGTAGTGATAAGAGGATGGTGAGGGCAACAGGAGGGCATGTGAGATGTTGCTCGGGAATGGTAATGTGGCCTCTTAAATAAAATAATGTGGGTTTGAGAGCCCCTAAAAATTCTAATTAAAAGTGTGAATTGAATCCACTTATTAAGGAGAATCAACTTTGAACAAGTAAACTTGTTGACTCCGTCGAGAGTCAAATAGGAGGAGCTTCTTGGATTTGAAGGGTCTTTAGTAAAGACCCGAAGGAATCTAGTGGGTCCATAGGGTTGAGGACTTGTTGAGGGTCAAGAAATAGATATAAATGATGATTAGGTCCAGATAGGCAGATGATGTAGACACATCTATGTCACATAAATTATTTATTTATGCATGTTCTTAGGCATATAATTGCATTTAACATTATAAATATTGCATAGCATGCATCATTCTGTATTTAGATTAGTTTGTACAAATTTTAGGTTAATTTTCCCTTTTGATGGCTAGGAGACAGGGCGATATCATTTCGGGGCCTCGGATTGAAGATCCAACCGACGGGTTAGATCAATTTACTTAATTGGTCGATCAATTTTCATTTTGATTGATCAATTTACTTAATTGGTCGATTAATTGTTGATCAATGGAATATTTATTGGTCGATCAATTGTGAGAGAATCAAATTTGACTATTAGGCTAATTTGGTCGATCAATATTTTTATTTTGCTCGATTAATTGATTTGATCGATCAATTCTAATATTTTAGTCAATCAATACTATCTAGATGTTTATTTTACAATTTAGAAAGATTTATCTTTAATCCTAAGGTTCCTTACAATAATTCTAGACTCAAGAGATTTGAAGGAATTACGTTGACTAAAGATAATCTTCACTTGGATCTACATAGAGAATAATTGACTTGATTTGTGTGAGCGTGATCCTGAAAGATTAGTTCATAATAAAACATAATTTTGTTTCATCAAAATAGAGGTATTAATTAACATACACAAGGAGAGGAACCAACACAAGATGACACATGGAATACAGTGGAAGTGGATGAGTCTGATGATGATGAAGACAATAATCAAATCGATGAGATGCTGCATGAGATGAGAAAGGGTAATCCTGATATTGCCAATGATGAGAAAGTATTCAATAACTATAATTAGTTTTATGATGCAATGAAGGTAGCTAAGGAGCCTATCGCACCTGGAATTAGTTCCATGACTAATAGCAAAAACATGCATTTTGTAATTAGTGGGTTTTAATCTCATTATACGCGCAAGATTGTAATCAACTTTTCAATTTATATTCCTAGATACAGGAGTATCTAGGTGTAAGCACCTCTGTTTTGATACACCAAAATTACGTTTATTGCTAAGACTGACATTTCACGTTTATTGCTAAGACTGACATTTCAGGACTATCTTGGATTGAAGACTCTGTTCAAGACTCAAGTTTAGATAGTTGCTGATGTGCGTCTTTTTCATTTATTTGAGTCTAGGACATTATTGTAAGGAACCTCAAATAAAACTCAAAAATGATTTTTTCGCGTATCCTTTCAAAACCTAATTTCAGGGTTATTGATCGACCAAACTTATTAATTCATTGACCAAAATACTTTGATTGACCAACCTACTTATTTGACTGATCAAAACAATTCATTTTAGGAAGTTGAGAAAAATCCTCTTGATCGATCAGCAAGCTAATTGATCGACCAACAAGTGATCGACCAAAGTACTTTTTGATCGACCATTTAACCTTAATTGATCGACCAATTTTGTTTCCTATTCAAGCAAATTTTTTGTATAAATAGAGGTTGTACGCAGCCCATTCATATGCAACGTTTAAGAGAAACACCATTCAAAAATAGGTCTTCTCATGCTTATTGCAAAAGGCTTTCATGTCTCGTTCTTCACATTCTTCGAAAGCACAACACCTCTAACCTTTGCAAAAAATTGGTTTGATCATTTATTGAGGTTCCACAGAATTCATTTTATTGTTATTCTATTTTGTTGTTTTGATTTATGGATCCCAAGCCTGTTTGGAAGATCCATGGTTGTTATTCTTGCTTTTCTTTAGGGTAAAAGAGAAGGGTTTGTAAGAGGTTGTGCCACCCTCATTCAAGTGGTACGTTAGTGGATTGACTAGTGGTGTCTAGTCGAGAAAATCTTAAGCTAGGAGGCTTAGGTAGTGATTTTTACCCGGAAAGGGTTTCCACTATAAATCTTTGTGTATATTGTGTGATTGTTTTTGTGCCATATTTTTATTATAATCGATATCACATTTGATTTTGTATTTGTGTCGAAGTAAGATCCGTAGGAAAAATCTCATTTGGTATCAGAGCCTGACCGTGAAGGAGTCGTCACACCTCACCTTCACATGGCCCCAACAAGTTTTGTAGAGGGACAATCATTTTTTCAACTACCACTATTCAATGGATCGGATTATGATTATTGGAAAAGAAAAATGCAAATTTTTCTTGAAGCAATGGACTTTGAGATTTGGCATATCATCGAGTCCAAATATATGGCAAAGAAGAAAGAAGAAAAAGAGCTAACGAAGGAAGAGAAGAAGCAACAAATAATGTCAAAGCCATGAATGCACTATTTTGTGCATTAGCAAGAGAGGAATTTAACAAAGTTACTTCATGCAAAAGTGCATATGAGATATGGAACCAACTCTCTATCATGCACGAAGAAAGCACTAATTAAGAAGTAGCATGGGATGATTCCAACCTAAGTTCGGAATTAGATGCTGAGGAACAAAGCCACGAAGATGGAATTAGTCAACTATATCTCATGGCACAAACAGAATCAAGTGAAGAAGAGGAAAATTTTGACCTTACTTTAAATGAATTATTAGATGCATATCATGATTTATATAATTTAGCTAAAAGATTAAAGAAAGAAAATAAGGAACTTAAAGATAACTACACTAGTTTTAAAAATGAAAAACTTAGTTTATCTCTAGATTTAGAAAATAAGAAAAGCGAATTAGATGTAACAAGAATTGTGAACATGGAGTTCCATGAGAAAGTAGAAGATCTCAAGGAACAATATATTCACTTTAAAGACACACTTAATGACCTCAAATATTCTACTAGAACATATGAAGAAAAAAATGAGGACATTAAAAAGAAGAATCAAAAGAAGATTAGGCATGCTTTTTTTATATCAAAAGGTCAAGAGAAGAGAGTCTAATGGACCCTCTAACTCGAAAGGAATTAACAGCCATTGACCCAAAAGAATATGGGTGTCGAAAAAATTTGTAGAAAATTGTGTTGCAGGTTATGGAAAAGATTGACATGGAAATTACAATTGGAGAGGCAACCTTCAACAAGCCAATAATCATCAATTTGGCTATGAAAGATGGTGGAACCAACAATATCAATGGATGCCAGATTTTTGGTGGAGACCCCCTTCACCTGGCTATTGCTATTTGGTATAACTCCTTATACCTTAGCAGGTATGATTCCCAAAATTAAATCTTTATTACCTGCTTAGTTATAAATAAGTTTTTAATATAAAATTGACTAACTATTGAATTAATTAATTTGAGATAGCAACATGATAGGGAGAGAAGAATAAAGAGAATCAAACTTTGATAAGGGATCACTGTTTGAGGGGGAGAATCAAGATTACTTTCTTAGTAGCATTTAGATAGCATATTTATTTATGTCAAACTATATAACTCTTACTCAACACTACATTTCATTTTGATATAGTCATTATATTAGACTATCATGAATTTCATCATCTGCTTATCGTGAATTTGATAGTTTTCATATGATTAATTTGACATCATGCTTAATCGAATATTTCTTGAAAAAAAAGGGAGAAAAATGTAAATTTCATTCTTAGAATTTTACTTGTTTAAGCATGATTAATAACAAGCCACTTGAGATATATCTTTTTGTTGATCTCAAAAAGGGGGAAAATGTTAAGACCTTTGTTTTGATGAAACATATGCTCCTGTAGCTCGCCTAGAATCCATCGCTGGACCTCAAGCTGGACACTGATCTTCAGAGCACTATGGATGCCTTCATGGCATCATTAGATGATTAGATGTTATATTTGTCTCTATTTCTATCTTGGCATGTAAAACTTTATTTTTTCGCAGAATATTTATATTCTATGCAATGCTTATATAGACTGTTTATTTATGCATGAAAATTATCTCTCTCAGTTCTTGTGTTTTTCTTTAGCTCTCTTATATTGCATTTATGATGCTTGAATTACTTGTTTAAGGGGGAGTTAACTGTAAAATAACCAGTAGCACGTTTACTTTTTGCTGAAATAAAAAGGGGGAGATATTATGCAAAGTTATTTTTAATTCATAATTATAATTTTGTTGTCATCAAAAAGGGCGAGAATGTAAGCACCTCTGTTTTGATGTACCAAAATTATGTTTATTGCTAAGACTGACATTTCAGGACTATCTTGGATTAAAGCCTCTGTTCAAGACACAAGTTCAGATAGTTGCTGATGTGTGTCTTTTTCATTTATTTGAGTCTAGGACTTTACTGTAAGGAACCTCAAATAAAACTCAAAAATGATTTTTTCGCATTTCTTTTCAAAACCTAATTTTAGGGTTATTAATCTACCAAACTAATTAATTGATCGACCAACCTACTTATTTGACCGATCAAAATAGTTCATTTTAGGAAGTTGAGAAAAATCCACTTGATCAACCAACCAAGCTAATTGATCGACCAACAAGTGATCGACCAACATCCTTAATTGATCGACCAAAGTACTTTTTGATCGACCATTTAACCTTAATTGATCAACCAAATTTGTTTCCTATTCAAGCAAATTTTTTATATAAATAGAAGTCGTACGCAGCTCATTCATATACAACATTTAAGAGAAACACCATTCAAAAATAGATCTTCTCGTGCTTATTGCAAAAGGCTTTCACGTCTCATTCATCATGTTCTTCGAAAGCACGACACCTCGAACCTCTGCGAAAAATCTGTTTGATCATTATTGAGGTTCCATAGAATTCATTTTATTGTTATTCTATTTTGTTGTTTTGACTTACGGATTCCAAGCCTGTTTGGAAGATCCGTGGTTGTTGTTCTTGCTTCTCTCCAGGGTAAAAGAGAAGGGTTTGTAAGAGGTTGTGCCACCCTCGTTCAAGTGGCACATTAGTGGATTGACTAGTAGTGCCTAGTCGAGAAAATCCTAAGTTGGGAGGCTTAAGTAGTGGTTTTTACCTGGAAAGGGTTTCCACTATAAATCTTTATGTATATTGTGTGATTGTTTTTGTGCCATATTTTTATTGCAATTGATATCACATTTGATCTTGTATTTGTGGAAAAGTAAGATCCGCAGGCAAAACCTCACTAGGGTCGTCCAAGGAGGCAATATGTTAGTTGATTACTTAATTCTCTCTCTTGATCTCTCAAATCACCACTTGTATTTTTGGTTTTGTAGTTTTTAGGCTTTTTAGGAAATAATCGAAAATTCAGAATGCAAAGACGAGAAAAACTCAAAAAAAATTGCACCTACATGACAATAAGGAATTTCTCTTCTAAGCTCACCCTAGGTAAGTGCACCTAGGGTAATTAGGAGAGAAGTGCATTCTGCCCTAAGTTACTAAAAAAATTGAAAGCACTAGAAAATAAAGACATGGAAATAGAAAGGCAAAAAGAACTTTTGTATTGCTATAAGAAAAAAGTAAATGTGGTGGAATGGTTGTTACAAGGAAATGGAAGATAGCTAATACAAAAGAGAACTAGAAAGATGAAGAAAAACAAATCCATCAAGTGGTGAAGTTGCTCTTACTCGAAGTGCGGTGGCTTCCGCACTATGAAGAGAGATCCTCGTGCTCCTAGTGTCCCCCTCCTCTCTCCTCTAAGGTGGATGTGTACCACCTTGAAGTCTCTTGCTTGGCCATCCCCCTAGATGATTCTTGGCTCTTGGACACAAGGAAGGGGAAGAAGAAGAAATGAACACCAAGAGGGCAAAGGAGAACCCTCGTGATCACCCTTCCTCTTTCTTCTTCCTTGTGTTTAAGAGAATTCATCATTGTTTAAGAGATACGTTGTAGTATAGGACAAAATCACTCAAATCATTTAAATTGATATGCTCAGATTCAGAAAAAGAGTGTGAGGTCAATCACATGGAGCAATTAATGGCAATTCAATCTCACTAATCACAATTTAATCAGAAATATAAGAAATTATGACTAAGGTTTCATTTAGAACTACTCAAAATAATATATATATGAAATCAAGTAGCACAGTGCAAAAAGAATAGGTTAAAATGGTGATTTAAATCACCAAATTAACCCTTGAAATTAAGCTCAAATAAATGCACAGTATCTCTCAATCAAATATGCCACGTCAACCAATTAAATATCCCAACAGTAGGTATCACTAAGGCACCAAAAGAGATCAGACGAAGGCACAAGGCATTAGATGCCTTAAGTTGCTCTAGGGCACAGCTTCGACAGAAGAGGCAAAGGCCTCCTCTCTCCTTCCTTCGTGACTCAAGAGAGAAGCAAGCATAGCACAGAGGCAAAGGCCTTTTCAAGAGTTAGCCAAGTGTAGAGATGAGTAAAGGGCAAAACCCCCCCTCTCTTGCTCTCTTCTTCTCTCATACCCAAGCTTAATCAAGTTATTGGCTGGGTAATCGGGCGTGAACATGAACCAGGCTTGCAGGCGTGGTCGCAGGTGATGAGTGCATAAAGGCAAGTAAGAGGGTAAGGGTGAATGGGGATCCGACCCCCATGTCTTGACCAAAGAACGGAGGTCACAAATCCGTCTTATCTCATGCAAGCAGCTTCAGACTTCACGATGTGGGACTAAATGCCCCACAGTTCTCGTCGCGCAGCAACGACTGGTGAAGGCTCCAATTAAGGCAGCAGCTGCAGATGAGGGCTTCGATTGAGGACCTAGAGATGCACCTAGAAGTAGTCCACAGCGCCTGGGAGTATCAGCGTGAATGACCTCGGTTGGGAGATGGAGGATAGAGTCGGAGGATGTGGCAGTGATGGTGCTCCGGTCAATCACCTGAAATCAAGAACACGGCCTGATGGCCCAATTAAATTATCTCAGAAGCTTTGTCGAACTACGAAGAATGCGTGGTGGTGGTGGTGGCGTCGTGTGAGAGTGAGTATGGAGTGCTGACGACGTTGAGAAGGTAGTGCGAAGGTGCGTGTGTCGAGTGGAGTGCATTAGAGGCCAATCCCCTCAATTTCTTGAGGGGTTTTGGTCTTGAGGACACGACGAAGGTGCAACGATCGTTGGCATGTGGTTTGGTGCAGTGGAGTGGGCAGAGGCCTTCGCCGGAGCTTGGTCGGAGCGGAGGGAGGTGACAGTGGTTGCGGTGGTGTTGGTGGTTGAACCTAATGGCTAACGTATTGTAAAAGGTCAGAAAGGGAAGAGGAAGAGATAGAGGGGCTTAGAGGGGAAGGAGGTGGGTGGAGATGCTCGACGTTGGCGAGCCAAAGCCGAAGAAGATGAAGTCGATGGTGAGTTGGAGCGGCAACGGCGAGGAGGAAGGAAGCCCCTGATGTGGTTGGCGAGGAGCGGAATTGAGAGGGGAAGGCAAAGGGCTATCCAATTTGATTGTTGGACGGTTGGATGAGGAGAGCGGAGAGATGTCGCCGGAGCAAGGTGTGAAGGTGGTCCGAGAGGGAAGGAGGAGGGGTTTCTCCTACCAAAACTTTCTAAGGAGCAAGGATTCTCGTCCTAGGTCTTTTTATAGGACTAAAAGAGGAGGTTCAAGCTTGGAAACAAACTTGCGAAGCTCGAGATTTTTGCGCAAACCAAATACCCACATCTTCTATGCATTCGCATGGGAGATAGGGAAGGAATCAAGGTCTATGGTCGGGTTCATTTGGAAGGGAATTCCTCAAGGAATCTCCCTTTCAATTTGGGAGAGTTTGATTAAGAATTAAGTGAGAAATCCTTGCTCGAATCTTGACAGAGCTTGATGTGTTCACACCAATGGTGGAAGGGACCCATTTTCAAAGAAAGATAATAAAGTTGGGGACCTGATTGCAAGGATTTCAAAAAGTAGGGGCATATGTGAGAGAAAAAGAGTCTGACTAGACTAAAATGCAAACTAGGTCAAGATGAACTCTGATTGGACCCAAATTTTTGTACAAATCTAATTTGAACCCAAAGAATCTAATGGTGAAGTTGGATTTGAGTTTTGACCAAGTTTGACTAGATAATTTGCACAGAAACCCAAATTAGGGTAGAATTGTGTCTTAGAAGGTTTTGGATGATATTAGAGTTTTGGATGCTGTATTAGTTCTCAAAATGCGTGAAATCCTGTTTCTATCTGTATGGATCTACTTATTAGACTTTAATGCTCATTGGACCTTTATTTCACCCCTAGAAATTCCCTTGGTTATCCTGTGTTCATGATATGCTGTTAAAATTACAGAATTAACCCTAGTTTCTTGTTCTCTTCTTAAAACATAATAAGGTGGAGACATAACCCTCAGATGAATATCTAGGAGCTTTTATCTTTTATTCCAGACTAAAGTGGGCTAGTTAAGGTCCATGATGGTGTTTTCATCACCTTGGTCGAATATAAGGTAATATATGAGGAAATAATGTAAGCGAAAGATAGATTTTTAGGTGGTAGAAATGGGGTGTTTATAAGAAGGGAAAGGGGAGGTTGGCGTGGAGTTTAAAGGAAGGGCTAGGATTGGATTTTGGGATGTGGTTAATGGATGTAGGGTGGAGGATGAATGGCTCCAAAGGAGGGGGTGTAAGTGGTGGTGGTTATGGGTGTTAGCCACCCTTTGGTGGCCATCCATGGGTGGAAGGACACTTAGGGTTAGTGTGAATTATGGGGGCTTCTAGAAGGGGGTTTTTGGAGAGAAAATATGGATGGTGGAGATTGGTTTTGGCAGAAGATGGATGGTTGAGATTAATGGGTTTCTAGAGGGAAATTATGGCGCCAAAAGAGGGGGTGGTTGTAGGTGTTTTGGCACCACTTTTAAGGTGCCATTTGGTGGTGGTTGAGGGGTGAAGAGGTGTCTATAGGTTGGCACCAAAAATAAGGTAGGAGTAGGTGGAGCTAAGTGGCATATTTAATGGAGCTTATGTAGTAGGATAGTAAGGTAATGGTTGACCATAATAGAGGAGGTAGAGCTAAGCTAAGCTAGCTAAGCTAGCTTAGCTAGTAGAGTAGTAGAAGGAGTAGAGGAGTTAGGGTTTTGATTGTTGCAGAGGAGGAGCTGAGCTATATGTCCGCCTGGAGCTAAAAGCTACTAAAGAGGACTGCATTTGAGCTCATTAGCTAGTTTAGTTAGCTAGTTCTGTTCTAGCTACTAAACTAAGTTGGATTGAGCTGACTTGTACTTATGTAAGTTGAGGTGAGTTGGATTTGGTCTTCCTGAAGACTACTTAGCTAGCTAAGCTAGCTAGCTTAGGTCAAGTAGCTAAGCTTAACCAAGTTGAGCTGAGTTGAGTCTTTGGGAGCTGGAGTTGAGCTAACCTGAACTAGTTAAGAACTTTTTTAGCTGACTAGGCTTAGATAGTTGATGGTAGTAGCTAAACCTAGTCATGTAGAGCTTCCATGAATTGTCTTGAGTGGGGAGGAGCTGGAATGGAGCTGGGTTCAGCTAAGTTGAGCTGGACTGAGATGCCATCTAGCTGAGGTGAGCTAAATGGAGTTGAAATGAGCTAGATCTAGCTAGCTAGAGGTGGAATGAGCTAGAATCCATCTAAGATGAGTTGGATTTAGTTGAGATTTAGCTAAATTGGGCTTCTCCTTCATCTTTTACCTTTCTCAATGCCATGGTTTGCGAAATATTCTAATTCTATTCATCCCTGACATCGAAATAAAGATGTAAAAACACAAAAATAATGCATTGCAAGCCTATCCTAAGAAATTTTTAAATGCAACCAAAAACCATAATGCAATGTGCAAAACCTAAGAGCTAGATGTGTTTCTAGGCATAATAGTGATGATAAACTAGCATTTATCACATGCCCATGCTTATCATTTTGCTACTCTCTTAGCAAAACTAAATTTCACAAAAATGATTTTGGGAAAAGGTATTTTTTTTTACTTTTAAGTAAAACATTACTATAGGATTTTGGTTGATTGAGAATAAGGAAGCTACGAGATTTGTTAGGTATAAAACATCGAGATTCATCTTTGGATCCAAGGGTTACATTAATCAGGATCAATGTATCCTTCAAGAATTCACTAATTAACCCTTTTTTAATTTAAATGACCTGAAACTATTTTCGCAATTAGAACCTCCTTGGCTCATGAACCCGATCCGCAACTTGCATAACTATGAAGAATCCAGTGTTAGTGTTTGTGATTTGCCAACATTTTTGGGATAACATATTTATATGATTGTGTTTTTTTGAAACTTTTTTTTATATATAAAAATTCTTGTTTGTTTACTCCGCCATGCTTAGCCTCAGATCAGTCCTAATACAAATGTGTCAGAATCATCATTCCCGTTACCAATCCTCGAGGGGGCTCTAGTGCCGGTACTTCAAGATAGACCATCCAAGACACTCCCCAAGAGCTCACAACCCTAAAACACAAAGCGGTGTAAAGGGGCACTCCAGGCGAACTCAAGCTCTTACTCTGACGCTTGGGTAGAGCATCGTCCAAGACACCGAGGCCAAACTAGAGGGCTTTTTAAATAGTTAAATGTTTTTGGGGCTTGGGTTTTGTTGGCTTTATATGTGAAATGTTTGACACAAGACTTTCGAAAGAGATGCAAGTTTTTGGGTTGAGAGGCAAGCCAAGTATCCAGGTTGCTAAATAAAATCAGGTTACCCAAATCATTAAGAGTTCAGGAGCAAATTTTCAAAGGATACTTGATCTAGTCTAAGTTTGATAGACCTGAAAATTCTAACAAATGGATCTGCATCTTTGTCTCTAGTTTGTTAAAGTTCAAATCCCAAAGTGTACATGTTTTAGATGAAGTCTCAACCAGTCTCGAGTTTTCAAAATTTCCTTAAAATGTGTTTTATGATTTTTCTAATTTTTATGAAAATGCATGCAAAAAGAAATTTTTGTATAATTTTTTTAGGTTTTGAAAATCCTGAAACGACCATCAAAATTTGGAACACCCCCCCATGCTTATGGTATGCAATGTTTGGATGCATAAAGAAGGAAAATGAGATCACCTGAGTGAAAACGTCGAGATTAGATGGTCAAAACCTGGAAGAAGGAAAAAGGAAAGTAGGAAAATAGTGGGTTACCTCCCACCCAGGGTCATCTTTTACACCTTTTTAGCTGGGCATTGGGTGTAACATGAATGATGGAAAATCATGAAGAAAATTGGACACTTGAATGTCATCGTAAAACATGTCTTCCTCTTGGTCCCCTAAAAGATAAGAGGTAGAAGTAAGGGGATAAAAATGAGTTGGAAAGGTAGATAGATAATTTGAGTCTGGCCAAGGTTGTATGTCAGAATACAGGCCAAACTTGGAAGAGGAAAGTTGCAGGTTCAGAGATGGGTGAAGGTTAGAAGGGTTAGGTGAAATCAGAGGGGATGGTGTTCAATCAGGAAGGGGAGTTAATGGAAGGTAAGGGTCCGAGGTGTTGATGTCGCCAAACACTGATTCAGAATCAGAATCACCAAAGAAATTTTGGTCAGGATAAGACTTCACAAGCATAGTTTCTTCCACCAAGTGAGTAATTTCAAAATTTGAGTCCCTAAAAAAATCATCCTCATGGAATCTCTTGGAGGCTTTAAAAATATCAAGAGCATTGGCTTGGCCATCACAAGTAATATTGATTTTTCTTGTATGGCAATTAATATTGACTTTCATGGTGGCCAAAAATGGTCTTTCAGGGATAACGGGGGCATTCTTTAAAGATTCAGGTACCTCAATGTCAAGGACAAGGAAATTAACAGGGAATATACAATTCTGGACCTTGACAAGAACATCCTCGACTAATCCCTTTGGTTTAATTGTAGATCGGTTGGCTAATTGTAGGGCAACCTCAACAGGCTTTAGGTCACCGATCTTGAATTCCTCAAATAACACAGTGGGGATGATATTGACAAAGGCACCTAAGTCGAGTAGGGTGATTGCACAGTAATCATAGGCCCTAATTAACCTAAATAATGTTAGAACCTAGCTTAATTTGTAAATATTGCATTCATATCATGCATATCATGCATTGCATCATTTTATAGAGAAAAAGATAAGATATCTTGCTATTAAATGTTTTTGTTGTTATTTTAGGTACTAAAGTGATCCAGGATGTGAGATAGACTGGAATAAGGCAATAAAGAGAGAAGAAGACTGATCCAGACAAGAGTGAGGAGGATAGCCTTATCCCTACCCTTGGAAACCCTAGAACAAACTTCCTAAAATCAAAACCACTTCCATTAAGACATCTTCACCTTGGAACTCAAAACATGGATAGCACTATCCATGTTCTTATCCACCTTAATCCCCTCCCAAACACTTAGGAACCAAAACCTACCTTAGAAAATCCAAAACCCACTCTTCAGCACATTTTCGGACATCCAAATATTAGGTTGGACGTCTGAGTTCTACAGAAACTTAATCCAGGAAGCCAAAACTCGCACTGCATAGAATTAGACATCCAACCTAACTTCCACATGTTCAATTATGGAGTATAAGAAGTCTGATCACTTGTCTGGACGTCTGGAGGTCTTCTTTGATTCCTATTTTTGGTGCTAGAAGCCTGAGCTTGTCTCTTTTGACTTAGAAACCCCACCAAACACCTTGGGAGACCTAATTAGAGACTTCATAAGCTTATCCCACTATCCATATCCTTAGTTATCCTATCCCTAACCCAATTGAACTAGTCCATACCTAATTGAGTGCATCTACAATTGCTTGGGTGCATCTAAACTCAATTAGATCCACCTGGGATCTAATTGGATCCTACCTACCCATAGAAGTCTAATTAGGCTCAGTAAAACCTAATTAGACTCGACCTAGACCCAATTAGGTTCACTCCTCTCCAAGTAGACTCACTTAAGCCTAATTAGGCCTGCACTCACCTAATCTAGGTTGACCCAACCTAATCCAACCAAACCCTCACACCTTACTCTATGAAAATTACTTACACACACACACACACACCTTCCTAATCTATCCACCCACTAGTTGTTGCCCACCTTAGCAAAACAAATCCCTTGCACACCTATTCTAGGAAAGCCCTACAACCTTGGTGTCAACCCTTACCAAACCTAGATCCTAAATAGGTAGCAACTACCCATTTTGGGAGCCACCAAAAGTGGCGACCAAAAGAAGCCACTTCCCATATAAGCTAACCAAAAAGTTGTCGCACACATAATTCTATTCCCTTCCACCTTCAACTTGCGACCACCAACACCCTCCCTTCCACCCTCCAAAGGTCACCCACTCTCCTCCTCCATGGACGGCTAGAAGAAGCTTCATGGTGCTCCTCCTCCTCCAAAGCTCCTCCATGGGTGATTGCAAGCAAGAAGAAGAAGGTTGTCTACCTTATCCCCCTCTCAACATCAAGGATGGCTAGAATTGCAAAATTTTTATTGTAGATATCCTTTACTATTTAAACATCCTAAAATTGTGAAATTTTTACTGTAGATAGCCTTTCTAATTGGCTTTCATTTGGAATCTATCTCAAGGCCTAATTCGTAATATATTTTCTGAATTAATTCATTTAGTAAAGGTTGGTTAGAACTATCCAGAGTGACCGATCAGTCAACTTTGGAGAATTCTTCCTGCTTTTTCACAACTAGGATTAATATGAAATCAGTGGCATTTTCAAAAATTTTGGATGCTGTTTGATCAACTCTTTATCTGCTTGTTTGAGATACTATCAATTTGTCCTAATTGGTCACTAGTCACTATTAAACCTATATAAAATCAGGGAAATCATTAAAAATAAAAAAATATTTTGGTGAACCTGACCTGGTGTGTGAACAGTACCCCAAAATTGGGATCATTTTGATACTATTTTCACACCTTTCAAACTGAACCTCGTTGACATTATGTGAATTTTCAGAACTAGAAGAAGCATAAACCTTAGGTGTTTCACATTAGGGTTTAGTTTTAGAGACCCAAAACAAACTTGTTTGAGCCTGATTTGGGTGTGATTGCATAATAGGTGGGGATTTGTTTTGATTGGTTGTCTACCCTCTTACCTACCTGAATTGAAACTATTACATTTCAACTTAGGTAATCACTTAGGTCTATTTTACTTAGTAGTGGTGCATTAGGATTATTGTTTTCATTGATTGGGTCGCACCACTTCTATCTTGCTGGACTTAAAATCATCATCTAGACCTATCTGATATTAGAGTTTCGACATTAAAGTAGAGCACATTTGCATTCCGTATTTAATGGAAATTCATAAAATAAATTGGGACTTGCAAAACCTGTTGTGTGCTTCACTACAACCTTGTTTGAATTGACTTAAACAAGGAAACCCTAAAAGAAATTATTACAAGCATTTGAACCATAAAAGGTACTACACCAATTAAAGCTTGTATTGCAAATCCTTTATCTATGCATTTCACACTGCTAAATCTAATTTTAAGGGCAACACCCCCATAATGCCCAATCACATTCCAAGAGCAGTTCAAGCACAAGCCTAAAACTAAGTAGACGTGCCCTAGGCAGGACTAACTTGCTTGGTAACTAGGATGAAAATCAAGGCCTTGTCTATTTGGACCAACTAGTGATAAGAAAGGTTGGTACAGTAATCTCATTAACCTCTAGTGGTGTTCCACCATGCGGGGTGTCCTAGGGGGTCCCACCCTTCTGGCCAGCGAAGTAATTGAAGGGTTGGTTTAACCGAAGTCCATTTCAGGGTGCCAAGTTTAGGTCCATTTAGGGTATACACTTTAGGGCTAGCTTGTTTGCTTGATTTGGGGCTTTCTCTAATTTTAGGTCTTTGCCTTATTTTCGCCAGCCCCTTGTAGTTGGTTGTGTCTTCCTAAGGAAGACCTTCTCTTATCTTAATCCTCTTCCTTTCTCGAATATCCATGAACCCATATCATCCTTCTTACTCTCAAGGTTCTCCCTCTCCCATCCCATCCATGATTCTGACTCCTCTTGGTTGGGAGACTCATCCTCAACAACTGGGATATGATTATTCTCATGCTCCTTACTCCTTACCCCCTTGCTTATTTAGAAATTGAACCTCATGAATCCGACCCTTATCTAGATTGGAACCAAGTGAAGCCATAGTCGCTAAATTCCAAGAGTATAATAGGAATTATATGGATCAATGTGCCAAGCTCTTGGAGTAAATTAGACAATGCCAGGCACAATCTCAATCTTATCACTCCTCCCAGGTACAAGAGACCTAGAATACCCAACCTAGTGGATTTGGTGACCCATATTTTGGATCTAATAGCTACCCTACTGACTCTTGCTACCTTGGGAAGGCATCCTAGACTCAGCCAACCCAGAAGGCACCTTTGGACCTTCTTCATGATTTGGGTAGATCATTCGTGTTACGAATGTGTGCCCCGGACGTATTTTAAGACGTCTGGGAGGTGGCCCAGACGTCTGACCAGACGTCTGGGATCACATCCAGACGTCTTGCCAGACGTCTGGGATGGTTTACAGACGTCTGCAAAACCGTTATCGTCCACACCTGCAAGTCGTCTGCGCGCCTGCGCGCGCAGACCGCATATTCCCTCTTTTTCTTCTGCGGCTGCAGACGCCTGCCGTGCCTTCTCTCTCTCCTCTCCGCGTGGCCTTAAAAGGGCTGCGCCTCCCCTCCCGTCTCCACCGTCTCCTTCTTCTTCCCCTTCCTGTGCACGAGAGCGAGCGAGCGCGAGGGCTGCAGCGGCGGCCGCAGCGAGCGCGGAGGAGGCGCGGCGTGCGAGGGCAGAGCTCTGCCGTGAGGGCGAGCTCGCCGGAGCGGCTTGGCCGACCGGCGGAGGGTGCAGGGCACGCGGAACGACGCGGAGAGGGACCTGCTGCAATCTGAGCAGCAGGAGCGCGAGGTGCGACGCGGGCGGCGTCGCGAGCAGAGTCTGGGTCGCACCCTGTTTCTAGAAAAATTTCCAGAATCAGACGTCTGGGTTGATAGGCAGACGGCGAGGACGACGTCTGGTAGCTCATACAGACGTCTGAAAGGTGTGTTTTCCGCTTTCTCCTTCCTTCCTGTCGACTGACCGTACTGAGGGAGGCAGTTGGCTGTGCGCAGGTTCGCTGATTCGCCATCCTTTGCGAATCAGACGTTTGTAAGTTGTACCAGACGGCGAGAGTGACCTCCAGACGTCCGGAGTGACCATCGGACGTCTGTGATCTAGGACAGACGTCCCCGCAGACTTCTGGACGTCTGGGAAACCATGCTGAACAGGTAATTCTCTGATCCACTGTTTAAGACGTCTGGAAGAAGTTCCAGACGTCTGATTTTGCACAGTATCGTCTTTTTCGACCCGTTTAGGGCCCGTTCGGGCTCCGTTTTCCGTGATTCGAGTTGCGTTCTTTTCAGAATTAATTCCTCTACCCGTCTACAGTAGCTATACACTGTTTTGAGACACTCCTTGTGTTTGATCCTTGTGATAGGACCTCGTTCGGTTGCAGTCTTGAGAGTCGCGGAGGCACGCGGGATTCCCGATCACGCCCCCATTACTCCCGTTGTATCTGGTAGAGTGGCTTAAGTTTATTAATAAAATCTGTTAAAGTATGGAACCATAACTAGAAGCTAGGACATTGCATGAATCCTAGGAATGAGAAATGTATGGAATGATAGCTCCTAGGTGATGCATGAATCCTAGGGCTGGAAAAC
This sequence comes from Thalassia testudinum, assembly GCA_037157565.1. Classification (NCBI taxonomy): domain Eukaryota; kingdom Viridiplantae; phylum Streptophyta; class Magnoliopsida; order Alismatales; family Hydrocharitaceae; genus Thalassia; species Thalassia testudinum. Next base: position 23,149,343 of record JAZHRO010000056.1, on the reverse strand, counting down.
TAGTTGTATGCTAAATCCTAGGATGTGGCATGAACCCTAGGATGGAAAAACTAGTGGAATGTATAATACTGCAGTCTTGGAAAAATGGAAAGGAATATAAAGCTGCCTGTAAATTGAATTAACAGCTGCCTGTTATGAATAAAGAAACATGATTGAGATCATGGATTGTGAGAACGTGAAACTGGAAAGTGAAACATATGATGTTTTGAGATAAAGAGCTGGAACCCTACGGGGAATTAGGAGTGGAACTCCTGGAAAGAAAAAGGAATGGAACTGAGATGTAGTTCGTACTGTCTCTTGGGTACGCAGTACCAAGGGAAGTACCTGTACCTGTTTAGTGCAGAGTGGGGCCAGCCGCCCCAGGGACCCGGGGTTAGGATTGGCCGCTCTGTATCGACTTGTTGGCCCTCGTGTACGTAGTATCGAGGAGAGCTAGTAGTGTTAGGAGAGTACTAGCTACCCCACGGGCCCCGGGGTTCTGCTAGCCTCCTTCACCGACTTGTTAGGCCCACTAGGGCAAACCAGGGTAGTCAGGCGAGGGTGCGCGGACTGTGGAGGGGCAAGGCCCCGGTTTGGTTACTGTGGAGGGGTTGGACCCCTGTTACTGAGAGGGCTCTGCCCTGGTTCCGTGCTGTGCTTTGGGCGCACCCGTTAACGGAAACGACTGACCGCGTGCCAGTGCGGGCTAGCTACCTGTGCGTTTATCGCGCGTGCCGTAGTCACCGTTACGTCTGTCAGTGACCTTGGGGTGGTTGACTGAGGGTAGGATCACCACGGGGGACTCTCCCGGCCAGGAGAACACCACGTGCTACTTCTACTTTTGGAAAAGACTGCAATCAAGATCGTTCCCACGAGGACATTCGAGATCAAGTAAAGGATCTGAGAAATAAATGAAATAGTGAGAAAAATTGAAAGATGTGAATAAAGGAAGTAATAGAACATAACAGCTACTGTACACTCTACTGTTGCCTTTAGTTAGTTTGCCACTCTACTCAGCGTTTTGCTGACGTGTTACACTCGTTACCTTTTTCAGGACCAGGTGTTGAGCAGCCAGGGTCGGCGGCTGCAGAGGACGCTGGGCCGAGTAGGGTCCAATAGAGTTTACCACAGTCTTTTGCACCTCTTTTGTTTCTGTTCTAGTGAGTAGTTTTGTTTCCGCTGTACTTTCCTTTCCTGCAGTTCCTGTTATATGATAAATGTTGTTCTACTGTTGTGGTGGTACCTACTGTAGTAGTTTCTTTCCTTACTGCTGTACTTTCTTACTGTTAGTTATATTCATGCTGAATGTGGTTTATTTTACTGTCTTTTGGTTACTTCCTCGTTGGACGACTAGGTCTTGGGATTAGTCGAGTCGGTCCGGTTCTCGTGTCTCGTAGGGACTCGGGAACCGGGTCGTTACAATTCGGGGAATGCACCATTTCTGATACCCCTGTACTTGATGATATATCACTTAAGAATTGGAATAATGGATCACAAGTACAGGACCACACATTAGGTTCTCAATCAACTCCCTCTATAGTCAGCCCCACTCAGGGTGAGACACACTTTGATTCATATCCTGATTTGTATAACCCTGAGTGGAGAGACAATTCTAATCTTTCATGGCCTCCACAAAGAAAAAATCAAACTCAAGATCAATTTAGGTCAGCCCAGTACTCCACTCAATTCACTTGAAGGTAACCATCTAGTCCAACTCAACCCATAACCACTCTTGAGGATATCATGAACCTTTTGTTGGACTTTAATAAGAAAAATGAAGAAAGGCTGACTAATTTGGAAAATCAAGTGAAATCTCAAGGGGATCAAATCAAGAGACTTCAAAATCATTCTATCCCCGTATGCACACTCTTCACTCTTACTCTCGACCTATTCTTCCAACCCCTCCAATTTATCATATGTGCCATTGCGCAGGTGCCAATTCTTTGGCCTTTAAAAGAAAGAGGAAAGCTAAGAGCCCACCCAAAAGATCTAATTCAAGCTAAACCAAAAATATTAAGACCAAACCCACATCCAACTCTAACTCAAACTCTAGGGACAAAAAGAAGAAAAAGGCTCCTGAAGTTGATTTGACCTATTTACCCTTTCTTGGGGCCTTAAAGAAAGAGTCACCAGAAAAGAAAAAGACTTGCACACTTAAAGAGATGGTTTTATCTGCTAACATAAGTGCATTTTTTTCTGGCACTCTACCACCCAAAAAGACCAACCCTGGAAAACCATTCATATCTTGTGCCATCAAGGGATTCACCTTCAATAGAGCTCTTGTGGATCTCGGGTCTTCCATCAGCTTGATTCTTATCGCTCTTTTTGACCGCACCATACTTGGAGATCTGAACCACACACGTGTCACCATTAAAATGGCAGATGGCTCCATCAACACACCTAAGGGGGTAGTTCATGATGTGATCATTAAGGTGCAAGGTCTTAGCTTTCCGGTTGATTTTATTATTTTGGACATGGATATACCAGAGAAGCTAAGTGATTCACCCATCATTCTGGGTTGTCCTTTATTGGCTATGGCCAATGCATGGATTGACTATTACTCAGGCTGTATGGAAATGAGTAGCAACAATGAGAAGATCCACTTTGATATTTATGCAGCTACTGAGAAAACGAAGTCAGGGTATTTTTTGGATGATACGGAAGTGATTTGGAGGATAATTCGGAAGAAACCATGGCAATTGACACTTGGGTAGGACCACATGACCTAAATCAAGAATCCACTAAATCACAAGAGTCACCCTCAATACAGGATTAAATCCTTGATAGAATGGTTATCTATCTTGACCAACCTAGCCCAATTCAAACCCCTACCCCTTGCAATGAATCTCAGATTACTTAGCTGATCAAAATGGTTAAGGAAATAAAAGAAGCTAGTAGAGAGAATATGATGATATAAGAAAAGAGATTCATAGAATCCGGGATGACCAACAAAAATAAAAAATGTTTGAATTTGGGTTGGGTGTACCACAACAGATTTTTGATTCTGAGGTTGTCATTGCGAATTTTGTAGATCACACACTCGAGGTGGATGATATTGATGTCCCTATTGAAGTTGAGGAAGAAGATTCATTTGAGGATCTTAGTCTTGATTTAGGGCCTAAATATCAATCATTTCATTTTAAGGAACCAAGCATTAATGGGTCAGATTATGATTTTGTTTTATTTGAGGCTACCCATGGAGACATTGATGAATTGATTCAAATGATCACATACACTAAACAACAAAATCAAAAAGACCTTAATGGCTCCTCAATCAATGATTCAACCCATTCCACTTTCATGGAGGGACTCACTATCGAAGCTAATGCCCAATTCCATCTAAGTGAGGAAGAAATATCCCCTTATGAAAAAGATATTCAAGAGATTGAAAGACTATTGGGGATTACATATGATGAGTTATCAGAGGAAGCTAAAAATTTTGCTAAATCATGTGATAATTGGGAATTGGAATTGAATGATTTGGAAGAGGAAAAAGAAGAGGATGATACTTAGGAAGAAACGTCTTTGGGAGAGATAGAGAGTGATCACTAGACCTTAGCTTCTAGATTTGACCACATCACTTGGGTCATGCCTTCCATTTATCACCATTATCAGGACCTATATGATTTTACCCCACACGACTCCACTTATACCCCAACCACCCACGTTCTCCATCACCTTTTCAGGATGCCTTCATCTTCGTTTCTTCCAGGTACCCGTATTTATCTGTCTTTTTGTTGTAGCACCTGGCTGCAGATAATCCTAAGCCCCATCTACATATTTTTTTGATTTTTTGGGTTCATGGATAGCTGATCCGCATTTGCGGCCCACTGTTGACGAATGAGATTAAAATTCTTATCATTTTATTTGCCATTCTCAATACAGTATTGACATATCCTTTCCGAGTCTACGCCCAGTTGGAGGTGTTAAACTCAGCACTTATATATAGCATATTTTATTTAACATATTTTCCTACATATTTATTTTACTTCTTAGGTGTTGGAATAAGCAATGAAAAATTTAGAGCTATTCCAGGTGATTTCTACCTATTTACTCCCTATCTTAATTTATTTTTGATTATATTCATACATGAGGACATGCAAGAAAGTAGGCATGGGGGGGGGGGTAATGCATGTAAACTGAAAATTTTTTTGGCAACACCTAGGAAAAACCTTTTGTACATCATGCTAATTGCACTTTAGTGTCATTAAATTAAGAATAACCGACTCCACCTCTAATGTGCGCATTGGAGCTACAAATCGTCTACAACAACCACTTCCGACTCATCCACTCACCTTTTTGTTTTAAATTTAGGGCCGAGTTGAATGTAACCCCAATTAGGGAAATCTTTGAAGTGCAACTTTGAAATGTTATACATAACATATATATATATATATATATATATATATTGCATTCATGCATTAATTTTCATCAAGGAAGTTTTATTAGGGATTTTATTCTTGAGTTGATTCTAAATCTAGAATCCAGTACAATTTTTACACTTGCACGTAGATTTTGCAATGATCCATTATAAAATTCAATAGACATTTTTGGTTTGTCGAGGAAAGGCATTGCTTCTTTTCTTGAACCCCTAGACAGTGGTTAGGGAGTCATGAAAACCATCTTCTAGAAGATCTACCAAACAATTGCGAAGCGAGAGTAAAGTATCTACTGGTACTCCAAGTCTAGTGCAAGGATTCCTAGTCTCTGGATAATTAGATAATGATACTTTGAGTTAAGCATAGTTTTCACTCTTAAGTTTCTATGTACGAATCTTGTGAGAATTCTTGAGAGCCACCAAATAATGCAGATATGTAGAGATCAAGTTCTAATAAAACTACGACTAATGTGGATGGTCACGACCATCCTCTACGGAATTATTGGCTGAAGGAGGGTATTAGTGTCAAAGGTCAAAAAATATGCTGTCCTATTTGTTCCCTTCCTAGTGCCGAGTGTAGGCAATTCTACTAAAAAAGCCACCCAATATCCTCTTGAACATCACCAATCCCTAATAATGCCTCTTGAATAAAATTTTAGTGTGTTGTGTTGTGTTCATAGATATGCATGAAAAGAAAAACAAAAAGAGAGAAAAGGAAAGAAAAAATATATATATGAAAAAAAAGAAAAAAAAAGAAAAAAAAGATAAAAAGTCTAGAAAAAAAGCGTTGAGTTCATAATTGTGTTTATCTGTTTATTTCATCTTTGAGTCATTTACATTGAGGAAACAAAATCCACTACCATTGCGATCCACCAAATATGGGTCATACCTACTTTTCTGTATTTTTGACTGGCTGAATACAGGTTGAGGAATTCTGACTTAGTTGTAAGGTTATCAGAATTTTAATTAAAGTGTTAATGTCATTTGAGGCCACCAAATATTGAGCACATTGACAAAATATGGTGCGATTATGAGCTCGAAAAGAAAAAGAGATTACGAAGGAACCAAAGAGAGCACTATTTTTAGCCTCTCTTTAGGTTGATTTGCTTGATAGTCTGAAAATCTAGAATCTGTAGTAGTAGATTATATGTAGTACTAGATCAGTGTGAGCCACCAAATATAAAATCACTTGACCCAGACATTTTCTACCAGAGCCAGAAAGCTGGGGTAGAAATCACATATTATTTGTTACGTATCCATAAGGGAAGAGTTTGCTTATCCTGATAGAATTTTTACTAAGGATAAAGTATGAACTTTAAGTGTGAATTGGCTTTTTACTTGGGTCCATTGCTTAAACTACCATCACTATGCTTTCACGATTGTCTGGATTTCTAGATTTCTGAATGAAACAAAAGGAGAAAAATCTTTAGTCAAACTCTTTGATAAAAAGAATAAGCAATCCTTTAGGGATCGAACTTGTAAATAATTTAGTCATGCACTTAATCTTGCATTTACTAGGGACTAGCAAGGTGTAGGCATGGGAGTATGATTGCACAGCAATCATAGGTCCTAATTAACCTAAATAATGTTAGAACCCTAGGACAATATTGCATTCGTATCATGCATTGCATCATTTTATAGAGAATAAGATGAGATATCTTACTATTTAATGTTTTTGTTGTTATTTGCAGGTCCTAAAGTGATCCAGGATGTGAGATAGAGTGGAATAAGGCAATAAAGAGATAAGAAGGCAGATCCAGACAAGAGGAGTGAGGAGGATAGTCTTATCCCTACCCTTAGAAACCTTAGGATAACCTTCCTAAAACCAAAACCACTTCCATTAAGGCATTTTCACCTTAGAACACAAAACATGGATAACACTATCCATGTTCTCATCCACCTTATCCCTCTCCCAAACACTTGGGAACCAAAACACTTAGGACATCCAGATATTAGGCTGGACGTCTGATTTCTGCAGAAACTCAATCCAGGAAGCCAAAACTCGCACTAACATAGAATAGATGTCCAACCTAACTTCCAGGCATCCAATCTTGGAGTATAAGAAGTCTGATCACTTGTCTGGACGTCTTGAGTGAGAGGGTGCCTGTGGATCTTACTTGGCCACAAACACAAGATCAAGTATGATGTCAATTATAATAAAAATATGGTACAAAAATAATCCCACAATGTACACAAAGATTTATAGTGGAAACCCAAACTAGGTAAAAACCACTACTTAAGTCTCTCAGCTTAGGATTTTCCCAACTAGTCAAGACTAGTCAATTCACTATCTTACCACTTGAACGAGGGTGGCACAACTTCTTACAACGATCCCTTCTCTTACTAACTTGAAGAAAAGCACAACAACAACAACGGATTTCTCCTAATTGGTTGGGATCTGTAATCAAAGCAACAAGTAAAATAAAACAATATAATCCTATGGACCCTTAAGGAAAGTGATGAGAACCTCATCATGAGCCATAACTAGCTCATTTTGACCTAATACAAAGGATAAAAGCTCCTACATAACTCAAGGAAAGGCTTAACTCAGAGAATTCTGAGTTTAAGGAGAAAACAAGTCATAAGGGGTAAAAATGCAATTTTACCAGTATAATCTGCATACAGGGTAATTCAGGGTCCAAACATAGGTCAAAGCAACCTAATAAGAATAAAAGTGGGATGAGATGATCTGGCAAGGGCTGCAGCAATTCCAAGGAACTAAATGATAATCTGTAACCCTAAAACAAACCCACTTCAATTCACGAGGTTCAAGGCAAAGAAAAAATGGAATAAACCCTCTAAAATTCATAGAAAAATAATCTCTAGGGTTTAGAACCTTCAATTTGACCTTAGGAACCCATCTTGACCTACATTGAGAACCATACCCAATTAATAACTTAATTTAGGTTTTTGCGTAAATTGACCAGTCAAACAAGGTTTAATCTAGAAATAAAATTCACCATCAGATTCCTTAGGTCCTAATTAGTCATGTATAAAAACTTGAGCCTAAGAAGAAACCTTCTTGACCAACTTTACACTTTGGTCCTCATATATTTACTTTTTGGCCCTCAACTTTTGAACCCTCGCATTTTGGCCCCTAACTCTCCTTCGTTCTTTGCGTTCAGGTCCTCCCTGCAAAACCTGCCAGCACCATGCTCCGGCGACCTTGCGCGGAGCATGGCGCCGCGCAGGGTGAGGGGGAGAGTCTGGCAAGTAAACCGGGGGTGCCCTGCGTCGTCAGCCGTCGCAGGGACACCCCCCTGGTCGCTGTAACCCACCATACCGGCCGTGCGAACGCACGGACGGTATGGGTTTCCATCTCCGGCGTCCTCCGGCGAGGGAGACACGTCGTCTCCCTCCGCCTTCCTCCCTGATTCGGTCCCTATAAATACCCCCGTCGCTCCACCGTTCTTCCCAGCTCGGATCTGACGGAGAAAACCCCCAACTTTCCTCTCTTCTCACTCCGGCAGACGCCCACCAGCTCCGGCGGTTCTTCCTCCTCCTCCTCTTCGCTCTGCCGCAATACCAGCAGCAGAGACTTCTTCCCCTGCTCTTCCCGCGCCACGCCGCACCCAGCTGGCGCCTCTCCGGCCCTCTGCTCGCCGCCGCCCCTTCCCCCGGGCATCTTCTTCTCCGGCGACAGTCGATACGACTGTCGCCCGCTCCGGCCCCTCCTCGTCCTGCTAAGTAGGTAGAACTCCTCCTCTTCCTCCCCTCTTCCTTTTCCTCACTTTAAACATCTATTGTCGCCCTCGATTCCGACCACTCACCCTCACCTTCTCCGCCTCCGGCCATCCTCCGGCGAGCCGCTCCCATCACTCCAGCATCCCACCCGGCTCGCCGACCTGCACATAATCTCCGCCTCCTCACCCTGATCCATTTCCGCCCCTCCACTTCCCCCAAATCACCCTCTGCAACTCCACCGAACAAACCCATCTCCCGACCCACAGTCCGACCTAGGGCAGCCCTTAGGCTCCGCCCCGCCGCCTGCACACCCCCCGACCACCTTCGCTGTGCCACGGCGAAGGTCCTCCGCGTTTCTGATTGGGCCGAGAGGCCGTTTTTCTGTGGGCAGGTACCTGCGCTCGTCGCCGCCATTGTTGAAGCGAAGCAGCTTCTCCACCTGCTGCCCCAGGTGCGCCACGCCCAGGTTACGCTCCCAGACAGTGCAAGGCGCCTTCGCGAAGTACCAGGCTGCAGTCGAGTCGAAGCCCTCGCGCGAAGGTCTCGCGTAATGCTGCGATTACCAGCTGCTTCCTCCGCGCAGGCGCGAAATTGGGGTGGGACATTTAGTCCCACCTCGGAAGGCTCTGAAGGAGCGCAGCGGTATAAAGCAAAAAAGTGCTGGAGGCTTATTGCCTCAGCACACGGGGTGAGGTCCCCTTCACCCGCCCGGTTACCCGGTCTCGTCCGCGCTCACGCCCCGCGGACCTGGCCCGGACCCGACTTAGACTGACCTGCACTCCTCGCCCACCACGCACGCCGGTGGGCCTGGACCCGGGCGCGACCCATACCCGGCTACCCGGCAGCTCTGGGAGAGCTATCCTATGAGCGGATTCTGTGAGAGAGAGACGCGGGGGAGGGTAGAGATAGGTTTTGCCCCTCTCTGATCAAGCTGTGTAAGTGTGCAGGCACAGGTGAAGAAGAACCGTGGAAGAAGACGAAGGCTGAAGGAAGGAGGATCACCGAGCGGCACTATAGCAGCGGCGGTTTAAGTCGTCTGATTGGAAAATCAGACGACGTCCTGAAGGCAAGGAAGGAGAAGGAAGGCGAGGCAGAGGAGAACACAGAGAGACAAGCAGAAAGAGCTGAAAGAAGAAGGAGAACGCAGAGAGGCCAAGAAAAGAAAGAAAGAAGAAGAAAAAGAGCACGAGAAGAAGATCTGAAGAAAGGAAAAGAAGAAAGAAAGAAGAAGAAGAAGAACAGGACCGCTCTGCAGAAGAAAGGAAAAGAAAGAAAGAAGAAGAAGAAGAACAGGACCGCTCCGCAGAAGAAAGGAAAAGAAGAAAAAGAAGAAGAACAAAAGAAGAGAGCAGAAGATCTGAGAAGGAAGAAGAGGAGAAGCAAAGAGAAAAGAAGAAAAGCCAACAAATTCTCTCTCTCTCTCTTTCTTTATTTTTGTAAAAGAAACTTGTACCCCTAGAATACAACTTGCTCCCTGAGTTCGACCTCGGGAACTCTTTATTTCCGAGTAACAAATTGTATTAAACTGGTAATCACCTCCCTCTATACTATACTACGACGAAATAATAAAACTATAGAGGAAGGTAGCCCACCAGAAAGTCAAACCGGATTTCTGTGGAGGTTCGAATCGACGTGAAGCGCAGAAGAACTTTGAGAGAAAGCATGAGAGCTCTTTTTCTAGATGGATTTCTCTTTGAAAGTGTGTTTTGAAATGAGGGGTGTGGAGCCGTATTTATAGGTGAAAACGGAGCATTTTTGGAATGTTAGAAAAAATCAGTCGAACCAAATTGGTCGATCAATTTTCATTTTGATCGATCAATTTACTTAATTGATCAATCAATTGCTGATTGATCAAATATTTAATTGGTCGATCAATTGCAAGAAAATCAGATTTAACCATTAGGCTAATTTGGTCGATCAATATTCTTATTTTGATTGATTAATTGATTTGATAGATTAATTCTAATATTTCGGTCGATCAATACTATCTAGATGTTTATTTTATGATTTAGAAAGGTTTTTCTTTAATCCTAAGGTTCCTTACAGTAATTCTAAACTCAAGAAATATAAAAAAATTACATTGACTAAAGATAATCTTTACTTTGATTCACACGGAGAATAATTATCCTGATTTGTGTGAGCATGATCTTGAAGGATTAGTTCACAATAAAACATAATTTTATTTCATCAAAATAGAGGTACTTACATTCTCCCCCTTTTTTATGATAACAAAATTACAATTATGCATGCAAGAAAAATAAATAATCACTTTATAATTACTCACTCTATCATCATGCATATTTTATATTTCTCTCCCATTTTGTTATCAACAAAAAGATATATCTCAGGTGACTTGTTATTAATCATGCTTAAACAAGTAAAATTCTAAGAATGAAATTTACATTTTTCTCCCCCTTTTTCAAGTAATATTCTATTAAGCATGATGTCAAATTTATCATATGAAAATTATCAATTTCAAGATAAGGAGATGATGAAATTCATGATAGTCTAACAGAATGACTATATCAAAATAAAATGAAGTGTTGAGTAAGAGTTGTACAATCCAACATAGATAAATATGTTATCTACATGATACTAAGAAAGTGATCTTAATTCTCCATCTCAAACAATGATCTCTTATCAAGGTTTGATTTCTTCATTCTTCTCCCCCTATCACGTTGCTATCCTAATTTAATTAATTCAATACTTAGTCAATTTTATATTAAAAACTTATTTATAACTAAGCAGGTAATAAAGATTTAGTTTTGGGAATCATACCTGCTAAGGTATAAGGAGTTATACCTAATAGCAGTAGCCAGGTTGAGGGAGTCTCCACTAAAAATCTGGCATCCATTGACATTGTTGGTTCCACCATCTTTCATAGCTAAATTGATGACTATTGGCTTGTTGAAGGTTGCCACTCCAATTGTGATTTTCATGTCGATCTTTCCCATAACCTGCAATACAATTTTCCATAAATTTTTTCGATACCCATATTCTTTTAGGTTCGTGGCTATTAATTCCTTTCAAGTTAAAGGGTCCATTGAACTCTCCTCTCTTGGCCTTTTGATTTAAAAATGCATGCCTAATCTTCATTTGAATTTTCTTTTTAATGTCACATTTTTCTACATATGTTGTAGTAGAATATTTGAGGTCACTAAGTGTGTCTTTAAAGTGTATATATTGTTCCTTGAGATCTTCCATTTTCTCATAGAACTCTACATTCACAACTCTTATTTCATCTTTTCCTCCTTTTTTATTTTCTAAATCTAAAGATAAACCATATTTTTCATTTTCGAAACTTAAGCACTTATCCTTAAGTTCCTTATTTTCCATGTATAATTTTTTAGCCAATTTATATAAATCATGATATGCATCTAATAATTTATCTAAAGTAAGGTCAGTGTTTACCTCTTCTTTGCTTGATTATGTTGGTGTGATGAGACATAGATGAATAACTCCATCTTCGTGGCTTTGTTTTTCACTATCTGATTTCAAACTTGGGTTGGAATAATCCCATGTTACTTCTTCGTCAGTGCTTTCTTCGTGCATGATAGAGAGTTGGTCTCATATCTCATATCTCATTTGCACTTTTGCATGAAGCAATTTTTTCAAATTCCTCTCTTGTTAATGCACAAAATAGTGCATTCATGGCTTTGACATTATTTGTCGCTTTCTTCTTCTCTTCCTTCGTTAGCTCTTTTCTTCTTCCTTCTTTAGCATATATTTGGACTTGATGATATGCCAAATCTAAAAGTCCATTGCTTCAAGAAAAATTTGCATTCTTCTTTTCCAATAATCATAATATGATCCATCAAATAGTGGTGGTTGGAAAAATAATTTTTCCTCCATAAAACTTGTTGCGGCCATGTGAAGGTGAGGTGTGACGTCTCCTTCACGATTAGGCTCTGATTCCAAATGAGAGGGTGCCTGTGGATCTTACTTGGCCACAAACACAAGATCAAGTATGATATCGATTATAATAAAAATATGGCACAACAACAATCCTACAATATACGCAAAGATTTATAGTGGAAACCCAAATCGGGTAAAAACCACTTCCTAAGCCTCTCAGCTTAGGACTTTCTCAACTAGTCAAGCCTAGTCAATCCACTATCGTACCACTTGAATGAGGGTGGCACAAACTTTTACAATGATCCCTTCTCTTACTAACCTGAAGAGAAGCACAACAACAATGAATTTCTCCCAACAGCTTGAGATCCCTAATCAAAGCAACAAGTAATAAAATAATATAATCCTATGGAACCTCAAGGATTTCAAATAGGATTTCTGTAGAGGTTCGAATCGACGTGCTTTGGAGAGCGTAAAAATAGAAGCACAGAAGCACTTTGAGAGAAAGCTCAAGATCTCTTTTTCTAGATGGATTTCTCTTTGAAAGTGTGTTTTGAAATGAGGGTTGTGGAGCCCTATTTATAAGTAAAAACAGAGCATTTTTGGAAAGTTAGAAAGAATCAGTCGAACCAAATTGGTCGATCAATTTACATAATTGGTCGATCAATTTTCATTTTGATCGATCAATTTACTTAATAGGTCGATCAATTGTTGATCGATCAAATATTTAATTGGTCGATCAATTGCAAGAAAATCAGATTTGACCGTTAAGGTAATTTGGTCGATCAATATTCTTATTTTGATCGATCAATTGATTTGATCGATCAATTCTAATATTTTGGTTGATCAATACTATCTAGATGTTTATTTTATGATTTAGAAAGGTTTGTCTTTAATCCTGAGGTTCTTTACAGTAATTTTAGACTCAAGAAATATAAAAAAATTACATTGTCTAAACATAATCTTCACTTTGATCCTCACAGAGGATAATTGACTTGATTTGTGCGAGCGTGATCCTTAAATATTAGTTCACAATGAAACATAATTTTGTTTCATCAAAATAGAGGTACTTCCATGGAGGTCTTCTCTGGTTCTTGTTTTTGGTGGTAGAAGCCTGAGCTTGCCTCTTTTGACCTAAATCAAATTACCAATCTGGACCTAGTAAGGAAGATCAAATGAGCATGATTTTGCAAGCCCTGGTTGACATCCAGAAGACCAATACGGTTATGCAGAAGCAGCACAAAGATGAGATCACAAAGGTTCAAAATCAGCTTGCATAGATGGTGTGGACTCGCCAGCCTAGTGCTCTTTCTTCCCAACCTCTGCCAAATCCAAACAGTGTGCCGACCCAAAAACACGTGGTGAATCAAATCCAGGGTCAATCGTGCTAGACTCAGCCAGGCCCATCAACTCACACCTGCATGTTTGGAGCATCCACCTTAGCTGATCCGAATCATGCCATGACTTATCCTATTGTTCAGCAACAGGGTCCAATTCTCTCTCCTCCACCTCCGCATCATGATTGCGCTCTGATTAATGTTGTTGGCATGAGAAAAGATCACAAGACTAGACCCCAAGGCCCATCTCCCAAATCTCACCCAACACATGATCAACACAATAAGGTCGAGGACAAAACCAAAAGGTGGAAACAGAAACCCATCCCCCAAGATGGCCAATCCATTCCCCTACCTGAAATCTTATCCCACCTCCACATTAGAGGATTGTCGAAATCTGACATAACGGGACCATTGAGGAATGCACAAGTCACTATCCTGTTACTAGATATCCTCACTCTCAACTCCACCTTGCCTAACTTATCCAAAAAAGAGGTAAAGGAACCCTCACAAGGGAAGGTAGTACTGTCTGAAAATGTGAGTGCCATAATCCAAAACAGTCTACCTCCTAAGAAATCTGATCCAAGTACCCCATTGATCCCGTGCAATATCGGTGGTACAAATTTCAAGCGGGTTGTATTGGATCTTGGCACTTCAGTCAACCTAATCCGAACTGCCCTATTTGAGAAACTACAAATAGGACAGCTAAAACCCACTGACGTTACTCTACAATTAGCTGACCGAACCGTAATCACCCCAATTTGGCTGGTAGAGGATGTGGTAATTAGAGTCAAGGATTTTAGCTACCTAGCTGATTTCCTAGTTCTTGACATGGATGCACCACAACAAATACATGATATGCCCTTGGTTTTGGGGAGACCCTTCTTAGCTACTGCAGGAGCCATAATCAATTGTGAATTAAGGCACATGATAATTGCTTCTTGAGATAAGCAAACTGAGATCAATACTTTTTAGGCATCATCTAAAGGAAAAGGAAAATGCTCGGCAAAACAACTAGGTTTGATTCAGGATCTCATGACCATTTCGGTAGTAGAAAACCTAGAACCAGAACTGGAAGTTTTCTGCATGACGAAGGATCTCAATTTAGCCAAGCATGATTCTAGCAAATTGAGAGTATTGGAGGCTTTCTCCTTTGATCTTGAGGACATACACATGGATTTTCGGGAATAGGTTGACATTCGACGGGATTCAAAGTTATATTCCATGGATCTAGAGACATTTTATTATGATGATTGTTTTGAGGATCTTCGAAAATCGGGCATGGTAGATACCAAGAGTGACCACAACCCAGAGTATGAATCCTTTATAGATTTGGAGTTGGATGATCCAAAAGGCACTCTCTAGATATTTACTTTTGTTTAGGATGAGAATGATAGAGAAGATTCATTAGAAGACCCAATCTTTGAGTCATTTCTTGAGGAATTGATCTTACACCCATTAGAAAAGAATCAAGATGACTCATTGGGTAATGATCCATTGGGTCACTATTACTAGGGTTTCGTCGAGTGTTAAGAAATATATGCGTTGTAGTATAATCAACAAAATCTCGCAACATTTAAATTTATAAACTTAGATCCTAAAGGGAGTCTGAGGTTGTTTACAGGGAGCAAATTTGGAACTTACACATTAATCTTCATTTAAAATAGATGAGCACAATAAATTAAGCATCAAAATAAATATTCATTGAATACAATTTGTCAGATTGTAATTCAAATGATGATGAGATAAAAAGAATAAAGAGGATCTAAAAAGTGATGATTTAGATCACCAATTAGATCCTCTAATTAAGCATACATCTCATTTTCAAGTTATTCAAATAATCAATACCTTCAATTGATTTAATCAAGTGTTAACTTAGTGCTTAAATAATGCAACAGTGCTCAGAATCAACTTATATCAGATGAAAAGAGTATAGCATCAGACGACTTAAGTGAGTACAAGCACAAGGCTCTTCAGAGAGCCTTCTCCTTTTTCTTCTTCTACAAAGCCTCTCCTTCCTTAAGCATAGAGCATAGCCTTTCTCTTTCAGAGGCTAAGTGTCGCACAGGGGCACAAGGATAACGTAGCAAAACCCTCACCCCTCTCTCTCAGAAATCTCTCCCCTCTTCTCTCTCGAAAACTCAATGTAATCGGGCATTTAATAGGGTTAACGGGTCGTGAACAGGGACCAGGCTTGCAGGCATGCGGTCACAAGCGAGGTGTGCTTAATAAGGTGAAGTGAGGTCTAACCCCCGGTGACTTGGGCGATAAGGCCGTTTCACAAAATCCTTATATGCGTTGCTAAGGGTTTGGCAATTGACGATGTGGGACTAAATGTCCTAGCCTTCTTCATGTAGTAGCAGGATCACTTCTCCTCACAATTGGTTGTTGATGCTACTGCTATGTCTCAATTGGCACTCCAATTGGGTTTGTGATTTACTTTCGCAGTGCCTGGGAGAAGTGGCAGGGTGTATGACAGCCTGTTGACGTATTCTTGATCGTGCTTTAACAGTTAATTACGTCGTAGTATAGGCGATCAAGTGTCATCAACAAATAAAAGTTTTATTACTCGAAAACCTAAGTATCCGAGGTCGAACACAGGGAGCAAATGGAATTTATTACTAATCTCAAGAATGTAATTGAACACTTAAATTACTCAAAACTTAATTCAAATATAAATGCATGAGTTTGAAGATTAATTGTGGCAAAAAGAAGAAATTGGACGTCTGATCATGGGATCATATGTCTTAAAAATGTGTTTCCCTCTTATTTTTCTTCTTCTGATTTTCTTCCTTTCTTCTTCTTTGAGCTTCTTCTTTCTTTTCTGCAATGCCTTGCTTCCTTCTTCCTATTTTCTTCTGCAGTTAGTTTCTCTCTATGGGTCTTCTTCTTCCTTGGCTCTGCTTCCTTACTTGGTTCTATTTGCCTTCAGTTCCTCTTCTTCTTCTTCTTCAGTTCTTCTTCTCTTTTTCCTTCGCCTCTTCCTTTTCTTCTCTTTTTCCTCTGCGAAGGCTTCCTTCCTTTTGCTTCTTCTCCTTAGCGACTAAGTGTTGGCTTCTTCCTTATTCCTTCCTTCCCTGCACAAACCACAGCAAAGCAAAACCTAACCCTCTACCCACACCCACGCATCTCTCTCTCTGTGTGTAAACCACACTCTTCAGCACGCTCTCCCAAAGCTGGGTAAACAGGTCAGATCTTGCGCCCGGGTCCAGGAGCACCGGCGTGAGGGTGGTGCGCGAGGAGTGCTTAGGGTAGTGTCGAGTCAGGTCGCCAGATCCGTGTGGTGAAATCACGGACGAGGCAGTGAGATAGGTGAGGGACCTCACCCCAAGTACGTTCGGTGGCAATCGGTTGATATGACAAAATCAATATAAATCACTCCAGCACTTTGTGAGTTAACGATGTGGGACTAATACCCACTGCCTTCTCTTGCGTGCTCCCGCAGGAGTCCATCCTTCAATTGCCACAGCTGCGGACTTTACAGTGCCTCTTGCTGGAGCAGAAGTTTTCGCAATACCTCCCTGAGTCAGCTGCTCCTGGAGCCCTGCAGTCCTGAGGCGTGGAGCTTCCTCGAGTTGCCGTTAATGGTGGCAGGGGTGTGAAATCTGTCAGACACGAAAAGAGCCTCGCGACTTAATCAGATCACGGCGAAGGTGAAGAGCTAGGTGGCAGGCCGCGGGGTGGCCTAGGCATGCGTGCCAAGGTCGCTCTGTGGTCGGATGGATGGGTGTGTTCGGGGGACTGTTGTGTAGGTGTAGAGGGACTATGGACGGGAGAAGGTTACTCAGTGAGGTGAGGAAGAGGTTATGCGATGGTCGGCGAGGCATGTGGGGCTGCGGAGCGATGGGAGCGTCTCGTCGGAGGGTGGCCGGAGATGAGGAAGGTGATGGTGAACAGCGGCGGTCGAGGGATGTTTGATGAAATAAAATGAGGGAGATGAAAGAGGGGATAGAGAAGAATAGTTTTAACCTAACTAAAGGGAGGAAGGGGACGAGGAGGTGGACGGCAGTACCTGCTGTCGCCGGAGAAGAAGATGTCCAGTGGGGGAAGACGGTGGTGACGACGAGGCTAGGGCAGCTCGCGCAGGTGTTGCGCGACGCGGAGGATGATGAGGAAGATGGCTTTGCCACTGGTTTTGTGGCAGAGCGACGAGGAAGAGGAGGGGGCTCGCTGGAGCTCGCTGGACCCCTTGGCCAGAGCAGAAGGAGATGAATTTGAGGTGGAATCCCAGCCAAGTCGAGCTGAGGAGGTGCGGCCGGAGTTAGGGTTTAATTTATAGGTGCTGGCCATGCTTCTGGTGCGTGGAGGGCACGTCTTCTGCCACCGACGTCTCGCCGGAGATGGAAGGTGATTAGATACCCAAATCTCTCGTGCGTTCGCACGAGAGATTGGGTGCAAATCAGTGGTTGTGATTGGGCTCAGATGGAAGGGGATTCCTTAGAGAATCTCCCTTCCAATTCTGGAAGGAGATCTCTGAGGGATCAGAGAGTATCCCATCTGTCTTCTTCGTCGGAGAAGGATTCCTCCCCAATAATGATGGAGGGACCTAATTGTAAGATTGGTGAGAAAGATAGGGGGGTTTATGTGATGGTTTTCAAAAGATAGGGACCAAAATGTGATTGGGTGTACTAAATTGCAAAGTAGGTCAAGATGACCTCCCCTTAGGTCCAAATTTTGGTACAAACCTAATTTGGACCTAAGGAATCCAATGGTAAAGTTGGATTTTAGGTTTGACCATATTTGACTGGACATTTTGCGTAAAAACCTAAATTAGGTGAATTAATGGGCTAGGACCCTATTCTAGGTCAAACTAAGTTCCAAAGGCCAAATTGAATGTTCTAAGCCCTAGGGGATATTTTTCCATGATTTTTAGAGGGTTTACTTGATTTTTATCCTGACCGAAACCTTGTTGAATTAAGCGGGACTGTTTTAGGGTTACAAGATGTCATTTAATTCCTGGATGGCACATGAACCTATTTCTAATTGAATCAACCCACTTTTTATCTCATTTAGACCATTTGACCTATGCTCTGTCTCTGATAAATCCCATTTATGTACTGCAATGGTGAAATTGCAGTTTTAACCTTTATTTCAAGTTTTCTTCTTAGAACACTTATTCCTCCAATTAAGCCCTCTTCTAAGTCATGTAGGAGCTTTTATTCTCTTTATTAGGTTAAAATGGGCTAGTTATGGCTCATGATGAGGCTCTCATCACAGCCGAAGTGAGGCGAACGACGTTAGAGATGACGAAGGTAGCGGCGGAGGTCTGGTGACAACCTGAAACAAGAAATAAGGCCTTACGGCCGCGTCAAAAGCATTCAAAAGGATCACCAAGTGATGGCGAAGGTGGTGGTCATGTTTGCATAGCGTGGGACTGAGTATGGCGATCAAGGGAACTCATGGGGTGGTGCGGTGGAGCTCGAGGTTGGTGGGGCATTTGGTGATCCATTCCCCTTAATTTATTGAGGGGTTTTGGTCAGTGGGGCACGATGGAGCTTTTGGGACCAGTGGCGTGGCGTGCGGTGGGTTGTGGAGGGCGGTTGGCCTCGCCGAAGCTCAGTCGGTCGTGGAGAAGACAGAGGGTGAATGGCAACATCGATGGTTGAAATAAAAAAAGAAAGGGATAGGGAGATTTAGGAGAAGAAGAGGGAGATGCTAGACCTAATTGTAGAATGAAGGGGCATGAGATTTCTACGCCGGTGTGATGCCCAGATGTGGAGAAGACAAAGTCTCCGATGGGGGAGAACGACGAGGATGAAGTAGGGTGGCTCCTGCTAGTATTGCAAGAAGCGGAGGAAGGAGGGAAGATGTTTCCCTCTGCCTATGGTATGTGGCAGAGGGTGAAGATGGAGGTTGCAGGAGCTCGCCGGAGCTATGGTTGGAGGTGGCCAGAGAGGGAAATTTGTGAAGAAATGTAGCATGAACCGATCTAAGGAGTTAGGCTTGAGGATTAGGAGCTTTTATAGAGCTCTAGATCGAGCTCTAGATCAGGAAACAAGCCTAATTGGCTTGCTTAGGAATCATGAAGCACCCACAGATCTCGTGGGTTCGCTAGGTCAATCGATGTGATTTGGGATCCAAGATTGGCCCCAATCAATTCTCTATGGTGTGAACATCAATCCCACCAAATTTGGTGGGATTTGATGATGATTTGAGTAGGATTTGGCTTGGTCAAAGTCTGCCTGGAGGTCGGTTGACCTCCAATGGAGGCAGGAACCCTTTCGTGAAGAAGATAACAAAGTTAGGGACCAATCTACAAGCATTTTAAAAGCTGAGGGGCTAATTGAGAGAGAAAGATTATGACTGGACTAAAATGCAAACTAGGTCAAGATGAATTTTGATTGGGCTCAAATTTTGATACTAACCTAATTTGGATCCAAAGAATCTGATGGTTTAGTTGGATTTGAGTTTTGACCAAGTTTAACTGGGTAATCTACACAAAAACCTAAATTAGGGCAGAATTGTGTCTGTGACTCTATTTAAGGTTAAAATGGTTTCCAAAGATCAAATCAATGATACCAAACCTCATGGAATATTTTTCTATGAATTTTAGAAGATTTAGATGAATTTAGCCTGACTAAAAACTCAGTAATTCAAGAGTGTCTGAAATTAGGGTTTTAGGTTATGAATCAGTTCTCAAAGTGCGTGAAACCCTGTTTCTGTCTACATGGACCCTCTTATTAGCCTTTAATGCTCATTAGACGTTAGATTAATCCCTGGGAAACCTTGTGATTACTCTGCATTGATGATATGATGTTAAAACTGCATAGTTAACCCTATTTTAGTATTTTACTCTCATAATGGATATGTAAGGAATTATGATTCTCAAGCGATTATGTGGGAGTTTTTGTCAATTAATCTTGACTAATTAGAGCTAGTTATGGCTCATGATGATGTTATCATCACACCCCCATGCCTAACTTTTGCTAGTCCCTTAGCAAAATCTTATGGAAACAACTAGATTCCTAGACCATGCATTGAAGTTTAGATGCCTGATTTGATCTACTCTTTTAGAAATTAGGTCAAATGCCAACAATAGGCCTAGAGATATTCATGTATTAATCAACATCCAGACCTGACCAGCTTTAGTTTGAGTCTACCGTGAAGGTTTCCAAGGCTCGCAAAAACTACCCAGAGGTTCGTTGAACCCAGCAATTAAAGCACCTATGTGTAGACGTAACATGTCTAGGTTTAGTTTACTAGTGCATTTTTTTGCAAGAGAAAGATAGAAGGATTTTTATTTATAGATTTTTCTCTCTTTTTCTTCATAAATTTCCCTAGATCCAGCCTCGAATTGGCTCTAAACATGGTCTATATCGGATTCCTTGTCCCCATCATCAATCCTCGAAGGGTCCTTGGCTTTCGATGCTTCAGGATAGCACCGCCCATGGTAACCCCCAGAACTCCTCGCTTTTGACACTTTGAGATAGTGTCGCCCATGGTATTTTGTAGCTAAATTCAAGCCCTGGCAATCAACATTTTTGGGATAATCCCACCCATGGTACCTGAACTAGCACAAGGTGCTTACATGCCCCTGGTAGGATATTTAGATATCCTAGGAGATAAGCACAGAGGAGACGATATGTTATTACGTATCTTCGAGGGGAATTTCCCACCTCTCCACACTGGGAGCTTGTCCAATCAACTTATGTTGTCAAGCTACTCCTAAGCTAGATCTTTGAGATGTTTTTTTTAGAATAGAATACTTTTGACATGATTTTCTTTATTAAATGCATTGAACCAGACTTAGTGTGTGATTTTGGGTGCTTTGGTTAACAAGTCCCGTAAGCCAAAGGGCAAGCAATGGGGTCGAATAATCTCTAAGCCTTAGACCTACTACATCAGCTTCGCATTTTCCTCAACCTCTTGAGGACTAATCTGGATCTTAAAGGATACGTGAATGTTTAAGCCCTAAAAAAAGCCCAAGAGCCTAAGATCAACACTCATACTAATCTCCTTGTCTCTTTGTTTTCAGGTTTTTAATTTGCCTTTTTATTACGTCTAGAACTTAAGTATATTCTATAATCAAGTGTTATGACTATCATTTTTGTTCTTAATTTTTCCTCCTTTTTGACATTTTGAATATTTCTCCTCTAGAAAAATTTGCAATGGAGTTCACAAAATTTCCTCCCCTTCCTCCAATTCTTTTTTTTCTTTTTCTCATTTTTTTAAAGTTTTGAATATGTATTTTTCTGTAAGAACCCCTCAGAGAATTGAATTTCCATATGTTTGCACTTCAACACCCCCCATGCCTAAGTTTTGCAATGTCCTCATTGGAAACCAAGAGGGTACAAATTCAGTTTGGTTCAAGGATTAGAATAGGATTAACGGGTAGGTGAACGGGTCAGGATGACTGTTATGGACGATTTCAAGATTTGATACAAGTACCAAAGGTGGAGTCGGCTGTTCTAAAGTTGAACCTAATAGTGCAATAAGAGTGTAGCTTAAAAGATGATCAGAAGGGTCTCAGATTTTTGAATGACGGGTTGCCTCTCGTTAAGTGCTAAATTCAATGCCTTTAGCCAAGTAGAAGGTGGTCAAGGAGGAGGGGTGGTCAAATCAAAGGAATTTTGTAGAATAAGCACCTTGATCAAAAGCCAGGTTGATCCAACTAGGTGCTTGCTCAGATTGACAGGCTGATGATGCAGCCCAAACCCAATCAGTCTGGTGGGTTGATGGATATGAATCAATAGATACGAAGCCGACCAGATACTTTGTTACTCAAATAGATATGGAAATAAAAATCTAGGGTTTGGCTGAGTCAGTGATGAGAGCCTCATCATGAGCCCTAACTAGCTTATTTTTACCTAAGAAAGAGAATAAGAGCTCCTACATAACCTAGAGAAGGGCATAATTAAAGGAATAAGTGTTCTGAGAAGAAAACATGAAATAAAGGTTAAAACTGTACTTTCACCATTGCAGAGCATAAATGAGATTTCTCAGAGGAAAAACATAGGTCAAGTGGTCTGAATAAGATAAAAAGTGGGTTGGTTCAGTCAGAAATGGGTTATTGTGCAATCCAAGAATTAAATGACATTCTGTAACCCTAAAATAGACCTGCTTAATTCAAAAAGGTTTTGGTTAGAATAAAAATGAACTAAACCCTCTAAAATTCATGGAAAAATATTCCCTAGGGTTTAGAACCTTCAATTCGGTCTTTGGAACCTATTTTGACCTAGATTGGGGTCCAAGCTCATTAATTGACCTAATTTGAATTTTTGTACAAAATGTCTAGTCAAACGTGGTCAAACCTAAAATCCAACTTCACCATTGGATTCCTTAGGTCCAAATTAGGTTTGTAGCAAAATTTGGATCTAAGGGGAGGTCATCTTGACCAACTTTGCAAAATAGTACACCCAATTACATTTTGACCCCTATCTTTTGAAAACCCTTACGCAAACCCCCCTAACTTCTTGCCTCTCTTACAAACAAGTCCCTCCGCCATTAATGGGGAGAAATCCTACTCCGGTGAGGAGTGTAGGGGGAGTATTCCCTGATTCCTCAGAGATCTCCTCCCAGATTTGGAAGGGAGATTCTCTGAGGAATTCCCTTCCATCTGAGCGTGGTCCTAATCTCTGGTTCACACCTAATCTCTCGTGCGAACGCACGAGAGATTTGGGTATCCCACGGATTTCCTACTCCGGCGAGGACTCTTGCACCTGGAAGCTTGTCTTCCAAGCACAAGAGCCCCTGCCAGTGCCTATAAAATGACCACCACCTCCGACCGCATCTCTTCAGCTCGACTTGGCCAGAGATCCACCCCAATTTCATCTTCTTCTCCTCCGATCAGGAAGTCCAGCAAGCTCCGGTGAGCCCCCTCTTCTTTCTCGTCACTCTGCCACCATACTAGTGGCAAAGCCGCCCTCACCATCTTCCTCCGCATCGCGCAACACCCGCGCGAGCACCTCTAGCCCCATCGTTGTCGCCGTCTCCCTCCACTGGACACTGTCTTCTCCGACGACAGCAGGTATAGCCAACCACCAACTCTCCCCTTTCGTCCACTTAGTTAGGTTAGACTTACTCCTCTCTATCCCCTCTTCAATTCCCCTCTGTCTATTTTCCCTTTTCGACCCCTCGCAGCCACTGTCCACTGCCATCTTCTCCATCTCCGGCCACCCACCGGCGAGGCGCCTCCACCTCTCTACACCTCCACATGCCTCGCCAAACACCTCACCACCTCAGCCATCATCCACTGATCACCTTCCGCCCATCCATCGACCACCAACACCTCCCTAAACATCCCCCAACCAAACCCATAAGCACGACCATAGGGTGACCTAGGAACGCACGCCTAGGTCACCTCACGGCCTGCCACCTACCGTCCCACCTTCGCCTTGACACGATGAAGCTTCCCATGTGTTTTAATGGGGTTGGAAGGCCATGTTTGTGTGTGTTAGTTCTGAGCACCTGCCGCCATTGAAGCACACAACAAGAAGGTCGCGAGCTTCATCCCAGGTTGCTGCGATCCATGCAAGCTAGCCCAGGTGACGTGCCTTCGTGCGTGTGTGTTAAGAGGTGTCGTTATAGTTGCACTTGATACGCCGGTTTTAAAAGAAGTGAACGGAGGTGAGTCCGAGTGTCGATCTCAGGGAGGCGTGGAAACCGGATTTTGTTTACCACTTGTTGTCACGAAAAAGGCAGAGTTTTGCTTGCGAAAGAGACAGTTTTGAAAAGCGAGAGATAGAGAGAGTTTAGGGTTAGAAAGCTCTTGGTTTTGATCATGCACTTTAAACAGAAATTAAAAAGGCAACTAAATGGAAAATAATTTCATTAAACATGCATTCATAGTTCATGGTTTACAATATTAAATACATGCTTCAACAAAAGTAAATGAAAGCTTAAAAGGGAGAGAGAGAGGTAGAGAGAGAGTGGAGAGCGACGAGGCAGCCACGGCGGTGGAGGAGGCTCCGTCGGCGGCTCGTCGTCTCCGGCGATTACAAGAGTGCCTAAGACTAGCTAGGAGAGGAGTGGAGTAGTTGCAAGTGGGAGAGCATGCCTTGAATGGTGGTAGAAGGGGGTTTAAATAGAGTTAAGGGCTTCCTAAAAGAAGAATGTGCTTTAGCGACATCCAGAACGTCGCTAAAACCGCTTCCATATACGTCGGTGAAGGTCTGCTGCCGCCGGTCAGCCGCCCGCCCCTTTCTCTCTTCAGGCGCGATCCGTGGACGTCGAACGAGAGCCGTCCGATTGATGATCGGACGGCTGAGATCCTCCCGCGCCTGCGCTAGGATCGCGCTTCGGGCGTGCGTGCGCGCGCGCGTTTCCGCCCGGCGTGCGCGCGCGCGTGGGAGGTGGGGCGCTGTCGTCGCGCCGCGTGGCGCGATCCTAGCCGCTCGCTTCTGATCGCGCGGCTCAATTTTGCCGCGCCCTTCGCCCGCAGACGATTTTTGCTCCGCGCGACTCGAACGCGCGTCGCCGCAACGCGGGCGTGCGCGCTAACCGTTGCGCCACGCCCGCGCTTTGTCGCGGCGACCGCGGGCGAGCGCGCGGATCTCGGCCGTTCGATCGAAGATCAACGGCCGAGATGCGTCCTTGGCTGGCTTGGGGGCGTGCGGGCGGCGGGGGCGGGGCGACGTGGCGCGTTCTAGGCCGTTGATCTCCAGATCAACGGTCAGGATTTCTTGGGCCCATTGTGGGAGCTCCGGATGTCGGATTTGGCCGATTTTGAGTCCGTTAGACTCCGTTCGTCGTCCTGAATCCATCCGTGCGGTCCGATTGCTCATCTGAGGCCTGCTTTGACAAATGCTTTACACAAATGGCCATTAATACAGTTTATAAGCAATCTTGGTACTTGATGCATGCAATGCTCCTATTCTACTTTATGTTGTGCCTTTTATTCTAAAGATGGGCCATATTCAACCTAATTACTACCCCCTTGCGTGGTGTTATCATACCCCCATGCTTACTCCTTGCTAGTCCCTAGCAAGGTTTATTCTAGCCTTTATTTCTTTGGCGAATTCAAGAAGTAATTGCTTAGGCACTTCGTTACTTGTTAATAAGAGGAACTATACGAAGATCTTAATCTACAAAGACTAAGCAGCGCCCGGGTGTCTGCCAAAATACGAATCGCCCGAATCCTTGCTTTGTATATATAACTATACTTATGTATACGTATATATCTATATATGTCTTTTTAGAATTTTTAGAATTCAGTGTGGGTTGGTAACTTTTTACGGCTACCCAACCCACCCAAAACTCGGTCAAAACCCTAAGTGCTAAGCATCTTGGTGTGAATGTTGTGATAGACTTAACGGTAATTGAGACAGACTTCGAGTTTCTACGCCTCTAGGTGACCGGAAAAGAAAATAAATTTTTGCCTGAAGGTGTATTTGTTCGATTGGTAGCTTTCTCCCTGCGTTCATTTTACTTGGGGTCAACACAAGGATTTTCCAGTGTATATCTCCCCGGCTTGTACTACTTCCCCGCTTCTTCCTTAGGTGTTTTTGGTCTTCTTTTTTTTGTGCAATTATTGAGCTGGGCTCTGGACAACCGACCAATGGGCTGTTACCCACGATCACTTGCCAGCCATACTTGTGCGGTGAAGTGTGGTTTTTTTTTTTTTTTTTTTTTTTTTTTACGTAGGTGGCTTCCCTAATCTCAAATGTACCTAGAGGCAGTGAAAAAGAAATGGCCTGTGGCTGGGTTCTGGACAACCTGCCAATGGGCTGTTACCCACGACAACTTGCCAGCCATACCACCCTAGAGAGTTCATTAGCTACCCAATTTCTGTCAAAATCTCCGAGAAGTGAGTATGTGCAGAAATGTGTGCAGATGCTTAGACTCAAAGTTTTCCTGAGTTAGAGGATGAGTTGATAAGTCGTATACTTATCACCTTATTTATTAGGTGGATTAGAATAGCTTAAAGTTGCAAGGATTCGCCGCTAAATCCATATTTTAATGGACACTAGGGCTGATTAAGCCTGAAGGCCTGAAAAGTCTAAGCGTTTAAGTTCTTTTTGTATTATTTCCCACTATTGACAAGTTTCTAATGCCTAAGTTTTTCTTCCTAAATTCAAATTTTTTTTTTTTTTTTTTTTATTCATTCAGACTGATTAATTAAACTCAGGATTATGCAATTTACCATCCCCCCCATGCTTAAGTTGGACAATGTCCTCATTGGCAGATGCATGGATGCAGAAGGGTTCAAAAAGATAGTACCTGAGTGACGTAAACTTACCAGATCAGTCTGAATCCGCTGGGTTGCCTCCCAGGAAGCGCTGAGTTTAACGCCTCCAGCTGGGCGGTGCCTGGTGTCAGCCCTCAACAAGGGTGACACTCTCCTTGGGGGGTACCTGGGCCAGGAAATGCTTCAATCTTTGACCATTGACTGTAAAGGTGTGCCCGGTATTAAGATCGGCGATTTCGACTGCCCCGTTGGAATAGGGCTTGACCACCCGAAATGGTCCTGTCCATTTGGACCTAAGTTTCCCTGGAAA
Source organism: Thalassia testudinum (assembly GCA_037157565.1). Taxonomy (NCBI): domain Eukaryota; kingdom Viridiplantae; phylum Streptophyta; class Magnoliopsida; order Alismatales; family Hydrocharitaceae; genus Thalassia; species Thalassia testudinum. The sequence goes on along the minus strand of JAZHRO010000056.1, from coordinate 23,122,680 downwards.
GAGTTTCAGGCGTGCATCAAATAGCCAGACTTGTTGGTTTGGCTCAAAGGTTTTCCTATGAATGAGTCGGTCGTGGACGGCTTTCATTTTCTCCTTATATAGCCGACTATTGTCAAAGGCGTCCCGACGAATTTCTTCAAGCTCGGATAATTGAAGAGTCCTTTGCGCACCAGCTAACTGGGGATCCATGTTACATTGCTTAACAGCCCAGTAAGCCCGGTGTTCCAATTCGACAGGGAGATGGCAAGCTTTGCCAAAGACCAAGCGGTAAGGTGACATGCCTATCGGGGTCTTAAAAGCGGTCCTGTATGCCCACAGGGCATCATCAAGTCGTGTGGACCAGTCTTTCCTGTCAGGTCTCACAGTCTTCTGTAAAATGTTCTTGATTTGTCTGTTTGAGACCTCAGTCTGCCCATTTGTTTGTGGATGATACGGGGTGGCAATGCGGTGGTTAACCCCGTATTTTCTAAGTAGGGCACGGAACTGGGAATGGATAAAATGGCTTCCACCATCACTGATCATGGCCTTGGGTATTCCAAAATGGGAAAAGATGTTCTTCTTTACAAAGTCCATGACCGTCTTGTGATCGCATCGTCGGGTGGCAACGGCTTCAATCCATTTGGAAACATAGTCTACCGAGACCAAGATATACTCGAAGCCGTTGGATGGTGGAAAGGGGCCCATAAAATCGATACCCCAAACGTCAAAAATTTCGACAATCAAAATGGGCTGAAGGGGCATCATATCTTTTTTGGTCATTGTCCCTAGTGTTTGGCATCGTGAGCAAGTCTTGGCAAAGATGTGTGCATCCTTGAATAGGGACGGCCAATAAAATCCAGACTGCAAAACTTTTGCAGCTGTTTTCTTGCCAGAGAAATGGCCGCCACATGCTTGGTCATGACAAAAGGAAAGCACACTCTGAACCTCGTCTTCGGGGAGGCACCTCCTGATGATCTGATCAGCACAGAGGCGAAACAGCATGGGATCATCCCAGAAATAGTGCTTGGCCTCAGCCAAGAACCTGTCCCGTTGCTGTTTGGACCAGCTGTGCGGGGTTTGTCCTATAACCAGGTAGTTGACATAGTCAGCATACCATGGCATTTTCTTGTCTTGCACGGCTAGGATGTGTTCATCAGGGAAGGTATCAGATAGAGGTAGGGAGGGTCCAATGTGGTCTGGATGAAGTCTTGACAGGTGGTCAGCCACCACATTTTTCGATCCGGCCTTGTCTTGGATTTCCAGGTCAAATTCCTGCAAAAGCAGGATCCATCTGATGAGCCTGGGTTTTGCATCCTTTTTGGCCAACAGGTGCCGGATGGCTGAATGGTCGGTGTAGATAGTCACGTGGGATCCCAGCAAGTATGATCGGAATTTTTCCAGTCCAAAGACTACAGCAAGCAACTCTTTTTCTGTGACCGTATAATTACGCTGGGCCTCGTCCAACGTTTTGCTCGCGTAGTAGATCACCACGGGCTTCTTGTCTTTCCTTTGTCCCAGGACAGCGCCTATGGCAAAATCTGATGCGTCACACATAATCTCAAAACCCTGGGACCAGTCTGGGGGTTGAAGTACAGGTGCGGTGGAGACTAAGTCCCGGAGGGTATGATAAGCCTGGGTGCAATCAGGAGACATGTGGAAAGTTGCGTCGTTGGCTAGAAGGTCGGTCAAGGGTTTGGAAAGTTTGGAAAAGTCTTTGATGAACCTTCGGTAGAAGCCAACATGTCCTAGAAAAGAGCGAATCTGTCGGACCGAACTAGGTGGAGGAAGTTTGGAAATTAAATCAACCTTAGCTCGATCTACCTCGATGCCCTTATGCGAAACGATGTGTCCGAGGACAATTCCTTCTTGAACCATAAAATGGCTCTTTTCCCAACTTAACACCAAGTTAACCTCGATACATCGTTTCAGGATTTTCTCCAAGTTGCTCAAACAATGGTCGAATGAATTCCCGAATACAGAGAAATCATCCATAAAGACCTCCAAGTATTCACCCACCATTTCTGAAAAAATGGCTAGCATGCAACGCTGGAAGGTTGCGGGTGCGTTGCATAACCTGAACGGCATTCGGCGGAATGCAAACGTGCCATACGGGCAAGTGAATGTGGTCTTTTCCTGATCTTCTGGAGCAATTGCGACTTGGTTATATCCTGAATATCCATCCAGGAAGCAAAAATACTTCTGCCCTGCCAATCTTTCAAGGATTTGGTCAATGAATGGCAAGGGGAAGTGGTCCTTCTTAGTGGCTTCGTTAAGTTTCCTATAATCAATACACACCCGCCATGCGGTGGTGGTGCGGGTGGGAATGGATTCGCCATGATCATTAGTGACAACGGTGAGCCCAGCCTTCTTTGGAACCACTTGAGTGGGGCTCACCCAGGGGCTATCAGAGATAGGGTAGATGATGTCGGCGTCGAGCCACTTGATAATTTCTTTTTTAACGACCTCCCGCATGTTAGGGTTTAACCGTCTCTGTATCTGGCGGGAAGGTCGGGCCCCGTCTTCCAGGTAAATCTTGTGGGTGCAATAGGTGGGGCTAATTCCTCTTAGATCTGAGATGGTCCAACCAATGGCGGCCCGATGTTCTGAAAGAGTTGCAGTCAACCTTAGTTCCTGATCCTTGGTTAGATGGGAATTAATAATCACTGGGAAGGTCTGGCCAGGTCCCAAGAAGACGTACTTGAGATTCTCGGGCAATGGTTTAAGTTCAGGTGCGGGTGGGACCACAGTCGATGGGAATGGAAAGGGCGGTAGTTGATCAACATTGATTTCTTCAAATGGTGTCATGTGATGATACTCAGCCTTACAGAGGTCCATAGGTAATGATGGTGGCGAGTCAGAACTACGGGTTTGGTGGTCTGAGACAGAGTTGAGGGTAAGGCATTCCTCGATTAAAGTTTCCACGGGATCATGTTCCTCAATGTAATCACAATCAAAAGACTTTGTTGCCCGAAAGATATCTAATTGCATTTTCCTGTCTCCGAAGGCGATTTCCATACATCCCGTGTCGCAATCGATGTTTGCTTTAGCCGTGGCTAAGAAAGGTCTGCCTAAGATTATGGGTGCGTTCTGTAATTTTTCAGGGACTTCCATGTCGAGCACCAAAAAGTCGACTGGGAAATAGAAGTCCTTGACCCGTACAATCACGTCCTCGACAACCCCCTTCGGGGTTTTCACTGATCTATCCGCCAGCTGGATGGTGACAGGGGTTGGTGCCAGCTCCCCAAAACCAAATTGGTGGTACAAGGTTGTGGGAATTAGGTTGATAGAAGCACCTAGGTCCAGGAGCGCTCTATCAAATGTCATGTCCCCGATGTTGCAGGAAATCAGGGGTGCTCCTGGGTCAGTTCGTTTGAGTGGAAGGTTGCTTGATATCACGGAACTGGCTTGCTCAGAGAGTACAACCTTCCTAGGTGCTTGAGGTCTCGTCTTACGCTTGGGTGTACAGGCATCCTTTAAGAACTTGGCGTAAGCGGGGATGTGTTTGACAGCTTCTAGAAGCGGAATATTAATCTGTACTTGTTTAAAAATTTCCATCAGCTCCTCAGTTTCCACAGTATTCTTTTTTCTCTTGATTGTTTCCAAGGCCTCAGGATAGGGTGTCTGGATTGGTTCCATGTTTGGGTCCTTGGTTGGTGCTTCTTCTAAGTCGGGTAAAGTCTCGGGGAGAGTCGGCCATTTGGGATCCTGGGTTTTGGTGCCGCTTCTCAAGGTCACCGCATTCGCAGAGGCATTGGGGCCATGGGGTGATCCTTGAGAAGATGAGGATGAAGAGGCGCCAAACCCAGGAGGTGTTTGTGGAGCCGGTTGGACCATATGAGCCTGCCCGGGGTTGCCTTGGAACCCTTGCGAATTGGGGCCTCTGCTAATTATGTTTCGCGGGTTTGGTTGTGGTTGGGAAGGTAGAGATCCTTGCTGTTTACAGTCCAAGAGTTGGCTTAACTGTCCCTTTACCAAGGCCATTTCTTCCTGATGTTTTTGGTTCATGTCAGCCATCATCTTTATTAGGGTGTCCATTTGGTTTTGTGGGGGAGGGGCCGCCCTATTTTGGTTATATTGGGGTCTAACTGGTGGTCCTTGCTGATAGGGGGGCAAGTGTGGCTGTTGGTTTGGCCTAGGCTGGTTTTGGAATTGCGGTAGTTTCTGGTTTGTCCAACCAAAGTTGGGGTGATTACGCCAGCCGGTGTTGTAAGTGTTGGAGAAAGGGTCAGGTTTTGCATATCCTTGGACGGCTTGCACATCTTCTAGAATAGCCGATGTTGATGAAGAAGGAAGGGAGTAATCAAGGGTCGAGGGAGCAAAGGTCCCTCCTTGGAACATGGTTGGGGGTTGTTCCAAGTTTAGTTGGGTGAAGGGTTGGACCAGGTCAACATTATGTGCTCCTTTTGCTAGGGTGAAAGTCGGCAAGGGGTTCCTGGTCTGGTTCAGAAGCTCATCAATCTTTTTATCCACCAATTCCACTCGATCCAATTTTTTGGCAATAATGTCCATGTCAACCATTCCAGAATTTGCTTGCACCTCATAAATCCCACCACGGGGTTGACTGGATCTGTTAAACTGGTTCATGGAGGCATTGTTGAGCGAATTCTCGCTCATAGACTCAAAGAGCTCAAATGCGCTCTCCTCGTCTTTGTTTAGGAAGTTTCCCCCGCATGAGGCATCGACGAAGTTCCGTAGGTTGCTATCCAGACCGTGGTAGAAGATCTGGGCCAATTGCCACCTTGGAACTTCGTGGTGTGGGCATTTCCTCAAAAGTTCATTGAATCTTTCCCACGCCTCATGAAATTGTTCCCCACCCTGGAGTGTGAAGGTAGTGATAGCTCTTCTGAGGGCATTGGTCTTTCCTATGGGGAAGAATTTCTTTAAAAATGCATGCCTCAGTTCCTCCCAGGTGGTGATGGGTCTACCTAGGGTTCTAAGCCAATGAGAAGCCTTGTCTCTTAATGAGAAAGGGAACATCTTGATTAGAACAATATCAAGGCTAATGTTCCTAGGTTTTACTGTTCTTGCTATGCGGTCGAGATCTTCTAGGTGCTGAAAGGGGTCTTCATTTGAGCTTCCATGAAAGTGGCTCTGGATTAGACTTAATACATTAGGTTTTAGCTCAAAATCGTCTCCCCCTTCGGGGATCCTAAGGTGTGGCTCGACTCTAATGGCAGAAGGGTTATAGAAATCACGGAGGGGTCTTGGCTGGTTCTGAAACGGTGGTAAATCAAGTGGTGGTTGTCCTGGTATGTCATTGAAAGGTGGTGGTTGTTCTTGCGGGTTCTGTAACCGTTGTATGGCTTGCATGATGGTGTGGATTTGTCGTTGCTGAAGCCGATGGTTAGCATTGATTTGAGCCTGGACGACAGCCATAGCATCTGGTGGGGGTTGATCTTCAGCCTCATCTACCCTAGGTTCAGCCATGTTTTCAACAGAGTTACGTCGCCTAGATTCCTGCCCCAAAACACACAATTCGGGATGCAGTGAGCGCCTCCCGTGCATACACTAGAGAAGAACTGGAGGGGATGCGGAGGGCGACAGATGCGAGAAATGTGTTTCAATCAAGCACGCAAGCCTAATCCTTATGGTGTATTCCTTAGGAGACCTAGAAATCTCACAAAGGGTGATTAAGTCCGTAAGCACTGGACTTCCCTTCTCAAGGCTAATCTGGCCAGGTTGATTACGAGGGGATTGCAGGGAAGGTTCTTCCTTTGGCTTACGCCTCCGGTTCCATAGACCCCACAACCACGGTCGTTTGACACTGCCCCGCAGCCTAGTCACCAGATTCTACCAAGGGAATGAAAGCCAAGTGCCTAGCGAACAAAACCTCACCTTTTGAGACTTAACTCAGTCCTGCCTAGGGCACGTCTACTCAGTTTTAACGGGTTAGGATAGTGCTTGTGCTTAGGGTAATGTGATGAGGCGTTGATTGGGGTGGTGCCTCTTAATTTTCCACTTTTCAAGGTGTGTGCTTCTACAAAACAAGGTTTTAAAGCAAGAATTTTTAGGGTGTGGTGTCTTTTAATGTTTCATCCTTACTTTAGTGTTTTTTTTAGGGTTGACGTGTCTTAATGCTTTCAGACAAGTTTCAATGGGCACGTCAAGTTCTACACACAACTTGGTGAAAGTAGATTTCCTTTTTATCTTGTAGAGGCTCTAAAAACCCTAGTGTACTCATCCTAAAGATCGTGCAGCTTCTATTAGATGAGTTAGTTTTTAGGGTTGAGTGGTGCGGCCCAGGTCAACTCACGGTGGCTTCGCAAACACCACTCAAGAGAAAAAGCAAAGAACACTCCAAGAATTTGTCCAGTATATTAGAGTGTACATTTTTTTTTTGTAGGGTGGTGTGTTAAGAATGTGGGTCAAGCAATCATTCACCACGCCAATTTTTTTCAATTTTTTTGATTTTTTTTTAGCTTTTTCACGCAAGCAAACAATGAGAGAGAGAGAGTACTCACTATCGGCCCTCGAGGCGTCTACTTCCTTGCTACCATAGTGGAATGCGTCGCTTCGCCGTCCATGCGCCGAATTCCTGCATCCGTCAAGTAAAAAGGAAAATAGGGCATTAGACGATATGAGAATGAAGGTGGAATGGAGGTGATAAAACAAATCCGTTGCCTCCCCGGCAACGGCGCCAAAAACTGACGTGCCTTCGTGCGTGTGTGTTAAGAGGTGTCGTTATAGTTGCACTTGATACGCCGGTTTTAAAAGAAGTGAACGGAGGTGAGTCCGAGTGTCGATCTCAGGGAGGCGTGGAAATCGGATTTTGTTTACCACTTGTTGTCACGAAAAAGGCGGAGTTTTGCTTGCGAAAGAGACGGTTTTGAAAAGCGAGAGATAGAGAGAGTTTAGGGTTAGAAAGCTCTTGGTTTTGATCATGCACTTTAAACAGAAATTAAAAAGGCAACTAAATGGAAAATAATTTCATTAAACATGCATTCATAGTTCATGGTTTACAATATTAAATACATGCTTCAACAAAAGTAAATGAAAGCTTAAAAGGGAGAGAGAGAGGTAGAGAGAGTGGAGAGCGACGAGGCAGCCACGGCGGTGGAGGAGGCTCCGTCGGCGGCTCGTCGTCTCCGGCGATTACAAGAGTGCCTAAGACTAGCTAGGAGAGGAGTGGAGTAGTTGCAAGTGGGAGAGCATGCCTTGAATGGTGGTAGAAGGGGGTTTAAATAGAGTTAAGGGCTTCCTAAAAGAAGAATGTGCTTTAGCGACATCCAGAACGTCGCTAAAACCGCTTCCATATACGTCGGTGAAGGTCTGCTGCCGCCGGTCAGCCGCCCGCCCCTTTCTCTCTTCAGGCGCGATCCGTGGACGTCGAACGAGAGCCGTCCGATTGATGATCGGACGGCTGAGATCCTCCCGCGCCTGCGCTAGGATCGCGCTTCGGGCGTGCGTGCGCGCGCGCGTTTCCGCCCGGCGTGCGCGCGCGCGTGGGAGGTGGGGCGCTGTCGTCGCGCCGCGTGGCGCGATCCTAGCCGCTCGCTTCTGATCGCGCGGCTCAATTTTGCCGCGCCCTTCGCCCGCAGACGATTTTTGCTCCGCGCGACTCGAACGCGCGTCGCCGCAACGCGGGCATGCGCGCTAACCGTTGCGCCACGCCCGCGCTTTGTCGCGGCGACCGCGGGCGAGCGCGCGGATCTCGGTCGTTCGATCGAAGATCAACGGCCGAGATGCGTCCTTGGCTGGCTTGGGGGCGTGTGGGCGGTGGGGGCGGGGCGACGTGGCGCATTCTAGGCCGTTGATCTCCAGATCAATGGTCAGGATTTCTTGGGCCCATTGTGGGAGCTCCGGATGTCGGATTTGGCCGATTTTGAGTCCGTTAGACTCCGTTCGTCGTCCTGAATCCATCCGTGCGGTCCGATTGCTCATCTGAGGCCTGCTTTGACAAATGCTTTACACAAATGGCCATTAATACAGTTTATAAGCAATCTTGGTACTTGATGCATGCAATGCTCCTATTCTACTTTATGTTGTGCCTTTTATTCTAAAGATGGGCCATATTCAACCTAATTACTACCCCCTTGCGTGGTGTTATCACCAGGTGATGTGCGATGTGGGCGTGCACGTCTCCAACCAAGTGAGTGGCTCTGTAAGGAGCCTTGCTTCCATAATTAGGCAAGAAAGTTCCTACAGGCGCGAGCGCAGAAGCGAGTGGGACATTTAGTCCCACCTCGTGAACACACGAGCGTGGAGAGTAGGGTAAATTGATTTTGTGCTTTCTTCTAATCGCCTCAAGTAACATAGGGGTGAGGTCCCTCGCCCTCACGCCTCGTCTGCAACCTGCCCCTACGGATCTGGCACCCAACCCATTTACCTAAACCTAGCACTCCTCGTGCATCACACCCACGCCAGTGCACCTGGACCCGGGCACGCGATACCTGACCTTATTGCCTGGCTTTGGGAGAGAGTACCGAAGAGAGAAATAGAGAGAGAGAGACGCGGGGAGGGTAGGGGGTAGGTTTTGCTTCTGTGTGTGCATGTGCAGGGAAGAAGCAAAGAAGAAAGAAGAGGAAGGCGTAGCTAAGGCAAGGTGAAGCTAAGACACTTAGCTGCAGAAAGGAAGAGGAAGGAAGGCCAAAGAGAAGAGAAAGTTAGAGGAGAGCTAAGGATGAAGGAAATCAAGGTAGAAGACAGAGGAGAAAGAAAGAAGAAGAAAGGCTGAAGCCAAGGGAAGGAGCAGCACTGTAGGGAAGAAAGCCAAAGCTAAGAAGGAAGAAGAGCAGCTGAAGAAGAAGATAAGTAGAGACAGAAAGAGAATGAGAAAGTCAAAAGCAGAAGACAGAGGAGAAAGAAAGAAGAAGAAAGATAGCAGAAAAGAGAAGACTTAAGAAGGAGAAGGAAATAAAAGCTTAAAGAGAAATATCCTTTTAAGACGTCTGATTATAGAATCAGACGTCTAATTCTATTTTGCTACAATTTTGACTCTTACATTCTTGCATTTATATTCTGAATTATGTTTTGAGTAATTCTAAGTGTTCAATTACATTATTGAGATTAGTGAATAAATTCTATTTGCTCCCTATGTTCGACCTCGGATACTTTGATTTTTAAGTAATAAATTCTTATTTGTTATTAACGCTTGGTTACCTATACTACAACACAACTGACTTATACTCATCTGAAAAGCATGACAAAGCATTGCAACAGTCAGCTCAGCCTGGTCAAAGTAGGGATCCTCAAAAGAAAACGGATCTGTAGAGGATGTAGGAACCCTACAGGTGAGATCAGAGAAGGATAAGAAGTGATTAACAGTTTGATCAATATCTGAAACCTGATCAAAAGATGGAGGAGAATCATACGCAACCGGATCAGAGAGATGTGAATCAGAGTAGAAGTTGATTCCGGCGGCGAGTTGGGGTTAGGATCGGATTTTGGAAGGCTCAGAATGTGAATCAGAAGGTATGGCTTCTTTGAGGTCCAAATCATCAGCCTCAGCATCAAAATCAAAGAATGAATGGATCATGGATGTTGAGGTCATAAATTGGTTCATAATTATCAGAAACAAAGATTCTCCAAAATCAGCGTATGATTCAAAATCATCGGAGAATTTGCAAAGATCAGTTTCTGCACCTGATTCCAGATTGAGATTTCCACCAAAGAATGAATCAAGATGCGTTAAATCAACAACCTGACTTGGATCTAACCTAATCTCAAATTCTAAGCTCAAAGAGGTGTCCTTATTAGGCATTAACTCAAGTTTTTGGCTCCTAGGATAGACCCAATCGAATCCCAGCACTTCCAACTCCTATGTTTCTGTATCATAAATCGATTTTACTTTTGAGAAATCAATTTGTATTTCTAAGGAGGTTGGAGAGGTGTAATCATCAAACACAAGCCCATAATCATAGTCTAGATCCAAAATCTGATTCTCTTCATATTGGGCCTCATGATCATTCCAAATAGGCTCAAATTTAGATTCTAGGTTAAAGGTAGGAGTTGGGTCACTAGAATCTAGTTTAGGCTCAATTGGGATGTCAGAATTATTCTCGAGAATTACCTTAACAGGATAAGGTTCGGGAATTACATCCTCGAGAGGTTCTGATTCAAGTTTACTACAGGTGTTTGAGAAATCAAGGCATGATGAACCAGCTTCAAGGCTCTCTAAGGCTGGTTTAGAATCGGGAACACCTGCAATTGGATCCTTCCAACCCTCATCAAGATCAGGCATATCAATCGTTATGAAGTTTGAATCTGATTCCATTTGGGTTGGGGGTTCACAACAACCTCTATTCTCAAACCCGGGTTCTGGGAAATCATATTGATCATCAATGTTGTTCCAAGGTGTCTCATCAATCTCTGAATGTTGATATGGGTAATTTTGATCAATGGCTTGTTGTAACATATTTAGCATATACCCATGTTTCTCCATGAGACCCTGGTGTATTTCCCAAAGTCGTGGATTTGACCTATTTCCCTAGTAGGTATAGGCAATTTGGGTAGGGATCTCTAAACAGAATCGTCTCAACTTCAATCATATATTGATTTGAATTCGCAAATCAAGACACTTGCCTTAGAATGATAATTACTAAGAAAATAAGGCATGTGAATCCTAATTATTTGTTTCCTTTTCTCTCTTCCAAAAGATTAGGAGATTGATTAAGGAAGAAGAGAAGGTTTACCAGCCCATGAGTGGTTGATTTGCGTGGAAGATTTCTTCTTGATGTACCTCACAAAATCACAAATAAAGCAAATAGGGAAAGTTAATGCTCAGATAAAAGTCAAGAAAGATAAGATTAATGCGTGAATTGCACGTTACTCCCTGACAATGGTGTCAAAATGTTGCTAGGGTTTTGTCGAGTGTTAAGAAATATATGCGTTGTAGTATATCAACAAAATCTCACAACAAACATTTAAATTTATAAACTCAGATTCTAATGGGAGTCTGAGGTTGTTCGCAGGAAGCAAATATGGAACTCACACATTAATCTTCATTTAAAATAGATAAGCACAATAAATTGAGCATCAAAATAGATATTCAATGAATATAATTTGTCAGATTGTAATTTAAATGATGATGAGATAAAAAGAATAAAGTGGATCTAAAAAGTGGTGATTTAGATCAACAATTAGGTCCTCTAATTAAGCATGCATCTCATTTTCAAGTTATTCAAATAATCAATACCTTCAATCAATTTAATCAAATGTTAACTTAGTACTTAAATAATGCAACAGTGCTCAAAATCAACTCAGATCAGACGACAGGAGTATAGCATCAGATGACTTAAGTGAGTACAAGCACAAGGCTCTTCAAAGAGCCTTCTCCTTTTTCTTCTTCTTCTGCAAAGCCTCTCCTTCCTTAAGCACAGAGCATAGCCTTTCTCTTTCAGAGGATAAGTGTCGCATAGGGGCACTAGGATAGTGCAGCAAAACCCTCCTCCCTCTCTCTCAGAAATCTCTTTTCTCTTCTCTCTCAAAAACTTGTCATAATCAGGCATTTAATCGGGTTAATGGGTCGTGAACAGGGACCAGGCTTGCAGGTGTGCGGTCGTAAGCGAGGTATGCTTAATCGGGTGAAGCGGGGACCCGACCCCTGGTGACTTGGGCAATAAGATTGTTTCAAAAAATCCTTATATGCATTGCTAAGGGTTTGGCAACTGACGATGTGGGACTAAATGTCCCAACCTTCTTCGTGTAGTAGCAGGATCACTTCTCCTTGCAATTGGCTGTTGGTGCTACTGCGATGTCTCAATTGGCACTCCAGTTGGGTTCGTGATTTACTTCCACAGCACCTGGGAGAAGTGGTAGGGTGTATGGCAACCTGAGAGAGGCGGATGACATCGAAGATGACGAAGGCGACGGCGGAGGTCTGACGACTACCTAAAACAAGAAATAAGGCCTTGCGGCTATGCCAAAAGAATTCAGGAGGATCGCCACGTGATGGCAAAGGTGGTGGTGATGTTTGCATGGCGTGGGAGTGCATATGGAAGTCGAGCGAACTCGGGGAAGTGGTACGGTGGAGCTCGAGTTTGGTGGGGCGTTTGGTGATCCAATCCCCTCAATTTCTTGAGGGGTTTTTGTTAGTGGGGCACGGTGGAGCTTTTCAAGCCAATGGCACGGCGTGCGGTGGCTTGTGGAGGGCGGTTGGCCTCACTGGAGCTCAGCCGGTCGTGGAGAAGACGAAGGGTGAACAGCAGCATCGGTGGTCGAAATAAGGAAAGAAAGGGATAGGGAGATTTAGGAGAAGAAGACGGAGATGCTAGACCTAACTATAGGATGAAGGGGTAGGAGATTTCCACGTTGGTGTGATGGTCAAACGTGGAGAAGACAAAGTCTCCGGTGGGGGAGAACGGCGAGGATGAAGGGTTAGGGTGGCTCTTGCTGCTATTGCAAGAAGCGGAGGAAGGAGGGAAGGTGTTTCCCTCTGCCTATGGTATGTGGTAGAGGGCGAAGACGGAAGTTGGAGGAGCTCACCAGAGCTACAGTCGGAGGCAGCTGGAAAGGGAAATTTGTGAAGAAATGTGGCCTGAATCGAGCTAAGGAGTTAGGCTTGAGGATCAGGAGCTTTTATAGAGCTCTAGACTAAGCTCTAAATCAGGAAACAAGCCTACTTGGCTTACTTAGGAATCAAGAAGCACCCACGGATCTCATGGGTTCACTAGGTCAATCTGATGCTATTTGGGATCCAAGATTGGTCCCAATCAATTCTCCATGGTGTGAACATCAATCCCACCAAATTTGGTGGGATTTGATGATGATTTGAGTGGGATTTGGCTTAGTTAAAGCCTACCTTGAGGTCGGTTGACCTCCAATGGCGGCAGGGACTTTTTTGTGAAGAAAATAACAAAGTTAGGGACCAATCTACAAGGATTTTAAAAGATGAGGGGCTAATTGAGAGAGAAAGAGTATGACTGGACTAAAATGCAAACTAGGTCAAAATGAATTCTAATTGGACCCAAATTTTGGTAAAAATCTAATTTGGACCTAGGAAATCTGATGGTGAAGTTGGATTTGAGTTTTTACAAAGTTTGACTGGGCAATTTACACAAAAATTCAAATTAGGGCAAAATTATGTCTATGACTCTATTTAAGGTGAAAATGGGTTCAAAAGGTCAAATCAATGATACCAAACCTCATGGAATATTTTTATGAGTTTTAGAATGTTTAGATGAATTTTATCCTGACCAGAATGTCATTAATTCAAGCAGGTCTGAAATTAGGATTTTAGGTTATGAATCAGTTCTCAAAGTGTGTGAAACCCTCTTTCTATCTACATGGACCCTCTTATTAGTCTTTAATGCTCATTAGACCTTAGATTAACCCCTGGGAAATCCCATGATTACTCTGAATTCATGATATGATGCTAGAACTATAGAATTAACCATATTTTAGTGTTTTACTCTCAAAATGGATATGCAAGGAATATAACTCTTAGGCGATTATGTAGGGGGTTTTGTCAATTAATCCTGACTAATTAAAGCTAGTTATGACTCATGATGACGTTATCATCAGTTACATTGCACGAGAGGAACCACACATCTGGACTATGCTGACTAGATTCACCACTGTTGGGTCCTAGACTCATGATAATCTTACTTCAGAGCCCTCTAATCACTACATCTTCCGAATGATTCATATGCAAAAACTCCATAAGAGCCACCCACAAATGAATCGACTTGACCCATATCATAGACCTTCTGGAATGACTCTTCATCATGATTTGATACTCATTTGTAGCCATCTGATTCTCATCCACCACGATCACATATTTTCTCCTATCACTCATCATAATGTGGCAGATGACATATCCTTTTAAGCTCCTTGCACACAGCCGATGGCGTTAAACTTAGTGCTTAACTAGTGGCAACCTGTAATTTTGAAAAACTCGAGACCCTTCTCACTTATCTTGTGGCTGAAATCATATTGCACTTTAAGGTTCGTCCATTAAAATAGCCTACTCCACCTTTGATACTTGTATTAAAGCTTGAAATCATCCGCAACAGTCATTCCAACCCATTCACCACCAACCTGTTCTAATGGACAGACTGAGGTAAATTCAAACCCACCTAGTTTACAATGAGGACATTGCAAATCCTAGGCATGAGGCGGTATTAAAGTGTAAAACGCTATGAAAATCAATTCTTGGAAGGGTTTCATTCAAAAAAACTAAAAAATAAAAAATAAAAAATAAAAAAAAGGGAGGAAAGGATAGATCAAAGTGAGTTGAATTGAAAATAATTAAGGAGGAGAAAAGAAAAGAAAAGAAAAGGAAAGAAAAGAGAAAAAAAAGGAGTAATCAAAAAGAAAGAAATGAGATAGTCCCTTGTAATTAAGTATGGAATTTACCTAACTCTAGGTTGGATCAGGTGATGAATTATGACCTGGAAGGCTAAAACTTAAGAGATTAGTGACGAATACCGACCTTAGGCCTCTTAGGCTTATTCTAGGGCTTAAACACTCATGTATTCATTAAGATCCAGATTAGTCCTTAAGAGGTTAAGGAAAGTGTGAAACTGATGTAGTTGGTCTAAGGCTTAGGGATTATTCGGCCCCGTTGCCTGCAATTTGGTTTGCGGGACATGGTAACCTAAGCACCCAAAATCCACACACTAAGTCTGGTTCATTGCGCTTAATAAAGAAATCATGCCAAAAGTGTTTATTATGAAAAGCTGTCTTGAAGATCTAGCTTAGGAGAGGCTCGAAAACATAAATTGATTGGGCGAGTTCCCGGCACGAAGAGGTGGAAAAATTCCCCTCGAAAATGTGTATTAACATATCGTCTCCTCAGTGCTTGTCTCCTAGGATATCTAAATATCCTACCAGGGGCACGTAAGCATATTGTGCTAATTCAGGTGCCATGGGCAGGCTTATCCTGAAATGTCGATTGCTAGGGCCTGAATTTAGCTACAAAATGCCATGGGCGACACCATCCCGAAGTGTCAAAATCCAGGATTCTGGGGGTTGTTATGGGTGGTGCTATCCCGAAGCATCGAAAGCCAAGGACCCTTCGAGGATTGATGGTGGGGACAAGGAATCCGATATAGAGCGTGTTTAGGGCCAATCTGAGGCTAGATCTAGGGAAATCTAAAAGGAAAAGAGAGAAAACTCTCAAAATGAAAAATTCTTCTTTATCTCTCACTTATCAAAATGCACTGGCAAACAAAACCTAGACACGATATGTCTACGCACGGGTGCTTTAACTGCTGGGGTCATTGAACCTCTAGGTAGTTTTTGCAGGCCTTAGAAACCTTTATGGTAGACCTAGGTTGAAGCTGGTCAGGTCTGGATCCTAGTTGATACTTGAGTACCTTTAGGCCTATTGTTGGTATTCTGATCCGATTTTTAAAGATGCAGCTTAGTAGGGCATCCTGACGATTACATCTAGCTTAGAGACCTAGATTGATCCATAGGATTTTTACTAGGGACTAGCAAAAGATAGGCAAGGGGGTATGATGCGAACACCATCATAGGCCCTAACTAGCTACATTTAGTCAGGTATGATTGATAAAATCTCTTACATAATCATCTGAGGGTTGTAACTTCGCAATGCTCTGATTTGAGAGAAGATCGGGAAATCAGGATTAATTCTGTAATTTTAACAGCAAATCATAAACACAGATTAACCATGGGGTTTTTTACGGTTTAAATGAAGGTCAAATGAGCTTTAAATTCCAAATAGTAGGTCCACACAGACAAAAATAGAGTTTCACGTGTTTCAAGAACCGCAACCACACAAAACCCTAATTTTAGACCTGCTTAAATTAAAGTGGTTCTAGTCAGGATAAAATTCATCTAAACCTCCTAAAATTCGTAGAAAAATATTCTAAGAGGTTTGGTACCCTTGTTTTGACCATCTAAACCTATTTTGACCTAGAATAGAGTTGTAAACGGAATTTTTCCTTAATTTAGGTTTCTGTGCAAATTGCCCAATCAAACAGGGTTAAAACTCAAATTTAACTTCACCATTAGATTACTTTGGTTAAATTATGTTAAGGCCAAAATTTAGGCCCAATCAAAGTCCATCTTGACCTAGTTTACAATTTAACCCTTTAAAACTCTATTTCTGACATTTAGCCCCTTAGGTTTCGAATTCTTTGCAAATAACCTCCCAACTTCATGTCATTTTCTTCATTTAGGTCCCTACCACCATTAGAGGTGGGAATGCACCTCAGTCGAGATTCGCGGAGAGATTTCTCTCTCAAATCAAGACCAAATCCCTCCAAATTTGGACAGATTGATCTTGAGGAAATCCCCGATCCATTGAGCCATCTCAAGAACCCTAAATCGAATCCTAGAGCTCAGGCGAGCTCGATGATTTTAAGGAACTTTTTCCCCAAAAACTACAAATCAATCAAGCTCCTTTCCTTATTCAAAGCTCCTCCTGAAGCTTTATATAAGCTTCCCTATGCTTGGTCGTTCTTTTTAGCCAAGAAACGATCGGGAATACCTCTCTTCTTCGGCCACCGTTCCTTGGAGCTCCGGTGAGCCTCTCTACCTCCTTCATCGAGCCAGCCAAAAATCAAATTGACCACCTTACCTTCGTCCTCTCTTCATCGCGTATCTATCCAGCAAAAGAAAGAGCATCTCCATCCTCTCTTTCCTTGTCACTCCCTCGTCGTCGACCCCATCTTCTCCGACTCTGGCCCATCACCACCGGACAACTCCACCCTCTTTCTCCCTCCCTAAGTCTCTCTTCTCTCTTCTTCTCACTCCCCTGCTTCCTTCTGACCCCTTAGATTCTAGGATCAACCACCATATTGCCCTCACCACTGTCCTCTTCCCCAGGACCGGCAAAACTCTGGCGAGTTCGCTCGGCCATGACATTTCACCAATCCAGCCGCTACAACTCCCAGAAGCTCCACCACAACTGCACCATTAAAAGCCCTCACCCAATTTCACTCTACGTCCACCCGAGCATACCCTCCTCCGATTACCTTCCCTGTCACAAACCACCCACGTCCAAGCACGTCATGCCTTAAAACCACCATCGTTGCACTCACCTCTTCATGGTAACACTACTGAGTGTTTCTGATGAGGGTGCAAGGCTGTATTCTCTTTCTCAGGTGTACGCTGAAGCTCCACCGCTACAGGTGTCTTCTCCAACATTGATCGCCATCATCTGACCTTCAATCACTCAGCTTTAGTGCACAATTGGAGTAGCTCCAGGTGCTGAAGCTTCCCAGCCATTCCAATGAGGAAACCATCAGTAGTGACAGGCTCAATTTGACGAACCATCTGCTGCAGCTACTCGCAAGGAAGACGCCCCAAGTTTAGTCCCATATCGGCATTCACACAGCTGCTACAACATATATTATGAAAAGGTGTTGATAGTTGTTCACCTTCGAAGGCACGGGGGTGAGGTCCCCATGCATGCCTAAACTCACGTGCACTCACACGTGCTCGCTCATGCACCCTCGCCTGCGAACGCACCCGCGAGTATGGGTTGGATTCGTTTACCCAATTACCCTAGTCAGATGTGGTTCTAAAGAAGGAAATTCTCAGAGAGAGGAGGGGGGTTTTTGCTGCCTCGGGAATCATGCCCTTTTCCCCTCTCTCAACACTTAGCTGAGCTTTGAGAGGCCCTTGCGCCTTTGTGTTGGTGTGCTACTACTGTTGCCTTAGCATTGCTGAGGCTCGTGAGATAAGGCCCTTGTGCCTTGAGCCAGTTCTGACTTGCTGGTTACTGTGGATTTATTTGAGAATTAGTTGAGAGTACTGTCCAAATATTTGAGTAATTATAGAGCTTAACATTAGGATTAAATTGGTGATTTAAATCACCATTTTAACCACATCTTTTTGCACTCTCATTCTTGGTTTTTATTGCAATATTCTTTTGATCCACATTGAGTAGTATTTTGATTATATTTGCATATTATTCTTGCTATTGTAGTTGGTGACTAAATTGCCAATTTGCTCCCTGCAAACGACCTCAGACTCATTTCTTGATTTCGAGTTTTATAAATTTAACTGTTGTCATGATTTTTGTCTTATGCTACGACACATATTTCTTAAAATAGCGATTCTCACGATAAACACTCCCCTTTTCTCACCTTGTCCCCTCATGTTCTCGCCGCCTCTCGCGTTCCTCTCTCACTTCTAAGGTTTTCGCATCCTCCTCTCCTGGTGAGGCCTCTCTTCCTCCCCTCCTTTCGGAGGGGAGCCGGGAAGCTCCTCTTTGTTAGGAGTGGCAGGTGTTGCAGTTGGAGTTGAGGTTCTGGTGGTCACTTGTTTCTCTGGTGGTTTCCTGTGTTTGGTTTTGATTTTTTAGTTTTGTTTCATTGCTCTTTTGGTTTCTTGCTTTGGCTTCTGTTTTGCTTTTTCGGCATTGGAGCTTTTCGTGGTTGCGGCTTTGCTGTTAGGTTATGGCTTCTCCTTCAGAGCCTTCCTCTGAACATGTAGTGGCTGATCCATGATCTGCGTCTCCACTGAGGCCTTCGTTGGCCTCAGTGGTGGCCGATCATCGATCTTCTGAGGCCATTCCCTTCGAGGAGCTTTCCGTGCTGAGTCGCATGCCTAAGAGGTTAGATGGCCACCTTTGTACTTAGTTTCCCTCTTCTAAAGTTTTGAAGCTCGTTAAGGGCTTGGCTTCCTCAGTGGTTATTCGTGTGATGGTTCCTAAATTGACTTTTAATGGTGATTAAAGACTCACTTGCTCTTAAGGTATGTCTCTCCAATTTCTCACTGACAGCTTTGGATATGAAGCACTAGTTCATGCAATGTTTTTATCTTGATTATTGCAGACTTTTCTCTCTTGGTTCTACTATTTTGAACAACACTCGTCTTTAGTTCATTCGCTAGAGCCCTCTTTTCATACTAATGCTTTCGCCTTATAGGCTCTGATCTAGGTGGGATTCCCTGGACTCAACCTACATCTTATCCATCCTAATGCGCTATTATCACTTGCATATCAACTAGGTAATCCGATTTATGTGGATCAAAAGATGGTGTAAGGATTGAGATCAGGATTTCCCAGTGTTTGTGTGGAGGTTGATCTTCTTGCAAAGAGCCCCACGTTTGTTCGTATTTCCAATGGCGGTGTGGTTATTCAGCAGAAGGTGGTTTTTGAGAGTATGCCTTTATGCTTTCCCTTTTGCATGAAGCATGGTCATAGTTTGCACTCTTGCTTTGCTTCTTCCTCTTCAAGTCCTGATGGTTCGTCAGGTGTCTCCCGCCCTTGGATGATGCTCAACCAAGTATCGCTATCCCGAAGAAGGTTGAAGATCCTTCTATCCATTTGAATGTTGCTCCCACCGTGCAGGCTGCGATCCCCTCATCTTCTCCACCAGAGGACCCGGGGGGGTTTCCATTCCAGGTTGTACTTCGGGGGGGACTAGTATTTTAGGTGGTCCTCCGATGGTCAAAAAGAAGAAATGTCATGTGTGATTGCGTACAAAGAGGAAATCTAAACCTCTGCATATTGATGATCTGGGGAAGGAACCTTTGATAACTTGTTCATCAAGGTCCCTAGATCCCCAGTAGGTACACACTCTCTCTCTCCTGCTGTTGATTCTTCTTGTGAGTTGCCTATTTTTGATGATAATGTGATTGCTGATACTATAAACGGTTACTCGGTTGATTCTGCACTTAAAACCAATGATTCTTATCACATTCCTGAATATGATACTAAAACTCTAGACGACTCTGAGATGTTGGTTATGCATAGTCTTAACAAAACCGATGAGTATTACATTGATTATGAAAACTATCGTATTGTTTCTTTGCCTCGTTCAAATGTGATGCCTAATACAATCTGTGATTTAGCCCTTTCCCCTCAGAATTGTTTTGCTAAATCCCATTTGCTCTCTAATCTTGAAAATTTGAACTTTGACCAGTTGTCGCTTGTTAGTAATCAGATTAAACCCCTGGTTAATGCGATTAAACTCTCCAACGAGGGTGGTACTTTTTCTTGGGGAATATACCTTCCCATTCCTACGCCACCCCCTCTTGATCCTGACCGCCTTTTAATTAGGGAAATCAATTCTAATCAGGAGCATCTTCTAGTAAGCAATGATGAACTCTTATTAACTTCTACATCTGAGTCGATCCCTCAGGGTTCGCTTGATGATCTTGCTATCGATCTTCTCCCCTCTCAAGGGGATGGATACGTGGCACACTCTACTTATAGGTCTAGAAAAGCTCGTGGAGGTGGCTCCTTGAGGGGAAATGGTAGGATGACCCGTAGTCACAGTAAATCGCTTTCCAAGATTCGTTCTCTATGAAGGGATTCTTTTGGAAATGTAGAAAGGCTCTTAACCTACCCACTTCGAATCGCATTAAGTTTCTAATTCAAGAGCATGACATTGACATTATTTTCCTTTTTGAACCTTTTGCAAACATTTCTTTGGCTGCCATCTTCATGGGTATGATTGGTTTCCACTAAATGCACATTAGTTCTAAAGCCTCCAATATTTGGTGTTTTTCTAAGAATTCTGTTAGTACCACTTTACACCGTGTCATGCCCCAATCTGTTACTGTTAAATCTGTGTTTCAAAATTCTACTTATTTCATTTCTTGGGTTTGCGCCTCTTGCTGTGCTGATTCCCAGTTGGCTCTTAGGTCCCACCTTTCTGATTTTCATCCTACCATCTCTGACCCTTGGATTATTGAAGGTGATTTTAATTGCATCTTGCATACCTCAGAGAAGAGTGGAGGTTTACCTTTTCAGGTGTCCCAAGATGCTCCATTTCGCCTATGGAAAGATTCTCTAGGTCTTTTGGAACTCCCAATGGAAGGTAATTAGTTCTCTTCGTGTAATGGGAGACGTGGTAGTGCGAGGATATACCAAAAGTTGGATCGTATCTTTGTATCTTCGTCCTCCATGACTCTTTCGCAAGGCTTCTTATCTCTCCAGATGTAACTCGGACCACGTGCATATGTGTTGGGCTCGGATAGGTTGTGTTAATATGGTGAAACTATTGTTTAAGTGAGTAAGTGGTTAACCTAAATCGAGCCTAACCATCTTTTTACAAAATTTCTAACCTGGCCTACTTGATTTTATCTTGGTTACTTTTAGGCCCAGGGTCGAACTTAGGGAGGCGGGGATTAAGGGTGAATAAGTTTCTATGCTTTTCCTACAATGAATCTCTTCAGTGCGTTTACTATGTTTTTGGTTCTTTTCTATTTAAGATTTTTTTGCTGATAATTTTGTCCTTGAGGTACACCCTCAAAATCAGGTCCTTGACTTTGAGCCAAATTGTTCTTGGCTTTGAGCCAATTTTAGGGTTCCAAAAACTGGCCTTACTATTCGCAAGATCGAGTACCTGCAAGATAAGGATTATCTTTTCATTTTTACTATTTTTTTATCTTTTTAATAGCAGGAAACAAAAGAGAAATAGAAATAAGATAGGTTTCTTGTAAAAAAGATAATAATAAATATAGTCTATACAAGCAGCGTAAGTCGTCTGAACCTACAACTGATGAGGAGGCGATTGCTCAGGAGCTGTACATGGACCATGGCGACAAATCCCTGGCTGCCAAGATGTGTAAGGACCTGTGTGACGGGGAGACGGGGACGCTTCAGAATGAAGAAATGGAGGAATTGGGCGGTAGAGAATTGGTAGGACCATCGACCACGGTGGCAGGGGATGTGCTATCATGTGGTAGGGAGACTCAGGAGCAGGGGAACCTTGTTACGCAGCCTGAATCTCTGAAGGGCAAACAGGTCTTGCAGGGGAAGGAAGATCCTGAATGTGAAGGGGGATCATGCACAAAGATCAATAAGGGGAGATCACCATACAGCCTTCGACAAAGAAAATCAAAGGCTATCATTCTGATGGATGAAGATGAAGTTGCCAAAGTTATGCAAGTGTGCAGTTGCTAGACCCTCAAGAGAGAGGGTTCCAATGAGGAGTGATGAGAATCCTCACTTGGAACATGCGTGGGTTGCGTGACAAATGCCGGAGGGCATCTCTGATGAGATACTTGAGAGAATGGGGAATTGAATGTGTGCTCATTCAAGAGACACACATTGAAAGTAATTCTGATAGACTTTGTTCCGACTTGTTAGCTACAGGGATGAATGAATGTGTACAGATTGATGCGCATGGGAGGTCGGGGGGCATTGCTATCTGGTGGAGGAAGAGGTGGGCTCAGTGCTTGGAAGTTCACAAAGCCAAACATATGTTAACATGCAAGCTTCAGACTCAACAAGGGCAAGAGTGTATCTGGATTACTGGGGTTTATGGACCTTGTACTGCTTCTGCCAGGTAGGAGCTGTGGGCGGAATGGTCCACAGTAGCTGAGTTGGTGCAAGGGGAAATGTGGCTGACGGGAGGAGATTTTAATTGTGGTTTAACAGGGGATGATAGGCCTATTGGCAGCACAGACAGATCGGCCACTGGATTTCAGATGACGATTCAGTCGCTGCAGTTGAGTGAATATCCATCCTCTGGTGTGGAATTTACTTGGCGTAATGGAAATGGGCTGGCTTCCAAGCTTGATAAATTTTTTGGGAATGTGGACATCCTTGTCAGATTCCAATTGTCGACTGTGAATGGGTTGAGCCGACCTTTCTCTAATCATACTCCCTGGTATGGGACAGTGGGGAAGAAACTCTGGCTGGCACCTATTTCAAACTGAAAAGATCATGGCTGACTAAACCGGGTTTTTACCAGATGATCTGTTCTTGGTGGAGAGCTAGAAAGGTACAGGGGTCTGCTACTATCAGATTATCAACTAAGCTGGCTGGATTGCGTGCGATCTTAAAAGAATATGGATCTGTTGTTACCTTGGTGAGGGAACAAAGGAGAAGGGAAGCTCTGAGTAGAATCCAGGAGCTGGACTCCAAGGAAGCTGCTGGCACTCTGTCTGAAGATGAACAGGCTGACAGGAAAATGTGGCAAGGTGTGGTACTGGATGAAGACCTTAAACAGGAAATCGATTGGAGGGAGAGATCCAGGCAGTTATGGCTTAAGGAGGGGGATGCCAATACGAAATTTTTCCACCTTACAGCTAGCTCTCGGAGGCGGTTTAGCTTCATTTCCTCTATTCTTTGTGATGGACATAGGGTCTCCTCTAATCAGGAGATTAAATCTAAAGCCATCAAATTTTTCAGGGAAGCTTCTCAGGCAACTAGGAGGGGGAAATGTAGAATGGCAGGAGACATTGGTCCCAGGGTGACAAGCGAACAAGTCGAGCAACTGACTGCACTAATTACAGAATAGGAAACTTTACAAGCAATCAGAGAATTAAATGCGGAAGGCTCCCCGGGCCCGGATGGAATACAAGTTTTCTTTTACAAAGAGATGTGGAGTGTGGTGTGTAAGGAGGTGATGGATGTTATCAGAGAATTTGAGGTGGGTAATGCTGGTTTCGAGAGGATTAACAAGTCATATCTTTTCCTCTTGCCTAAATCAATGGGAGCTGAACAATTTTCATATTTCAGGCCGATTGCCCTTTCAAACTCCATCTATCTTATCATCAGCAAGGTCTTGGCTAACAGGCTAAGAATTATTCTACAAGACCTGATTCATCCGAAACAGGCTGCTTTCTTGCCCAACAGATCACTTCAGGAGTCCTTTATTTTGGCTCAAGAAATGGTTAATGGTTGTCACCGGAGGAAATGCAAGGCCTTCTTGTGGAAAGTAGATTTCCAAAAAGCTTATGACTCGATTTCCTGGCCATATCTTTGGGAGGTGTTTAGAAGAAGAGGCTTCCCCTCCCTTTGGATTCAATGGATGAAACGTTGTATTACCATTGCTTCATTCTCTCCTTTGATCAATGGGAAGCCATGTGGAGCCTGGATCCAACCTCAGCGTGGGGTTAGACAAGGGTGTCCCCTGGCCCCACTGGTTTTTAACCTTGCGGTAGATGGGTTTGCATGGTACGCTTGCAAATTGGCAGAGGTGGGTATAATTAAAGGGTACTTGCTATCAAATAGGAGACATTTGGCCCCCATTTTACAATATGCAGATGACACTATGTTCTTTGTGGAAGGGTCCAAGTCTGAGGCACATGCTTTGGGATTATTGGTGAAGATCTTCGGTGACATTTCAGGTTTATGTTTGAACAACGACAAGTTTGTTTTGATCTATTTTGGTATGAATGAACAAGAGCAGATGGAATTGGAGGGTACACTAGGCTCACCCCGTACTAAATTGCCTCTGAGATACCTTGGATTACCTTTAAGGGCTACAAAACTGAAAAAATCAGACTAGAATGTCCTATTCGAGAAGGTGGCTGGAAAGCTAAAAGGGTGGAGTAGTAAATTCCTATCTAAGGGTGGGAGACTGATTTTTCTCAACTCGGTTATCACTGCCATACTAGTCTTTTACTTCAGCATATTTAAGGCCCCTAAAGGCATCAGGAAGAGATTGGATATTATAAGGAAGAGGTTCTTCTAGAAAGGAGCAGGACACGAGGGCAGGTTCATGCAGCCCATCAGATGGAATGCTATCTGTAGACCAAAGGAGGCTGGGGGGTTGGGAATTAAAGCATTAAAAGAGTTCAATGAGGCCCTACTGCTAAAATGGGCCATCAAAATTTTGGATTGCAAGGAGGGGCTGATGGATGATCTGATCAGAGATAGCTATGGGGGATCCAATAGCTATCTGCAAAGGCTTCAGCCGAAGAGGCCCTCCCCCTTTTGGCGATCAGTGATTTCTACAATCACCTGTTACTGGCATCTGCTACAACCTAAACTTGGAGATGGCAGATGTTTTAGCTTATGGAATGAGAGGTGGTCTGAATTGGGCCTGCTGAAAGAGACCTTCCCGAGGGTGTATGGTGCTACTGCTGACAAAGATGCCACAGTTAGCAGTCTGTGGTCCCAGGCTGAAGGTTGCTGGCGGCTGGAAGGGCTACAAGAGTGTAGGCCGGGCACTCGACTATGGGAGGAGAGGCAGAAATTGATGGAGAAACTGCAGCAGCTGTATCTTATGACAGATGTGAAGGACACATACTGCTAGCAGGGTATTTTCTCAGTGAAGCAGGCATATGAAAAAATTATTAGATCTAATAATGATGTGGAATGGGATCTTATCGATAGAAGATTTGACTTTTGAGAATTCCTCTGAAGGTCCAGATTTTCCTGTGGCTTTGTAGACGGGAAGGGTTGATCACTGGCGATGTTAGGCACAAAAGGATGGGGATTGATCTGAATGCCTTCCCTCTATGTGGATTACACTCTGATAGTGCAACACACATCTTCTCCTCTTGCTTGATCACGGACAAAATCTGGAGGTTTGTGTGCTTAGAACCCCTCCCTCCTTGGGATGCTATGTGGAAGAGGTTCATCAACCCAGTTCGACCATTGGGGGCTATGGCAGCCGTTCTGTGGTGTGTGTGGAGGGCGCAGAATGATAAGCTGTTTCAGGGGAGACCGGTGAGATGTGAGAATGTTGTAAAGGAATGTTGGTCTCTCATACATAGTTGGGCAACTTTTTTGTAATACTCTTTTGATATGCAATACAATACCCTCCGGATCACTATCGGTTTATGATAGCAATCCTCACTGATTCAAAAAAAATATATATAGATATATATATAATATATATAGGGGTGGAGGTGGAAATGGCGTGTAGCACAGTGTTAAGTTGGTCCATGTCTAGAAAGACACAACCCAACAAGACGAAGTGCCGCGTGGAGTGTAGGATGGATGTGTGGGAGTGTGTGAGGAGACTCTTTCTTTACGTAGGTATCGGGGAATATCAGCAACTGGTGCAGATATTCCTGTGATATAACGCGTGGAGTGTGTATATGTAGTTATGTATATATATATATATATATAGATATCTAAATATATATATATAGGTATATATATATATTTATAACTAGATATATATGTATATATATTTAACTATATAGATATTTATATATATAGTAATATATGTATATATATACGTACATATTTATATAGATACATTAGTATAAGTATCTATGTATATAGATATATATAGATATATATATGTATATATATATAGTAATATATATGTATGTGTATATATATATTTATATATATAGATATATATGTATATATGTATGTATATATGTGGGTGTGAACGTGTACAAGTGAGTGTGTGTGTGTACGAGAGTGTGTGTGTGTGTACGAGAGTGTGTGTGTGTAAGAGTGAGGGAGTCGCAGGCTGAAGGAAGAGAGAGCAGGCGAGTTTAAGTTGTCTGGCAGCTACTGGCGTTGTCTGATGGCCCAGGCACAGCCATTCCCACAGGCTGCTCGCGGGCGCTGGAGCAGGCACACGTGAGGGAGAGCGCAACGCAGCGCACTGCGTAGCGCAGTGCACTGCACTGCGGGCTAGAGTGAACGCGGGCGAAGACGCAGGTGCGGACGCAGACCGGCACGGGCGCTGGCGCAGATGCGGGTGCTGGCGCTGACGTGGCGACTGGCTGGAGGCGGTAGCGGCGTGAAGAGAGAGCACACGGTGACCGGATAAGTGAGAAACTCTCCGATCACTGCACTGTAGCTACAGTGTCGCGTAGAAACATGTGAACAGTAGCCACAGTGCCGCACGGCTTCGACAACCGGTTTCGGCCGGTTCTGCGTGTGCAGGCACGCTAGAAGGCGCCTGCACGCGCAGAAGGAGCTTGCACCGGCTGCTGGCATGCACGCAGTGCTTGCGCTACTGCTGGCTGTCGTGCTGCTGCTGCTGGAGCTCTAAAGCTTGAAGCTTCGACAATGGTGGGAAGGGCTGAGCAATGGAAACAGAGAGTGGAATCCACCATGCCCACCTACTCTTGGATGAGCTGGGCGGTGGTGGGACTCACATTGGTGGTCGTGGGACCACTGTGAGCCTGCTCCTGCCTGTAGCGTATCTCTTCAGTGGGAAGAGGTGCTACGTATGGAGGGGAGAAAGAAGGAAGATGGCTTGACGAAGGTGGCTGCTGTGTTCTCTATGTGCCAGCCCCCCTCGCAAGGAAGAAGGCAGGGCTTTATAAAGGAGTCATGCACGGCCATGCCCTGGGTGTGCATGACCAGCCATGCAACTGGCAGGGCATGCGTTGGCAGAGAATGGCGTGAAGAAGAGCAAGCCATGCCCTACAGCCGTGCGGGGAAGAAGATTTCAAAGCAAAATAAAAAATGAAGATGGTGAAATTGCGAGGCAGCACTTGAAGAAGATGTTATTTACATGGCCAATTATTCACTTTCCCCCCCTCTCAAATAAATGCATGCAAGTGTCTTTTTTTACAAAAGCAACTATGGCTACCTAATATGTAATGGCAATGCTAGGAAATAACATAAGATGGCATTATTATTGTTGTATTTTTGCTGTGCAATCATACCCCCATGCCTATCTTTTGCTAGTCTCTAGCAAAACATTTTGTATTGTATTTAGAAATGATCTTAAGCTGAAGAAATTTTTTCTGAGGCGACATGGGTGTGTTTATTTGTTGGATATTGTGAGAACCAATTGTAAAGAAGACTACCAGTACTTTAAGTCTTATGTGACATAGACCATCTCTCGACTAACCTGGACTCTTGATATTTAAACCTTATGTACGATTTCCAAGACTCAGGAGGTTTTTGCCATACTCGAGAGCTCAAGAGATTATGGCTTGTGCATAGTGAAGGATCAAGACTGACCAGATGAACATTAAGACTCAAGACCAGGGTTTCACGAATTTTTAAGTGCAGGTTGGTCCCAGTTTTAGCTCGTGTCTTCAGATTGACCCTTAAAAAGTTGACGGAAAACTCAACCCTCTTTTTTTCTTTTGTGGCTCAAAGAATATATGGTAGAAACAGGGTATTTGTAACTTTGCCCTGAAACATTTTTTTGAGGGAGACGAATTTACAGATATTTGCAAGATATACTGACTTATTTGCACAGTTTTTTTTTTTTTTAAACATGTATCAGTATATCTCTTACAACTTTATTTGGAGGAGCACACTTTTCTTTTGGTGGGAGAGTTCCTTTTTGGTGGAAAGAGTCTCTCCTAAACACAAGACTAAAGCCTAGGATAAAAATTCTACCTGCGCGCACAGTTAAGGACTCCACCTTCCCTAATGAACACTAGGGTTGGATCTTATGTTCACCTGGTATTTCTTGATATGTGTAGTGTGAACCAAGATTACTTAGGCTCTTGAGTAGAAGCAAACCAACGGATCCTGTACTGATGTCTCAGGTACAAGAATACGTCCCTAGTTAGGAGAGATTCCGATCTATCTTGTCAATGCTCAAGTGAATTAAGCCGAGCCTGAGCGAATCAAGCTTCTGTGGCCTGGAAAGTCTTCAAAACAGTGGTTGAATATCCATAAACACTTATTGTATTTTAGTTTCAACCTTCAGATCATTACTAAACACCCTTTTTTCTTATACATATTTATAGATGAATGGAAGCTGCATGATACCATATAATACCCTGATCCTATGGATGCCTATCCACCCCCCATGCCAAATGATGCTATGTCCTCATAGGCATGCAGGGTAGAGGAAGGTCCAAAGATCGGGGAGCAAGAGCTGAAGTGCAGGGTATATAGCAAAGTGGTAGGGTGGGTGGATGGTGGGTGGTGAAGTGAAAAGGTACGAAGTGAAGTGTTTGTGGCAGTGGCGGAGTGTTGTTCGGGTGCCTCCCAACGAGCGCTGAATTTAATGTCCCCAGCTAGACTCAGAATGAGGCACGACATTAGTTACCCTCCAGCAGGGCAACAGTTTGTCCAACGGGGGCAGGTTCATGAGTAAGATAAGGTTTTAAACGCTGCCCATTGACCATAAATTTATGCCCAGATTTGGGATCTTCAATTTCAACAGCCCCGTTGGGAAATGGTCTCGAGACCAGGAAAGGATCAGTCCATTTGGAATTCAATTTCCCAGGAAAGAATTTGAGCTGGGCGTTGTAGAGCCAAACTTGCTGAGATGGCTCAAATTCCTTCCGCCGAATACGGCTGTCTTGAAAAGCCTTAGTACGTTGCTTGAAAGTTAAGGCAGAATCATAGGCTTCACGACGAAGCTCTTCCAGCTCTTGGAGTTGGAGTTTCCTTTCTCGACCACACAAGTCTAGGTTGAGGTTACATTGGCGAACCGCCCAATAAGTGCGGTGCTCCAGCTCCACAGGCAAATGACAAGGCTTCCCGTAAATGATTCTATAAGGAGACATACCAAGGGGAGCCCTAAAGGCGGTCCAATACGCCCAAAGTGCGTCAATCAGCTTGTCAGACCAATCCTTTCGATCAGGCCGAACCGTTTTCTAGAGAATTTGCTTGATTTTCCAGTTCGACACCTCAGCCTGGCCGTTCGTCTGAGGGTGATACGGAGATGCGATACAATGGTGGACTCCATATTTCCTCAGAAGTACCTGAAAAGAAGCATGGGTAAAATGGCTTCCTCCATCCAAGATAATGGCTCAAGGGATCCCAAAGCGCGCAAAAATGTGGTCTTTGACAAATCGAGTGGATATAACATGGTCAGCATGGCGCGTGAGAATAGCCTCGATCCATTTCGAAACATAATCAATAGCCACGAGGATATATTCAAAGCTGTTGGAAGGAGGAAAGGGACCCATGAAATCAATTCCCCAAATGTCGAAAATTTCAACAGCTAGGATGGGTTGCAAGGGTATCATGTCACGATGTGACATTGACCCTAATGACTGGCACCTAGTGTAATGTTTGGCATAATTGTGTGCATCCTGGTGAAGGGAGGGCCAAAAGAAACCGCACTGTAACACCTTGGTTGTAGTTTTCCTCCCAGAAAAATGGCCTCCACAGGCCTGATCGTGGCAGAAGGATAGCACACTGGGGAATTCGCTGTCAGGAATACAGCGACGGATGATCTGATCAGCACCTATTCGAAAAAGAAGTGGATTATCCCAGAAATAATTCTTTGCTTCTGCCATGAGACGCTCGCGCTGGTTTTTAGGCCAGCCATGTGGAAGGGAACCAGAAGCAAGGTAATTGGCAATGTCGGCATACCAAGGTCCACTTGCCACATTAATTGCCAATAGGTGCTCATCGGGAAAAATTTCATTAATCGGCAGGGTAAGTCCAATGTGGTCAGGGTCCAGTCTCGAGAGATGATTAGCCACAACATTCTGGGCTCCAGCCTTATCGCGAATCTCAATGTCAAATTCATGGAGCAGAAGGATCCAACGAATCAGTCTAAGCTTGGCATCCTTCTTGTGCATGAGATGGCGAATGGCCGCGTGATCAGTGAAAACAATAACGTGTGAGCCCAGAAGGTAAGAGCGGAATTTCTCCAACCCAAAGACAACCGCCAGTAGTTCTTTCTCAGTGGTAGTATAATTACGCTGGGCCTCATCCAACGTCTTACTAGCGTAGTACACCACAAAGGGGTGTCTATCGCATCTTTTTCCCAGGATGGCTCCGACTGCAAGGTTGGAAGCATCACACATGAGTTCAAAGTCAAGGGACCAATTAGGTGGCTGGAGAACAGGGGCCTTGGTGACAACATCACGCAGCTGCGTGAATGCCCGTATGCAATCGGGGTCCATATCGAAGGGGACGTCAATCGATAGGAGATGAGTTAAAGGTCGAGAAATCTTGGAGAAGTCTTTGATGAATCTCCTATAGAAACCGACGTGTCCTAGGAAGGAGCGGATTTGTTTGACAGAGCCAGGCACAGGTAAATCAGCAATTACATCAAGCTTAGCTCTGTCAACCTCGATACCCCTGTCAGAGATGATATGCCCGAGAATAATTCCCTCGTGTACCATAAAATGACTTTTTTCCCAGGAAAGCACGAGGTTCACATCAATACATCTCCTAAGGATACGGGTCAGGTTGGCAAGACAGTTATCAAAAGAGGGTCCAAAGATCGAAAAGTCATCCATGAAGACTTGAGAAAGTCACCCACCATGTCATGGAATATCGCCAGCATACATCTCTAGAAAGTTGCTGGCACATTACAAAGCCTGAACGGCATCCTTCTAAATGCAAAGGTGCCGAAGGGGTAGGTAAAAGTGGTTTTCTCTTGGTCCCGAGGGTCAATTGCCACCTGGTTATATCCTGAGAATCCATCCAGGAAATAGAAAAATTTATTTCCCGCTAACCGCTCCAGGATTTGGTCAATGAAAGTTAGTGGAAAGTGATCTTTCTTAGTTGCAGCATTGAGTTTCCTATAATCTACACACACTCTCCAAGATGCAGGAGTGCATGTAGGGATGGATTCGCCCCTGCCATTGACACGGATGGTGAGTCCCGCCTTTTTGGGCATGACGTGAATCGGACTCACCCAGGGGCTATCGCTGATCGGGTTGATTATACCCGCATCCAACCACTTAATAATTTCCTTTTTGACGACTTCCCGCATGTTAGGGTTGAGACATCACTGCATCTCACGGGAAGGTCGAGCCTCCTCCTCCGTATATATACGGTGAGTGCAGTAGGAGGGGCTAATGGCAGTTAAGTCTGATAAAGACCATCCAATGGCTGCCCTGTGTTTCATAAGGACCTTTGTTAGTTTGCACTCTTGCTCCTTGGTCAATTTTGAACTGATGATTATGGGGAGCATTTCATTCGATCCCAAGGAAACATACTTAAGCATATCAGGCAGCAATTTCAGCTCAGGAGTGGATGGTGAAAGATCTGGCATTTCTTGGGACGAGAGTGTCCCAAGCGGATCAAAAGAAAATAAGTCAAGAGGAAGAAGTTGGCCCTCAGTTTGGCCAAGAAGAGGGGCATCTTGGATAGATGGATCCAAAAAGGGATAGCCCCAGTGAGTAGTATGTGGGCTCAAGGTCCCAGTGTGGAGTTGCAAATCCACCTGATTTGGCAGGAAAGAAAGGGTAATCCGATCTTCAAGAGTGTGGACCGACGATGAGTAGACCAAATATGACTCAGACCATGAGGTATGAGAAGCGGAGAAAACCTCGTCAGAAGTCTGGTCAGGGAGGGATGGGGGAACGTCACAATAGGTGTCGGTCATGTAATCATCTGTGTTTAAAGGCAATTCACAGCAGTCAGAATAGGTCCCAATAAGTTTGATACATGCGTTGACGGCCATGTCCTCGTCAGACGTGTCATCCTCGATGCAATCGCAATCAAAGTTCTTGGCTACCTTGAAGATGTTAAGCTTGAGCTTTTCAGATCCAACGGCAATCTCAATACAGCCCGACTCACAGTTGATATGGGCACGGGCTATGGCCAAGAAAGGTCGACCAAGGATGATCGGACAATCAGAAAGTGAGCTAGGAACTTCCATATCCAAAACAAGAAAGTCAACAGGAAAACAGAGACTGTTGACCCTAACCACCATGTCTTCCACCACACCCTTTGGTATTTTGACAGAACGATCTGCCAACTGTAACGTGACAGGGGTGGGTTTCAGATTTCCTAAGGCAAATTTCTCGAGCATGATGGTTGGTATAAGATTGATGGAAGATCCTAGATCAAGAAGGGCACGGTTAAAATTGCAGCCTTGGATGCTACAGGAAATAAGCGGTGTGCTCGGATCTTTCTGCTTCGGTGGTAGATTTGACAGTATAGCACAACTCGCGTGAGGCGAGAGAACCACCGGATTCTTAGTTTTCTTTGACTGTAGCCTGGGTGTAGTGTAGTCTTTGAAAAATCGGGCGACAGTAGGTATGTGGTCAATAGCCTCTAACAGGGGTACCTTGATTTCAACATCCCTAAATAAATTACGCAGGTTATCAAAGGTCTACTGATGAGAACCTCATCATGAGCCATAACTAGCTCATTTTGACCTAATACAAAGGATGAAAGCTCCTACATAACTCAAGGAAAGGCTTAACTCAGAGAATTCTGAGTTTAAGGAGAAAACGAGTCATAAGGGGTAAAAATGCAATTTTACCAGTATAATCTGCATACAGGGTAATTCAGGGTCCAAACATAGGTCAAACAAACCGAATAAGAAGGAAAGTGGGATGATCTGACAAGGGCTACAGCAATTCCAAGGAACTAAATGATAATCTGTAACCTTAAAACAAACCCACTTCAATTCACGAGGTTCAAGGCAAAGTGAAAATAGAATAAACCCTCTAAAATTCATAGAAAAATAATCTCTAGGGTTTAGAACCTTCAATTTGGCCTTCAGAACCCATTTTGACCTACATTGAGAACCATGCCCAATTAATAACTTAATTCAGGTTTTTGCGTAAATTGACCGGTCAAACAAGGTTTAATCAAGAAATAAAATTCACCATCAGATTCCTTAGGTCCTAATTAGTCATGTATAAAAACTTGAGCCTAAGAAGAAACCTTCTTGACCAACTTTACACTTTGGTCCTCATATATTTACTTGTTGGCCCTCAACTTTCGAACCCTCACATTTCTACCCCTAACTCTCCTTCGTTCTTTGCATTCAGGTCCCTCATGCCAAAACCTGACCAGCACCATGCTTCGGCGACCTTGCGCGAAGCATGGCGCCGTGCAGGGTAAGGGGGAGGGTCTGGCAAGACAACCGGGGGTGCCCTGCGTCGTCAGCCGTCGCAGGAACACCCCCTGGTCGCTGCAACCCACCATACCGGCCGTGCGAACGCACGGACGGTATGGGTCTCCATCTCCAGCGTCCTCCGGCGAGGGAGACACGTCGTCTCCCTCCTCCCTCCTCTCTGATTCCGCCTCTATAAATACCCCCGTCGCTCCGCCGTTCTGAGGAGCTCGGTCCTGACGGAGAAAGACCCCCACTTCCTCTCTTCCCACTCTGACAGGAAGCCCTCCAGCTCCAGCGGCCTCTCCCCTTCCTCCTCTTCGCTCTGCCGCAATACCAGCAGCAGAGACTTCTTCCTGATTCTCCTCCGCGTCGCGCAATACCGGCGCGCGCTGCTTCAGCCCCGTCGTCGCCGCCGTTCTCTCCCTCTAGGCATTTCTTCTCCAGCTCCAGTAGGTACGAGCCGGCAGCCACTTCGTCCCCTTCGTCACTTTAGTTAGGTTAGAATTAGTCGTCTCTATCCCCTCTTTCTTTTCCTCGCTATTTTACATTCAATTAAACCCTCGACCGACCCGACCACCGTCATCTTCCACACCTGCGGCCATCCTCCGGCGAGTCGCTCCCATCATTCCGCCACTCCACACGACTCGCTGACCCTCACAGAACCTCCACCTCCTCACCCTGATCAACCTCCGCCCTTCCACTTCCCACCACTCGCCCTCTGCAGGCCCCCCGAACAAACCCACTTCTCTGCCCGCAGTTTGACCTAGGGCGACCCTCACGCTCCGCCCCGCCGCCTGCCAGACCCCCTACCACCTTCGCCGTGCCACGGCGAAGGTTCTCCGCGTATCTGATTAGGCCGAGAGGCCGTTCGTCGGTGGACAGGTATCTCGACTGCCGTCGCCATTGCTGCGTAGAAGGAGCACCTTCAACCTGCAGCTCCAGGTGCGATTCGCCCAGGTGCGACTCCCAGGCTGCGCGGGGCATCTCCGCGAAGCATCCCAGACTTGCAGCTAGGGCAAAGGCCTCGCGTGCAACTGCGAAACTCCTGCAGCGTCTTCAGCTGCAGGCGCCCAATTGGGGTGGGACATTTAGTCCCACCTCGTAACTTTTCAGAGGAGCGCGCCCGCATAAAGGCAAAAAGTGCCTTATGTTCGTTGCCTCCTGAGCACGGGGTGAGGTCCCTCTCACTCACCCGCTCGACCCGGCCTCGTCCGTGACCACGCCCCGCGGACCTGGCCCGACCCGACTAAGCCTGACCTGCACTCCTCGCCCACCACGCACGCCGGTGGGCCTGGACCCGGGCACGACCGGTACCCGAATACCCGGCAACTCTGGGAGAGCCTTCCTAAGAGCGGCTTCCGTGAGAGAGAAACGCGGGGGGTGGGGGGTAGAGTAGGTTTTGCCCACTGATGTAAACTTTGAAGTGTGCAGGCACAGGTAAACAAAGAAGAAGAACCGTGGAAGAAGAGAAGAAGAAGAAGGCCGACGAAGACTGAAAGAAGGTGGAGCACTGTAGCAGCGGCGATTTAAGTCGTCTGATTGGAAAATCAGACGATGCCCTGCAGTAAAAGGATTGCAGAGAAAGAGGAGAACACAGAGAGGCCAAGTGAAGACTCTGCAAAAGAAGAAGAGCACGAGAAGAAGATCTGAAGAAAGGAAAAGAAGAAAGAAAGAAGAAGAAGAAGAACAGGACCGCAAGGGAGAAGAAAAAGAAAGAGACGAGCAGAAACAAGAACTGAAAGAAGAAGAAGAACATCACTACTGCTGCAGATAAAGAAGAATAGCAAAGGAAGAAAGCAGAAGAGCCAAGTAGAAGAGGAGAGGATAAGCAAAGAGAAAAGAAGAGAAGAAGAAAGAAGCCAACAAATTCTCTCTCTCTCCTTTATTTTTGTAAAAGAAACTGTACCCCTAGAATACAACTTGCTCCCTAAGTTCGACTTCGGGAACTCTTTTATTTCCGAGTAACAAATTGTATTAAACTGGTAATCACTTCTCTATACTATACTACGATGAAATAATAGAACTATAGAGGAAGGTCGCCACCAGTTTTTGGCGCCGTTGCCAGGGAGCAACGGCTATTCTAGAGATAATCAAATTCCTATTTTTTACATTGCTAACAATCTCTCCTTTGTTGTGCAGATACAAGAAAATCGAGAAGACAAGCAACCGCATGACAACCACTCCAGGGACAGGTAAAATTCTATCCTCTCAATCCCTAAATTCTAAAGAGGAAGAAAAGAAAAGAACAAGCAATATAGGTCTAACCTGTCTTCTATACTCAGTAAACCATCAAAAGTTGCATGTTTTCAACCCATTATTACTGCACACTATTAAGGGTATTTAAGGGCTAACACATTCTTGCTTGAGCCCTAATTACCCAACAAAGAGCTAACTGGACCAAGTAGAGCCAACCTAGGATCCAACACTAGGGATTTAGAGACACACTCCTTAAGCAAGAATTGAGAAAACCAAATGAAGTGTGCCCAAGCCCTTGTCTGAAAATACCTATTCAAAGAAAACCTAAAACAATTGGCTCTCTAAACACTTGAACCCTAAAAGACAAGACCTAAAAGCTCTCAAAGGAAACAAGAGGTAAAGTTGACCCCTTGGGTCAACCAACCTTAAATTAGGTCACTCTTTGCACTTAAAAGACTAAAGTTCAAGTGGAACCTTAAGCACCTTGATCTTAAAGTAAAATTGGTAGACTTAAGAGGTCAAGATCCCCATTCTGGTCTACCTGGAACTGCAGTGACAAGAGAGGTCGGGTGGGGGAAACCCTGTAACCCGTGGGGACGCTCTACCGTGTAGGGGTCTTTGCGGGACTCTCCCTCTCTGGCTACCCAGGTAATTCTCAGGTGGACGATCTTTCTGATCAAGGGGTCCATCTGCCCCGAACCTCTATAGTCACCCAACATTTTTGGGTGTCTTGATTGGGTCCAGCACCTGCTTATCTCATCCAGTCCTTCAGTATTTTGCAGGAGGTCCTTGAAACCTCCTATAGAAATTCACTCTCCCCGAGGCTAAGCCTTGGCTCCCTTGTTTTTGCAGAAATCATTCGCATAGCCCCTCTTTCCTCTGATTCTGAACAAAGTCCCCTTCTTCCATTAATTCAAACTTCTGATTCTATATCTTGATTCCACCACCTGATTTGAAGATGCAGCCTAATTACCTAGCAAGACTACCATGTAAAAAACCTGAATATCTGAGATCCATGAAAGATAAGATGATTGAGGATGCCCTTGAATTCTATGAAATCAAATATAAACCCTCAACACCAATAAAAAACATTCAGGTTGATGTCCCAACAACCACAGCTTTCATCATAAACTGTGCCCAAATTCTATTGACTGAAATTTCAAAAGGATCAACCCGAGATATGCTCATGACAAGATACATTGAGATAGAAAAATTACACCAATCTGAATACCTTCAATGCTTGACAAATCCTGTACTTTGGGAACAACACCAAGATGCCCTTATAAAACGGGTAGAAATGATGAAATCAGTAGAACAAATTATCAACCAGAAATACCCGTATATACCAGAAATAGAGGATGAACCATCTTGGAACAGTATTAAGGAACAATCCAGTTTCCCAGATCTCGGGACTGAGGCACAAAGTGGTTGTGAAATCCCAACCTAGATAGAAGACAATGTTGAATTAGGTTGGGATATTGCAGGAGAACACAATGATGAGCCAAACTTAGACCATGAATTGCCAAGCCTAGAATTCCAAAACTCCTGCAATAATGAGATCAGAACTGAACCTTTTGAGGGTATAAATTTCACCCCTTATCTTGATAAGGTGGCCCTCGAAGGTTATTCGGACTTAGGTTCTAATAATTCTACCCACATCCTAAGCCTAGAACCTAGATCTGAAACTTATTGGGAAGATTATGAGGCCCCTTATGAGAAAGATCAAATTTTTATAGGATATGATTCCGGGCCTCTATTTGATGAATACCCCTCTCCAACATCTTCAGGAAATCTGATCGATTTTTCGAAAGTCATGCCAATTTATGATACAGAGACTGAGGAGTTGGACGAGTTGGATTTCAATTGGGTCTATCCTACCAGCTTGGAGCTTGAGCCTAGACAGAATACCTTTTCAAGCCCAGAATTGACATATAGGCTAGACCCCAGTCAGGCTGCTTATTCCACATCTGATAATTTTTGCTGTGGTGGAATTCATGATCATGAATCTCATTTTCGCCAACTCTCCGACAATTTCAGATCTGACTATAATTGCGGAGAGATTCCCCTTCCTGAACACACCAGGCCCATCTACGACCTCGACTCTGAGGTCCTGATTCCCGAGATCACTGATAACACAGAATCATTCCTTTTTGATCCTCAGGAACCAAAAACAGAAAATGCCAAGAGTAATTGCAACCCAGAATTCAAATCTTTTCTCAATTCAGATTTCCTTCATCCTATAGACACTCTTCAGGCATTTAATAGTTACCCAGAGGACTATCTACAGAAAACCACCTGTCATTCCTTTCTAGAAGAGCCCTCATACACAGTTGCCACCTCGTCTGCACACACAGAACTAATCAAAACCTCTTCCCAACCCCGACCCGCAACCGGACTCAATTTCTATTCAGATTCACCTCTCACCGAGCCGATTGTATTTCCACATCGGGTTTCGAACATTGATCAGACTACATACCATTCTCTATCATTCTCTGATCACCCCTGTAGGGTTCCTGCATCAATCACTGATTATTCTACGAGTCCCTACTCTGACCAGGCTGATTCGACTCAGCCAAACCCTGCATTCACACTTCCACATCCATCTGAGCTTCATAGTATATGGTGGGTTCCACACCTTTTGATCTACATCTATCAACCCACCAGATTGATTGGGTTTGGGCTACATCATCAGCCTGTCGATCTGAACAAGCACCTAGTTGGACCAACCAGGCTCTTAATCAAGGTGCTTGTCTTACAAAACTCTGCTGATTTGACCATCCCCTCTCCATCGCATTTCCCGCTTGGCTGAAGGCATCAAATTTAGCGCTCAACGGGACGTAGCCCGTCATTCTCTTTGAAAACCTGAAACTTGTTCTGACACCTTTTTGCACTTGAAGTTCACACTTTAGGACAGCCGACTCCACCTCAGGTGCTTGCATCTGAGATTAGAAATCATTCACAACAGCCACCGCGACCCATTCACTCATCAAAACATCTGTCCTAACGTATGAACTAAGTTGAATAAAAACCCCTAGGTTACAATGAGGACATTGCAAATCTTAGGCATGGGGGGGTATGAAAGTGCAAAACATGTAAGAAAAGGTTTCAAACAAAAAATTCACATATGCCGAAAACACCATAAAAATTAAAAATTTTTCGAAAAAGAGTAAGAGGAAAAGAGGAGAAGGAAATTTTGTGAAGGAGAAGGAGAAAAGAAACAAATGGATAAAAGGAGCACAAAATTATGAGAAAAAAGTGATAGTCATTAGTAAGGAACTAAGGAATTAACCTAAGTTCTAGACCTCATTCAAGAAAATAACTGAAAAGTGCATAATGAGATTAGTAAGAACGCAAACCTTAGGCATTCTTGAATAGACTCTTAATACCCATTAAGATCTGGACACTCCTCAAGAGGTTGAGGAAAATGAAAAGCTGAAGTATTAGGTCTAAGGCTTAGGGAGTATTTGGCCTCATTAACTAATTTTTGGTTTATGATGGGTCAGCCCGAATAGGTTGTTAATATGATATTTTTATCGTTGAAATGTGTATAGTGGTTAACCTAATTCAGACCTAACCATCTCTTTACAAAATTTTTAACCTGGCCTAATTGATTTCATCTTGTCACTTTTAGGCCCAGGGTCGAACTCAGGGAAGTGGGGTTCAAGTCGAATTTCTACGTTTTCCTTAAAACGCGTCTCTTCCGTTCGTTTATTGTGTTTTTGGTATTTTTCTTATTTAGGTTTTTTTCTGGTAATCCTTGTTCTTGAGGCACACCCTCAAAATTGTGTCCTTGGCTTTTAGCCAAAACAGAGTTTCAAAACATGCCTTGCTACTTGCAAGACGGGGTACCTGCAAATCAAAGATTATCTTTTCACTTTTACACCTTTTTTTATCTTTTTACTAAGAAGGAAGCTAACAGATAGAAAGTAAATATAGTAGCTATAGATATATATTTATATGTAGTATATATATAAAGGGGTGGGGGTGGAGGTGACGATGGAGTGTAGCACTATGTCGAGTCAGTTGACGTCTAGAGAGACGCAACCAACACGACTATGTGCCGCGTGTAGTGTTGAT
The DNA here is from genome assembly GCA_037157565.1 of Thalassia testudinum. Lineage (NCBI taxonomy): Eukaryota > Viridiplantae > Streptophyta > Magnoliopsida > Alismatales > Hydrocharitaceae > Thalassia > Thalassia testudinum. The sequence continues at coordinate 23,083,180 of JAZHRO010000056.1, read as the reverse complement.
GGATGATGGATGATGAATGCGAACACGCTTTCTGTACGCGTGTATCGGGGAATATCAGCAACTGGTGCAGATATTCCCGCGATACAGCGTATAGTAAATAACGTGAAAATATATATACATATGTATGTATATAAATGTATAAGTATATATGTATAGATATATATAGATATATATGTATATATATATAGGTGTATATGTATATATATATATGTATGTATATATGTATATAGCTATGTATATATGTATATATATATAAGTATATGTATAAATACATAGATATATATATAAGTAGATATATATATATCTATATATATATATATTATATATATATGTATGTATACATAACTATAGATATTACTATGTATATAAGTATATATATATATATATAGATATATGTATGTATATATTATATATAGATGTATAAGTATATATGGGTTACTATAAGTGTGTGAGTGTGTGTGTGTGCGTCGGTGAATGTGTGTGTGTGTGTTGCTGTGAGTAGAGAGAGAGAGAGAGAGAGTACGTGAGAGAGAGTAGAGAGCGCCAGACAGAGAGAGCGGGCGGGAGAGATCGGCAGAGAGAGAGAGCGGGCGAAGGAGTGATCGCGGACGCGCGAGTTAAGACGTCTGCCGACTCTGCGTCGTCTGAAGGCAGAGGCGGACGTCTGAAGACGGCGGGTGCGGGCGCGCCTTCGCGTAGGGTTCTGCAAGCCTGCGCGAAGTCGACGAGCGGGCGATGGCGCGGAGGAGCGAGCGTGGAGGAGGTTCTGCGGTGGTCGCGGAGGGTCGCGGAGGGTCGCGGGGGTCGGTGCGAGGCCGTAGCCGGCCGCTGCAGTGCGCGCGGCGGCCGGCTGCGGGTGCAACTGCGGCGTGGACAGAACGGAGACTTGAGCGGGGAATGGCCCTGCAGGCGCGCGCGAAGTCGACGGGCGGCTGCGGGGACGGTCACGGAGGAGGCGGGGGGTGCTGCTGCTGCTGCTGTCGCCGCGGTTTAGCTGCTGCTGCTGCTGCTTCAAGCTTCGGAGCTTGAAGCGGCAGCAATGGCGTGGAGACGAAAACGAAGAGAAAAGAAAACACCACGCCCACCGGCTCGTTGAAGAGCTGGGCGGTGGTGCTCCCACTGTGGTGGTGTGCACCACAGTGGGTTGTCCTGCTCGCCGGGTGCCTCCTCGACGGAGGGCCGGCGTATGGGAGGGGAGAACGGTGGAGAGGAAGGTGGTGGCTGTGGGGTCTTTGCAGCAGCTCTCCCCTTTCTTCGTCGCGAGGAAGAGCTGCGGCTTTATAGAGGAGGAGAGCGTGGCGGGGAGGCATGGCAGCAGCAGGGAGAGGCGTTGGAGAGTGGCAACCGCTGGGAGAGGTGTTGGCAAGGTATGGCATCGCATGCAGCATGGAGTGGAAGAAATGAACCGTGGGAAGAAGAGAAAAGAAGAAATCAAGAGGAAAAATAAAAAGAGGTGGATTTTGCAAGGAGGCACTTGAAGAAAAATGTTAATATGCAAGCCATTATTTCACTCCTCTTCCTCTTCTCAATAAAATGTATGAATGCAAGTGTCTTTATAAATGCGACTATAGGATCATAATATACATAGTTAATGCTAGAAAATAGCACAAGAAGGCGTTATTACAGGCGTGTTTTGGGGTGCAAACATATACCCCCATGCCTATCGTTTGCTAATCCCTAGCAAAACCGTATTTAGAAATGATCTTAAGCTGAAGATTTTCTTCTGAGATGATATCAGTGTGTTTATTATCGGATATTGTGAGAACCAATTGTAGAGAAGATTACCAGTACTTTAAGTTTTACATGACAAAGATTATCTCTCAACTAACCAGGACTCTTGATATTTAAACCTTAAGTACGATTTCCAGGACCCAGGAGGTTTTGCCGTACTCGAGAGCTCAAGAGGTTATGGTTTGTGCATAGTGAAGGATCAAGACTGACCAGATGAACCTTAAGACTCACTCCCAGGGTTTCACGAATTTTTAAGTACAGGTTGGTCCCAGTTTCAGCTCGTGTTTTCGGATTGACCCTTAAGATGATTACGGAAAACTCAACTCCCATTTTCTGATTTTTTTTTTTTTTTGTGGCTCACCGAAAAACAAAGTATACAGACATTTATGAGATATACCGACTCTTTTGCAACATCTTTTTTTTTTTTTTGAAACACCTGTCAGTATATCTCTTACAACACATTTTGAAGGAGAACACTTATTTTTCTTTTTGATGGGAGAGTTTCTTTTTGGTGGAAAGAGTCACTCCTAAACACAAGACTAAAGCCTGGGATAAAAAGTCTACCTGCACGCACAGGTAAGGACTCCACCTTTCCTAATGAACACTAGGGTTGGATCTTATGTTCACCTGGTCTTTCCTGATATGTGTAGTGTGAACCAAGTTTACTTAAGCTCTCAAGAAAAAGTAAACCAACGAATCCTGTACTGGTGTCTCAGGTACAAGAAACGTTCTTAGTTAGGAGAGATTTTGATCTATTTCGTCAATGCTTTAAGTGAATTAAGCCGAGCCTGAGCGAATCAAGCTTCTGTGGCCTGGAAATTCTTCAAAACAGAGGTTGAATATCCATAAACACTTATTGTATTTTTTGTTTCAGCTTTAGATCATTACTAAACACCATTTATTACTAATATATATATATATATATATATATATATATATATATATATATATATATATATATATATATATATATATTCTTTTTCTTGCATATTTATAAATAGGTGGGAACTGTATGATACCATAACATACCCGGATCCTATGGATGCCTATCCACCCCCCCATGCCAAACAATGCTATGTCCTCATATGCATGCAGGGAAAGGCAGAGGAAGGATGGAAGATCGGGTAACAAGAGCTGAGGTTCAGGGTATAGATCAGGGTGGAAGGGTGGGTGGATGGTGGGTGGTGAAGAGAAAAGTGAAGTGATTGCGATAGAGGTGTGAAAAGTAATGGTGGATGGTGAGTGCTGTTAGGGTGCCTCCCAACAAGCGCTGAATTTAATGTCCCCAGCTGGACTAAGAATGAGGCAAAGAATTAGTTACCCTCCAGCAGGGCAACGGTTTCTCCAACGGGGGCAGGTTCATGAGTCAGATAGGGTTTCAAACGCTGCCCGTTGACCGTAAATTTACGCCCAGATTTGGGATCTTCGATTTCGACGGCCCCATTGGGGAATGGTCTTGAGACCAGAAAAGGACCAGTCCATTTGGACTTTAATTTCCCAGGAAAGAATTTGAGTCGGGCATTATAGAGACAAACTTGCTGAGATGGCTCAAATTCCTTCCGCCGAACATGGCTGTCGTGAAAAGCCTTAGTGCGCTGTTTAAAGGTTAGAGCAGAATCATAGGCTTCACGACGGAGCTCTTCCAGCTCTTGGAGTTGGAGTTTCCTTTCTCGTTCACACAAGTCTGGGTCGAGGTTACATTGGCGAACTGCCCAATAAGCGCGGTGCTCCAACTCCACAGGCAAATGACAAGGCTTCCCGTAAACGATTCTATATGGAGACATACCAAGGGGAGCCTTGAAGGCGGTCCGATACGCCCAAAGTGCGTCAGTCAGCTTGTCGGACCAATCCTTACGGTCAGGCCGAACCGTTTTCTAGAGAATCTGCTTGATTTGCCGGTTCGACACTTCCGCCTGGCCGTTCGTCTGAGGATGATACGGGGATGCGATACGATGGTGGACTCCGTACCTCCTCAGAAGTGCCCGAAAAGAAGCATGGGTAAAGTGGCTTCCTCCATCCGAGATAATGGCCCGAGGGATCCCAAAATGCGCAAAGATATGGTCCTTGACGAATCGGGTGGAGATAACATGGTCAGCACGGCGCGCGGGAATAGCCTCGATCCATTTTGAAACATAGTCGACGGCCACGAGGATGAATTCGAAGCCGTTGGATGGAGGAAAGGGACCCATGAAGTCAATTCCCCAGATGTCGAAGATTTCCCCAGCTAGGATGTGTTGCAAGGGCATCATGTCACGACGTGCCATTGACCCTAATGACTGGCACCTAGTGCAATGTTTGGCATAAGTGTGCGCGTCCTGGTGAAGGGAGGGCCAAAAGAAACTGCACTGCAACACCTTGGCTACAGTTTTCCTCCCAGAGAAATGGCCTCCACAGGCCTGATCGTGGCAGAAGGATAGCACACTGGGGAACTCACTGTCAGGAATACAGCGACGGATGATTTGATCAGCACCTATCCGAAAAAGAAGTGGATTATCCCAGAAATAATACTTTGCTTCTGCCATGAGACGCTCGCGCTGGTTTTTAGGCCAGCCACGTGGAAGAGATCCAGAAGCAAGGTAATTGGCAATGTCGGCATACCACGGTCCACTTGCCACATTTATTGCCAATAGGTGCTCATCAGGAAAAACTTCATTAATTGGCAGAGTAAGTCCAATATGGTCAGGGTCCAGTCTGGAAAGGTGATCAGCCACAACATTCTGGGCTCCGACCTTATCACGAATCTCAATGTCAAATTCCTGGAGCAGAAGGATCCAACGAATCAGTCTAGGCTTGGCATCCTTCTTGTGCATGAGATGGCGAATGGCCGCGTGATCAGTGAAAACAATAACATGAGAGCCCAGAAGGTAAGAACGGAATTTTTCCAGCCCAAAGACAACTGCCAGTAGTTCCTTTTCAGTGGTAGTATAATTACGCTGGGCCTCGTCCAACGTATTACTGGCGTAGTATACCACGAAGGGGTGTCTATCGCGTCTTTGTCCCAGGATGGCTCCGACTGCAAGGTCTGAAGCGTCACACATAAGTTCAAAGTCGAGGGACCAATCAGGCGGCTGGAGAACAGGGGCCTTGGTGACAGCATTACGCAGCTGCGTGAATGCTTGTATACAGTCAGGGCCCATGTCGAAGGGCACGTCGGTTGATAGGAGATGAGTTAAGGGTCGAGAAATTTTGGAGAAGTCTTTGATGAATCTCCTATAGAAACCGACGTGTCCCAAGAAGGAGCGGATTTGTTTGACAGAACCAGGCACAGGTAAATCAGCAATGATATCGAGCTTAGCTCTGTCAACCTCGATACCCCTATCGGAGATGATATGTCCAAGAACAATTCCCTCGTGCACCATAAAATGACTTTTTTCCCAGGAAAGCACGAGGTTTACATCAATACATCTCCTAAGGATGCGAGTCAGGTTGGCAAGACATTCGTCGAAAGATGGTCCAAAGACTGAAAAGTCATCCATGAAGACCTCGAGAAAGTCACCCACCATGTCATGAAATATCGCCAGAATGCATCTCTGGAAAGTTGCTGGCGCGTTACAAAGTCCGAACGGCATCCTTCTAAAGGTGAAGGTGCCGAAAGGGCAGGTAAAAGTGGTTTTCTCTTGGTCTCGGGGGTCTATTGCCACCTGGTTATATCCTGAGAATCCATCCAGGAAGCAGAAAAATTTATTTCCCGCTAACCGCTCCAGGATTTGGTCAATAAATGGTAGCGGGAAGTGATCTTTCTTGGTTGCAGCATTGAGTTTCCTATAATCTACACACACTCTCCAAGATGTAGGAGTGCGTGTAGGGATGGATTCGCCCCTGTCATTGACACGGATGGTGAGTCCTGCCTTTTTGGGCACAACGTGAATCGGACTCACCCAGGGGCTATCGCTGATCGGGTAGATTATACCCGCATCCAGCCACTTAATGATTTCATTCTTAACGACCTCCCGCATGTTAGGGTTGAGACGTCGCAGCATCTCGCGAGAAGGTCGAGCCTCCTCCTTCGTATATATACGATGAGTGCAGTAGGAGGGGCTAATACCAGATAAGTCTGATAAAGACCATCCAATAGCTACCTTGTGTTCTAGGAGGACCTTAGTTAGTTTGCACTCCTGCTCCATGGTTAATTTTGAACTGATGATTACAGGGAGCGTTTCATTTGGTCCCAGGAAAACATACTTGAGTGTATTAGGCAGCACTTTTAGCTCGGGAGTGGATGGGGAAGGATCTGGCATTTCTTAGGACGAGAGTGTCCCAGACGGGTAGGAGAACAAGTTAGGAGGAAGAAACTGGCCTTCAGATTGGCCAAGAAGAGGGGCTTCTTGGATAGATGGATCCAAAAATGAATAGCCCCAGTGAGAAGTATATGGGCTCAAGGTCCCAGTGTGGATTTGTAAATCCGCCTGATTTGGCGGGGAAGAAAGGGCAATTCGGTCTTCATGAGTGTGGACCGACAGTGAGTAGCCCGGATATGACTCAGACCACGAGGTATGGGAAGCGGAGAAAACCTCGTCAGAAGTCTGGCCAGGAGAAGGTACTGGACAAGGGAGGGATTGGGGAACGTCACAGTATGCGTTGGTCAGGCAGTTATCAGTGTTTATAGGTAATCCGCAGTAGTCCGAATAGGTCCCAATTAGTCCGATACACGCGCTGACGGCCATGTCCTCGTCAGACGTGTCATCCTCAATGCAATCGCAATCAAAGTTCTTGGCTGCCTTGAATATGTTAAGCTTGAGCTTCTCAGATCCAACGGCAATCTCAATATAGCCCGACTCGCAGTCGATGTGGGCGCAGGCTGTGGCCAAGAAAGGTCGACCGAGGATGATCGGACAATCAGAAAGTGAACTAGGAACTTCCATATCTAAAACAAGAAAGTCAACAGGAAAACAGAGACTGTTGACCCTAACCACCACGTCTTCCACCACACCCTTCGGGATTTTGATAGAACGATCTGCCAACTGTAACGTGACAGGGGTGGGTTTCAGATTTCCCAAGAAAAATTTTTTGAGCATGATGGTCGGTATGAGATTGATGGAAGATCCTAGATCAAGCAAGGCATGGTTAAAACTGCAGCCTTGGATGCTACAGGAAATCAGTGGTGTGCCCGGATCTTTCTGCTTCGGTGGTAAGTTTGACAGTATAGCACAACTCGCATGAGGCGAGAGAACCACCGGATTCTTAGTCTTCTATGACTGTCGCCTGGGTGTTGTGTAGTCTTTGAAAAATCGAGCGACAGTAGGTATGTGGTCGATTGCCTCAAGCAGGGGTACCTTGATTTCTACATCCCTGAACAAATTACGTAGGTTGTCAAAGGCCTACGTATTTTTCTTTTTGCCTTTTGGCTCCCTTAGTAGAGCCTCAGGGAATGGGACTGATTCTGGCACAAGTTTTGGTGCATCATCCTCTCGCGAATGCGGTATGCATCCCGAATGAGAGGGCGAAGAAGAAGATGGGCCAGGATCAGGTCGAGGCGGATCGACGGTCTGCTTACCGCTCCTCGTAGTGATAGCATTGGACGATGCGGGTCCAGTGGGATCATACGGTGGAGGAGGGTTTGCAATGGGGATATAAGAGTGTGGTGCTGCAGCAAGATTAGCCTGAAATCCCGGTGGAATGCTCGGAGCTTGCAGAACTTGATTAACCTGTCCCTGAGAAGGTCGTACCTGTGGTTGAGAACCACGGGGCACGAAATTTCGCGGGTTTGGAACAGGTTGGGCGGAAAGAGTGCCCTGAGATCGAGTCGCCATGCGTAGTTGACTGATCTCGGCGTTCTGCTGCGCCAATTGGTGCTAAAGAGAGGTCATGTTCTCTTCATGGCGCTTTGACATTTCCGTCATCATTCGCATCAATTTGTCAAGAGGGCTTGATGCGTGTTCAGTTTGTGGTACGCAAGGGCCTGATGGCGGATTTGCCATAGGATTAAACTGGACCCTTGGGATGACGGGTGCGGACGGTCGCATTGGTCCACCCGCGGGGTTTTGGCGCTGCGGGTTGTTGGACCATGCGAAGTTCGGATGATTACGCCACCCTGGGTTATAAGTGGCAGAGAATGGGTTATTCCCCAGGGCGCAAGCATCTTCTATGCCAGAAGACGCGTCCACATGTAGATATGCATCTGAGCACACGGAGGCTTGGTCCTCCGTGTCGAAATACTGGCTCGCAGAAGCCAGTTCCACATGACTTACCGAGTCGCTTGGCGCGACACTCGGTAAGGAAGGTCTAACGGGGTTTCTCGAGATAAGCCTGGTATTAGAAGAACTTGGATTGTGACGAAGTGGTGAAGAGGTGGTGTTTGCCATAGATCGGGTGGGGTTGGCCAGAAGCTCGTCCAGCTTCTTGTGCACGACGGAGACTTCATCCAGTTTTTGTGCAATAAGGCTTAGATCAGTGGATGAATGGGAGGGTCCCGTGTCAACTTCGTGGACATTTCGGGGCTGGCTGGTACGATTAAAGGCGACAATGGAAGCATTGTTCATCGAGTTTTCACTCATATTTTGAAACAGCTCGAATGCTCCATTCTCGTCTTTATTCATAAAGTTCCCTCCGCAGGAAGCGTCTGCAATCTACTTCAAAGTCTCATTTAGCCCATAGTAGAAAATCTAGGCTATATGCCACTTAGGCAGACCGTGGTGCGAACACTTCCTGAGGAGGTCGTTATACCTCTCCCATGCCTCATGAAATTGTTCGCCGTTTTGTTGCGTAAATGAAGTGATAGCACGGCGAAGCGCATTGGTCCGCCCGATTGGGAAGAACTTCTTGAGAAACGCTGTTCGCATCTCTTCCCAAGAGTGGATGGTTCTCCCAAGGGTGCGTAACCATTGCGACGCTTTATCCCGTAATGAAAACGGGAACATCTTCATGAGGACTATAGATAACCCGACATTTCTTGGTTTAACGATTTCAGCAAGTCGGGTTAGGTCTTCCAAGTGGAGAAATAGGTCTTCACTTGCAAGACCATGAAAGTGAAAATTGATTAGGCCAATTATGTTTGGTTTTAATTCAAAGTCGTCCCCGCCCATGGGGACCCGAATTTGTCCTATGGTCTCTGTAGCAGCGGGATTCTGATAAGAGCTAAGAGACCTAGGCTCCTCCCAATCGGGAGGGTTCTGCATTTCCTCCAATGTTTCCCGAATGGCTTCGATTTGTTCATTATACATTTCCATTTGGGCTTGGAGGCGGGTTATGGGATCTAAGGCTCCACCACCTGGTGGGTTCTGAGGGCGGTTTCCTCCCTCGGGATTTGGGGGTGGGCGTGCAGCCATGTTTGTGGAGGAGGAGGACGATTCGACTTGTTTTCTAGATTTATCAGTCAATTCAAATAGTTCAGGGTTTTGTGACCTCCTCCCAAACATGCACTACCGCAGGAAGAATTGGGGAGATGAGAAGGGAAAAGGGATGAGAGAAATGACGCCGCAAAGGTACACTTGATTACAAATCAATACAGTCAAGTTCCTAACCTCTACAGTGTGCCCTTAGACCTAAAGATCTAAGTTACCTACTATCACGAACTACGGAACCAAATGCGAGCACCGCGGAACCACCGGGCCAGATTGAAAGGCCGTTTGCCCCAGTCTTAGACACCCGATAGCACGCGGGAACTCTCACCAGCACGTAGTCGCTACACACAGGTAGTTAGACCTCCAATCCTTAGTAAGGGTCAAGTTACTACCAGTTTTAATTAGAGGCTTAGGGTCAAGTGCTTTTGGAATGTGAAGGGCGTTGTTTACGGGTAATGCCCAAGTGATTGATTTTAAGAGTGTGTAAGAACAAGCATGCAACGGGGAAATCTCCCCGAATTGAAGTTTTAATTGGTGAATGGTTTTTAGAGTTCAACCTTAAGTAGTATGAATTTTAGGATTTTGCTGAATTACCAATTCAACCAATCTCCGGGTTTTGCAAGAATACAGGTTTTCTTTCTAAAGCCCAAGAAACCCTTCTTCAATTATCAGTTAGTTAATGCATGCTAAAATGCAATGGGCTACCCTAAATGGAGATTTCTATGTGTGGATGCGCGAATCAATTTTATACCAATGTGAAAGGGAGCCAAAGCACTTCAATTCAAGTGCTCCCAATCACCAGAAAGATATCCACACACAAGGCTTCAACCAACAGATAAAGAAACTAAAATTGTTGGGGTTGAAGTATTCAGGATCGAATCACAGGCAAGTTTGAAAAGTCGTGGTGGGGTTGGAATCAACTCAATTCCAAGTCTCCCCACCAAAAATGTGATCCTGAATTAAAGATAAGTGAGGCAAAAAGAGGGATACAAGCAATCTTTTTCTTTGCCTCAAAGAATACTTCCCACGGCGAAAAATCTAAGAATCAAGATTCTCGGATTTTCGCTATGCGAAGTAAGGCGGGAAATCCCGAGGCAGTGGGAGTGAAGACAACCAATCAATTAAGTGAATTTTAATCCACTTGCCCTCAAGAAATCCCAAGAAGTTTTTCTAGTTTTTAGTTTTAAAATTTTTTTTTTTTTTAATTATGGTGGCAAGTTAACCCTAATTTGATGAGAAAAGAAAACCTACTTGTTCGGCAACGTGTGCGAAGCTCCAATGCGATGTCGGCGTCTTCACGCTCTCGTTCCCGCCTTGGATCTACTCACGTCCTCGACTTTGTCAGCCTTCTTCTCCTTCCACCAGGTTCACATGCACACCAAAAACAACAATACCCGTGAAGAGAGAAGAGACAAATTTAAAGGAATTGGATAGAAACTTACTCGAAAGCGCACCTCCCCGGCAACGGCGCCAGAAAAGTTATGATGGGTCAGCCCGAATAGGTTGTTAATATGATATTTTTATCGTTGAAATGTGTATAGTGGTTAACCTAATTCAGACCTAACCATCTCTTTACAAAATTTTTAACCTGGCCTAATTGATTTCATCTTGTCACTTTTAGGCCCAGGGTCGAACTCAGGGAAGTGGGGTTCAAGTCGAATTTCTACGTTTTCCTTAAAACGCGTCTCTTCCGTTCGTTTATTGTGTTTTTGGTATTTTTCTTATTTAGGTTTTTTTCTGGTAATCCTTGTTCTTGAGGCACACCCTCAAAATTGTGTCCTTGGCTTTTAGCCAAAACAGAGTTTCAAAACATGCCTTGCTACTTGCAAGACGGGGTACCTGCAAATCAAAGATTATCTTTTCACTTTTACACCTTTTTTTATCTTTTTACTAAGTAGGAAGCTAACAGATAGAAAGTAAATATAGTAGCTATAGATATATATTTATATGTAGTATATATATAAAGGGGTGGGGGTGGAGGTGACGATGGAGTGTAGCACTATGTCGAGTCAGTTGACGTCTAGAGAGACGCAACCAACACGACTATGTGCCGCGTGTAGTGTTGATGGATGATGGATGATGAATGCGAACACGCTTTCTGTACGCGTGTATCGGGGAATATCAGCAACTGGTGCAGATATTCCTGCGATACAGCGTATAGTAAATAACGTGAAAATATATATACATATGTATGTATATAAATGTATAAGTATATATGTATAGATATATATAGATATATATGTATATATATATATAGGTGTATATGTATATATATATATGTATGTATATATGTATATAGCTATGTATATATGTATATATATATAAGTATATGTATAAATATATAGATATATATATATAAGTAGATATATATATATCTATATATATATATATTATATATATATGTATGTATACATAACTATAGATATTACTATGTATATAAGTATATATATATATATATAGATATATGTATGTATATATTATATATAGATGTATAAGTATATATGGGTTACTATAAGTGTGTGAGTGTGTGTGTGTGCGTCGGTGAATGTGTGTGTGTGTGTTGCTGTGAGTAAAGAGAGAGAGAGAGAGAGTACGTGAGAGAGAGTAGAGAGCGCCAGACAGAGAGAGAGCGGGCGGGAGAGATCGGCAGAGAGAGAGAGCGGGCGAAGGAGTGATCGCGGACGCGCGAGTTAAGACGTCTGCCGGAGGCGGCAGACGTCTGACTCTGCGTCGTCTGAAGGCGGAGGCAGACGTCTGAAGACGGCGGGTGCGGGCGCGCCTTTGCGTAGGGTTCTGCAGGCCAGCGCGAAGTCGACGAGCGGGCGATGGCGCGGAGGAGCGAGCGTGGAGGAGGTTCTACGGTGGTCGCGGAGGGTCGCGGGGGTCGGCGCGAGGCCGTAGCCGGCCGCTGCAGTGCGCGCGGCGGCCGGCTGCGGGTGCAACTGCGGCGTGGACAGAACGGAGACTTGAGCGGGGAATGGCCCTGCAGGCGCGCGCGAAGTCAACGGGCGGCTGCGGGGACGATCGCGGAGGAGGCGGGGGGTGCTGCTGCTGCTGCTGTCGCCGCGGTTTAGCTGCTGCTGCTGCTGCTTCAAGCTTCGGAGCTTGAAGCGGCAGCAATGGCGTGGAGACGAAAACGAAGAGAAAAGAAAACACCACACCCACCGGCTCGTTGAAGAGCTGGGCGGTGGTGCTCCCACTGTGGTGGTGTGCACCACAGTGGGTTCTCCTGCTCGCCGGGTGCCTCCTCGACGGAGGGTCGGCGTATGGGAGGGGAGAACGGTGGAGAGGAAGGTGGTGGCTGTGGGGTCTTTGCAGCAGCTCTCCCCTTTCTTCGTCGCGAGGAAGAGCTGCGGCTTTATAGAGGAGGAGAGCGTGGCGGGGAGGCATGGCAGCAGCAGGGAGAGGCGTTGGAGAGTGGCAACCGCAAGGAGAGGTGTTGGCAGGGTATGGCATCGCATGCAGCATGGCGTGGAAGAAATGAACCGTGGGAAGAAGAGAAAAGAAGAAATCAAGAGGAAAAATAAAAAGAGGTGGATTTTGCAAGGAGGCACTTGAAGAAAAATGTTAATATGCAAGCCATTATTTCACTCCTCTTCCTCTTCTCAATAAAATGCATGAATGCAAGTGTCTTTATAAATGCGACTATAGGATCATAATATACATAGTTAATGCTAGAAAATAGCACAAGAAGGCGTTATTACAGGCGTGTTTTGGGGTGCAAACAGTTTACGGGACTCAGTAACCTAAGCACCCTAACCTCACACACAGCCTGGTTCAGTAAGCGTAAAAATCAAAATCACGCAGAAGCGTCGCAAAATTCTGAAAAGAACACCTAGAGTAGGAGCGGTCGATCAACACAAGTTGATTTGGACGAGTTCCCAGCGCGGAGAGGCGGGAAATCCCCTCAAAGATGTGTAACAAAATATCATCTCCTCAGTGCTTGTCTCTTAGGATATTTACATATCCTACTGGGGGCATGTAAGCACTCTGCTGGTTCAGATTCCATGGATGGCATTACCTCGAAGTGTCAATTGCCAGGGTCTGGATTCGGCCACGGAACACCATGGATGGGATTATCTCGAAATCTCAATAGCCAGGGTTCCGGGGGTTGCCATGAGCGGTGCTATCTCGAAGCATCGATTGCCAGGAACACTTGAGGATTGATGATGGGAGCAAGGAATCTGATACAGACCGTGTTGAAAAGCCAATCCTAGGCTAGAACTAAAAAGAAAAAGAGAGAGAAAACTCTCCAAACAGAATAACTTTCTATCTCTCTCTTATAAAACGCACTGTGAACTGAGCCAAGGCTAAAATCATTTCAAGCACGGGTGCTTTAACCACAAAGTCCAATAAACCTTAGGTTAGTTCTTGTGGGCCTTAAAAACCTTTGCTAAAGACTGAGGCTAAGGCTAGACAGATTTGGATCTTTATTGGTACTAGAGTACCTTTTAGGCCTATGGTCAGCATTCTAACCTAATCTAGGTTTAAATGAAAAAGCACTTATCTGAAGCTATTAAGAACTTCATGGTCTAGAACAAGGGTTGAAACCTTAAGTTTTTGCTAAGGGACTAGCAAAAGCTAGGCATGGGGGTATGATGAGAACCTCATCATGAGCCATAACTAGCTTATTTTGACATAATACAAAGGATGAAAGCTCCTACATAACTCAAGGAAAGGCTTAACTCAGAGAATTCTGAGTTTAAGGAGAAAATGAGTCATAAGGGGTAAAAATGCAATTTTACCAGTATAATCTGCATACAGGGTAATTCAGGGTCCAAACATAGGTCAAACAAACCGAATAAGAAGGAAAGTGGGATGATCTGAAAAGGGCTACAGCAATTCCAAGGAACTAAATGATAATCTGTAACCTTAAAACAAACCCACTTCAATTCACGAGGTTCGAGGCGAAGTAAAAATAGAATAAACCCTCTAAAATTCATAGAAAAATAATCTCTAGGGTTTAGAACCTTCAATTTGACCTTCAGAACCCATTTTGACCTACATTGAGAACCATGCCTAATTAATAACTTAATTAAGGTTTTTGCGTAAATTGATCGGTCAAACAAGGTTTAATCTATAAATAAAATTCACCATCAGATTCCTTAGGTCCTAATTAGTCATGTATAAAAATTTGAGCCTAAGAAGAAACCTTCTTGACCAACTTTACACTTTGGTCCTCATATATTTACTTGTTGGCCCTCAACTTTCGAACCCTCACATTTCTACCCCTAACTCTCCTTCGTTCTTTGCATTCAGGTCCCTCCTGCCAAAACCTGACCAGCACCATGCTCCGGCGACCTTGCGCGGAGCATGGCGCTGTGCAGGGTAAGGGGGAGGGTCTGGCAAGACAACCGGGGGTGCCCTGCGTCGTCAGCCGTCGCAGGAACACCCCCCCTGGTCGCTGCAACCCACCATACCGGCCGTGCGAACGCACGGACGGTATGGGTCTCCATCTCCAGCGTCCTCCGACGAGGGAGACACGTCGTCTCCCTCCGCCCTCCTCTCTGATTCCGCCTCTATAAATACCCCCGTCGCTCCGCCGTTCTGAGGAGCTCGGTCCTGACGGAGAAAGACCCCCACTTCCTCTCTTCCCACTCCGACAGGAAGCCCTCCATCTCCGGCGGCCTCTCCCCTTCCTCCTCTTCGCTCTGCCGCAATACCAGCAGCAGAGACTTCTTCCTGATTCTCCTCCGCGTCACGCAATACCGGCGCGCGCTGCTTCAGCCCCGTCGTCGCCGCCGTTCTCTCCCTCTGGGCATTTCTTCTCCAGCTCTGGTAGGTACGAGCCGGCAGCCACTTCGTCCCCTTCGTCACTTTAGTTAGGTTAGAATTAGTCGTCTCTATCCCCTCTTTCTTTTCCTCGCTATTTTACATTCAATTAAACCCTCGACCGACCCGACCACCGTCATCTCCCACACCTCCGGCCATCCTCCGGCGAGTCACTCCCATCATTCCACCACTCCACACGACTTGCTGACCCTCACAAAACCTCCACCTCCTCACCCTGATCAACCTCCGCCCTTCCACTTCCCACCACTCGCCCTCTGCAGGCCCCCCGAACAAACCCACTTCTTCGCCCGCAGTTTGACCTAGGGCGACCCTCACGCTTCGCCCCGCCGCCTGCCAGACCCCCTACCACCTTCGTCGTGCCACGGAGAAGGTTCTCCGTGTATCTGATTAGGCCGAGAGGCCGTTTCTCTGTGGACAGGTATCTCGACCGCCGTCGCCATTGCTGCGTAGAAGGAGCACCTTCAACCTGCAGCTCCAGGTGCGATTCGCCCAGGTGCGACTCCCAGGCTGCGCAGCGCATCTCCGCGAAGCGTCCCAGACTTGCAGCTGGGGCAAAGGCCTCGCGTGTAACCGCGAAACTCCTGCAGCATCTTCAGCTGCGGGCGCCCAATTGGGGTGGGACATTTAGTCCCACCTCGTAACTTTTCAGAGGAGCGCGCCCGCATAAAGGCAAAAAGTGCCTTATGTTCGTTGCCTCCTGAGCATGGGGTGAGGTCCCTCTCACTCACCCGCTCGACCCGACCTCGTCCGCGACCACACCCCGCGGACCTGGCCCGACCCGACTAAGCCCGACCTGCACTCCTCGCCCACCACGCACGCCGGTGGGCCTGGATCCGGGCACGACCCGTACCCGAATACCCGACAGCTCTGGGAGAGCCTTCCTAAGAGCGGCTTCCGTGAGAGAGAAACGCGGGGGGTGGGGGGTAGAGTAGGTTTTGCCCACTGATGTAAACTTTGAAGTGTGCAGGCACAGGTAAACAAAGAAGAAGAACCGTGGAAGAAGAGAAGAAGAAGAAGGCCGGCGAAGACTGAAAGAAGGTGGAGCACTGTAGCAGCGGCGATTTAAGTCGTCTGATTGGAAAATCAGACGACGCCCTGCAGTAAAAGGATTGCAGAGAAAGAGGAGAACACAGAGAGGCCAAGTGAAGACTCTGCAAAAGAAGAAGAGCACGAGAAGAAGATCTGAAGAAAGGAAAAGAAGAAAGAAAGAAGAAGAAGAAGAACAGGACCGCAAGGGAGAAGAAAAAGAAAGAGACGAGCAGAAACAAGAACTGAAAGAAGAAGAAGAACATCACTACTGCTGCAGATAAAGAAGAATAGCAAAGGAAGAAAGCAGAAGAGCTAAGCAGAAGAGGAGAGGATAAGCAAAGAGAAAAGAAGAGAAGAAGAAAGAAGCCAACAAATTCTCTCTCTCTCCTTCTTTATTTTTGTAAAAGAAACTTGTACCCCTAGAATACAACTTGCTCCCTGAGTTCGACCTTGGGAACTCTTTTATTTCCGAGTAACAAATTGTATTAAACTGGTAATCACTTCTCTATACTATACTACGACGAAATAATAGAACTATAGAGGAAGGTCGCCACCATCTACGTATCCTCTTTCTTGCCTTTTTGCTCCCTCAGTAGAGCCTCAGGGAATGGGACCGATTCTGACACTAATTTGGGTGTATCGTCCTCTCGTGAATGCGGTGCGCATCCCGAATGAGAAGGCGATGAAGAAGACGGGCCAAGATCAAGTCGAGGCAGATTGACGGTTTGCTTACCGCTCCTCGTAGCAATCGCATTGGACGTTGCGAGTCCAGTGGGATCATAAGGCGGAGGAGGGTTCGCAATAGGGACATAATGGTGAGGTGTAGTTGCTGCGGGATTAGCCTGAAATCCTAGTGGGATGCTCGGAGCCTGCAGAATCTGATGAACCTGCCCCTGAGAAGGTCGTACCTGTGGTTGAGGACCACGGGGTACGAAATTTCGCGGGTTGGGAATAGGTTGGGCAGGAAGAGTGCCCTAAGATCGAGTCACCATACGAAGTTGACTGATCTCAGCATTCAGCTTGGCCAATTGGAGCTGAAGAGTGGTCATGTTCTCTTCATGGCACTTCGACATTTCCATCATCATTCGCATCAATTTCTCAAGGGGACTTGATGCATGTTCTGTTTGCGGTACGCAAGGGCCCGATGGTAGATTTGCCATAGGATTAGACTGGGCCCTTGGGATGACGGGTGCAGATGGTCTCATTGGCCCACCCGCGGGGTTTTGGCGCTGCGAGTTGCTGGACCATGCGAAGTTCGGATGATTTTGCCACCCTGGGTTATAAGTGGCAAAGAACGGGTAGTTCCCCAGGGCGTAAGCGTCTTCTAAGCCAGAAGATGAGTCCGCATGTAAATACGCATCCAAGCACACGGAGGCTTGGTCCTCCATGTCAAAATACTGGCTTACAGAAGCCAGATCCACATGACTTACCGAATCGCTCGGTGCGACACTCGGTAAGGAAGATCTCATGAGGTTTCTAGAGATAAGCTTGGTGTTGGAAGAATTGGGATTGTGACGAAGTGGTGAGGTAGCGGTGTTTGGCATAGAACGGTCGGGATTGGCCAAAAGCTTGTCCAGCTTCTTGTGCACGACGGAGACTTCATCCAATTTCTGTGCGATAAGGTTAAGATCAGTGGATGAATGGGAGGGTCTCGTGTCAACTTCGTGAACATTACAGGGTAGGTTGGTACGATTAAAGGCGACAATGGAGGTATTATTCATTGAGTTTTCGCTCATGTTTTCAAATAATTCGAATGCTCCATTCTCGTCTTTATTCATGAAATTCCCTCCGTAGGAAGCGTTTGTAATCTGCTTCAAAGTCTCATTTAGCCCATAATAGAAAATTTAGGCTATATGCCACTTAGGCAGACTGCGATGCAGACACTTCCGGAGGAGGTCATTATACCTCTCCCAAGCCTCATGAAACTGTTCGTTGTTTTGTTGTGTAAAGGAAGTTATAGCACGGCGAAGCACATTGGTTCGCCCGATTGGGAAGAATTTCTTGAGAAATGTTATTCGCATCTCTTCCCAAGAATGGATGGTTCTCCCAAGGGTGCGTAACCATTGCGACACTTTATCTCGCAATGAAAATGGGAACATTTTCATGAGGACTATTGGTAACCTGATGTTTCTCGATTTAACAGTTTCATCCAATCGGGTTAGGTCTTCCAAATGGAGAAAAGGATCTTCACTTGCAAGACCATGGAAGTGAAAATTTATCAGGCCAATTACATTGGGTTTCAATTCAAAATCGTCCCCGCCTATGGGGACCCGAATTTGTCCTATGGTCTCTGTAGCAACGGGATTTTGATAAGAGCTAAGAGACCTAAGCTCCTCTCATTCGGGAGGGTTTTGCATTTCCTCCAAGGTTTCCATAATGGCTTCAATTTCTCATTATACATTTCCATTTGGGCTTGGAGGCGGGTTATGGGATCCATGACTCCACCACCTGGTGGATTTTGAGGGCGGTTTCCTCCCTCGGGATTTGGGGGTGGGCGTGCAACCATGTTTGTGGAGGAGGATGACGATTCGGCTTCTGTTCTTCTAAAATTATCAGACAATTCAAACAATTCAGGGTTTTGTGACCTCCTCCCAAACATGCACTACCACAAGAAGAATTGGGGGGATAAGAAGGGAAAAGGAGATGAGAGAAATGACGCCTCAAAGGTACACTTGATGATAAATCAAGACAATCAAGTTCCTAACCTCTACAGTGTGCCCTTAGACCTAAAGATATAAGTTACCTACTATCACAACCTACGGAACCAAATGCGAGCACCGCGGAACCACCGGGCCAGATTGAAAGGCCGTTTACCCCAGTCTTAGACACCCGATAGCACGCGGGAACCCTCACCAGCACATAGGCACTACACGCAGGTAGTTAGACCTCCAATCCTTAATAAAGGTCAAGTTTCTACCAGTTTTAATTAGAGGCTTAGGATCAAGTGCTTCTGGAATGTGAAGGGCGTTGTTTACGGGTAATGCCCAAGTGCATTGATTTTAAAAAGTGTGTAAACCAAGCATGCAATGGGGAAATATCCCCAAATTGAAGTTTTAGATGGTGAATGGTTTTTAGAATTTCAGCCTTAAGTAGTATGGATTTTAAGATTTCGCTGAGTTACCAATTCAACCAATCTCCAGGTTTTGAGAGAATACAAGTTCTTCTATGCCCAACAAACCCTTCTTCAATGTGAGTTGGTTAATGCATGCTAAAAATGCAATGGGCTTCCCTAGATGGAGATTTCTATGTGTGGATGCATGAGTCAATTTTAGATTAGTGTGAAAGGGTGCCAAAGCACTTCAATTCAAGTGCTCCCAATGACCAAAATGATTTTCCACACATAAGGCTCAACCACAAGATAACGTAAAGAAAATCAAAGTGTTGGGGTTGAAGTATTCGGGATCAAATCTAAGGCACGTGAAAGGTTGTGGTGGGGTTGGAATCAACTCAATTCCAAGTCTCCCCACCAAAAATGTGATCCCGAATTGTGGATGAATGAGGCAAGGAGGGATGGCAATCAATCTATTTAATCTTGCCTCAAAGAATACTTCACACGATGAAAGATTCAAGAATCAGGATTCTTGGATCTTCGCTATGCGAAGTTTGGCGGGAAATCTCGAGGCGGTGGGGGTGATAGCAGAACAATCAAACAAGTGATTTTTAATCCACTTGCCCCAAGAAATCCCAACAAGCTTTTTTTAGGTTTTTTTTATTATGGTGGAAAGTTGACCTAAGTTGCTAAGAGAGAGAGACTTTCTTGTTCAGCAATGTGGGCAAAGCTCCAGTGCGGTGTCGGCGACTTCACACTCTCATTCCCACCTTGGATCTGCCCACGTCTCCGACTTCCTCTGCTTGCCTCCTCCTTGCAATTGGTTCACCTGTACACCAACAAACAGAAACACCCGTGAAGGAAGGGTATGAGAAGAGAAAATTACAGGAATGGAGTAGAATCTTACCTCAATGCGCACCTCCCCGGCAACGGCACCAAAAAAAGGTGTGTTGGGCTCGGATAGGTTGTGTTAATATGGTGAAACTATCATTTAAGTAAGTATAGTAGTTAACCTAAATTGAACCTAACCATCTTTTTACAAAATTTTTAACCTGGCCTACTTGATTTTATCTTGGTCACTTTTAGGCCCAGGGTCGAACTCAGGGAGGCGGGGATTAAGGGTGAATAAGTTTCTACGCTTTTCCTACAACGAATCTCTTTCGTGCGTTTATTATGTTTTTGGTTCTTTTCTATTTAAGATCTTTTTGCTGATAATTTTGTCCTTGAGGTACACCCTCAAAATCAGGTCCTTGGCTTTGAGCCAAATTGTTCTTGGCTTTGAGCCAATTTTAGGGTTCCAAAAATTGGTCTTGCTATTCGCAAGACCGAGTACCTGCAAGACAAGGATTATCTTTTCTCTTTTACTTTTTTTTATCTTTTTAATAGCAAGAAACAAAAGAGAAATAGAAACAAGATAGGTTGCTTGTAAAATAAAAATAATAAATATAGTCTATTGACGTGCTCTTGTGCGTATGTGTTAAGAGGTGTCGTTATAGTCGCACTTGATACGTCGGTTTTAAAAGAAGTAAACGGAGGTGAGTCCGAGTGTCGGTCTCAGGGAGGCGTGGAAATCGGATTTTGTTTACCACTTGTTGTCACGAAAAAGGGGAGTTTTGCTTGCGAAAGAGACGGTTTTGAAAAGCGAGAGATAGAGAGAGAGAGTTTAGGGTTAGAAAGCTCTTGGTTTTGATCATGCACTTTGAACAGAAATTAAAATGGCGATTGAACGGAAAATAATTTCATTAAACATGCATTCATAGTTCATAGCTGACAACATTAAATACATGCTTTAACAAGAGTAAATGAAAGCTTAAAAGAGAGAGAGAGAGATGGAGAGAGAATGGAGAGCGACGAGGCAGCCACGGCGGTGGAGGAGGCTCCGTCGGCGGCTCGTCGTCTTCGGCGATTACAAGAGTGCCTAAACCTAGCTAAGAGAGGAGTGGAGTAGTTGCAAGTGGGAGGAGTATGCATTGAATGGTGGTAGAAGGGGGTTTAAATAGAGTTAAGGGCTTCCGAAAAGAAGAATGGGCTTTAGCGACATCCAGAGCGTCGCTAAAATCGCTTCTATAAACGTCGGTGAAGCCCTCTTCCCGCCGGTCAGCTGCCCGCCCCGGTCTTCTTCTCCGCGCGATCCGTGGCCGCTGATTGAGAGCCATCCGATCAAAGATCGGACGGCTGAGAGCCTTCGGCGCCCGCGCTGAGATCGCGCCTCGGGTGCGCGTGCGCACGCGCATGGGCGCTAGGGAGCTATCATCGCATGGCGTGGCGCTATCCTGGCTGCCCGTTGCTGATTGGGCGGCCCAATTTTGTCGTGCCCTTCGCTCGCCTTCGATTTCTGCTCCACGCGGCTCGAACGCGCGTCACGGCGATGCGGGCGTGCGCGCTAACCGTTGCGCCACGCCCATGCTTTGTCGCGGCGAATGCTGGCAAGCACGCGGATCTCGGTCGTTCGATCGGAGATCAACGGCCGAGATTTGTCCTTGGCCGGCTGAGGGTGCGCGAGCAGTGGGGGCGGGCTGACATGGCCTCTCTGGGCCGTTGATCTCCTGATCAATGGTCAGAATTTCTTGGGCCCATTGTGGGAGCTCCGGATGTCGGATTTGGCCGATCTTGAGTCCGTTGGACTCCGTTCGTCGTTCTGAATCCATCCGTGCAGACCGATTGCTCATCTGAGGCCTGCTTTGACAAATGCTTTACACAAATGGCCATTAATATAGTTTATAAGCAATCTTGGTACTTGATGCATGCAATGCTCCTATTCTACTTTATGTTGCGCCTTTTATTCTAAAGATGGGCCATATTCAACCTAATTACTACCCCCTTGTGTGGTGTTATCATACCCCCATGCTTACTCCTTGCTAGTCCCTAGCAAGGTTTAATCTAGCCTTTATTTCCTTGGAGAATTAAAGAAGTAATTGCTTAGGCACTTCGTTACTTGTCAATAAGAGGAAATATACAAAGATCTTAATCTACAAAGACTAAGCAGCGCCCGAGTGTCTGCCAAAATACGAATCGCCCGAATCCTTGCTTTGTATAAATAACTATACATATGTATACGTATATATATATGTTTTTTTTTTAGAATTTTCGGAATTCAGTGTGGATTGGTAACTTTTTACAGCTACCCAACCCACCCAAAACTCGGTCAAAACCCTAAGTGCTAAGCATCTTGGTGTGAATGTTGTGATAGACTCTCCTAACGGCAATTGAGACAGACTTCGAGTTTCTACGCCTCTAGGTGACCGAAAAAGAAAATATTTTTGCCTGAAGGTGTATTTGTTCTATTGGTAGCTTTCTCCCTACGTTCGTTTTACTTGGGGTCAACATAAGGATTTTCTAGTGTATATCTCCCCGGCTTATACTACTTCCCCGCTTCTTCCTTAGGTGTTTTGGTCTTTTTTTGTGCAATTATTAAGCTGGGCTCTGGACAACCAACCAATGGGCTGTTACCTACGATCACTTGCCAGCCATACTTGTGCGGTGAAGTGTGGTTTATTTTCTTTTCTTCTTCTTCTTTTTTTTCGTAGGTGGCTTCCCTGATCTCAAATGTACCTAGAGGCAGCGAAAAGGAAATGGCCTGTGGCTGGGTTCTGGACAACCTGCCAATGGGCTGTTACCCATGACAACTTGCCAGCCATACCACCCTAGAGAGTTCATTAGCTACCCAATTTCTGTCAAAATCTCCGAGAAGTGAGTCTGTGCAAAAATGTGTGCAGATGCTTAGACTCAAAGTTTTCCTGAGTTAGAGGGTGAGTTGATAAGTCGTATACTTATTACCTTATTTAGTAGGTGGATTAGAATAGCTTAAAGTTGCAAGGATTCGTCACTAAATCCATATTTTAACGGACACCAAGGCTGATTAAGCCTGAAGGCCTGAAAAGTCTAAGTGTTTAAGTTTTTTTTGTATTATTTCCCACTATTGACAAGTTTCTAATGCCTAAGTTTTCTTCTTAAATTCATCATTTTTTTTAATTAATTAATTAATTCAGACTGATTAATTAAGCTCAGGATTATGCAATTTACCACCCCCCCATGCTTAAGTTGGACAATGTCCTCATTGGCAAATACATGGATGCAAAAGGGTTCAAAAAAATAGTACCTGAGTGACGTAAACTACCAGATCAGTCTGAATCCTCTTGGTTGCCTCCCAGGAAGCGCTGAGTTTAACGCCTCCAGCTGGGCGGTGCTTGGTGTCAGCCCTCAACGAGGGTGATACTTTCCTTGGGGGGTACCTGGGCCAAGAAATACTTCAATCTTTGACCATTAACTGTAAAAGTGTGCCCAATGTTAAGATCAGCGATTTCAACTGCCCCATTAGAATAGGGCTTGACCACCCGAAATGGTCCCGTCCATTTGGACCTAAGTTTCCCTGGGAAGAGTTTCAAGCGTGCATCAAACAGCCAGACTTGTTGGTTCGGCTCAAAGGTTTTTCTATGAATGAGTCGGTCATGGACGGCTTTCATTTTCTCCTTATATAGCTGACTATTGTCAAAGGCGTCCCGACGAATTTCTTCGAGCTCCGATAATTGAAGCGTCCTTTGCGCACCGGCTAACTGGGGATCCATGTTACATTGCTTGACAGCCCAGTAAGCCCGGTGTTCTAATTCGACAGGGAGATGGCAAGCTTTGCCAAGACCAAGCGATAAGGAGACATGCCTATCGGGGTCTTAAAAGTGGTCCTGTATGCCCACAGGGCATCATCAAGTCGTGTGGACCAGTCTTTCCTGTCAGGTCTCACAGTCTTCTGTAAAATGTTCTTGATTTGTCTGTTTGAGACCTCAGTCTACCCATTTGTTTGTGGATGATACGGGGTGGCAATGCGGAGGTTTAACCCGTATTTTCTAAGTAGGGCACGGAATTGGGAATGGATAAAATGGCTTCCACCATCACTGATCATGGCCTTGGGTATTCCAAATCGGGAAAAGATGTTCTTCTTCACAAAGTCCATGACCTTCTTGTGATCGCATCGTCGAGTGGCGACGGCTTCAATCTATTTGGAAACATAGTCTACCGAGACCAGGATGTACTCGAAGCCGTTGGATGGTGGAAAGGGGCCCATAAAATCGATACCCCAAACGTCGAAGATTTCGACAATCAAAATGGGCTGAAGGGGCATCATATCTTTCTTGGTCATGGTCCCCAGTGTTTGGCATCGTGAGCAAGCCTTGGAAAAGATGTGTGCATCCTTAAATAGGGACGGCCAATAAAATCCAGACTGCAAAACTTTTGCAGCTGTTTTCTTGCCAGAGAAATGGTCGCCACACGCTTGGTCATGACAAAAGGAAAGCACACTCTGAACTTCGTCTTCGGGGATGCACCTCCTGATGATCTGATCAGCACAGAGGCGAAACAGCATGGGATCATCCCAGAAATAGTGCTTGGCCTCAGCAAAGAACCTGTCCCGTTGCTGTCTGGACCAGCTGTGCGAGGTTTGTCCTATAACCAGGTAGTTGACATAGTCAGCACACCATGGCATTTTCTTGTCTTGCACGGCTAGGATGTGTTCATCAGGGAAGGTATCAGATAGAGGTAGGGAGGGTCGAATGTGGTCTGGATGAAGTCTTGACAAGTGGTCAGCCACCACATTTTTCGATCCAGCCTTGTCTCGGATTTCCAGGTCAAATTCCTACAAAAGCAGGATCCATCTGATGAGCCTGGGTTTTGCGTCCTTTTTGGCCAACAGGTGCCGGATGGCTGAATGGTCGGTGTAGATAGTCACGTGGGATCCCAGCAAGTATGATCGGAATTTTTCCAGTCCAAAGACTACAGCGAGAAACTCTTTTTCTGTGACCGTATAATTACGTTGGGCCTCGTCCAACGTTTTTCTCGCGTAGTAGATCACCACAGGCTTCTTGTCTTGCCTTTGTCCCAGGACAGCGCCTATGGCAAAATCTGATGCGTCACACATAATCTCAAAATCCTGGGACCAGTCTGGGGGTTGAAGTACAGGTGCGGTGGAGACTAAGTCCCGGAGGGTATGATAAGCCTGGATGCAATCAGGAGACATGTGGAAAGTGGCGTCGTTGGCTAGAAGGTCGGTCAAGGGTTTGGAAAGTTTGGAAAAGTCTTTGATGAACCTTCGGTAGAAGCCAACATGTCCTAGGAAAGAGCGAATCTGCCGGACCGAACTAGGTGGAGGAAGTTTGGAAATTAAATCAACCTTATATATAGTAATATATGTATATATATATATATATACGTACATATGTATATAGATACATTAGTATAAGTATCTCTGTATATAGATATATATAGATATATGTATGTATATATATAGTAATATATATGTATGTGTGTATATATATATATATATTTATTTATTTATAAATATAGATATATATGTATATATGTATGTATATATGTGGGTGCGAACGTGTACAAGTGAGTGTGTGTGTGTGTACGAGAGTGTGTGTGTGTGTATGAGTGTGTGTGTAAGATTGAGGGAGTCGTTGGCTGAAGGAAGAGAGAGCGGGCGAGTTTAAGTCGTCCGGCAGCTACTGGTGTCGTCTGATGGCCCAGGCACAGTCATGCGCACAAGCTGCTCGCAGGCGCTAGAGTGGGCTCGCATAAGGGAGAGCGCAATGCAGTGCACTGCATAGCGCAGCGCACTGCGCTGCAGGCTGGAGTGAACGCAGGCGCGGGCGCAGACGCTGGCGCAGATGCGAAGTAGACGTGGGCACGGGCGCTGGAGCTGACGCGGGGACTGGCTGGAGGCGGTAGCGGTGCGAAGAGAGAGCACACGGTGACCGGATAAGTGAGAAACTCTCCGGTCACCGCACTGTAGCTACAGTGTCACGCAGAAACGCATGAACAGTAGCTACAGTGTCGTGCGGCTTCGACAACCAGTTGCAATCGGTTCTACGTGCGTGGGCACGTTGGAAGGCACCTGCGCGCCCGGAAGGAGCTTGTGCCGGCTGCTGGCGTGCGCGCAGTGCTTATGCTGCTGCTGGCTACCGTGCTGCTACTGCTGGAGCTCTGAAGCTTGAAGCTTCAACAATGGAGGGAAGGGCTGAGCGATGGAAACAGAGAGTGGAATCCACCACGCCCACCTACTCTTGGATGAGCTGGGCGGTGGTGGGACTCACAGTGGTGGTCGTGGGACCACTGTGAGCCTGCTCCTGCCTGTAGCGTATCTCTTCAGTGGGAAGAGGTGTTGCGTATGGAGGGGAGAAAAGAAGGAAGATGGCCTGACGAAGGTGGCTGCTGTGTTCTCTATGTGCCAGCCCCCCTCGCAAGGAAGAAGGCAGGGCTTTATAAAGGAGGAGTCATGCACGGCCATGCCCTGGGTGTGCATGACCAACCATGCAGCTGGCAGGGCATGCGTTGGCAGAGAATGGTGCAAAGAAGAGCAAGCCATGCCCTACAGCCGCACGGGGAAGAAGATTTCAAAGCAAAATAAAAAATGAAGATGGTGAAATTGCGAGGCAGCACTTGAAGAAGATGTTATTTACATGGCCAATTATTCACTTTCCTCCCCTCTCAAATAAATGCATGCAAGTGTCTTTTTTTACAAATGCAACTATGGCTACCTAATATGCAATGGCAATGCTAGGAAATAACACAAGATGGCATTTTTATTGTTGTATTTTTGCTATGCAATCAATATGCTTTTCTCCTTATGCATTACTAAGCCTTTTAGACCTAGTCCCTTCCAATTCTAGAATATGTGGTTTAAAGACCCTTCTTTTAGGGACGTGGTCTGTGGGGTTTGGAATCAACCTTGCTTTAATCCTACATACAATCCCATTGATAAACTCTACTCTAAACTTGCCAGTCTCAAAAGAGCCCTGTAATATTGGAATAGATGGTTTTTCAGTGACATCAACTCGATTGTCAAGGACCTTGAGAAACGACATGATGATTTGGAGGCTAAATTGACATCCCAACAGGATGATCAAACCTCTTCTAAGCTTGCGAATATTCATATCCAACTAGAAGATGCCCTCGCTAAATATTATGACTTTTTTGCTCAAAAAGCTAAAATCAATTGGTTGCATCACGGGAAAGGGAATAATGTAGGATCTAAAGGGCACAAGCACACTAGAAGGGGGATGAATACTGTGGTAAAAAATATTATAAATAAAACAAACCACAAAAAAAGTACACCAAATATATAGTAGTTCTCCTCAATTGGGTGCTCCATTACCTAAGTCTCACGACTTAAGATTTTTAACCTGATTCCCTCAACCCGGAGGGAATCAATTTACTAAAAAATGAGGTAATTAATGGGTTACCTCAACCCAATTACAGGAGCAAATATAAGGAAACTATTACAGGTGTAAGCAAGAAAAAAAATAGCTTACAACTCAATTTCTAAGTCTCCAACAAAAATTAGTTTAGCAGATATTTATTATAAAGATCTAGCAATAAACAATAAAGCACAGAAATTGATTTTATGAGAACAAAACAAACATGCCAAAAGAACTTGTTGCGAAATGAATATCTCATTAAAGGATGGATGCAACAAGCCTATCACTTTTGCAGCTAAAATGATAGAAATATGATATGGAGCAACGATGATTTTTTGATTCTTGTGTTATTTGAAAATGACACTCACAAGGTATTTTTATAGGCCACTAATCTGCCCACCTATGCTTCCTAGCCATTGGGGGCAAAATCAGAAGGTTAAGAATAAGATTAATTGCAAAATAGCCATTCAGATCAGGAACAACGGTTAGTTGGTACCGGTACTAAAGTTGTGATACCAGTACTGACTGCTCATAGTTATCCAGTAGCCAACCCAACAGAGCCTAGGTACCGGTACTCATCATAGGTACCGGTACTTAGTGCTTACAGTTGAGTACCAACTAAGTCACCAGACACCAGTACTTATCATGAGTACCGGTACTTATGACTCACAGGTTTGAGACAAGTCAAAAACTGTGACCTACATGTACCAGTACTAGTGATTAGTAAGTGTACTTGTAATATCCAAGCACTACCACTATCCACAAACTGTGAACACCTGGTATCAATACTCATGATGAGTACCAGTACTTGTTGTTCACAGTTTGAGACTAGGGTCCAAACCTGTGCCATGCATGTACTGGTACATATGAACAGTACTGGTACTTGCTATAAGTACCTTGTTTTGAGTGATTTAATCAATTTCAGTGCTAAACAAACTTAATTACAGGATTAACATTTCAAAGAACCGATTTTGATTTTTCAAACAAATGATTAAAACATCATTTTGATATCTAATTATCTCTATTTTGATTTTACTTCCTAAATCAAATTTTCTTGTTTAGGAGACATACAAAATTTTAGAATACAACAAATGAACATAAAAACAATCTTCATCCTTCATATCATCCACACTTCTTCCTTGTTATGATCCATACATCCTAAATCATGTGATTTCCTGTAAATAACACTTCATAAACTCATTAAATTTAAAACAGTTTTGTTAACACCAAAACATAAAAGATAAGTGAAACTAAGTTCCAACAAATAATTCTTTCTTTTTTATTATCATTAAAAAAAGGTTTGCTAAGTGTAATCATAGTTCCCTCTCTTCTTCCATTGGTAACAACTCTTGGCATGTGGTGGCTACTAAATCTGTTCACTACTTTGAAAATCTCCTCTCTTCTGTTGGGATTGGAGACATTGATAAATTTCTGGATGTCATTCCCCCCATTATCTCTCATGAGGACTCATCTTTTTTGACTCATCTCCCTACTGAAAATGAGATCTTGGATATCATGAAATCGATGCCCTCACATAGTTCCCCCGGTCCTAATGGGTTCAATGTCGAGTTTTTTCTCAATTGCTGGGATATTGTTAGAACTAATGTCGTGAACACCATATCTCATTTCTACTCTACTCAATCTACTCATAGATCTTTGAATATCTCTTATCCTTAAGAAACACAACATTGAGGAGCTTTCTGACTTTCGTCCTATAAGTCTTTGCAATATGACTTTCAAGATTGCTTCGGGTATTCTTGCTAAACATATGGCCAAGCTGTTACCTAGAATCATCTCCCTGGAGTAGGTTGGCTTCATCAAAGGTAGATCGATCTTTGACCACATCTCTACCATGTTTGAGCTTTTTGAAAGGCTGAATCGTAAGGTTTTTCGGTCTAACATCTTTCAACTGGATCTTCAAAAAGCCTATGATTGAGTGGAATGGGAGGCTCTTTATTGCACACTCTTTAAATTTTGTTTCTCTCCTCTCGTCATCACACTTATCAAAGGTTTTGTGGAGCATGAGGGATCTTCCATCTTGGTTGATGGAAGCTCCTCGCCTTTTTTCAAAGTCTCCCGTGGGCTTAGGAAATGGGATCCCTTGTTTCCATTTCTTTTTGATATCTTTATTGACCCTTCATTCGGGGCATTAAGGAGATGGCTTTCTTGGGTCAGTTAGCTCCCTTCTCTATTAAACGTGGCATCTCTCCTCCGATCACTCTCCTTTACACCAATGATATCATTCTCTTTCTTAATGGTAGTCTTAGATCTACTTCTAATCTCATGACCTTCATTCATGAATTCAAATCTAATTTTGGTTAAAGATTAAACTCTCTCAAGAGTTTCTGTTATGTGAGGAAGCATTTCCCCTTAGGAAGACTTTCTCGAATTCTTTCTACTACTGGCTTTCAACTTGGGAGCTTCCCTTTATTGTACCTTAGTTGCCCCATCTTCACTGGTAGAGCTAAGATTTCGTGTTTTCATGGTTTGATCGACAAAATTCATTCTAAACTTTTGAGGTGGAAAGCCAAGCTCCTCTCTTCCACTGCTACTCTTCTCCTCATCAAGCACGTCCTATCTTCCATCCTGATTCATGTGTTCTCAGTCATTGATGTCCCCAAGAATGTGATTGGTAACTTAGAATCCACTTTCACCAATTTCTTTTAGAACTCTACGGAGGAGGAGCATCACCATCATTGGATTTCTTGGCCCTCCATTTATAAGCCCCTTCATCTTGGAGGGCTTCTCATTAAGGACCTTTCCCAAGTCATTAAAGCCTTCAAGATGAAGAGGCTTTGGAACATCATGTTTGGAGATTCTCCTTATGCTTCTCTGATGCGAAACCTATATGGCCACTCCCATAATTCTATCCATAATCTCCCCAATAGACTTAACTCCCTTGCCTTGATTCATAATGATATGAAATTGTTTATTTGCTTGGAGGTTAAGGATGGTGAACTTAACTTCTGGATGGATATTTGGATTGGGGACTCTCCTCTTAAGGACTTTCTTCCTCATGATATCGATCCTCCCTCTCTGAAGATTAAAGATGTCCTGGCCTCTCTTGACTTGATTGATCATCTCAGCCTCATTCCCCCTCATGTTCATGCCAAAATCTTCCAAACGGTCATTCTTGATGCCAGACACTCTCCTATTTGGACTCCTACCCCCAGCGGGCACTTCTCTATTTCCTTTGGTTACAACATCAACTTCAGATCTCTGACCACCAACCCCATGCTCAACAGCCTCTGGAAATTAAATCTTCCTCTTAGGATGAGCCTTACCGCTTTGAGAATTATTCATGATAAGCTCCCTATTGATGACAACATCCAAAAGCTTAGTTTTAATCTACCTTGTGAACTTGTTATCATTTTTGAGTGGACTTTCAGGATTAATTTCCTTAATTCCCTTGTGCCTGAAAGGCTTTTTCAAAATTTCCTTCACTCCAATGATTCCTCTTCCAGAAGGATTAAGGGGCAGACCATTTTTATTTGGCATAATATTTGGTGGCTCTGTAACAAGATTAAGAATGATAACTTTAGATTCTTGCATATTAACCATTTTTTGGATCATAATTGGAGGATGTTTAGTATGGCAAATTGGCTTAAATCTCATCATCTCAAGGGTTTCGCTGTCTCTTAGGTTCGTCCTTCCATGGGGTACAAGGTTAATTTTGCTGCTATTTATGATGACGGCTCCCCTTCCATTGCTTGGGTTCTCCGGGATAAATATGGTTCGTTTGTCAAAGCTATGACGGCCAAGGCTTCACATTCTGCTACTCAGATGGGTTTGATTGAGGCCATTATTCACTTCCTACAAAGTGGGTTATGGATTATAACAATATTTATTTTGGGGTGGACTCTACGTTTCTTTATTATTGGTGGAATGGCAAAGTTGTGGTGGCTTGGAGAGTGTGATCTTTGCTTCAGAATGCTAAGGAATCTTGCTCTCAGGCAATTCATTTGAGTTACATTCATCCTTTGGCCAACAACCTTTCCCGCTTGATAGCCTACTCTACTGTTGGTCCTTGGCAAATCATCCATTCGTTGGTGCTTCTCTCTTCTAGAAGTCGTGGCACGTTGAGACTAGACAAGATTCAATTTCCTTATATTATTGGTTGATGCTGTGGTGTGATTTGGTTGTAGTGCTTGATGGTTAGTTGGTTGATTTGTACTAAGCCATGAGTCGTGGCCTCCTTTATGTGTATGGTCCTCTTGCTCCCCTTTTTTTGGCCTTCAGGGAGTGGGGATGAATAATATTGGCTCCCGTATTTTGGTGAAAACAAAAAAAGATTTATGAAGCATGTACCTACGACTAGTTGCTAGCACAACAACATGCCCTACAATTGTTAAGTTGCTTACATATACAACATTCATTACCTACTCTCTACCACTTGCGCACAAAGTGCAATGATGCACCATCTAGATAGCTAGCTAATTAGGATTAATTATCATGTTGTAGTATAGTATCGTAATCTAGAAGAATGTCATTTATTTATATACAATTTTGACTATTTTTATTTCAAGTTGTTCACTGAGAGGCAATTTTCAACATATATCACTCTCTATTGTCCAAAAATCATCTTTTATTTGAAAAATGTTAAGTTTATTTACAACAGAATGAATTAGAAATGAAAGAATGAACTATTCTAAGTCAATTATGTACAACAAGTGAATGAATTAATGTTAATGACAATGTCTCAAGAATATACACAAGGTAAAGGCATCAAAAACTATTCTAAACTAACTTTGTTAATTATGCACATGAGTGTCTAAGTGTTTATGACGAATTATATACAAAATTGATTAATGCCTTAAAACTATACACAATATAGGCACAAAAAGAATATATCTAATAATACTAAGTTAGTATCTAATTCATATATAAATACATATACTAACTAACCTACACATACATATATATACATATATAATACTAACCATATAATTATACTGTACATATACCTACTGCTAATATATACATCTCTAATTATATACATATAAGTATTCAAAACCTTAAAAACATATTTACAAGAATAAGGTAAAAATAAAACTCTAAATACATATATACAATACTATATATATATATATATATATATATATATATATATATATATATATATATATATATATATATATTTAACATACTAATCGCTTAATACTTATATAACTTACATAATAACATATTGATATATGCATATACACTACTTAACACACACACACACATAAGGCCAAAAATTTTGGTGGACTTTTCACACACAACCTAGTGGGCCAGAGCAAGTGCTACTAAGCCCACCCTTTCAGGGTAGGCATATGCCAATTTTTTTAATTCAAGCCCAACACAGGCCCAACAACCATAGCCAGGCCGGCAGGCCCAGCCCATTCCTCTCTCTCTCTCTCATAACATGGTCAGATAAGATGGGTATGTGTTGAACCTTACGAGTTGCTACGCTAACATGTTTGGTTTTGAAAACCTGTTGTTGTAGTTCGAAAGTTAAGAACTCGTGTTCAACAAATAAAATTTATACCGAAATAGAAATCCCAGGTCGAACATAGGAGGCAGACGTTTGATTTAAAAACATGCGTTTGTTTTATTTGTCACAAAGAAAATTAATTGATTAGAACTATCTAACCATTTACAATAAATAGAAGAGAGAGAGTGTGTAAGAGAGAGAATATTACAGACAAAAGCCAAAAAGAGATGTAGAATGAACATGGAATTCATCATTCAAAAGATTGTTTGTTATACTAAACATTATGACTAGAAAGCAGTAAATCTACTCTAGAAAGCATTAAAAAGAATGGAGAGAGAAATATCCTCCTCGACAGTTGCTTGGAGGACGAGCTAGACGAGACGACGCCTGGACGAAGGAGGACAGAGTAGGACGAAGGAGAATGAAGAGAGAAGAACGGGAACGGGGCAGCACATCGTCGTTGTCGTGGGATCCGCTTCTGAAAGGGGGATGAAAAATTAACTTTATCTCGCGAGAAGTATCCTGGGTGTGGGACAAGCTTCTCTTGATCTTTGGAGAGGGAGAAAAGAGAAGGAAGGGGATGAGAATTTCGTGTGGAGGGGGTCTACTTTTATAGTTGCAAGGAATGAGGGCAAATTAGTCTTTTAAATCTCAAAACATTAAATAAGGGGTCTTTAGTGACGGATAAAATCATCGCTAAAGCCCCATCGTGGGCGACGTGTGGCAGAGCACGCGCGCCCGCTTGCCTGCTCGCATGTGTAACGTGCGTTCACGTTCAGCTAATCTCAGTCGTCCGATCGTGAGATCGAACGGCTTATCTCGTGCCTCCGCCCACTCCTCAGCACACACGCCCACATGCGATCCCACGTGACGCACGGCGTGCAATAGCGTGTGGGCGCTATCGAGCGCCCGCAGCTGCTCGATCACAATCGAGCGGTCGCGGAGCCTGCTCACCCGTGCCTCAAATGCCACTCGCGTAGGCTCGAACGCGCGCCTCGCCTTCTCGCGAGCACGTTCACCCGCTGCACTACAGCGGCTCTTGTGTCGCGGAGACGAATTCAAGCGCGCGCATCCACAGCAATTGGATGCCCATCCAACAGCGGAGAAGCGACGAAGAAGAGAGGGTGCGGCAAGTGCAGCGACTAAGATGGCACCACGTGGCACCATCTTGGTCGTCCATCTTCTGGATGATGTAGATGGTGCCACGGTTGTCAGATTGAGTCGATTTTCTCACCGTTAGGCTGCGATCGTCGATCCGAATCCATCCGTGCGGTCGGATTTGTCGTTTGAAGTGAGGATTCACACCATCTTGGCCCTTGATCTTCTAGGATTCCCCAGTCTCTATCTGATGCCACAGATGTCTGATTAGAGCGATCTTGGAGTCGTTGAACTCCAATCATCGCCCTAATCACATCTGTATGGTTGGATCTTCGATCTGTGGCCCCAATAAAAAGTTTACCCTGTCCATGAACATAAAAGGAGACAATTAACCTCCATTTTATTCAAACTAATCTAAATGCAAAATGATGCATGTTATGCAATATTTATAGTATGCAATGCAATCCTATGCTTAAGAACATGCATAAATAGACATCTTAAGTAGTATAAACATTTTACATCATACCCCCATGCCTATCTTTTTCTAGTCCCTAGCAAAAACTATATGCTATTTATAAAAGAATCAGGTTGGATTATTTGAGCTTGAGTTATCTTCAATCATTAAGAAAATGTTTACTTAGGATCTGAACTTTCAAAGACACAACAGTGCCCGAGTATCTGCCAAAATGCAAACCACCTCAAGTCGTTGTCTTATTCAAAGAAAATTTTCTTTTTCTCTTTTTCTTCTTTTCTAATTTTTTTGGATTTTCGAGTTTTATGGTTTAAGAGTGGCTTTCTACGGCCATTCAACTCACATAATATTTGATGAGAACCCTAAGTTCTAAGCATCTTATTGTGAATGTGATAGACCATTGACCGACAGTAAAAAATGGACTTCAGATTTCTACGCCTCTAGGTGACCTTAAAAAGAGAATTCTGCCTAAAGGTGTACCTTTACAACCGATTACTTTCTCCCTACTTTTATTTTTATGGGGTCAACACAAGGGTGAATCCAGTGTATATCTCCCCGATTTATTCTACTTCTCCGCTTCTTCCTAAGTGTTTTGGGAATTTTCAGTGCATTTATTAAGCTGGGTTCTGGACAACCGGTCGATGAGCTGTTATCATCGACAACTTGTCAGCCATACTCGTGTGGCGAAGTGTGGCTTATTTTTTTTTTCTTTTCTCCTTTTTTTTATTTTCTTTTCTTTTTGATTTTATTTTTCTCCTTTTAAGTAGGTGGCTTCCTTGGTCTAAGATTTACCTAAAGGCAGCAAAAAGAGAAAGGTCCTGTGATTGGGCTCTGGACAACCTACCTATGGGTTGTTGCCCACGATAACTTACCAGTCATATCACCCTAGAAGGTTCATTAGCTATCCAATTTCCGTTAGAATCGTCGAACAACGAGTCAGTGACAAGATAGTGTGTAGATGCTTAAAACTCAAAATTCCCTCAAATTAGAGGGCAGGTTGATAAGTCTTGTACTTATCACCCAAACTTATTTACTCCAATTAAAATAGAATTCAGGTTGGCGAGGACTCGAAAAATAAATCCATATTTTAATGGATACACAGGCTGATTAAGTCTGAAGACCTTAAGGGTCTTTGTGTTCAGATCATAATGTAATATTTCCTAAGATTGAAATTTTTCTTAAACCCAAGTTCTCTTTCTTAATTCCATAATTTTTTTTAATAAAAAAATATAAAATAAATCTACGGAACTAATGAATAAATTCAGAGATGAATATCCACCCCCCATGCCTATCCAATGCAATGTCCTCATTATATTAAAAAGATGTAAAACAGAGTGAAATAGCATAGAAAGCACCTGAATTGCATGAATGTCAGGTCTGCTCCGAGATGAAAACTAAAAAGAACTGTATACATGCTGAATTTAGTGCCTTCAGCTAGGCACACTATACAAAGAAGAGAAATAAAGAATTCACAGGTGCGAGTCAGAATTAGAATAAACATAAGAAACCTCTGACCTGTCAGCAGATGTCCACAAATGTGGACCAGATTGTGGTGCAGACCCAAACCCCATAATCAAGAATATCTCAGGTTCTGGATAAAAATTACCCAAAACCTAAAATCAGTATGCAAGCGGGGTCGAGCCTGCGATTTATGAGGATGCAACCCAAGACCAAAAAGTTGGGTTACAGAGATATCAAAAGGATAATCAATGAATGTGTGCTTGGGTTGAACATCCTCAGAACAAATGTCATAAGGGTTTTGATTTGATGGTTTCAGATGAAATGGAACCCTTAGACGCAGTCTTCTACTTCCTCTGGAGTTAGCTTCCCAAATCAGAACTTCCCAGCTTCTATCCTCCTCATTCAGAATGTTAAATTTCAGGACCTCTTGCATATTAATCACCCCATCTGAAATTTCCAAGTCTAAAAGATGTGGCTAAATCAGAATTGACTTGGGTCTAATTATCTCAGAAACAGAATCATCGATAAGCTCAATAGGGTGTAACTGACAATCAAGGCATTTGATTGAATCCTCCAGAAAATCCGATTTTGTATCCATAATGTGAGCCCTAATAAAATCAGTTTCCTCAGTTATTGGGCTATCAAATAATCTTTCAGATTCCTCAGGCCCAATCGTCTCACAAAAATCGTGTTCTGTAAACTTGCGTGAGACTTCGCAACTTGAATCTTCACCATCATAATCAAAGAAATCAAGATCCGTATTAATGTATGTCCCAAAATCATCTATCACTTTCTGATCCAAGGAGACATACGTTTCTTCGTACCCTGGCTCAGGGATCTCAGGTAAAGAAATCAGATCATGCTTTATTGGTTGCACTAATTCAATCTGGTCAGCCTTATAACACGTGTCCCCCCAACAGGTGCCTGAGCGGGTTTTGACATTGGCTCTCCTGAAGGGAGTTCATCCTGGTAATCATCCCACGACAGAACTAAAGCAACCATAAATCTCATCCTCAATTTCCCTAACTTCCCAAGTAGAAACTCACCCGAGTTCCTTAACATCCTAGAGCCAATCCAACAAATACTTATTCAAATCATCAATCATTTCAATTAGAGGCTCCAACCTCTCAATGCAAGGTATTGGCTGAACTTCTAAAGATTGTATGATATTTCTCAAGTTAGCCAGAACCTTATCTTGAACCTGGTTACCCTGAACCAAATGAGTTGGTTCATGGTTGGGCCGGTTTGGGGTCAATGCAGGGGAATTAACGAATTGAGATTCGTTATACCCTTCTTGATAATAGGTCATTTCAGATTGTTCAAAAGGTGGTGATGACCTAAAGGCAATGTAATCAGAGGATGGGTAAGGATCAATGTATCCTTCCTGATTGTAGATCGAATTAGGTTATCCATGAAAGGATGACGATCTATAATCGATGTGGCTCTAAGAAGGATAGAAATCACAATCAAAGTGTTCAGGGTTAGACCCTAAACACGGAGGTCTGGAACTGTATCCCCAATCCAAGTTATCCCAACTAATTGATGGTTGATTACAATACGAGTCGGGATAATCGTCATGTTGAGGATAATTCAAAACAGGAGGGAAAGATCGGGAACGCGTGTACTATGTGGAAGGATTCATGAGAGACAGGAGGAAGAAAGGTGCCCTGCAATACAAGCAATCAAACCTGTCCTTAAGTGGGCTAGCCTAAAG
The DNA here is from genome assembly GCA_037157565.1 of Thalassia testudinum. NCBI lineage: Eukaryota > Viridiplantae > Streptophyta > Magnoliopsida > Alismatales > Hydrocharitaceae > Thalassia > Thalassia testudinum. The sequence goes on along the minus strand of JAZHRO010000056.1, from coordinate 23,045,891 downwards.
ACCTACAGACTCCCAAAACCCGTCTTGAGATAAAGGAACGATTTGATCTACTTCTGTCTATTCAATCCAACCAGCTAGGAGGGACTGGGGAGAAGGTTCTTCCTTCGGCTTGCTCCTCCGGTTCCTAGTGTACCCTCCAACCGCAGTCATTTGATTCTGCTCCCCAAGCTAGACATTAGATTGAACAGTAGAAACAGACCAATTGAAAATAATCTCATTCTGGGCTCTGAAGAGCGAGTCGAATCCTTAAGGACAACGTCTACTCTGTTTTATTTAGGGCTAGGTTTGAATGTGCTTTGGAATGTGATGGGCCCTTTATCTGGGTTGTGTCCTTAATGATTGGCTGATTTGTGTGTGCGTGCACAACCAGTGGTTTTCAAGTAAGATTACTTTTCATGCGGTGAATTTTAAGGTTCAAATCTTGCTTAGTAGCTTTTAGGATTCAACTTTAGGTATTTTCAAACAAGTTTTGTTGGCACACCAAGTTTTGAAAGCACAGGTGAAGATGTTTTCCTTTAAAACTTAAAAGAATGTGGAGTGCCTGGTAGATCCCTAAGAGTTGAACCTAAGTGGCAGCTACTTGATGAGTTGATTTTAATTGAAGTGGTGCGACCCAATCAACTCAAACAATTCACCTGCTGCACCACTTGATTAGGAACACAAGTGATTACCTAATCTGATTTCTACTCAATTATATGTTTGGATGTGTGTACCGACTCCAAAGATCGGTTTACCGGTTGAGTTTGAAAATCAGATGAGGTTGTGTACCTCTGTGAGATTTTTTTATTTTTCTTTTTAAATGTGGAGGTTGGGTCAGGTGTAGGTGTCAAACAACAAACAATCTAACCTTAGAGTTTATAAGAATACCTAGGTTGATTGATGTTTGTGTTATTATGTGGTGAAATAAAATCTAATGGGTGGGAGGTGGGGGATAACTTACAGAACCTTCCACAACACTTTACTCCAATCTACCGCTTTTGCTCGTCTCAAAAGAGTACCTGCAATCACAATAAAAAAGGAGAGAAGTGAGGTAAATGATTCGTAAGTCGTAAAAACGTAAACAAAAATCAAAGAGCATCGCTTCCCTGGCAACGGCGCCAAAATGTTGAACCTTACGAGTTGCTACGCTAACGTGTTTAGCTTTGAAAACCTGTCGTTGTAGTTTGAAAGCAAAGAACTCGTGTTCAACAAATAAAATTTATACTGGAATAGAAATCCCGGATCGAACACAGGGAGGCGGACGTTTGATTTAAAAACACGCGTTTGTTTTATTTGTCATAAAGAAAATTAATTGATTAGAACTAACTATTTATAATAAATAGAAGAGAGAGAGAGAGTAAGAGAGAGAGAATATTACAAACAAAAGCCAAAAAGAGATGTAGAATGAACATGGAATTCATCATTAAAAAGATTGTTTGTTACACTAAACATTATGACCAGAAAGCAGTAAATCTACTCCAGAAAGCATTAAAAAGAATGGAGAGAGAAATATCCTCCTCGACGGTCGCTTGGAGGACGAACCGGACAGGACAACGCCTAGACAAAAGAGGACGGAGCAGGACGAAGGAGAACGAGGCAGGAAGAATGGGAACGGGGCAGCACGTCATCATCGTCACGGGATCCGCTTTCGAAAGGGGGACGAAAAATTGACTTTATCTCACAAGAAGCATCCTGGGTGTGGGACAAGCTTCTCTTGAGCTTTGGAGAGGGAGAGAAGAGAAGGAAGGGGATGATAATTTCGTGTAGAGGGGGTCTCCTTTTATAGTTGCAAGGAATGAGGGTAAATTGGTCTTTTAAATCTCAAAACATTAAATAAGGGGTCTTTAGTGACAGATAAAACCGTCCCTAAAGCACCATCGTGGGCGACATGTGGCAGAGCACGCACGCCCGCTCGTCTGCTCGCGCATGTAGCACAAGTTCACGTTCAGTTGATCTCAGCCGTCCAATCGTGAGATCGGACAGCTTATCTCGTGCCTCTACTCGCTTAGCGCGCACGCTCGCGTGTGATCCCGGGTGAGGTGCGGCGTGCAATAACACGTGGGTGCTATCGAGCGCCCGCAGTCGCTCGATCGCAATCGAGCGGTCACGAAGCCCACTCACCCGTGCCTCAAATGCCGCTCGCACAGGCTCGAACGCACGCCTCGCCTTCTTGCGAGCACGTTCACCCGCTGCGCTACAGCGACTCTTTTGTCGCGGAGATGAATTCAGGCGCGCGCATCCACAGCCGTTGGATGCGAATCCAACAGCGGAGAAGTGACGAAGAAGAGAGGGTGCGGCGAATGCTGCAACTGAGATGGCGCCACGTGGCGCCATCTTGGCCGTCTATCTTCTGGATGATGTAGATGGTGCCACGGTTGTCGGATTGAGTCAATTTTCACACCGTTAGGCTGCGATCATCTATCTGAATCCATCCGTGTGGTCCGATTTGTCATTTGAAGTGTGGATTCACACCATCTTGGCCCTTGATCTTCTAGGATTCCCCAGTCTCTATCTGATGCTACAGATGTCTGATTAGAGCGATCTTGGAGTCGTTGAACTCCAATCGTCGCCCTGACCACATCTATACGATTGGATCTTCGATCTAAGGCCCCGATAAAAAGTTTGCCCTATCCATGAACATAAAAGGAGACAATTAACCTCCATTTTATTCAAACTAATCTCAATGCAAGATGATGCATGTTATGCAATATTTATAGTATGCAATGCAATCCTATGCTTAAGAACATGCATAAATAGACATCTTAAGTAGTATAAACATGTTTACATCAGTATGGAGAACCAACCCCTTACATGGCCGACAAGGCTACACACGACATTACTTAAATATGGCTCTAAGCACTCGTTCGTATCCGATGTGGTGCCATCTTTCTACACTAATTAATGTGTGCTAGCATGAATTAATAGTTTGTTTAGCCTCTTAATTAAAGGTTAACTAATTATTTATTTTACAATTTAATTATATAGGTATGTAGTCAATACATTGGGCTACCTATTGGTATAATGAGTTTATCTTGATTAAATGCATAATTATATTTTAAAATTAGTTAAAGTCAGTGAAAAATACACGTTGAATTTAATGTTTATTTCTTAATTAAAGTATAAATTAATGAATTAGTGGTACAATTGAATATTAATTTAGTTAATTTATATGATTACATGATTAATAAAGATTTTTAATTGATTTCTACTAATTTATTTGTATATTTGCACATTTAAATACACGATTTTATTAATATATACATAATTGTTCAATATACATTGTATTTTATGGCATAAATAGGGTCATAAATATACTGAAAATATAATTTACTTCAGTAGCTTATTAATTTGTTAATCTATATTAATTTAACTTAATAATATACCTTATTAACTTATATAAATATAAATATATACACTATCTAAATAAATATATATATTACCCTACATAATAATTGTTGTAAGTTATATGTTAAGTTATATATATGTTTAGTATATACATATATAGTTATCTGTATTTACATATAGGTTATATTCAAATAGTATAAATAACTATACAATATACATATATAAATAATACTATACCATATAACTTAACATAAATAACTATCTACATAAATAATATAGAAATATAAGTTATATACATACTATACATACATTTAAATTACTATATACAAGTAATTTATGATAATATACATACCTATTAGGTTGAGATGCTAGAGGAGCCGAAGGAGTCCTCAATATAGGGGGGTGAGCGCGAGGCTAAGAAGGTAGAGCAACCCTTCCAGCAGCCAGATACTAAGGCTGGCATGTCGCAGGAGCCTGCCACTCAGTCAGGCACGTCGCAGGAGCCTACTACTCAAGAAGTCACCAGAGGTGGTAAAATTTAGTACTTATTTTTTTATAAGTTTTTTTCATTTCCCTTCATATTTTATCTATTAAAAAATGTTCTTTAATGCGCTTAGCTAAGAAGAACACGTGAGGTTCGACACGAAATGCGGACCTCGACAGGCTACCTGAGGGCCAAGGATTGTGGTGACTATCACTGTAGGAAAGGAAGCAAAAAACTACCTTAGGTTTACCAACTGGTTAGCCAAGATTGTTAAGGCCATCATGCTACCTTCCTGCTTTGATTGGAGGAGGGTTGCAAATGAGTTGAAGTCTTCCTTTATTTAGGTGTTGCAAGTAAAAGATTTGGAAATCATTTTTTAAGATCTATATCAAATATAATTGATTTATATATTATGGAATACAGGGCAGTTTTGATTGGGGCAATAATCCCAATGCACCCAAGGCTATCATGCAGCATTCAGGTAGGATACATTATGCATGGAGAGAGGAGATGAAGAGTACGTTTTTTCATTCTTTCATATTGTCAATTTATTTAATTATTTATATATAATCAACATTTTCTAATAAAAATTTATAAAATTATTTTAGTTCTTTAATAATAGGCCGTATGAGGAGGCATCGGGAAATGTGCCTCCTACTAATGTGCCTCCCATTTGGAGGGAGTGTTGCAAGCATTGGAGAGATCCAGTGATAGAGGTAAATAAATAGTTTCAAATTTGATTTTTAATTTCAGTTTATAACGAATAATTACATAATCTTTTAGTAATAAAATTTATATTTCTTACAGGAGAAAATTAAGAAGAACAAGGCCAACAAGGCTACAGTGATAAACATCAGTTTATCATCATTCTTATGCCCTAAAACAAATTTAGCTCTTAGGGTTTTACCTTTGCAAATTGGTTTTCGGGCTGAATTTAGGCATTCACTTAGGATAGGCATGCATTTCATTTTGTTGTGTTTTTGATGCATTTACTTGAGCGTCAAGGATAGGCAGAGAGTTAGATCTCGCAAACCTTGGCACTTGGGAAGGCAGGAGATGAAGGAAAAGCTCACATCAGCTGGACATCAGCTGGATCTAGCTCATCTCAACTGGTTCCCAACTCCTTCTAGCTAGATCAACTCACCCTTAACTCCATTTAGCTAATCTCAACTGAATGGTAGCTCATGCTAGTTCACCTTAGCTCCATTTAGCTCACCTCAGCTGCATGGTAGCTCAAACAAGCTCAAGATAGTTGATCCCAGCTCCTTTCTGACTCCAACTCAAAATAATTCTCTGGAAGCTCTACCTGACTTGGACTAGCTACTACCATCAACTAGCTTAGCCTAGTCAGCTGAAGAAGTCCTCAACCAGCTCAGGTCAGCTCAAGTCCAGCTCCTGGAGACTCAACTTAGCTCAACTTAGCTGAGCTTAGCTACCTGACCTTAGCTAGCTACTCCAGCCTGCTAATTAATCTCTAGGAAGACCAAATTTAGCTCACCTCAGCTCAGAATAGAAGAAAGGCAACTCAGGTTAGCTTGGCTTAGCTAATAGCAAAGAACTAGCTAGCTAAGCTAGCTACTGAGCTCCACTTCAGCTCCCTTCAGCAGTCATCAGCTTCAGTGCAGTTCTTTCTAGCTCCTTCCAGCTCCTCTCCTCTAAAACCCTAGCTTTACCTCCTCTCTCCATTACTCATCTACTAGCTAAGCTAGCTTAGGTAGTCAACTCCTTGGCCACCAAAACATAACCCTAAGCTTCACATAACAAGCTCCACCAACTAAGCCTACCTATACTCCACCTAAGCTACCTCCACCACCCTTCCCTTTTGGCGTCAGGACAAGGCACTGATTGCACAGCAATCATAGGACCTAATTCAACTGAATTAAGTTAGATCTTCACTTAACTTAGGAATAATACATACATAAGCATCTTGTTTTACATCACAGTCAATTTGTTAGATTTGTAAATAATAATGCTATATTATGTTCCAATTGAGAGGTAATAATCATTGTAGATAATTTGGGGCCATGGATGATGAATCTAACCAAACAAATCTGTTTAGAACGATAACGGGAGTCCAACGCTTCTAAGATCGTCTTGATCAGACTCCCGTAGCACCGTATGTAGTCCGCAAAAGAGCAAAGGCCAAGAAGCGAGGTGGCAAAAATCCAAACCTCAGACATCAAATCCGACCGCACGGATGGATCAGGATCAATGGTCGTAGACCAACGATGCAAAAATCAACTCAATCGGAGCCCCACACCACGATGTTGCCACATGGTTCCATCATAGCCACCTAAGACCGCTGCCCCCATCTACCGAAACACTTGATACGCTCTTTATGGGTCGTTGGATCGCCATCCAATGGCCACAAGAGCTCCACATCACCTCCCTCATCGTACCTTCATCAAGAAGATCATCTCAGCCATTGGATCCTCATCCAACAGCTGAGGGCAGCCGAGCGGAAATGAAATGCGACAATCCGTGTGTTTAGCATGTTGGTTAGCTCACGTGAGGAAGAGTTGGCGGTGAGCATTCGAGGCGTAATCAACGTAATTTTGAGGTGGTCATGAGCGCGAACAAAATAGCGATGTGCAATCGCGATCTAGCTGCACGGGTGCAGACGCGTGGCATGCGAAGGAGTGTCTGATCAGGCAATGGAGCATACGAGCAGATGCAAGCACATGTCCATGCGCCGTTGTGCGCAGATCAGAGAGGGAGTGTAGCGTGCAATCTCAACCGTTGATCTTCACGATCGAAAGATTGAATTTGACAGGGACTCACATTTCGTTATATTTATATGTTTCGACATATTTTCACGCTATACTACAACTTAATCACCTTTAAACGCGATTTTATGACTAAGCAAATTGGTGCCATTGCCAAGGAGGCATGGCGATTCTTGATTTAATACTTGATTTAGTGTATTTGTCTTTGGTGTGCAGGTATGAAACGAGGATCCGTGCATGCATCGAGTGCAGGTGAAGACAATCAGGTGCACACGATTATCTCAGTAGGATTTGAGATTAGGGTATGATTAGGATAGGTGTTATTTAAGAAAAAGAAAAAAAATTAGGAGTTATTTATTAGGTAGTTAGGACTTGCTTTGCCTTGAAAAAAAAAAGGAAAGAAAATTTGAAAAAAAGTTTGCTACAACTATTTTTAGAAACCCGTCCAGAAACTGAATACAAATTTGAAAATTCATTTTCCGTGTTTCTAACGGTCGAGGAATTTTGAAATTCGGGAAGGAAATAGATTTTCAAACTTTCTTTCCAATGCCACCGTTCCCAAGAAAAAAATTCAATTTGTGGATTTTTGAAAAATCCAAGGAGTACATAAGGGTCATATAGACTGAAAACTGAATCTTTTTGAACTTCAAAAATGAAATTCTGATCAACATACAAATCTGATTGACCCAAAAATGGTGGGGTTTAAAAAATAATCAAGTTAGCTTTCATTCCCATCTTTCTCCTGAATTTTTGGATCACATTTGATAGTGTTTCAAAAGAAAAATCAACTCGAGGTCAAAATCTCAAATCTGACCCCCTGTTAGTTAGAAATTCATAAACATTTATTTGAGATAGTAAAAATTTTAAAAAAATACTCTCTGGAAAGCTTATTGAAATAGGAATCTTTTTACTAATTTTCAAATCATTTGGATTACAACTTTATCTGAGGATTTTCCTTGATTTGTGGTCTATTGCTTAAAAAACTTAGAAGTGCATGAGCCCTAGGACTACATTGGACTAGCCTGGACCCAATCGAGATTGGTGGTTAGTCGGTGAGTTGAGTCACCACACACACACATTGAAGAAAAGGTTAAAAAAAATCATAAAGAATATCTTAATAACCTGCATTTGTCCTTTGACTACTAAGTGGTCTCAACCTTTGTTGCCAAACCTGGTGGCCAAGCATGCAGGGTAGTGTCAAACGACTGCATCTAAGGGGTACAAAAGAACCAGAGGCAAAAGCCAAAGGAAGAACCTTTCTCTTAGTCCTCTCATGAATAGATTGGCCGGGTTAGCTTAAGAGGCGGGGATAATTTTCAGTCGATTTCTCGATGAATTTTCTTCAATAATTCAAACTTTAACGAAACATCTGGTCATCTGATTCTAATGGACCAATCTAATTAATAAGCCTTAGCCTTGTTTGGCTTGGTTACATCAACCCTTGTTGTTGATGTATGCAAGGAAGAAGGTCTTTATGACCTAAACTAGTCGGACCTTGGGAACCAATCCTAAGGCGACGAAGGCAACTTTCGCCCGACCCTTCTTCTCAACCCTCATCCTCCTATCGATTAGCTGAGATGGCTAATCCTAGTCCTGGACCTCGTCAGGGCCCCGAAAATCTATACCCAATGTCTCGTCTGGAAACCGAGGTCGAGGAATCTGAACAGAGATATGAGCAGAGTATTGACAGGATTCTCACCACACTAGATAGGATGCAGCATCCACCACGCGGAGAACAACTGTGGGACTTCTATGATCTGGTGGCTATGATTTTGGCACCTCAAGTCTGGATTCCTACAGGCGGAGAAGCATTCGAGTTGAAGCCAAACATAATAATTCTAATTCAGACTCATTTTCATGGAAAATAGAATGAAGATCCCTTCTAGCACATCGAGGATTTGAGTCGAATTGCAGAAACAATTCGACCCAAATATGTTGATATAGGGATTGTTCTCATGAAGCTTTTTCCTTTCTCTCTCAAGGATAAAGCTTATTATTGGTTCAAAACCATCAAGAGGCCAATTGGAACCTAGGCGAAATTACGTCGTGAATTCCTCCAAAAGTTCTTCCCGATTGGTCGAACAAATGCAATGAGGCATGTAATTACAGCTTTCTCCCAAGGACCATGGGAGAAATTGCATGACGCCTGGGATAGATTTCACGATCTTCTCAGGAAATGCTCGCACCATGGTGTACCCAGATGGCACCTTGCACAAGTATTTTACCATGGGCTGGATGACACACATCGGTACCTGGTCAATGCATCTAGTGCGGGAATTTCCTTGCAAAGGACAAGATCAGCACATTTGAACTGTTCGAGTCCCTAGCAGAGAACTCGATGAATGCCGCATCTATAAGCCAATTCCAGCGACCTGGACAACGAGTTAGTGTCCATGAAGCTCACGCTGAATTTTCTCGAGCTGATATGGACATTATCACCAAGAAGCTGGATAAGGTGGATCTGCTCAACAAGAAGCTCGACGAAGTGATTCGAGCTCAACATGGATTTCATGGCAATTCAGCTACATCCCATCCTTCTTTTGCATCCGGAGCCCCTCCTACTCAAGTACATCTGCTCACTCGGGATGTATCTGCTCCACCTTCTCGGGATCCTGCATATCAAGAACTTGTGAATAATCTGGATTTGGCACCATACAATCAAGGTTACGCACCCCATGATGATTCTAGGCATATTCCTTTGATGAATATGTGTCTCAGACATCTTCCGCTATTGTGGCAGAAAATTGTTGCAAAAAGATTTGAGTTTTGAAAACCCATCGTCGTAGCGTAATTTCCGAAAAAAATCCATCAACAGATAATTTTAACCGAAACTGAAAAGGAATTCCAAGTCGAACATAAGGAGGCGAATGTTTGATCAAAAATCGCATTTAATTTGTTGTCATGAAGCAAATTAGCTGGTTGAATTGAATCTACACTAACTATCCACTTAAAAAATAAAAAATAGAAGAGAGAGAAAGAATAATACAAATAAAGACAAAATAGAGAGAGAATGAACATGTATTTCATAATCATTGAATCAAGTTCATTACATCTAATGACTACGCTAGAAAGTGGGAAATCTATACTAGAAAGCAATAAAAGAGAAGGTGGAGAGAGGTTATCCTCCTCAACGACTGCTTGGAGGACGAGTCGTGTTGACGGAGCGCCCAGACGAAGGTGGTGAGATGCTGGATGAAGGAGAACCACAATGGACGATGGAGGATGAGGCAGGGCGACGTCTCTGATTGCGCCACAAAAATACACCTGCAATTGTGTCGTCTTGTGCTATTTCCTAGCATTACCAGTGCATATTAGGTATCCATAGTGGCATTTGTAAAAATACACGCATGCATGCATTTAATTGAGAGGGGAAGAGAGTGAATAAAATGGCCTTGCAATTAACATTTTTCCTCAAGTGCTACTTTGCAAAATTCACCATCTTTATATTTTAATTTTATTTGACTTTGAAATTCTTCCCACGACTGCATGGAATGGCCTCTTCTTCCTCACGCCATGCTCTGCACAGCAGCCTGCCAAGCCATGCAAGCCACTCCCTGCAGCCGCATGCGCAGCCAGGGCATGGCTGTGCATGCCTTCTTCCTCTATAAAACAGGCATGGCTTCTTCTTTGCAAGGAGAGCTTGGTCCACACCAAAAACCCAACACACAGCAGTTTCTCCTTCCAGGCCGCCTCCTCCCCTCTCCCTCCATACGCAGGCCCTCCTTCTCTGAGGAGACACTCTGCGGGCAGGAGTACCTCATGGTGGTGCACAACCACCACCGTGAGTCCACCACCGCCCAGTTCATCAAAGAGCCAGTGGGCGTGGTGGTTCTTTCCCTGTTTCAACGTCCAAGCCACTTCGGCCATTGGAGCAGGAGCTTCAAGCTTTGAAGCTCAAAGCTCCGCACGCAGCAGCAGCCGCAAGGCCCTCCAGCACACACATGCAGGCCGCCCTCGCCTCCACCGTGCGCCTACAGGCGCCCTTGCCGCCCACTCCGCGTGCCCTGTCACGCTCTTTCTACCTGCAACCAGCCGACGCAACCCTTCCACGCGCGCGCCAGCCGTAAGCCTCCCGCACTCACAACACCGGGCGCAGTCGGTCATGCGGCTCGCCCTGGCACTGTAGCTACTGTTCATGCGTTTCAGCGGAACACTGTGGCTACAGTGGGGTGACCGGTAAGTTTCTCACTTATCCCATCACCCAGCGAACCGAAATCGACCGCAGCCCGATGTCATAACCTGGGCATCAAACATCGTTTAAGACGTCTGGGAAGTGGTCCAGACGTCTGGAATTAAATTTTTTCGGCTTACGGGTTCTCTCTCTCTCCCCCCGCAGCTGCCTTCAAATACACCCCTCTCTCTCCCTCACCCTCACTCCACCGCCTTCTTCTTCTTCTTCCTGTCAGCGAGAGAGTGAGCGGGCGAGGGCGGCAGCAGCAGCTGCTGCGAGTGTGTGGGCAGGAGGGGCTACTGCGAGAGGGGGAGAGAGCTTGGCCGTGAGGGTGCGAGCTCGTCGGAGCAGCCAGAGCTGACCGGCGGGTGCGTAGCAAGCGTGTGGTGCTGGGGAGGAGCTGCTGCAGCTCAGACAGCAAGCGAGCGCAACGTGGCATGGCCGTGCGCTACGAGCGGAGGGCGAGGAGGTCCAAACGATGCAGAAGACGTATGGAGGAAGGTCCAGACGTCTGAAAGGTACGATATTTTCATCTTCTTCTTTCGCACGTACGGCCATGTAGCCATTCTGCCGAAGGTTTCTGCATCGCTTCGTGTTGAGGACGGCCACGTATGTGTGCAAGACTTGTTCAGGAAGGCACAAGGGCACGCCATCCCACACAAATCGAATGTCTGGGCACAACACCAGACGACGGAGAGGGTCTCCAGACGTCCGGAGTAACAGTCGGACGTCTGGAAACTAAGTCCAGACGGTTCAGCGGGCTTCTGAATGTCTGAAGGACCGCGCAAATCAAGGTATGACCTGAACTATCATTTAAGACATCTGGAAGAAGTTCCAGATGTCTGATTTTGGGCAGACTTGTCGTTTTTGACCCGTTTAGGGTCCGTTCGGAGTCCGCTTTCCGCGTTTCAAGTCTCGTTCTTCTCAGATTTAGTTCCTCTACCTGTTTACAGTAACTGTATACTGTTCTGAGTAGCTCCTTGTAATTGATTCTTGTGTTAGGGTCCCATTCCGTTGCGGCTCTAGGGGTTGCGGAGGCACACGGGCTTGCCGATTACGCCCCCAGTACTCCCGATTTTGCGGGTAGAGTGGCCCTTTCAATTAATTATCAAAAATTATGCACTTGTGAAATAATTAATAGAGTTTAGGGTATTGCATGAACCCTAGGATTGAAAAACTAGATTGAATGATAGATCCTAGGGTATTGCATGAATCCTAGGACTAGAAAACTAGATTGAATGATAGATCCTAGGGTATTTCATGAATCCTAGGACTGGAAAACTAGATTGAATGATAGATCCTAGGGTATGGCATGAATCCTAGTACTGGAAAACCAGCTTGAATACATATACATTGCAGTCTTGGAAAAGTAGAAAGGAAACGATAACTGCCTATAATTAGTTAACAGCTGCCTGATTATGAATGAATAATTACGGTTGGGAACATGGGCTATATAAATATAATGCTGAAATGATGAAACCTAAATTGACTGAGTTGAAAGAGCACGAACCCTACGGGGAATTAGGAGTAGAACTCCTGGAAAGTGAATGGAATAGAATTGGGGAAATGAGCTGGCCCTTGAGTACGGAGCACCAAGGAGAGCGACTATCCCCCCTGTTTAACGCAGAGCAGAGCTAGCCGCCCCAAGGACCCGAGGTTAGGTCTGGCCACTTTGTACCGACTTTTGGCCTTTGTGTACACAGTACCGAGGAGAGCTACTAGTGTAGGGAGAGCACTAGCTACCCCACGGGCCCCAGGGTTCTGCTAGCCCTCCTACACCAACTTGTTAGGCCCACTGGGCAAACCAGGGTTGTCAGGCGAGGGTGCGCGGACTGTAGAGGAGCAAGACCCCTGTTTGGTTACTGTGGAGGGGCTGGACCCCTGTTACTGAGAGGGCTCTGCCTTATACTGGTTCCGTGCTATGCTTTGGCGCACCCGTTAACGGAAGCGACTGACCGCGTGCCAGTGTGGGGTAGCTACCCGTGCGTTTATCGCACGTGCTGTAGTCACCGTTACGTCTGTCAGCGACCTTGGGGTGGTTGACTGAGGGTAGGACCACCACGAGGGACTCTCTCGGCCAGGAGAGCACCACGTGTTACTTCTACTTTTCGGAAAAGACTGTAATCAAGATCGTTCCCACGAGGAACATTCAAGATCAAGAGAAAGATCTGAGAAATAATTAAGTAATGAATAAGCGGAAAAATAAGGAAAGAGATTAAAAATATAACAGCTACTGTCCACCTTAATGTTTCTTAGCTTTTAGTTGCCACTCTATTCAGCGTTTCGCTGACGTATCACCTTTTTCACCTTTTCAGGACCAGGTGTTGAGCAGCCAGAGCCGGCGACTGCAAAGGGTGCTAGGCCTAGTAAAGCCCAGTAGTTTCTACTTGTGTAGTACCCACTGTACTTTTCCTTCTGTTGTAGTGAGTAGTTTCTGTTACCCCTGTACTCTTTTGTTGTAAGCATCATATTTATGTACATGTTTATTTCTTTACTGTTGTGGTGGTGTATACTGTAGTAGTTCTTTTCTTTACTACTCTATTTTGTTACTGCTAGTTATATACATGGTGAATGTGGTTTATTTTATCGCTCTTTTGGTTACTTTCTCGTTGGACGACTGGGTCTTGGGATCAGTCGAGTCAGCCCGATTCTCGTATCTCGTAGGGATTCGGGAACTGGGTCGTAACACCCGCGCACGCGTCTCGCCTTGCATCCCGCTCCAGCACCCGCCCGCACGTCTGCCAGCGCCCGCACCTACCCGCATCTTCGCCCGCTCCCTTCGCCCGCGCACGCCTGCGTCTGCCCGCTCCAGCCCCTTCGCGCAGCGCGGTGCGCTGCGGTTCACTCCCCCACACTCACTCCCTCCCTGCGTGCACGTCCTCGTGCACCTACGTGCCTGCGCGGGTGCGTGCGCCATTAGACATTGCCCCACTACTGCAGACGGCTTAAACACCTCCTTCACTCCAGCAGGAAGCTCTCCCTCCCTCTCTCACTCTCTCTCAGCACTCTCTCACTCTCTCTCTGCCAACACCTACACACACACACTCACACTCTTATACACACACACACACCTATACTCTACTTTATACATATATATATATACGTACATATATATATATTTATATATATATATATATATATATATACTTATATACATATATCTATACATATATTAGTACTTATATAACAATGTATTAGTCTATATATATATATATATATATACATACATACATACATATATATATATATATATACACACACATATATACTTACATATATACATATATTTATATACATATATATATACATATATCTATATATATATATTATTACCTATATAACTAAGTATAAGTATAGATACATATATATGTGGATTTCCCTACTCGGTGGGGGGACGTAATAAATTGCAGAAATAAAATATAAAGCAATCTCACAAAATTCAATCACACAAGGTACACAATTATTTTTAGGTGGAAACCCAAACCGGGTGCAAACCACCACCTAACCCTCTCGAGTTAGGATTTTCCGATCAACCAAGTTGATCAAATCCACTAAACGAATTACTTAAGCGAGGGTGATTCAACCTCAATTACAACCATGCTACAAGTGCGAGGGTAGCGTTCCTCAACCCCTTCTCTTCACGAGAAGGATTTTGTCCCATGAAGGAGACAGGAATTCGCAAAGTGAATACCCAACCAAATAACAAAGATAAAGAAACAACAAATATAGTTCTATAGAGCCAACAAAGATTTAAACCTAGCTTCTATAGGAATTAGGAAACTCCCCTTTGCAAGGAGTGCATCGAATCGATGACGCGGGTGCGTGAGCCACGCGACGACGCAACGTCTCTCTCGTGAACTATGGCGGGAGAGCGGGTGCGCAAAGGCTTGATGCTCTCAAGATGTAGAACTTGAGCTTGGAGAGCAAGAGATTCTTTTTGGACACAAAAGAGTGGAAATGCTTGTTCTTGGTGTGTCTAGGTGTGCCTAGGTGTATCTAGGTGTGTGTTTGTGTGCAAGAGGTTCCTCTTTATTTATAAAGGCCTTAGGAAGGCTTTAGAAGGCTTTGGAAAGCTTTCATAGCCGTTGGGTGCAAAGTCCAAGAGAATCAGGCCAAAATCAGGAACAATGATTTCACTACAGGGTTATCAGACGTCTGATCGTGACATCAGACGTCTGCAAGATCACTTTAAGACGTCTAAAAACATGGTCAGACGTCTGATTTTAGGTGGATTTCTTCCTGACTTGAATCAGATCTAAACAGGGTTCTAGTGCAAGTCCATCAGACGACATACAGGACGTCTGGCACTATGTCTGGACGTCTGGAAACCTACTTTTTCTGTGGGAATGGATTTCCAAGAGTTTCAACGGCTAGAAAATCTCTGAGAAGAGATTTTGGGTCAGCGGAGACAAAACGGTCATTTATCAGACGTCTGGAAAGGCTTAAGGACGTCTGATAAGGCTCTAACGGTCATATCCTTCAGTGTTTGTTGAGCCAGCCAACGGTCCACTAATTGGACGTCTGGCAAGTCCATTAGACGTCTTCTAAGATGTCTGGTCTAAGGTCAGGACGTCTGATTTCATCAGACAGAGCTTACTAAGTCCAGCCTAAATATTATCAGACGTCTGAATCAACAGTCAGACGTCTTAAAACATATTATCAGACGGCTGGAAAAGCTGTTTGAACCCTATATTGGTTTTCTAAGTTCTCTATAGAAAACCTAAGTATCCTAGGGTTGTGCCGGTGTTCATAAGACTACTGTTAGGGTACTTTGAGGCTCTTTAACATGATGTTCTAAGGAACAAAAAGAGCAAGTAAATAAAGACAAAAGAACATGAAAGAAATAAATAGAATTTTATCCTATTCTTCTTGTCCTTCCATCTTCAATCTATCGCTCCTTGCGAATCTCCTCTGTTTTCCATCAAGCTCCTCCAATCCATCCTAGATGCGAGCTCAAACTCCGTCTAATCACATCTCCATTTGCAATTGACCTGAAATCTAAGACTCCAAGTGCAAATGTTAAATGACACGTGTTTTGTTATCATCAAAATAAACGATCATGGTGCTCTAGCACCAACAATATATATATATATACATATATACACACCTACTTATACATATATATATATACCAATATACATACATATATACATATATATCTATATAACTATATATACATATATATATATACACATATCTATCTACATATATCTATATACATATATTACTATATATATATACATACATATATATACATTTATATAGTTATATATACATACATATATATATATATACACATATATTTACATATCTATATATATATATATACATATATATATATATACGTATATACATATATGTATACATATATACATATATATATATAAGTACATATATACCTATATATTTATAACCATATATACATATAGATATATTTACATATATACATATATATATTTTTTTACACATTGCTTACTATACGTTGTATCGCGGGAATATCTGCACCAGTTGCTGATATTCCCCGATACACGCATACAGAAAGCGTGTTCACACTCATCTTCCACCCATCCACCTTACACTCCACGCGGCACTTCGTCCTGTTGGTTGCATCTTTCTAGACGACGATCAACTCGACACTGTGCTACACTCCATCTCCGCCTCCACCCCACCCCTTTATACATATATATATATACTATATTTACTTTATTTCTGCTTCCCTTTCCTGCCAATAAAAAGATAAAAAATATATATAAAAGAGAAAAGATAATCCTTGACTTGCAGGTACTCCGTCTTGCAAATAGCAAGACCCATTTTGGAACCCTGATTTGGCTCAAAGCCAAGAACCTAATTTTGAGGGTGTGCCTCAAGGACAAGAATTATCAGAAAAAAAATCTAAATAGAAAAACACCAAAAACACAATAAACGAACGGAAGAGATTCGTTGTAGGAAAGGCATAGAAACTTGACTTCTAACCCCACTTCCCTGAGTTCAACCCTAGGCCTAAAAGTGACCAATATAAAATCAAGTAGGCCAGGTAAAAAAATTTTGTAAAGAGATGGTTAGGCTCAATTTAGGTTAACCACTATACTCATCATAACGATAAAATCACCATATTAACACAACCTAACCAAGTCCCGACCACTCCTTTTCAGTCGCAGTGGGTTCGCTTCTTGGACAGCAGTGACAAGATGATGACTTTACAATGTTTAGTGTTAATATTGTTAATTAGAGTTAATTTCGAGGGTTCTTGTGCAAGAATGACATTTTATAATGGGCTTGGGAGCATTGCATGCATATTGCATGATCTTTACATTTTAATTACTTAGAATCAATATTTAATGACCATGTGCACAAGACCATTTTGAAATAGGTCTCAGATGAGCAATTGGACCGTACGGATGGATTCAGATCGACGAACAGAGTCCAACGGACTTGAAATCACTTCGATCAGACCTCCGTAGCTCCCACAAGAAGCCTGAGAAAGATCAATGGCCAGGGAGCAATTCAACATCCTTATGGACCTTGGATGAAAAATCCAACTGTATGAATAGATCCAGAGCGACAATCGTAATTTGACAGCATAGAAATCATTACGATCCGAGCACTGTGTCATCTCCTACAACAAAAAGAAGATGGATGGTCCAAATGGCTCCACGTGGTGCCATCTCGGCCGCCCAACACCGGCCAGCACCTGTTCGACACGTAATTCGCGTTTTAAAAGTTAATTAGTTGTAGTATATCACAAAAACACATCGACAAATAAATTTATAAAACTCCAGTGAGTACCGAGTCGTTCGCAAGGAGGCAGTCTCGATTTTTGCAGAAGCTTTTCAATAGAATTTGCTCTAAACAGATATTTATATATGTATATATATATAAGAATCAGATATATGCTCAAAAGATCAGAATCTTATTGTAATTAAACAGAGTTTTCATAATAAAGAATACTATAAGAAACAAATAGATAAAGAGAGATATAAAGAGAGAGATAGAAAGTGGTAGAGAGACGACACCACTTGTAGGATGCTTGTGCAAGGTGTGGCAGCACCTCAGATCCAGAGCATCAGGATGAAGGTCGGAGCGGAGTTGCAAAGAAGGTGGAAGATATCTGGAGTTGATGGAAGTGACATACTTCAACTGGGGGGCCTTGGGCCTTCTTTTATAGCTTTTATGGAGAGAAAAAAGGGTATTTTAGCCCTTAATCTCATGTAACAACTCTTGTTTGATCAGATCCGTTGATCGGGAGATCAACGGAACAGATTTGGCCTCAAAAAACCGTCAAATTCGCCTCCATTACACGGATTTAATCCCTGGCTGACACGTGGCACCCGCTGCGTCCTTGGATCAAGATCGCATGGCCCTGCTTGCTCCTCGTGCACCCGCTGCAACAACCTCTCTTCGTGCACACACCCGCAAGGCCCTTTTCAGAGCCTTGCGATCGAACGGCTCGAGCGTTCTTGCCTCGCCTTCCTGATCTTGCAAAATGCGTGGGATCGCGTGTCTGCCCGCGACGCACTTTGATCGCGCCACGTGGTCGAGTCTCTGCCCTCCGATCACGCAATTGCACCTGCCCCTACTTCAATTTCGCATAATGTGCAGCTCAAACGCACATCACTCGCTTTCGCACGCGTGCATAAGCCAATGCACTGCACGAACCTTCTATCATACATACTTGTTTGTTTCTATTTATACTTATCTAGCTGGACAGGCGACGTGGCGTGCTTGTGGCAGTTGGATGAAGATCCAATGGCCCATAGCATGCGGTGCAGCCTTCCTAGATGGGGTGGTGGTGAGGGAGCGGCTGTGATGGGGCCACATGACGCCATCATGGTCGTTCATCTTCTTTTCCCTATATCTGGTGATATAAACCTCTGATCGAGTTGATTTTTACGCTGTTGGACTGTAATTGTCGATCCGGATTCATCTGAGGCTCGGATTTTTATCCTTTTGGTTTATTATCTTCGTTCTTTTATGGACTGCACAAGGTGCCCTGGTTGTCTGATCGAGATGATTTCGGAAGCGTTGAACTCCTGTCGTCATTTTGATCAAATCCGTCCGGTTTGATCTGTCATCCATGGCTTCGAATCATCTGCAATTAAAACCATCTCTCTTTTAGGGCATAAAATGACGATATTATCTACAAGACTAATAAACTATCTAGTGTGCAAATTATAATGCCTATGAATGCATTAATCCTAAGTTATGTTAGATTCTAGCTTAATTTAGGTGATTTAGGTTGCATGATTACCATGCAATCACTCCCCCATGCCTAAATCTTGCTAGTCCCTAGCAAATGCATGATTAAATGCAAAGTGGTCCTACATGAGTAATTTTTATCAAGAGTTTGACTAGAGGTTTATGTCTTTTGTTTTCATCCGAAGCATTAATAATCTAGATAATCGTGATTGTGTTTTTTTGTAGCCTATGCAACGGATCCAAGTGAAAGCCAATTCTCATTTAAAGCTCATACTTGACCCTCAGTAAAAATCTATTGGGATAGGAAAACTTTTACCCTCGGGGTTATAAAGTAACCTGTATATTCAGGCCCAACTTTTGGCTTAGTGGTTGCATTAGGGATTCGTTGTGTTATTTTAAAGTCCTAGGCGTTGTAGTATATCACGAAAAGCTATCACCAGTTTACAATTTATTATTCAGAATTAAAAGTTTCCCGAGGTCGAACTCAGGGAGCAAACTATGATTCCAGAAGCATATGAATTCACAATATATATTGCTTCACAAAAATTAAGACAAAGGAGAGAGAGTGAGCAAAAATTGCTTCTTTTCTTTTGTTCTCTCTCCTTCTCTTCTCCTTTCTTCTTTCTTCTACGTCTTCTTCTTCTTTGCTGCAGAGGCTTCCTCCTTCTCTTTTCTCTTTCTTTTTCTCTGGCCCGTCCTCCTTTCTTCTCTTCTGCTCTACTCCTTCCTTTCTTTCCGACGTCTGATTCAAAAATCAGACGCCTTATCTGATCAGCATCTCCTTCTTCTTTTCTTTCCTCTTGGCTTCTCTGGCTTCTTCTGCTCCTCTCCTTCCTTCCTTCTCCTTTCTTCTTCTCTGCGGCTAAGTCCCAGCCGCTGCTCTTCCTCTTCTTTCTTCCTTCCTTCTTCTCTTCAGCAGCTCCTTGCTTCTTCCTTCCTCACCTGTTCCCTACACACACACACAAGCTCAGCACAAAACACCTACCCTACCCCTTTCTCGCATCTCTCTCTCTCTGAATCTCTCTTTGGTACCCTATCCCAGAGCTGGGTAATCGAGTCAGGTCGCGTGCCCGGGTCCAGGCACACCGGCGTGGGTGGTGCACGAGGAGTGCATAGGAGTGGGGGTAGTCGAATCGGGTCAGGTCTGCGTGGGAAGAGCCGCGGACAAGACCCGGGTGCCCTCCTCACCCCAGTGATTCGATGCGAAATGCCTCTGCGACTTTTTCAATTTATGTGTGCTCGTGCGCCCACACGCTTCCGAGGTGGGACTAAAGTCCCACCTCCGCTCCGCACACCTACAGGCAGGAAAGCTCGACCAATTTGGGGTGGAGGTAGAGGCCTTCGACCCCAAATTGAGGTCCTGAGTGTGTGCGTGAATACCCTCCACGCGCTCTTGGCTGCAGACCTGGAGCTGAAGAGGCCTGGATCTACTCGCTAAGCAGCTCCTGCTGTTCATCAATGGTGGCGAGGGGGGGCGAGACCTGAAAACACTAAAACGGCCTCACGACCACGTCAGAAAGCTCATGAAGCTTCTCCAGAGTACAGCGAAGGTGGTGCGAGGGTCGACGTGACAGGAAAGTGCCTGTGGCCGTGTGCCTAGGGCACACTGCAGAGGTGCAGGTGGGTGTGTTCGAGGGGTGGTCTAGAGGTGCGGGGTGGTGAATGGTGGGTGGATTTGGTGTCAGCGAGGTGTCGTGGTGCTTTAGGGGTGATTGGCGAGGCGGATGGAGGCGTAGGGCGACGGAAATGCCTCATCGAAGGGCGGCCGGAGATGGAGAAGGTGGTGATGACAGTGGTGGTCGGTGGGTGGAAATAGCAAATTGAGAAAGGGGAAATAACAGAGAGAGAAAGGGGAAGGTTTTTACCTACTTAATTGACGAAGAGGGAAAGAGGAGGCACCTGGTGTGTGCCTGCCAACGCTGGGGACGAAGGTGCCCAGAAGGGGGGTAACGGCAACGAGGAGGGGATCTGGAGGTGCCAACTGGTGCGGCCTGGCATGGGAAGATGAGGGCGAGTAGACTCTGCTGCGGGTGTGGCAGCAGTGCGACGAAGAGGAGGAAAGTTCGCCGAAAGCGTTGGGTTGTCTGACCGGAGTGAGAGGAGATGAAGTATGGGGGTGTTCTTCGGCCAAAATGAGCTTATCCTGACCGGAGGACCCTGCTGCTCCTTTTATAGCAGCTGGCGGGAGGAGATTCTCGAGGATCGATCGTGGAGAGCATGCCGGAGTTGGCCGAAGATGGAGACCCATTCCTCTCGTGCGTTCACACGAGAGGCGTGGGCACTAGTAGGCCATGGCAGGGGGTTCCTGCGAAAGAGGACGACGCAAGGAACCCCCCTTTCGTTCCTGAGAGCGACCCCCATACCCTGTGCGGCGCCATCCTCTGCGCAAGGTCGCCAGAGGTATGGGCGCCTGCATGGGGTGGCAGAGGGACCGCTCTGTAAAGAATGAAAGAGAAGCTGGGGGGCAAAAAGTAAGGGTTCAAAAAGATAAGGATCGAAAAGTAATTCAAGAGGACCAATTTGTAAAGTAGGTCAAGATGGCCTCCCCTTAGGTTCAAATTTTTGTACCAACATAATTTGAACCTAAGGAATTCAATGATGTAATTTGATTTTAGGTTTGACCATGTTTGATCGGTCAATTTGTGCAAAAACCCAAATTAGGTCACAAATTGGGCATAGTTCTCAATTTTGGTTAAGATAGGTTGCAAAGGTCAAATTAAAGGTTCCAAACCCTAGGGAGTATTTTTCCATGAATTTTAGAGGGTTTAGTTGATTTTTATTTTGCTTAGAACCTCGTGAATTAAAGAGAGTTTGTTTTTAGGGTTACAGAATGTCATTTAATTCCTAAAAGTTGCTATAATAATTTTCGGCTCAGGCTATCCCACTTTCTTTCTTATTAAGCCCATTTGACCTGTATTCAAACCCTTAGACACTCTGATTGTGCACTACATTGGTAAAATTACAGTTTTACCCCTTATGACTTATTTTATTCTTCAATTTAGAATTCTCTGAGTTAGGATTTTTTTTAGGTTTTGTAGGAGTTTTTTGACACTTATTTAGATCAAATTATGCTAGTTAGGGTTCATGATGAGGCTCTCATCATACCCCCATGCCTAGCTTTTACTAGTCCCTTAGCAAAATTTTAAGGTTTTAACCTTTGTTCTAGACCATGAATTTCTTATCAAGTTTAGATAAGTGCTTTTTCTCTTGTATCCTTGATTAGGTCAGAATGCCAATCATAGACCTAAAAGGTAGTCTAGTACCAACCAAGACCCAGATCTGTCTAGCTTTAGCCTCCGTCTTTCGCACAGGTTTTTAAGGCCTACAGGAACTAACTTAAGGTTTATTGGACTTCGTGGTTAAAGCACCCATGCTTGAGATATTTTTAGCCTTGGTTCAGCTCGCAGTGCATTTTGTAAGAGAGAGAGGTAGATGTTTTATTTGTTTGGAGAGTTTTCTCTCTCTTTTTCTTTTTAATTTTAGCTTAAGATTGTCTTCTCAACACGGTCTGTATCGGATTCCCTGTCCCCATCATCAATCCTCAAGGGTCCCTAGCAGTCGATGCTTCGAGATAGCACTGCCCATGGTAACCCCCAGAACCCTAGCATTCAAGATTTCGAGATAATCCCGTCCATGGTGTTCCATGGCCGAATTCAGACCCTGGCAATTGACACTTCGTGATAATGCCATCCATGGAATCTGAACCAGCAGAGTGCTTTACATGCCCCCAGTAGGATATGTAAATATCCTAAGAGATAAGCACCGAGGAGATGATATTTTGTTATGCATCTTCGAGGGGAATTTCCCACCTCTTCGCGTTGGGAACTCATCCAAATCAACTTGTGTTGATCGGCTGCTCCTATTCTAGGTGACATTTTCAGAAGTTTTGAAATGCTTCTACATGATTTTGATACTTATGCTTACTGAACTAGGCTGTGTGTGAAATTGGGTGCTTAGGTTACTGAGTCCCGTAAACCAAAAGTCAGTTACCAATGCCAAATACTCCCTAAGCCTTGGACCTAATACTTAAGCTTTTCATTCTCCTCAACCTCTTGAGGAATATCTAGATCTTAATGGGTACTAAGAGTCTATCCAAGAATGCCTAAGGTTTGTGTTCTTACTAATCTTGTTGTGCACTTTCCTTTTTCTTTTCTTAATGTGGTCTAGAACTTAGGTTAATTCCTTAATTTCTTACTAATGACTATCACTTTGTTTCATTTTTTGCTCCTTTTTTTTTTTCATTTTGTTCTTTTTCTCCTCCTCCTTTGTAAAGTCCACAAAAATTTCTTTCCTCCTCTCATTTTATTATTCTTTTTCAAAAAAATTTTTTAATTTTTATGGTGTTTTTGGCATATGTGAATTTTTTTTGTTTAAAACCTTTTCTTACGAGTTTTGTACTTTCATACCCCCCATGTCTAAGATTTGCAATGTCCTCATTGTAACCTAGGAGGGTTTTTATTTACCTTAGTTCATACCTTAGGATAGGTATTTTGGTGAGTGGATGGTTCGGGGTGACTGTTGCGGACGATTTCTAATCTTAGATGAAAGCACCTGAGGTGGAGTCGACTGTCCTAAAGGATGAACCTTAAGTGCGAAGAGGTGTCAGAAAAGGTTTCGGGTTTTTTCAAAAAGAATGACTGGCTGCCTCCCGTCGAGCGCTGAGTTTTACGCCATCGGCTGGGCGCAATATGCTCAGGGAGAATGGAAGATAAATGATGACTCAGCCAAATCTGTAGAGGTTACATCGATGAACGGTTTGAGTCTCTGACCTTTCACGATGAAAGGTTCAGAATCGTGGCTGAGCGAACTGATTTCGATGGCTCCATTTTCAAAAACCTATCGGACAAGATATGGTCCGACCCACTTGGATCGCAGTTTCCTAGGGAAGAGTTTGAGTCGGGCATCGAAGAGTAGGACCTTCTGACCAGGATGAAGGATCTTTCTAGATATGTGCTTGTCATGGAAGGCTTTAACCCGCTCTTTGTAGATTCGCGAGTTCTCGTATGCATCAAGGTGTAATTCATCGATCTCGCTTATCTGAAGCTTTCTGTGGGTTCCAGCCTTAGAAAAATCTAAATTACAGCTCCGTACTGCCCAATAAGCTTTGTGCTCCAGTTCGATGGGAAGGTGACACGCCTTCCCGTACACCAGTCTAAAAGGAGACATGACTAATTGGGTCTTGTGGGCGGTCCTATAAGCCCACAAAGCTTCCAGAAGTTGGGACGACCAGTCCTTCCAGTCAGGTCGAATAGTGACCTACAGGATTTTCTTGATCTCTCGATTTGATAGCTCAGCTAGACCATTAGTCTGGGGGTGGTAAGGAGTAGAGATTCGGTGAGACACCCTGTATTTGGTCATCAGTGACCTGAACTGAGCATTGGTGAAATGGGTCCCTCCGTCAGAGATGATTACACGAGGAATCCCAAACCGTGAGAAGATATTCTGATGAATGAATTTGATAATGATTTTATGATCACAGGTTCGGGTCGGAAGGGCCTCAATCCATTTGGACACGTAGTCCACAACAAGCAGAATGTACTCGAAGCCGTCCGAAACTAGGAAGGGGCCCATAAAATCAATCCCCCAAATATCAAAGATTTCGCATACGAGAATCGGCTACAAAGGCATCATGTCGCGATGGCTCATGTTGCCCAAAGTTTAGCAACGATTGCATGCCTTGCCGTGACTGTATGCGTCCTTGAATAAAGTGGGCCAATAAAAGCCACACTGGAGGATTTTTTATGCGGTTTTGTGCCCAGAGAAGTGGCCACCGCATGCCTGGTCATGGCAGAAGGAGAGAATATCATTGATTTCTCCCTCTGGGACACATCTTCGGATAATTTGGTCAGCACCTATATGGAAAAGGTATGGGTCTTCCCAGATGTAGTACTTGGCATCAGAGCGCAACTTGTCTTTCTTGGCCTTTGGCCAATCAGACGGAATCTGATGAGATGCCAAGTAGTTTACTATATCAGCAAACCATGGAAGCCTAGTACCAATAGTCAGTAGGTGCTCATCAGGGAAATGCTCCGTGATGGGTCCAGAAGGGTTGATGATCTCAGAAAGAAGGTGAGACAAGTGGTCAGCTACCATGTTCTATCTTCCTGCCTTGTCGCGAATCTCGAGGTCAAATTCTTGCAACAACAAGATCCATCGGATTAATCGAGACTTCGCGTCCTTCTTGGCAAGGAGATGCCTCATAGCTGTGTGATCCAAGTAGATTATGACGTGGGAACCCAGGAGATAGGATCGGAATTTTTCGAAGGCAAATACTACGGCTAGCAGCTCTTTCTCCGTAACTGTATAGTTACGCTGAGCCTCGTCAAGTGTTTTGCAGTGTAGTAGATGACCAAGGGTTTCCCGTCAACTTTCTGCCCCAGAACCGCTCCTACAGCGAAATCAGATGCATCGCACATGATCTCAAAGGGTTGAGACTAATCAGGGGACTGTAGGATCGGGGCCTGGGTGACTCCGTCAAGAAGGTTCTCAAAAGCTTGAGTGCATTCCTTGGAAATCTCAAAGGGTACATCCTTGGAGAGAAGAGTAGTCAAGGGGCGTGCAATTTTCGAGAAATCAAGGATGAAACAATGGTAAAAACCAACATGCCCTAGAAAAGAATGGATGTCCCTGATCGAGCTAGGCATAGGAAGTCTAGAGATCAGATCAACCTTGGCGCAATCCACTTGGATGCCTTTCTCAGAAATTAGATGTCCTAGGACGATCCCCTCAGGCACCATAAAGTGGCTCTTTTCCCAGGAAAGAACCAAATTTACATCGATGTAATGCCTGAGTATATGAACCAAGTGCTGGAGGCAATCATCAAATGATGCCCCGAAAACTGAGAAGTCATCCATGAAGACTTCCAGATAATCACCTACCATATCAGAGAATATGGCAAGCATGCACCGCTGAAAAGTCACGGGTGCATTGTAGAGACTGAAAGGCATCCTTCGGAACACATACGTCCCAAAGGGGCAGGTGAACGTGGTCTTCTCTTGGTCCTTAGGATGAATCGCCACTTGGTTATAATCGGAGTACCCATCAAGAAAGCAGAAGAATCTATTTCCCGCTAACTTCTCGAGAATCTGATCAATGAATGGGGGTGGGAAATGATCCTTCTATGTGGAGGAATTGAGTCTTCGGTAATCTATGCAGACTCTCCACGAGTTGGCTATTTGGGTAGGTATGACCTCTTCGGTTTCAGTCGTAATGGTGATGAGCCCTGCCTTTTTAGGCACAACCTGGATTGGACTCACCCAATGACTGTCAGATATCGGGTAGATGATCCCTGCATCTAACCACTTAATGATCTCCTTTTTCACGACCTCCTACAGATTGGGATTCAAACGTCTCTGCATCTCACGGGAAGGTCGTGCGCCCTCTTCAGAATAGATACGGTGGGTGCAATAAGAGGGACTTATTCCAGTCAAGTCATCGAGAGTCCAACCAATGGCTCTGCGATGTTGCTGGAGAACAGCAATTAGACGGGATTCCTGATTAAGAGTGAGCTTGGAATTTATAATCATAGGAAATGTCTTATTAGAACCCAAAAAGATGTACTTTAGATGATCGGGAAGGGGTTTGAGTTCAAGGATGGGGTTATCAGCAGTAGCAGGTGGTTTAGAGTGATTGTGAGGTACAAGGGTAGGAGTTATAAGTTTGTCTGAATCAGGGTCTAACTCCTCTAATTGTTGTTCAAGATCTTTTTGTGGTTGATGAGGTATAATCAGGTTATTCTCAAATTGTGTTTCATCAACCAAAGCTCTGACATCACAGATTTGTTCAATGACACCGCAATTAATCCCTTGTTGGGCCTTAAAGATATCAATTTTTAGGGTTTGATTTCCAAATTTCGATTCTATTTGGCCCTCCTCACAACTAATGTTGGCCCTTGCAGTGGCCAGAAAAGGTCTCCCTAGTATGATAGGTGTATCCCTTGGGTTTTCAGGTGCGTCCATGTCTAAGACTATCAAGTCTACAGGGAAATAGAAATCCCTCACCCTAACAATGACATCCTCAAGAATTCCTTTGGGTGACTTGATAGATCGGTCTGCTAACTGCAATGTCACCTCAGTCGATTTTAGCTCGGATTCTTCTAGATGATTGAGTAGGGATGTGGGTATCAAGTTGATGCAGGCACCCAAGTCCAATAATGCTCTATCAAACTGGGTTTCACCAATCTTACATGAAATCAAGGGAGTGCCTGGGTCTTTTGCCTTGGGTGGAAGTCTACTCAGGATTACAAAGCTGGCTTGCTCTGATAGTACAATTGGACTCCCACTCTCGGTTCGCGGCTTACGCTGAGGTGTACACACATTCTTCAAGAATCGTGCGTAACCCGATACATGGCAGATTGCATCCATCAAGGGGATGTTTATTTGGACCTACTCAAAGAGCTTGACCAGGTCCTCCTCAGGAGCCACGGATTTTGTTGTCCTCTTTCCCTTGGTCAAGGCCTCGGGAAATGGAACCTTGGTTGGTTCCTCTAGGATAGGTCCAAGTCTTTGATCTGGGACAGGATAGGAACATCGTGGATTACTGTCCTAGGGTTTGGGTCACTACCAGGCTTGGAGTGGTCTGGATAAGGTGGATCTTGGGTCTCCTTACCACTACGGGTGGTTACAGAATTCAGCCCTACCTTGTTCTGGTTAGGGGTTGGTAGGATGGGTTGCTGCTGCTAGTAACCCACATAGGAAGTTGAAGCCTCCATCCCGTCAAGTGAAGGAATAGAGGGAGCCTGATAAACCATATGTGCTTAGCCCGGGTTTGGGTTCATAACGCACCGCTGGGTCGGCACGCTATAAGGGTTAGGAAGAGGCTGAGAAGGAAGTGTGCCTGGTTGGCAAGAATTTGCCAACTGGGCAAGTTGATTCGAACCTCTGTGATTTCATCCTTGTGTTATTTTTGAATAGCCGCATTCATTTTTTGAATGTCAGCCAAAGTCTGAAGGATGAGGGACATTTGATCTTGGTTTGGCCCGGATGAATAAATGGGGTTGGGCCAAGGCTGAGGCGGCTGATAAGGATGAGGTGCTTGTGGACGGGGCTGAAAGGGTTGTCTTGGATTCTGGGAATTCCCCGCCCACTGGAAGTTGGGATGGTTTCGCCATCCAAGATTGTAGGTATTGGAAAATGGGTCATTCTGGATGGCGTTGAGGTCCTCGTAGGTCTAAGGAGCCTCAGGAAAGTCAGAGAATGGGGGAGTGGAATTCCCCCAGCTAGTATAGAAAGGGTCGGAGGTTCCTCCAATCCGAGAGTCAGATGGGGGTGGATACAAGTCCACCCTAGGAGAAGGTCGGTGGAAAATGTTCTACACAGTCTCCCGTGCGGAAGGAGGCTATGCAAAGGAATTCTGCGTAGAGGTGGCTCGCTACAAGTGCTGAGTCAGTTCATCCACCTTCTTCTCAATAATAGAGTCCTTGTCCAATCGACTGGCCATCAATTCTAGGTCGACTGATGCGGACAGGTCCTGCATCTCATGTGCTCCCCTAATGTTCATCGCTGCGCGGGTATTCGTCCTGTCGAATAGTCCCATGGAGTCATTGTTGATGGAGTTCTCGCACATATTCTCGAGAATCTCCCACACGGTGTCCTCATGTTGACCCATGATATTTCCTCCGTAGGTTGCATTGACGAACAGTCTAATATCCTCACGGAGTCCCTGGTAAAAGGACTGGACTTTTCCCATTTAGGAACTCCGTGATGGGGGCACTTTCTCATGAGATCCTGAAAATGATCACATGCCTCATGAAGAGGTTCTCCCGTTTGTTGCGTGAAGTGAGTAATCTGATGGCTCAAGGCATTGGTCCGACCAACGGGGAAGAACTTCTTCAGGAACTCAGACTGAAGTTCCTCCCAATTGTTGATCGGCTGGGTCTATGTTTAATACCAATGGGTGGCCTTGTCCATAAGGGAGAAAGAGAACATCTTCATAAGGAGAATATCCCGATTTTGCGCATCTGACCCGAAAGTCTAGGCCAGATGCTAGCTGTTTAATGTGCTAGAAGGGGTCTTCAGAATTAAGCCCATGGAATTTAGGAATGGCATGAATAATGTTGGGCTTTAGTTCAGAATCAGGTCCTCCAATTGGGATTCTAACTCGAGGCTCAATTGCCACCGCAGCGAGATTATAGTGATCTCTCATCATGGGACGTTGCGGTGGGTTCATGAAGTTCTGGAAGAGATCATTGAGTCATTGGAGCTAGTGCTCTAGGTTATTCTCATCCTCACCTGGATGAGCCATTGTGGAAGAAAAAGGGGAATTAGGTTCAGAATCGGAGGAAAGGTCTGTGTGAAGGGTTGGTTGCACACGCAAGGGTACTGAGGCTTGGCCTCGGGGAGAGTGAATTTCTAAAGGAGGTTTCAAGGACCTCCTACCAAACATACACTGATGGAGTGGATGAGTTTAGCAGGTGCCGGACCCAAT
Organism: Thalassia testudinum; assembly: GCA_037157565.1. Classification (NCBI taxonomy): domain Eukaryota; kingdom Viridiplantae; phylum Streptophyta; class Magnoliopsida; order Alismatales; family Hydrocharitaceae; genus Thalassia; species Thalassia testudinum. Next base: position 23,016,565 of record JAZHRO010000056.1, on the reverse strand, counting down.
CAAGACACCCAAAATGTTGGGTGACTCTAGAGGTTCGGGGCGGATGGTACCCCTTAATCAGAAGGTCGTCCACCTGAGAATTACCTTGGCAGCCAAAGAGGGTGAGTCCCACGAAGACCCCTACACGGTAGAGCGCCCCCACAGGTTACAGGGTTTCCCCCACCCGACCTCTCTTGTCACTGAGATTCCAGGTAGACTAGAATGGGGACCTTGACCTCTTAAGTCTACCACTTTTAATTAGGATCAAGGTGCTTAGGGTTTTCACTTGAACTTTAACCTTTTGAGTGAAAAGAGTGACCGAATTTAAAGGTTGGTTGATCTAAGGGATCAACTTCACCTATTAGTTCCTTTTGAGAGCTTATTAGGTCTTGTCTTTTAGGGTTCAAGTGACTTAAGAGCTGGATTATTTAGGATTTCTCTTAATAGTTTTTTTCAAGCAATGGCTTGGGCACACTTCTTTTGGGAATTTTCCATTCTTGCTTAGAAAAGTGTGCCTCTAAAACCCTAGCTTTGAATCTTATATTGGCTCTAATTGGTCCAGTTAGTTGCCTCTAGATTGGGTAATTAGGGCTCAAGCAAGAAGGTTTTAGCCCTAATTACCTTTAATGGATGTACAGATAAAGTATGTTGAAATTTGAAAACAGGCAACTTTGATGTTTTACTACGTATGAAAGACAAGTTATTCCTAAATTGCTTTTTTCTTTTTCTTCCTCTTTAGAATTTAAGGGTTTAAACGAGAGGATAGAAAATTACCTGTCCTTGGTGTGGTTGTTGTGCGGCTACTTATTTTCCTCTTGATTTCATGTGCTTGCACAACAAAAGAGAAGAGATTAGTCAATAAGAAATCAAAAATTGTGAATCAATAGCTTCTAGAATGGCCATTGCTCCCCGGCAACAGCACCAAAAACTGGTTGCGTTAGGGATTCGTCGTGTTATTTTAAAGTCCTAGGCGTTGTAGTATATCACGAAAAGCTATCACCAGTTTACAATTTATTACTCGAAATTAAAAGTTTCCCGAGGTTGAACTCAGGGAGCAAACTATGATTCCAGAAGCATATGAATTCACAATATATATTGTTTCACAAAAATTAAGACAAAGGAGAGAGAGTGAGCAAAAATTACTTCTTTTCTTTTTTTCTCTCTCCTTCTCTTCTCCTTTCTTCTTTCTTCTGTGTCTTCTTCTTCTTTGCTGTAGAGGCTTCCTCCTCTTTTCTCTTTCCTTTTCTCTGGCATGTCCTCCTTTCTTCTCTTCTGCTCCGCTCCTTCCTTTCTTTCCGACATCTGATTCAAAAATCAGACGCCTTATCTGATCAGCCTCTCCTTCTTCTTTTCTTTCCTCTTGGCTTCTCTGGCTTCTTCTGCTCCTCTCCTTCCATCCTTCTCTTTTCTTCTCTGCAGCTAAGTCCCAGCCGCTGCTCTTCCTCTTCTTCTTTCTTTCTTCCTTCCTTCTTCTCTTCAGTAGCTCCTTGCTTCTTCCTTCCTCACCTATTCCCTGCACACACACACAAGCTCAGCGCAAAACACCTACCCTACCCCTTTCCCGCGTCTCTCTCTCTAAATCTCTCTTTGGTATGCTCTCCCAGAGCCGAGTAATCGGGTCGGGCCACGTGCCTGGGTCCAAGCACACCAGCGTGGGTGGTGCACGAGGAGTGCACAGGAGTGGGGGTAGTCGGGTCGGGTTAGGTCCGCGTGGGAAGAGCTGCGGATGAGACCCGGGTGATAGGTGAGGAGGGAGCTCACCCCAGTGATTCGACGCAAAATGCCTCTGCGACTTTTTCAATTTATGTGTGGGCGTGCGCCCACACACTTCCGAGGTGGGACTAAAGTCCCACCTCCGCTCCGCGCACCTGCAGATAGGAAAGCTCAACTAAGTATGTGCGCGACTAAAGTCCCACCGGTGCGATTCGAGGCAGAGGCCTTCGACCCCAAATTGAGGTCCTGAGTGTGTGCGCGAATACCCTCCACGCGCTCTCGACTGCAGACCTGGAGCTAAAGAGGCCTGCAACTGCTCGCTAAGCAACTCCTGCTGTTCGTCAATGGCGGCGAGGGGGGGCGAGACCTGAAAACACTAAAATGGCCTCACAGCCACGTCAAAAAGCTTAGGAAGCTTCGCCAGAGTACGGCGAAGGCGGTGCGGGGGTCGGCGTGACGGGAAAGTGCCTGTGGCCGTGTGCCTAGGGCACACTGCAAAGGTGCAGGTAGGTGTGTTCATGGGGTGGTCTGGAGGTGTGGGGTGGTGAATGGATGGCGGAGTTGGTGTCAGTGAGGTGTCATGGTGCTTTAGGGGTGATTGGAGAGGCGGATGGAGGCGTGGGGCAGCGGAAACGCCTTGCCAGAGGGCGGCCGGAGATGGAGAAGGTGGTGATGGACAGTGGTGGTCGGTGGGTAGAAATAGCAAATTGAGAATGGGAAAATAACAGAGAGAGAAAGGGGAAGGTTTTTACCTACTTTATTGACGAAGAGGGAAAGAGGAGGTGCCCGGCACGTCCCTGCCGGTGCTGGGGATGAAGGTGCCCAGAAGGGGGGTAACGGTGACGAGGAGGGGATCTAGAGGCGTCAGCTGGTGCGGCCTGGCGTGGGAAGACGAGGACGAGTAGACTTTGCTGCGGGTGTGGCAGCAAAGCGATGAAGAGGTGGAGGAATGATCGTCGGAAGCATTGGGCTGTCTGACCGGAGTGAGTGGAGACGAAGTATGGGGGTATTCTTCGGCCAAAACGAGCTTATCCTGACCGAAGGACCCTGCCACTGCTTTTATAGCAGTTGGCGGGAGGAGATTCTCGAGGATCGATCGTGGAGAGCATGCCGGAGTTGGCCGGAGATGGATACCCATTCCTCTCGTGCATTCGCACGAGAGGTGTGGGCACTAGTAGGCCATGGCAGGGGGTTCCTGCGAAAGAGGACAACGTAGGGAATCCCCCTTTCATTCTTGAGAGCGGCCCCCATACCCTACGCGGCGCCATCCTCCGCGCAAGGTCGCCGGAGGTATGGGTGCCTACGTGGGGTGGCAGAGGGACCGTTCTGTAAAGAACGAAAGAGAAGCTGGGGGCAAAAAGCAAGGTTCAAAAAGATAAGGGTCGAAAAGTAATTCAAGAGGACCAATTTGTAAAGTAGGTCAAGATGGCCTTCCCTTAGGTTCAAATTTTTGTACCAACCTAATTTTGACCTAAGGAATTCAATGGTATAATTTGATTTTAGGTTTGACCACGTTTGACTGGTCAATTTGCGTAAAAACCTAAATTAGGTCACAAATTGGGCATGGTTCTCAATTTTGGTCAAGATAGGTTGCAAAGGTCAAATTGAAGGTTCTAAACCCTAGGGAGTATTTTTACATGAATTTTAGAGGGTTTAGTTGATTTTTATCCTACCTAGAACCTCGTGAATTAAAATGGGTTTATTTTTAGGGTTATAGAATTTCATTTAATTCCTAAAAGTTGGTATAACCCTTTTCGGCTCAGGCTATCCCACTTTCTTTCTTATTAAGCCCATTTGACCTATATTCAAATCCTTAGACACCCTGATTGTGCACTTCATTGGTAAAATTACAGTTTTACCCCTTATGACTTGTTTTATTCTTCAATTTAGAATTCTCTGAGTTAGGCTTTTCTTTAGGTTTTGTAGGAGCTTGTTTCACACTTATTTAGATCAAATTGTGCTAGTTAGGGTTCTTGATGAGGCTCTCATCACTTAGGTAGAAGATTTCTGAGTCAAGTAGATTTATTTTTGGTGGCTCACACTCATCTGGTGCTACATATAGACTAGTACTTTAGAACCTATATTTCCAAATTATGAAATAATTCAACTCAAAGAAAGGCGAGAAATTGTGCTCTCTTTAGTTCCTTTGTACTCATTCTCTCTCTTTCTCTTTCTCTTTCTTTTCCTTTTTCTTTTTCTTATCTTTTCTTTTCTTTTCTTTTGAGCTCACAATCTCACCAGATTTATCAGTATATTTGGTGGTCTCTCCTAGCATTAACACTTTGATTAGGTTTTGATAACTCTAAGACTAAGTCAGAATTCCTCAGCCCATATTCAGGCGACCAGAAATACAGAAAAAAAGGTCAAGGCTGTATTTGATGGATCGTGAGGGTGGTAGGTGTTGTTACCTCATTACATTTGAAATAAAGTCTAAAAACACTTATAAACTCTTTTTTTTTCTTTTCTTTTCTGCTTTTTCTTTCTTTCTAAATTTTTTTCTACATATATATTTTTTTCTTTTCTTTTCTTTTCTCTCTTTTTTTCCAGAGAATCAAAATATCTACTAACGCAACGTAGTATCGTATTCGAACTTTTATTTACGAGGCATTATTTATGAGGAAATCAGGTGGCTTATTTGGTGGAAGTGCCTATTCTCAACACCGGGAAAGGAATGGATAGGATAATGTATTTCTGACCTTGACATTAATACCCTCCTTCAGCCGAGGATTCAGTATAAAACGATCGTGACCATTCACCTCAGTCCTAGTTTTATCAGAACCCGCTCTCTGTGTATTTGCCATATTTGGTGGCTCTCAAGAGATTCGCACTAAGAACTTGTATGCAAAAATCGAGAGCGAAAACTATGCCTAACTCCAAATATCATTATCTCATTATCCAGAGTTTAAGAGTCGTCATACTAGTCTTAGAAAACCAGTAGACTTTCTACTCTCACCTCATACTTGTTTGGTGGATTCGTTAGAAGATAGTTTGCCTGACTCCCTAATTACTGTCCAAGGGTTTAGGAGAAGAAGCATTACTTCTTCTCGACAAACTAAAGATGTTTATCGGTCTTCATAGAGGATCCATTGCAAATTCTACATGCAAGTGTGAAATTATTCTGGATTCTAAACTCAGGAATCAACTTAAGAATAAATCCCTAATAAAACCTTAATAAAAATTCTTTAAGCCTAAATGCAAATTTTTTTTTTTGACATAAAAATAAGGCTTGCAATGTCCACCCCCACATGCTTATTCATTACAGTGTCCTCATTGAAATGTATGCATGAAAATCAAAATATAATAAGCAAGAGGAGGGGATATCACCTGACTATGCTTGTTAATCTAGGTCAGTATGGATGAAGAGGATGCAGAGCTACCTGTACAGAATACTAGGTTGCCTCCCAGCCAGCACTACGTTTAACGTCATTTGCTGGACTTAAACCCAAAAATAAATGATCAGGAAAATGGGTTGAGTCAAGATAAAAATGAAAATGTGATTGATGCACTCCAGACACATTTGTATAAATCGATCGTTGTAGCTCACGTTCGCTCCATCGATTTTAAATAAAGAAACGGACATGAGTCCAAGTGTTGAACACAAAGAGGCATGAAATCGGGTTTTTCTGTCACTGGTTGTCATGGAAATGGAGGGCTTTGCTTGCGAGAAAACACGAGAGAAAAGCAAGAGAGAGAGAAAGAGAGAGAGAGAGTAGGGTTAGAGTTCTTTTTAGCACAACATTCGTGTAAATCAGGATGGGAAAAACTCAAGAAAAAGAGAGACAATAACTAGATAGGGAACATCATCATTTAACATGCAATTTCAGTTTTACAATTACAACACTAGATAAATGCTTAAGCGCAAGTAAAGTAAAGCTAAGCTAGAGAGAGAGAAAAGATTGCAAGGCGACCACAGCGGTGGAGAAGGGCTCCGTCGGTGGCTCGTCGGCTCCGACTATCACAAAAAGGTGCTAAGGATGGCTAGGAGTAGGATAGAAGGCTTGCAAGTGTAATGAATTCTTTACATGGGTAGTTGGAAGGGGTTTATATAGGAAGAAGGGGTTTCTAATTTAAGTATGGGCTTTAGCGATGTACGGAACGTTGCTAAACCCATGCCTAAAGCATCTATGTAGCCCCCCTCCCCGCTGGTCCAATGCAAGCACCGTTCTTTTTCTTCTGCCCGATTTACATGCATTCGTTGCAAACCGTCCGATCAAAGATCGGACTGTCGACATTGCGTGTGGAGTGTACTTCGGATCGTGCCCTACGATCGCGTGCTATTCGGCGTCGGCATCCGCTTGCATGTGGAGGTGCCACGTGGATGCAATCCACACCATTCGTGCCCGGATCCACAGCCTTGATCAGCCGCGCCTGCGTGAGAATTCAATTTGGCAGCGTGCAGGGTTTCATACACCCGTCGCTACCCGCTACGTTGATCTCGTGCTTTGTCGCGAATGCAGTGAGCTGGAGCGATGCTAGCGGCCATTGGATAGGAATCCAATGGTTGGGATTTGCTGGAGGTCGCGGGTGCTGTGGGTGTGCGTGGTTCTCAGCAGTCCGATCGTAGATCGGACGGCTCACATTCATCTCTTCATTGCGCAGCTGAGCGAAGGAGGCATCGCTGGGATCCATTCTTAGCCATCCGATCGGACGGCTTAGATTCATCTTGCGACTGATGGAGGAAGCGGGGTTGTGCTTGTCATGCGTCGATCTTATGCCACGTGGTGCGCTATGGACCGTTGATCATCAGATCAACAGTCAGAACTTCTTGGGCCAATTGCAAGAGCTCTAGATGTCGAATTTGGTCGATTTTAAGTCTGTTGACTACATTTGTCATTCTTAATCTATCTGTGTGGTATGATTACTCATTTGAGGCATATTTTGACATGAACTTGTACAAATGGCCATTAACATTGAATTATAAGCAATCTCAGTGCGCGATGCATGTAATGCTCCCATACCCTTTTATGGTGTGTTCTTTGTGCATATTATCCTTAAGATAAACCCCGATTGACAGAATTATTACCATAAAATGTAGCGTTATCAGTGATCATGTAATGCAAGGATCAGTGATCCACAAATGTAGATCAACTGATGGTGGATACCAAGCCCAAAAGGTCGGAAAAATAAAGTGAATAGGCTTGAAACTATTTGCATCCAGATGCTACAAAAGAGAGAAATATTAGTGCAGGTGCCATAGTGGAAAGTAGATAATGGCAGCCTTAAGATGTGATGTATGAGGAAGGCAGATGAGGTGGATACAAGGTGGTTCGTGGGGAATAAATCATACGGGTCCTAAAAGTGATGGGAAATGAAAGGAGGAACCCGAGTGGTGTAGTCTGAAATGATATAGGAATCCACTTCGCAATTCAAGTTAGGTATGGATGGATGTCAAGTAGGTGAGTCAAATAAGTTATAGTGGTCCATCTCAATAGTTTTGGACTTATCACAATCCTCAATCTTATCCCTAGGGTGATCAAAAGTCTCATTCAAGTCACCCAAATCATGATGCAAGTCTTCAAATGTAATGGACAGAAATTCATTATTCCTTAGAATCACAATCCCAGGGGGAGTAAGATCAGGGTTTAGATTAGTCAACAGCTCAAATCCTTTTTATTTTTTAGACTTCTGAGTTTGATACCAATTGTTTTTCTCTTAGACTATATCTTCTGAGGGAATGTCTTCTTATTTCTCATCAATCAAGTCAAGCTCCTCAAGATTCCATGATTCAGCTGAATTCTTTGCTTCCTTAGATAGACCTTCATAAGTCATCCCCAGTAATTCTGCAATTTCTTGAACATCTTTTTCATAAGAGGATTGTCCGTTTTGCTCAATCTCAAGATATGGGGATAAGGGTCAAATTTTTCTTCAAAGCTCTGGTGGATGGGAAGAGAAGGGTGCGAATTAGCTAAAACAGAAGTGACAGCAGATTTGGCTTCTGAAAGAGCGATCTTAGTTTTCGATAAAATTTGTAACATAAAATGTTGCATTGTTGTAGTATGTCACGTGGTAGAAAATCGCTTTTCAAAACATTTAATTATTCAAAATCTAACCACAAATATAATTAAGTCGTCTCCACAGGGAGGAATTAGCCTATTGAATTAGTGAGTGGTGACTCGTTTATTCGAGAATCTCAATGGGTGCGCCTATTCCTTAGTACAACTCATTACCCTCATGAATTCGCATTCTAAGCAATTAATTAAAACTGTAGGTGTTTATATGTAAAATTAACATAATATAATATTCTGTTAACTAATGATCTTGGTAATGATAATCAACATAACTACTAATTTCCCGTAAAAGAGACCTTGTTCATTGCAATAAATATCCTAATCATGCACAATTGCAATCATCTATAATTCGAATAAACTGAAGGGATGTTCATGCAATTCTGTCTTATATTAAATCAGGAAAATAAATGAATAGTGTATCATGCAATGGCATAAGTGTTAATTTTTAATGAGAGTAGAAATAGAGCATTCTCGCTCTCTCTCCCTCGAGTGCGGTGCGAATCACGGTTGGCCATGCAGTAGTCGGAGGATGTAGAGGGCACGAAGGGGGTTCCAATGACGTTGGTCTCGCGGTGGGAGGCAGCCAGAGGCGGCCGGCCGAAGGAGGAGGACACCGGCGACTTCGAAGTGGAGGTTCTGCGTGCGTGGCCGTGCATGGCCGTTCGCAGCCTCTGTGGTTGGCGAGATGCTCGATGGTGCTCGGCGTTGAGTTTGGCGGTTGGCGAAGGCTCAGAGGAGTGGCTACGTGGGAGGGGGGCAGTGAAGGCTTTGGGTTCTTTTGGGAGGTTGCAAGCGGGTTGAAGAAGAGGAAGAAGGAGAAGAAGAGGAAGCCGAGCATGCGCACGATCTGGCGATGCCAGCTGCTTCGCACGAGGGCGTAGCTACACACGGGTGTGGCCGCACGGTGAGGCTCACGTGCGAGTCTGCTGCTGTCGGCGTCGAGGAGAGAGGTGAACGTAGTGGCGGAGGGGCGAGTCTCAAACGTCCGGGAACCTTCCCGGACGTCTTAACCGAAGAGGCTGGCACACAGTGAAGGTGTTGGTGGTGGAAGTGGTGACGGCGGTCAAGGTAGATGGAACGGCTGGCACACAGTGTTCATCATGGCCACAGGGAAGACTTGTTGCACGGTGATGTCGAGGGCAACCATCCTTGCAGCGCGAAGGGAAGATCCTTTAACCTTTTCCAGATCCACAACGTCTGCCTCTCCCTTCGCATGCGCAACTACTGGATTTGAACACTGGCGGAGGGAGCGGCGGTGATGGACAATTATGGGCATACCCCCCTTCAAATGCTAATTATATTCATGTCCAGCCACCTATTATTATTATTATTATTTCTCTTTATGCACATATCAAATAAAGAGTATAAATGTATGTATTAGAATGCAAAGTAGATACAAAAATATTCGTAAGCTAATATTAACTACTACTTAGCTTAGGTCATTAAACTATAAGGAAATGTATTCCATATGTACTTAAGCCAAATAAATGTCCAATATATTGGACTTATTAGCTTCTATATGGGATATCTTAGAATTATTAGTATCGCCAGATCCAAATATCGAATCATTTAAGCACATCAGATCATGGTAATCCTCAGACAAGATGACATCAGAGCCATCCAACCGTGCTTGGCTGGGAGTGTCAGTGTTCTCAATCTTTCTATCTTCTTGATCTTGCTCTGATTCTCCCAAATCATCCATGTAGTCCAATTGTGCGTCTTTAAACATAAAAGACTCATACTCCAGCCCACTATAGATTGGCTCCTCAAAATAGAATGGTTGCAATTCAGGGCCTAAATCAAGATGTATTTCTTCAAGTGAGTCTTCCTCCTCAAAGTCAGTTTCTGAGATATCAAAATCATTTATTAGTTCAGCTGTAGGCCTAGGTAGGATCTGTTCTGCATAATCACAGGGCTGGTGGATGGGTTTAGTGTATGTAGAGGTTGGGATTGGATAAGATGTCATACTTAAGGCTGGATCCTCAACCTTGAGTGGCTTACCACCAACTTGTGGCATACTCGGACCAATTTTATCACCTTGTGCTTTTCAAATTCTATTGAGGTGTTTTGTCATATTATCTGTGTTTCTTTTATTAGATTCTCTCATCCCCTAGACTACTTGGAGCAATTGGGTGATCTCAGGATCACTACCATCGTTAAGGATTTGATCAGGCTGAGGATAATAATTTCCAGGATTTCTTTCCTCAGTTGAATCAGAATATCTATCATCTGAATACCTAGGGTAAGAATCATATCCTTGGTTTGGTGTTGTAGGGTTATTCCAATGAGAAGGTAAAGTTGTTTAGGTGGAATAGGGATAATTTGTAATGTGATTTCAAGGATAGGATTGATATTCTAGGTATTGGGATTCTGAGGCATATCCCTGATCTAAGGAGAGATGAGTTTGGCTGAACCAGTCAAGATAGTTGATCATGCTAATCAGGTGCTAGTCCTACATGGAGAGTGTCTTTTGAGGTTGTAGAGATCCTTGATATCCAGTGATTCGTGTAGGATTCGAGGTAGGCCTAGCTATACTCGAGGAATATGAGGTATAGGCAAAGGAATCAAGTCTCGAGTGTTCAGGAGAGTTCTCCCATCCTGAAGAGGTTGAAGTAAGGGAAGGCTTGGGATAGGGAGAATAGTGTGAGGCAAAAGAGTATGGATCCATGGTTTCCTCCTCAATCAGTTCTTCCTTATGGCAATTAGTCATTGGAATGTATTCAGAAAAATTAGGTCTTCTCCTTAGTTTACTCTCTAAAGGTGGTACCAAATCAAGGTTTAGAGACCTTTTAGCATCCATGTATCAAAAGAAAGTTAATAGATGAGAGATAGAAGATAGATGAGAGAATACCCCACCCTTTCAATACAAGCAATCAAACTGGTCCTTAGAGTGTCAACCCTAAATTGACCTAATCTTGGCTCCCCAGAACACGACTAGGTTAAATCAACCCTTGAATTACTTGGCTGGCCAGAATGGTGGGACCCCTTAGGACACCCTGCATGGTGAGACACCACTAAAGGTTAACGTGGTTACTGCATCGACCTTTCTTGTCACCAGTGGGTCCAAGTAGACAAGGCCTTGACCTTAGCCCAATCTAGTTTCAAGTCCCCAAGTCTATTAGTCCTGCCTAGGGCACGTCTACTTAGTTTTAGGCTTAGGTTTGATGTACTTTTTGGAATATGATGGGTGTTAGCAGGGTGTTTGCCCATAAAGATTGATTTTGAAATGTGTGAAGTGCTCAAGCAAATAGGGTTCACAAGCAATTTCTTATGATGAAGTGAATTTTAAGATTCGAATGCTTATGTTAATGCGTTTTAGGGTTCACTTGAGTTAGTATTTTCAATCAAGGTTTTGATGAGGCACACAAGAGTTTTGAGGAGACACACAAGAGTTTTGCAAATCCCAATTTGTTTGATAGATTTCCTTTAAGTATGGAAATGCAAGTGTGCTCTATCCTTAGCGTGAAATCCTAAACATAAATAGTTCTAGATGTTTCTTTTAAGTTCAAAATCAGATGAGTGGTGCAACCCAAGAAATGCAATCAATTCGTCCTATTGCACCACTAACTAGGCACTCAGAAAATATTTTTCACGAATTTTTAATGCACATTTTCTATTTTTTTTCTGAGTTAAAATGTTCTGAGGATTTTGTAGTCTATTTTGCCCCAGTTGGTGATTGGGTAATCCGTGCAATCAAATGTACAAGAAATATTGATTTCAGATTTCTCCTAAATTCTTTATTATCTCAGAAATTCAGTGCCACAAATTTCAAGTCAATCGGAGTTGTATAAAAATTCCTATGATATATTGAACTCTGAAAAATTAGGAATAATAACTGTATTGATGATAGATCAATGAGTGAATTTTTAAAATTTTTATATAGCTCATATTTACACAAAATTTTGATATATTGTTCCTAACCTTGAAATCTACATCCAGTAAAAATTTGGGAATTTTTGGACGCACGTAACTCCAGGAATTAAATTTTTAAGATAAAAATTTATTTAAGCCAGAAAACCAAATGAGAAATTTTTTTTATAATAATTAAGAAAATTCTAACTAATCCTAGGGTTCAATTAAACACCTAATTTTTTTTTTATTCTAACTAATCTATCCTATGAGTACTTACCTAAGATTTGAACCTGCGATTTCTCCGTTTGTTGTGTCTTTCCCTTGGATTGCTACGTTTCCTGCACACGCAAATAGAATAGGTTAGAAATCTCAAATAAGCACTATGAAGTAATGCTTCAAAAATATCTGTTGCCTCCCTGGCAACAGTGTCAACTTGTTCGGTGCGTAATTCACATTTTAAAAGTTAATTAGTTGTAGTATAGCGCGAAAACAGGTCGATAAATAAATTTATAAAACTCCGGTGAGTACCAGGTCGTTCACAGGGAGGCAATCTCGATTTTTGCAAAAGCTTTTCAATAGAATTTGCTCTAAATAGATATATGTATAAGAATCAGATATATGCATTCAGAAGATTAGAATCTTATTGCAATTAAACAAAGTTTTCACAATAAAGAATGCTACTAGAAACAAATAGATAGAGAGAGAGAGATAGAAAGTGGCAGACGAAGGACGCCGCTTGTAGGATGCTTGTGCGAGGCGCAGCAACACCTCAGATCCAGAGCACCGGGATGAAGGTCGAAGCGGAGTTGCAGAGAAGGTGGAAGATATCTTGAGTTGATGGGAGAGAGATACTTCAACAGGAGGGGCCCTGGGCCTTCTTTTATAGCTTTTGTGGAGGGCAAAAAGGGTATTTCAGCCCTTAATCGTGTGTAACAACTCCTGTTTGATCAGATCCATTGATCGGGAGATCAACGGATTAGATCTGGCCTAAAAAGACCTTCAAATTCACCTCCATTGCGCAGATTTAATCCCTGGCAAACTCGTGGCACCCACTGCATCCTTGGATCAAGATTACACGGCCTTGCTTCCTCCTCGCACGCCTGTTGCAACAACCTCTCTCCACGCCTACACCCACAAGGCCCTTTTCAGCTCCTGATCCTCAGTCGTTCGATCGTGAGATCAGACGGCTCGAGCACGCTTGCCTCGCCTTCCTGATCTTGCAAAACGCGTAGGATCGCGCATCTGCCCACGACGCGCTCTGATCGCGCCACATGGTTGCACCTCCGCCCTTCGATCATGCAATTGCACCTGTGCCCACCTAAATTTCACATAATGCGTGGCTCGAACGCGTGTCACCCGCATCCCAGTGCGTGTGTAAGCCAACGCGCTACGCGAGCCTTCTATCATACATACTTGTTTGTTTCTTTTTATACTTATCTAGCTGGATGGGCCATGTGACGCGCTCATGCGGTGCAGCCTTCCTAGATGGGGTGGTGGTAAGGGAGCGACTATGATGGCACCACGTGGCGCCATCATGGCCGTTCATCTTCTTTTCCTTGTATCTGGTGATATAGACCTCCAATCGAGTTGATTTCTACATCGTTGGACTGCAATCGTTGATCTGGATTCATCCGTGTGGTTAGATTCTTTATCTGAGGCTCAGATCTTTGTCCTTTGGCTTTATGATCTCCGTTCTTTTATGGATTGCACAAGGTGCCCTAGTTGTCTGATCGAGACAATTTCAGAAGCGTTGGACTCCCGTCATCATTTTGATCAGATCTGTCCAATTTGATATGTCATCCACGGCTTTGAATCATCTACGATTAAAATCATCTCTCGTTTAGGTCATAAAATGACAATATTATCTATATAACTAATCCTAAGTTATGCTAGGTTCTAGCTTAATTCAGGTGATTTAGGTTGCATGATTGTTGTGCAATCAGCACCCTTCCATCTCTGGCACTCCATCAACCAACCTAAGTCGTCCTACCTATGATCGGATGGCTGAGGTGCGCTAGCATTAAACGCAAAGGCAAGACCAAAGCACGGCCTCAGCGCATTGGTCAAGACATCACCCCTCCACCACACGACGCAGGGTCAATTCCTGCCACGCCCCATTTTCGCAATTGAGGCCCAACGAGCAACGCGTGCATGCTCGCGTGGGCGTGTGCATGGTACCGAAGCAGAGCTCACAGGACAGCAGCAACGCAAAGACCAGCATGAGCCAGCATGCGCGGGCAACATGGCTCACGAGACGCGCAGCACAACGTAGAGCATTAAAGGTGTGAGTGCGGGGGTAAGGGTGACATATGCGACGAATCTTTAATGACGAATTAAATGTCATTATTGACCTGGTGACGAATTTGAACCTTCTCCTCACTTAGAAAAAGGGTCCTACCCCTCCCATTTGCACCAAGCTTATGCCCATGAGATACCACCACCTTCTAGAGCTCCAAGCAAGGTCCTAAAGCCATCGAGCCACCGACGGAAGCCCCTCCTGCGATGTGGCTGCCTCGACGCGTTCTTCGTCCTTGTTCTTATTTTTATTTCATTTTATAGTGTAGTTCATCTATTTTGTTAAACATTCATCTACATTATGTTGATTACACATTTGCTAAGAGATTTTTGATACATTGATCTTATGATATCTTGAGCATGGTTCTCTAACCCTTTTCTCTTTCTCTCTCTCTATCTGTCTCTCTCACTTTTCCTTAAATCGATTTTCAAGCGAACAAATGGCATATTTATGTGACACGAAAGTGAGTATTTGATAAAATTATTGCTTCCCAGTGTTTTACACTCGGACTCACCTCCGATTCTTTTTAAGATTGACGTCGTAAAACGTGCTACAATGAATGTTTTTATGCAAACGTGTCCAGCGAACGCCAGTTTTTGGCGCCATTGCCGGTGAGGAAACGGATCTCTTATTCGCTTTCATTTTCTTGGTCATTATTTATACTTGTTTTATCTAACTTGTTCTTCTCTCTCTTCTTGTGGTTGCAGGAACCTTGTGCATCAGCAACGGGAGGAGAACGAGTCAGGTTAGATCAAAAGGAAGCGAAAGAAAATAACCGCCATCAACTCGAAGGCTTGATCTTGTCTTCCCACAATCCAAAGGTAACTTCCCATCCTTGGACCAAGAAGAATGTTGGTGTTATAAAAAAAATCCACTTTTGTTTGTCAAAGAAAAACACCACCACTAAGTCTTTAACCCGTTAATTTCGCAAGATCATTTTCTGGACTCACGTTGAGGACATGATTCAAGGACTTAGAACACCTTTAAAAATTTTGAGAAAAATATCAGAGGATTTCCTTCTAGTAGGAAAACTCCCCTTCAAATTTCATTGCCAAACTCCTTGTGGTTTGATCGTAAGAAATTCTCCACTGGAAGTGCGCAAGGTTGTCCTAAGTTCTAGAGATCTGTAGGTGATTCTTACTGCTGCAAACTCCACGCAGCTCAGATTTGTGAGAAATTTATATTTATGGAAATATCTTGAAATTATATAAACTTCATATGAAGACCACTTTTGCATTTGAAATTGATTAGTGCTTGTTCTGATCAAGATATTAAACTTGCGCACTGATCTAGAAATTCTAGATAGATTGATCCCCTCTTGGAAAAATGTCAATTTTAGTGATCTACTGTCATCAAAAAATTTTGAAATTAATTTTTTTCAAAATCTCATTTAATTTTGGTTGGGATAGGGTCATTGCTTGTTTTGATTGGACCCTTCTTGACAAAAATCTTTAAAAATGATTCATTGAATAGAAGCAACACACCCTAGGATTTTCCAAACTAGGGAGTTTTTAATTTTATAGTCACACAAAAGGCCTTAAAGAAAATCAATCTTCACCAACCATGTGACTATACATTTATGCCTTGTTTGAACGTGTAAACAAGTGGAATTCTAAAAGCCACTAAAGCAAGGTTTAAACCCTAAAACTCACACATCTCAATCCTGCTTGCTAAAGAACACTTGTTTTGGCATTGGGTCCTTGCACCCAATTGTGCACGGACATGACTCAGATAGGACCAATCTAAGTCCTCGAAGTGTGAATGGGTTTGTAAGTGCTTGGCCTTAATTTCCATTGTGGATGGGGTCTTTAAGATCATTCATTTCATGCCATAGTGCTTGGCCTTAATCTAGGGAGATATACACTAGGTTCACCCTTGTGTTAACCCCACAAAAATAAAAAGTAAGGAGAAAGCTACCAGTCAGATAGATACACCTTTAAGCAACATTTTCTCTTTCAGGTCACCTAGGGGCGTAGAAACCTGAAGTTCGTTTTAATTACCGTTGAGTGAGTCTATCACTTTCACAATAAGATGCTTAGTACTAAGCATCCTTTTCGAGTCGTGGGTGAATTGGGTAGCCATAAAAAGTTACCTAGAAATCCTTAACACCAAAAATCCAAAAAAATTAGAAAAGATGAAAAAGAAAACAATATGTATTTGCTTCTATATAGAATAAGGTGAGGACTCGGGCGGTCGGCATTTTGGCAGGCAACCCAGGCACTGTTGAGTCTTAGTGAATTAGGTTCTTAGTAGAAACTTCCTTCCATTGACAAGCAACTTCTACCTAAGTAATCAATTCCTAGTTTTATTTTGTAAATAGCATTTAGGTTAAACCTTGCTAAGGACTAGCAAGGGGTAGGCATGGGGGTATGATGACTTTACAATGTTTAGTGTTAATATTATCAATTAGAGTTAATTTCAATAGTACTTGTGCGAGAATGACATTTTATAATGGGCTTGGGAGCGTTACATGCATATTGCATGATCTTTACATTTTAATCGCTTAAAATCAATGTTTAATGATCATGTGCACAAGACCATTTTCAAGCAGGCCTCAAATGAGCGACCGGACTATACAGATGGATCTGGATCGACGAACGGAGTCCAACGGACTCGAAATCACTTCGATCCGACCTCCGTAGCTCCCACAACAAGTTCGAGAAAGATCAACAGTCAGGGAGCAATGTGACATCCTTACGGGCCTCAGATGAAAAATCCAACCATACGGATGGATCCGGAGCGACGATCACAGTCAGGCAAAGTGGAAATCATTGCAATCCGAGCACCGTGGCATCTCCTACAGCAAAAAGAAGATGGATAGCCCAGATGGCGCCACGTGGTGCCATATCGGCCACCCAACACCGACCAGCACTCCTTCATCATCCAACCTAAGCCATCCAATCTATGATTGGACAACCAGGGTGCGCGGGCATCAAACGCAAAGGCAAGACCAATAAGCGACCTCAGCGCATTAGTCAAGACTTCACCCCTCCACAACACGACGCGAGTTCAATTCTTGTCGTGCCCCAATTTTGCAAGTGAAGCGCAGCGCAACAGTTCATAGCACGTGGGGCACAGCATGACTGGCAGAACGGTGGCAGCAACTAGCTTTTCTTAAGTCGTTGTAGTACAGATAGTTATTGCCATCATTTTCTAATATTTGTTACTCGGAAAATACAGTTCTCCCAAGGTCGAACTCAGGGAGCAAGTCGTATTCTAGAGATATACATGTTCTATTACAAAAAATAAAGAGAGAGAGAGATGAATGTTTGGCTCTTCTTCTTTTCTTCTTTCTTCCTCTTTGTCTTCTCTCCTCTTTGGCTTTTGTTCTTCGTGTTCTTCCTCTATTTCTTGGTTGGACGATCCTGTCTTTTTCTTCTTTTTATTTTCTTTGTTTCTTCTTTTCTTGCCTCAGATCTTCCTCCCGTGCTCTTCTTCTTTTCTTCTTGCTTCTCTTCTTCTGCTTTCTGTTTCTGCACTTGGCGGCTCTGTGTTCCTCTCTTTCCTCTGCTTCGCCTTCCTTCTTCTTCTTTACCTTCACCTGTCTTCAGGACGTCGTCTGATTTCTAAATCATACGACTTAAACCGCTTGTTGCTACAGTGTCTCCCTTAGCTTCCTTCTTCACCTGTGTCTGCACGCTCAAGAATTCAGAGTCAGAGGGCAAAACCTACTCTACCCCCCTTCCCCGCACGTCTCTTTCTCTCTAAGTTTGCTCTTAGGACAGCTCTCCCAGAGCAACCGGGTAATCGGGTACGAGTCGCGCCCGGGTCCAGGCCCACCGGGGTGCGGTGGGGGGCGAGGAGTGCAGGTTGGGTTAATCGGGTCGGGCTAGGTCCGCGGAGTGTGATCACGGACGAGGCCGGGTCGGGTGAGAGGGACCTCACCCCGTGGTCAGGAGGCAGACAGCATAAGGCACTTTTTGCCTTTATGCGCCCGCGCGCCTCTGAAAGGTTCCGAGGTGGGATAAATGTCCCACCCCAATTGAGCGCCCGTCGCGGAGGGAGCAGCGGGCGATCGTGGCCTCACGCGCGGCCTTCGCCCCAACTACGAACCTGGGACGTTTCGCGGAGACGCCCCGCGCAACCTGGGAGTCGAACCTGGGCGAAGGTGTGCCTGCACCTGCAGGCGAAGGAGCTCTGCCTGTTCAGTAATGGCGACGGCGGGCGAGTCACCTGGTCACAGAAGAACGGCCTTTCGGCCAAATCAGACAGGCGGGGGACCTTCGCCGTGGCACGGCGAAGGTGGTCAGAGGGTCTGCAGGGGGCGTGGTGGAGCAAACAGATCGCCCTAAGTCAAACTGCGGGCGAAGAAGTGGGTGTGTTCGGTGGGTCTGCAAAGGGCGTTTGGTGGGCAGTGGAAGGGCGGAGGAGGATCAGGGTGAGGAGGCGGAGGTTATGCACCGGTCGGCGAGCCGTGTGGGGTGCTGGAGCGATGGGAGTGGTTTGTCGGAGTTTGGCCGGAGGTGGAGAAGATGAGGGTGATCGGTGGGAAATAGGTGGCGACAGTAAGGGTTTTTAGTATACAAAAGAAAGAGGGGAGGAAGAGGAGAAGTTCTACCTGCTAAGCTGGACGAGGAGGGGTTGGCGCAGGCGACAGTCGTATCGACTGTCGCCGGAGAAGAAATTGCCCAGAGGAAGGAGCGGCGGCGAGGAAGGGACCGGAGAGGTGCCAGCTGGGTGCGGCGTGACGCGGAAAGATCGAGGGAAGGTAACCCTGTTGCTGGTAGTGCGGCAGGGCGATGAGGAGGAGGAGGAGAGGCCGCCGGAGCAAGGGGGTGTCTGTCGGAGTGGGAAGGGAGGAATTTAGGGGGGTGTCTCCGTCAGATCCGAGCTACCGAAAGCGGCAGACGGTGGTGGCTTTTATAGAGGCGAAATCAGAGAGGAGGGCGGTGGGAGACGACGTGCCTCCCTCGCCGAAGGATGGCCGAATCGCGACCCATACCTTCCGCACATTCGCATGGAAGGTGTGGGCGATGGCAGAGATCGTGGAGGTGTCCCTGCGACAGCAGACGTCGCAGGGAACACCCCGTTGTCTTGGCAGGGGGTCGCCCTCACCCTGCGCGGCGCCATGCCTCGCCGGAGTATGGCGCTGCACAGGGTTTTGCAGGGAGGACCAAAATGCAAAAAATGATGAAGAATTAGGGGCCAAAATGCGAGGGTTTCAAAAGTTGAGGGTCAAAAAGTAATGGATGAGGACCAAAATGAAAAGTTGGTCAAGAAGGTTACTTCTAAGGCCCAAGTTTTTATACATGACTAATTAGGACCTAAGGATTCTGATGGTGAATTTTATTTCTAGATTAAACCTTGTTTGACCGATCAATTTACGCAAAAACCCAAATTGAGTTGTTAATTGGGCATGGTTCTCAATGTAGGTCAAAATGGGTTCCTAAGGCCAAATTGAAAGTCCTAAACCCTAGAGATTATTTTTATATGAATTTTAGAGGGTTTATTTGATTTTTACCTTGCCTTGAACCACGTGAATTGAAGTGGATTTGTTTTTAGGGTTACAGGCTGTTATTTAATTCCTTGGAGTTGTTGTAGCCCTTATTGAGTCATTTCATCCCACTTTTCTTCTTATTAGGTTGTTTTGACCTATGTTTGGACCCTGAGTTACCCTATTTTCAGATCGGATTGGTGAAATTGCATTTTTACCCCTCAGTTTATGTTTTCTTTACAAACTCAAAATCTCTCTGAGCCAAGCCTTTCTAAGGTTATGTAGGAGCTTTTATTCTCTGTATTAGGTCAAAATGAGCTAGTTATGGCTCATGATGAGGTTCTCATCAATGACGAGCAAGGAACGCATGCGTGCATGAGCGTATGCGCGACAGCACAGTAGAGCACACGAGGCAGCAGCAACGTGGAGACCAGTGTGCACCAGCATGCACACACGACACGGCGTGCAGGACGTGCGGCACATTGCAGAGTGTTAAAGGTGTGAGGGCGGGGTAAGGGTGACGGATGAGGCGGATCTTTAGCAATGAATTAAATGTTGCTATTGACTCGGTGACGAATTTGAACCTTCGACTCACTTATAAAAAGAGTCCTGCCCCTCCCTTTTACGCCAAGCTTATGCCCACGAGATACCCCCACCTTCTAGAGCTCCAAGCAAGGTCCTGAAGCCACCGAGCCGCCGACAGAAGCCCCTCCACCGCTGTGGCTGCCTCAATGCGTTCTTCGTCCTTGTTCTTATTTTTATTTCATTTTATATTGTAGGTCATCTATTTTGTTAAACATTCATCTACATTATGTTGATTACACATTTGCTAAGAGATTGTTGATACATTGATCTTATGATATCTTGAGGATGGTTCTCTAACCCTTTTCTCTCTCTCTCTATCTATCTGTCTCTCTCTCACTTTTTCTCAAATTGATTTTCAAGTGAACAAATGACATATTTATGTGACATCAAAGTGAGTATTTGATCTAATTATTACTTCCCTGTGTTCGACACTCGGACTCACCTCCGATTCTTTTTAAGATTGACGTCATAAAATACACTACAACGAACATTTTTACGCAAACGTGTCCAGCAAACGTCAGAAGACAACCACGGGAGCTCCACGAATGGGGATGAGAAGGTGGAAAAATTCTAATTTAAACTCTAATGGAGCATCTCAGGTTTGGGACAAGCTCTTAGAGCTTTGGAGGGGGTGAGAGAAGAAAGGAAGGATGAAGGATATGTGGGGGGCGTAGGGCTTTTTATAGGTGTAGAGGTTGGGGGCAAATAGGTCATTTAACTCTTAAAACATTTAATGCATAGGTCTTTAGTGACGGATTTATTTTTCACTAAAGCCTAAACGTGGCTAAAGCTCCACACGCCCCCGCCTCCTCTTCTTCCTCTGCTGTGCAACACCTATGCACGATCAAACAAGCGCAGCCGTCTGATCGCAATCGCACGCGCTTCTACTTCAAGCACGTGACGCTCGCCTCTCCTAAGCCATTCGATCCTCACATCCAATGGCTCAGAATTCATCACGCCCCCCGCGTCTGATCGGGTGTGTGGATGTGCGTAGGATCATGCATGCATGAACCACACACATCCAACGAGCCACATCGTGCCTCCATCACCGTCTGATCACAATACAACGGCTGAATTTGGCTACTTCACGCCCAAGCTCTTGATTTGAGGTGCACGGGGCTTGAACTCGCGACCTCAGCATCGCGTGAAGGCTCTCGCCCATTGTGCCAAGTCGCCCTTTGAGGCGACCTTTGGTTTTGAGCTCGAGTGTCCAAGGCTGTTGGATCAAGATCCAACAGCCCAGATCATCTCCGCAGTTTGAGGAGAGAGAGAGCAGGTGCTCTTGGGAAAGTTTGGGTGGTTAAGATTGTGCCATGTGGCACCATCCTGGCCATCCATCTTCATATGCTCATAAGTAGGGCCACAGATGTCGGATTGGATCGATTTTCGTGCCATTAGGCTGCGATCGTCAATCCAAACCCATCCATGCAGTTGGATTTGTCATTTGAAGTACGGATTTACACCACCTGGCCCCTTGACCTCTGATCTTTCTCGGGCTACATCTAATGCTACGAAAGTCCAATTGGGGTGATCTTGGAGTCGTTGAACTCTAATCATCACCCTAATCAGATCCGTATGGTTGGATCTTCAATCCGAGGCCTCAAAATGATATTGCCCTATTTCCTGACCACAAAAAGTGGAAATTAACCTAAACTCTGCACAATATATCCTAAATGCATGATGATGCATGTTATGCAATATTTATAATGTATGATGCAACTATATGTCTAAGAACACGCAAAAATAGATGGTTTATGTGATATAAATATGTTTACATCATCAGCCTATGAAGATGTCAATGCTATCCAAGGTTACGAGCATAATAACCCATATTCAAAGACGTATAATCCTGGTTGGCACCAGCATCCTAATTTTTCCTGGTCTGGTAACTCACAAAGACCAAATCAAGATCCACACTACTAGACCAAACAATACGGGAATGCGCAAAACACATACCCAAGGTAGCAGCCATTCCCATCTCAGCAACAATCCTATCCTACTTATCAATCGCTGCATCAAGCTGCCAATCACCCTCTAAGGCGGGCTGACCCTTTCGAGGCGTTGAGAGAGGAATTGAAGGAATCTATGCATCAATTGAATTATGACAATTTGAAATTCATGAAAATGATGGTGAATCAGATTCAAAACATTCAGAATATGCAAAACCAACTACTATAGGAAAATAGAACACAGGGAGCGTTGCCCTCCTAACCTGTCCCTAACCCAAGATATGTACAGAACCAAGGTGCCTGCCTAGGTTCCAGGCACCACAGGGACAAGCACATGCAATTTTATAAGCACCTCCTGTACCACCTAGCTATGTTTCAGGTCAGCTGACCTTATCATTGAATCCTGCCCAATTTGCCCCTTCTACTCCTCCCCCACCTCATAGACAGTATGTCGATGCAATGCTATCACCTTGAGGAGCGAAAAAGCTACAAAGGACCCACCATGTAGGCAGGAGGGTCATGATACTTCTCAGGCTAGCTCCTCTTCCCATTCTATCCCTTCAAAAAAGTAACTTAGGGAAAAGAAACCAATCACTGAGATCACCAACATCCCTTTACCCTTCCCTGGAGCCTTAACTCGTGAACCTAAAGAAAAGATAAAGGGAATCAAAAGCAATAAGGACTTAAAGGAAATCTCCCAAGATGTTCACATTAAGGTTCCCCTCCTTGATGCCATTGATCACATTCCTACTGTCGTTAAATTCTTTAAAGAATATTGTACATCCAAGCGACAGCCGAGGAAGACCAATAAGGTGGTAGCCACCTAAGAAGAAAGACCCGAGAGCCCCACTCATTTCTTGTCCGCTATAGGATGCTCCTTTCAACTGGGCCTTGCTTATTTGGGTTCAACCATTAACTTAGCCCCCACTGCTATTTTTTACCACTTCCACTTTGGACAGCTAAAATCCACTTCAGTCACTATCCAATTGGCTGGCAGATAAGTCAAAGTGCCCCGAGGTGTGGTAGAGAATGTCATTGTAAAAATCCATGGGCTCTAATTCCCAGCAGATTTTTTCATCTTGGATACGGACATTCCCCCTAGTCTCCGTGATGCACCTATCATTTTAGGCCACCCATTTCTAGCGACTACCTAGGCTAACATTAACTGTGCATCCAGGTGTATGGAGATCGCCCTGGGGGATGAAAAACTCAAATTGGATATTTTCAGGGCAAACAAGGACCCACATTGTAATTTTATCGAGGACTCAGATGATGATCAACCTAAGCACTATGATAACATAGAACTTCTTGGTGAATTTACTCTGCACAAAACTTCTATTGGGCTCATTGATTTGAGTTATAATGATTCTGACACCATTGTGAACGCTAATCGACCAAAGGCAATTGATGAGACACATGATTTAGATTCCGAGATATCTGGAGTGGAATTGCCTAAAACCCTCATGACAAGCTTAGATAATAAATATATTGATTTACATGAGATTCCATACATCTGTGGGGATGATTTCGAATTATCAGAGAATCCAATCGAAGTTGAGGAAGAATCTGATAAAAACCACATTTCTAATTGTAAGGAAAATCTGAAAAATCTTGAGGCTTTTTTGGATTTGGAATCAGATGAATTTATTACATCTTTCACATCTTCACTCTTGGATTCTGATCTTAAGGATTTCACAAAAGCCACAAAATAGAATGTGAAAGAATTTGAGGCTTTATTGCATCTAGATTCGAATATTCCACACCTTGAGGATAACAAACTACCACCCATTATATTTGAGGATTCACACCATGAACAGAATTTGGGGAATTCGCACGAGATTTCTGATCAACCCAGGGATGAGAATGATTTGGGCAAATCTAGAGCTGTTGGAATGGAACACCGAATCTTATTCGACACAACTACTCTGCAACCACCCACACATAGATCCACTTACAAAATGGTTCCTTATACCATTTCATATTACACCACTCGGGTCCCTCTTTTCATTTTCCACAACTTTCAGGACCCGTATGACTTGTTTATCACTCCCGACTCTTTATCAACCTCATCTGCATTACTCATACACCACTCTTCAAGGCTGCCACTTGCTACCTATCACCCTAGCACCCTGATTTATTTCTCTTGTAGCACCTGCCTACAACCAATTCCAAGCCTTGATATTTTATTTTATCGACTTTGTGGACTTAGTATTCACGGGCAGTTACTCTACATTTTTGGCCCATTGATGACGATGGAACTCCAAGTGCTTACCATCTTGACTCTGTCTCCTGCAATCATTGATCCATCTAATGGAGTTTCGCCTAGCTGGAGGTGTTAGACTCAGCATTTAGGCATAGCATTTAGACTCAGCATTTAGACATAGCATTTAGTTCTTTGTCATGTTGCATTGTGTTGTGTTGGTAGATATATATGCGGAAAAAAAATAAGAAAAATAAGAAAAAAAGAAAAACTATAAAAAAAAAAGATTCTAAAAAAAAAGCATTGAGTTGCATTTATTTCATTTTATGACAAGCACATTGAGGCAACAGTATTTGCTACCCTTACGATCCACTAAATACAATATTGACCTACTTTTCCTATATTTCTGACCGCCCAAATAATGGATGAGGATTTCTGACTTAGTTATAGAGTTATCTGAACTTAATTGATGTGTAATGTCATGGGAGACCACCAAACATATTTACAAATCTGGTGAGATGTGAGCTCAAAAAAAAAGAAAAGAAAAAGAAGAAAAGAGAAGAAAAGTGAGAGAGAGAATGAGTACAAGGAACTTAAGAGAGCACAGTTTTTTTGCCACTCTCTAAGTTGATTTATTTGATAGTCTAGAAATCTAGATTCTGAAGTACTAATCTCTATATAGAACCAGAGGAGTGTGAGCCACCAAATACAAATCCACTGGCTAAGACATCTTCTACCTAAGCCAAAAGCTAGAGCTAAATTGGAGATTATTTTATATCTCCAGGGGAAGAAGTTTGCCTAATCCAATAGAATTTTACTAAGGGTCAAGTACTAGCTTTAGATGTGGATCTACTTTTTGCTTGGATCTGTTGCATAGGCTATGATATAGACACAATTATTGAGGGTAAAATGCCTATTCATGCATGTTTCTAAGCTTAGATTTGCATTTCATATTATAAATATTGCATAGCATGCATCATTCTGCAGTCAGAGTAGTTTGTGTATGTTTTAGGTTAATTGCGTCTTTTTATGGCCAGGAGGGAAGGAGATTTATTTCAACGCCTCAGATGGACGATCCAAATGTACAGATCTGATTAGGATGATTATCAGAGTCCAACGCCTCTAAGATCATCTAGATCGGAATCCAGTAGCATCATATGAAGTCCAAGAAAGATCAACGGCCAGTGGGCAATGTGACATCCTTACGGACTTCAGATGAAAAATTCAACCGTATGGATGGATCTGGAGTGACGATCACAGTCCGACAATGCAGAAATCAACTCAATCCGAGCACTGTGGCACCCTTTACAACAGAAAGAAGATGGAAGACCCAGATGGCGCCACATGGTGCCATCTCAGCCACCCAACGCCAGCCATCAATGACTACAGGCGCCTCCTCTTCATCCAACATCTCGCACCACAGCCGTTGGATCAAGATCCAACGGCTGAGGTTTCCCCACGCCTACAGCTCCCACGCCATCTTCATTGATTATCCAACCCAAGCACACATTCATTAATTATCCTTTTGAGCTTGATTCCTCTATAACCAGACTTTTTGGACCTAGGTTGCATCCTCTTAAATCGCAAGTCCGACCTTGCTTGCATATACCGATCTCAAGTTTTGGATAATTTTTATCCAGAACCTTAGATATCTCGACCATGGGGCATGAGTCTACACCATAATCTGGTCCACATCTATGGACATCTTCTCCTGGCAGGTCCAAAGCTAAATTTTCTTATTCTGATTCTGACCTACACTTGTGAATTCTTTGTTTCTTCTTCTTTGCATAGTGTGCCTAGCTGAAGGCACTAAATTCAGCACATATACAATTTCTTTTCATCTCGGAGCTGACCTATTATTCACACAATTTAGGTGCTTTCTACTCTACTCCACTCTATTTCATGTCCTTTTAATACAACGAGGCCATTGCATCAAATAGGAATGGGGGGTGGATATTTATGTCTGAATTATTTTGTTAGCTCCATAGATTCTTTTTGTTTTCTTTTTATTTATTAAAAAAAATTGTGGAATTAGGAAAGAGAACTTAAGCTTTAGAAAATTTTCAATCTTAGAGAATAAACTTGTATGATTTGAACACTTAGACCCTTCAAGTCTTCAGGCTTAATCAGCTCGAGTGTCCACAAAAATGTGAATTTATTTCTGAACTCCTCGCTAGTCTAAATATATTTCTAATTTGATTTAATAAGTTGGGGTAATAAGTACACGACTTATCAACCCACCCTCTGATTTGAGGGAAATTTAAGTCTAAGCATCTACACACTTTTCGCACCGACTCGTTGTTCAGCATTTTTTACGGAAATTGGGTAGCTAATGGCTGGCAAGTTATCATGGGTAACATCCCATTGGTAGGTTGTCCAGAGCCCAGTCACACAACCATTCTTTTCCTACTGCCTTTAGTTAAATCTTAGATCAGGGAAGCCACCTACTTAAAGAAAGAAAAGAGAAAAATAAAATCCAAAGAAAAGAAAAAAAAATAGAAAGGAGAAAAGAAAAAAAAAGAAATAAGCCACACTTCACCGCACGAATATGACTGGCAAGTTATCGTGGGTAACAGCCCATTGGTAGGTTGTCCAGATCCCAGCTCAAGAAATGCACGAATAATTACAAACACTTAGGAAGAAGCGGAGAAGTAGAATAAGCCGGGGAGATATACACTGGGTTCGCCCTTGTGTTGACCCCATAAAAATAAAAGTAGGGAGAAAGCTACTAGTCGAATAGATACACCTTTAGGCAGAATTTCTTTTCAAGGTCACCTAGAGGCGTAGAAACCCGAAGTTCATTCTAATCACCGATCAGTGAGTCTATCACACTATACACACAAAGATGTTTAGAACCTAGGGTTCTCTTCAAGTCTTGGGTGGGCTGAGTGGCCGTACAAAGCTGCTCCGAAATCCTAAACTCAAAAATCCAAAAAAAAAAATAGAAAAGAAGAAAAAGATCCTTCTTTGAATAAGGCGAGGGCTTGAAGAGGTCTGCATTTTGGCAGACACCTGTGCGCTATTGTATCTCTATAGTTTAAGTCTTAGTTGAAATCTCTAAGAGTTGAAAAATAACTATTGCCCAAGAAATCCGACCCAATTCTCTTATAAATAGCATGTAATTTTGCTAGGGACTAGCAAAAGATAGGCATGGGGGTGTGATGTAAATACATTTAAATCACATAAACTGTCTATGTTTGCGTGTTCTTAGACATCAAGTTGCATCATACATTATAAATATTGCATAACATGCATCATCATGCATTTAGATTAGGTTGTATAAATTTTAGGTTAATTTTTCCTTTTTGTGGTCAGGAAATAGGGCAATATCTTATCAGGGCCTCAGATTGAAGATCCAATCGTACGGATCTGATCAAGGCGACAATTGGAGTTTAACGACTTCAAGATCACCCTGATCAGACTTCCGTAGCATCAGATGCAGTTCGAGAAAGATCAGAGGTCAAGGGACCAAGATGGTGTAAATCTGTACATCATATGACAAATCCAACTGCACAGATGGGTTCGGATCGATGATTACAGCCTAACGACGTGAAAATCGATCCAATCCGACATCCGTGGAACCATCTACAAGACATAGAAGATGGACGATTAAGATGGCACCACGTGGTGC
This sequence comes from Thalassia testudinum, assembly GCA_037157565.1. Lineage (NCBI taxonomy): Eukaryota > Viridiplantae > Streptophyta > Magnoliopsida > Alismatales > Hydrocharitaceae > Thalassia > Thalassia testudinum. The sequence goes on along the minus strand of JAZHRO010000056.1, from coordinate 22,988,918 downwards.
CATCCCAACCACCTAACCGGCCCAAGGACCCTCTGCTACTCTTTCTCTCCTCAATCGGCCATCAGATCTGCGTCATTGGATTGCCATCCAACGGCCATGGTTGCGTGTGCTCAAAAACACCTGTGCGCCTCAAACGCGAACGCAACACAGTGGCCAAACATCCTCACGCGAAGAGGGAGGCACGGATTCAAGCCCCACCTCACCTAAAATTAAGCGCAAGCGCAGGAGTAGCGAAATTCACCTGTGCGATGGCGATCGAGCAACTCTAGAGGGCGCTATGTGGCATTATCTGATGTGCGAGCGAACGTACGCACAATCACATGCCGAGATGCACGCGCGATCGTACGTGCATGCATTGAGGTACTGAAGTGGAAGCGGGTGCGCGCGCCTTTCGGTCGTCCGATCGTGATTCTTGGATGTGGGCACGCATTGAGAGTGTGGGGAGAGGAGACGGCGGCGTGTGCGCAGATCTAAGCCCACGTTTAGCGTCTTTAGTGATGCTTAAATCCATCACTAAAGACCCTCATTTAATGTTTTAAGATGAAATGACCTTTTTGCCCCCTCCAATATTCACCTATAGAAAGCCCTACGACCCCCACACTTTCTTCATCCCTTCCTCTCTTCTCTCACGCCCTCCAAAGCTCTAAGAGCTTGTTCCAAACCTGGGATGCTCCTCTAGAGTTAAAAAATATAATTTTTCCACCTTCTCATCTTGTTCGTGGATAATTCTGCGATGATCCTCTCACCACCATTCGGGAAGCGGATCCCGCTGCGACGTCACCCTGCCCCATTCTCTATCATCTGTCGTCATTCTCCTTCGTCCCACATCTCACCACCTTTCTCTGGGCACTCCGTCAATGCGGCTCGTCCTCCAAGTAGCTGTCGAGGATGATAACTTCTCTCCACCTTCTCTTTACTGCTTTCTTGAGTAGATTTACCACTTTCTAGTGTAGATTTCTCACTTTCTACTATAGTGGTTAGTTGTAATAGACATGATATTGTGATTATGAAATCCATGTTTATTCTATCTCTATTTTGTCTTTATTTGTAATATTCTCTCTCTCTCTTCTATTCATTATTCTTTAAGTAGATAGTTTAGATTCAATTCAACCAGTTAATCTGCTTCGTGACAATAAAACAAACACGATTTTTAATTAAACATCCACCTCCCTATGTTCGACCCGAAATTCCTTTTGAGTTTCGGTAAAAGTTATCTGTTGATGGTTTTTCTCACAAATCACGCTACAACAACGGGTTTTCAAAACTCAAATCTTTTTGCATATATTTTTTGCTCCAACAGGAGGGGCACAGGTTCGAATCCCTGTGCCCCCCCAATTGAGAAATTGAGCTCGCACAAGAAAGCGTGTACACACAGCCGCACGCAGTGCAGCACTTTGCATGCCAGTGCACGCGCGCATGTCACGGCGCAGGAGGCACGGGTGAGTGATGTGCATGCCAGCAATGGAGCGGATCTTCAGCGACAACTACAAGGGTCTTTGTGACGATTGCAACTATCATTGTTGCCCTATGCATGAATTCTTCCTCTTCCTTCCACTATAAAAGGACCTACCCCCCTCCATTCTTCACCATCTCTTCCTCTCTTCTCCACACCACCTCCAAGGCTCTAAAGAGAGCTTGTCCCAAGCCCGGGATGCTCCTCTAGAGTAGAATCAAATATTTTTCCCTCCCCTCATCCCCATTCATGTAGCATCCCTGGGCAGTCATCTCACCTACTTCGGGAAGTAGATCCTCACCGCAACGATGTCATGTCCCGTCGTCCTTTCTCCGCTGCCGTTCTCCTTCATCCCTCTCCTCACCACCTTCGTTCGGGTGCCATCAGAGCAAGTTGTCCTCTAAGCAACCGTCGAGGGGGATTCTTCTCATCTCCATCTATCTTTACTGCTTTTTAGTGTAGTTTTTCCCGCTTTCATAGTTGTAGAAACACTTGTTGAGATATATGTGATTGTTTCTCTCTCTCTTATATTTTGCAAGTAGATTAGTTAGATAAGAATTCATCAACCTAATCTCTTGCTTGCTAAAAATACCAAAAAATTAGAAAAGAGAAAAATGACAAAAACAAATAAAAGCGAAATGTGGATTTTCAAAACCAAACATTCGCCCCCCCATGTTCGACCTGGGACTCACTTTTCGAGTTTCGGTTATAAATATTATCTGATTAACGGATTTTCTCGCGAATCAAACTACGAAGACGAGTTTTCCAAACCCGAACCCTTTACGAGACGAGATCCGCCACATCAGGCTACAACACTATACTTTCATGATTACCTAGATTCTTAAATTTTTGGATGAAAATAAAAGAAATAGATCTCGAGTAAAACTCTTAATAGAATGCATTCAATCTTGCATTTGCTAGGGACTAGCAAGATTTAGGCATAAGGGTATGATTGCGCAGCAATCATAGGTCCTAATTTACCTGAATTAAGTTAGATCTTAGCTTAACCTAGGAATAATGCATGCATAAGCATCCTATTTTACATCATAATCGATTTGTTAGCTTTGTAAATAATAATGCTATATTATGTTCTAATTGAGAGGTAATAATAATTGCAGATAATTTGGGGCCGCAGATGATGAATCCAACCATACGGATCTGTTAAAAACGACAACAGGAGTTCAACACTTCTGAGATTGTCCTGATCGGACTCCTGTAGCATCTTATGGAGTCCGCGGAAGAGAAAAAACCAAGAAGCATTGTGGCAAAAATTTGAACCTCAGACATCAAATACAACCACACTAATGGATCTGGATCAATGATCGCAATCCAATGATGTAAAATCAACTCGATCGGGGCCCTACAACACCATCTACAAAGCAAAGAAGATGGACGGCCACAATGGCGCCACGTGGTGCCATCATAGCCACCCAAGACCATCGCCCCCATCTACTGAAGCACTTGATACCCACTTTGTGGGTCATTGGATCGCCATCCAACAGCGATAAGAGAACCACATCACCTTCCTCACCGCACCTTCATCAACGAGAAGATCATCTTAGTCGTTGGATCCTCATCCAACGACTGAGGGCAATCGAGCAGAACAGAAGAAATGCAACAATCCACACGTTTAGCGCGTTGGTTAGCACGAACGAAGAAGAGTTGGCGGTGAGCATTTAAAGCACAATTAGCACAATTCTAAGGTGGTCGCGAGCGCAGACAAAATCGCGTTGTGCGATTACGATCTAGCGGCTCGGGCGCAAACGCATGGCGTGCGGAGGAGCATCTGATTAGGCGATGGAGCATACGCGCAGATGCACGTGCATGTCACACACCGTTGTATGCAGATCAAAGAGGCAGTGCAGCGTCTGATCTCAACCGTTGATCTTCATGATCGAACGGTTAAATTTGAACGCACACCGCAAGAAGAGGCAGTGCAGAGCGTGCTTGTAAGCCTTCCGATCGAAAGATCGGATGGCTGAGAAGAGTCCAGCGTAAGCGCATGCAATGGAATGAGCAAGGCAGTGGGTGGGCGGCTGAGCGGCCAACACGTGGCGCAATCTGGTGCGTTGCGTGCGTATCAAGCACGTTGGAGGTTCTTTTAAAGTGCGATCTTCTCCGTTAATCTCCTGATCGACGAATCTGATCAATCAAAGGTTGTTGCATGGTTTGGAGGGCCAAATACCTGCTTTGCCCCTCATTTTGGCTATAAAAAGCACCCCAAAGCCCTCATCTAAAGGCATCTTCTCCTCCATCTCTCGCTCCAGACCTCCAAGCTTCTCCAGACTCCCTTTTCCTCTGAGGCATACATCAAGACCACCTTGGTGCACCACTACTGCTCTCCCCAACCTCTCCAAAGGCCACTGAGGATCACCCTTGGTGCCCTTATTATAGTAGCTTAGATAGTTATTTTCAATTCTAATTTTAGTGGTACATGTTCTAGTTCTAGCGTAATTGCAACTCATGATCAACCAATTGCCTGATTTGCTTCATATCCATTGTGATTAGTATTTAGTTATAGTTAGTTCTAAATCAATTTTAAAATCAAGTCATTTTCTACCTCCCTGAGTTCTACCGGAACTCACATCTCAATATATTTATTTGTTTCGATGTATTTTCGCACTATGCTACAACTTAATCACCTTTAAATGCAATTTTATGACCAAGCAGGCACCCTCTCAACCACCAAAAGCCACCACCATTTTGGCACCAAAACCACTCCATAACCAGCTTGGTTTTGGTGACAACTAACCCCATCATCCTAACCCTCTATCCACCACCAACTCTCATCGTAGCCATCCAAAGATGGCGCCAAGGAGAATCCTTCTATAAGGATTAGCTTTGGCACCAACCAAGGAGTAACCATAACCCACAAATGCCACCTCTTCACCTTAACCACCACCCTATAAACCCCTTGAGATGGTGCTAATCTATCCCATCCATCCATCCTACAACCACGAAATCCTAGCCCTCCAAAATGCGGCACCAACTTTAACCCATTACCTAACCTAAAGGTGCACCTCAACACACCCCCTCATGTGGTGCCAATAAACCCTAGCCCTTCATCTCATAACCACCATTCAAAACCTCATTCTAACCTTACACCTACACTACACACCGCCTAACCCTAATCCCACAATGGTTGGTGCCAACCATCACCCTCTCCATTCCTATATCTACCCCACATAACCACCACCACATAATGATCCTCCCTTAGTTCTAATTCCACTCATATCCACCTACATAATTCGGCCAAGGAGAAGAAGAAGAAAAGAAGATCAAGGGGGCAACCTACCTACCCCCTTGGTGCCTTCGCCTCTTTCTTCCTCTCCCTTGTGGCACGCCAAGGAGGAGAAGCATTCATCTAGAGGGATGGCAAGGCAAGGAGGAGATCTTCATCAAGGTGGTGGATGTCTGCCTTGGAGGAGAAACTTGGAGGAGCATCACTTGGAGGCAAGGAGAAGTTCTTTTCAAGCATAGGAGCTATTGTGCTTGGAGCAAGAACTACTCCATCATCTTTCGAGGACTTTTCTTCTTCCTTATTCTCTTTGTATTAGCTAGTGTAGTTTCTCATTTCTCTTGTAAGAAGCATTCAGCTACCTGTTGTTAACTTTACTAGTAATACAAAGCTTTTTATTGCCTTCCAATTTCCTATTTCTACTTGGTGTGTTTTTCTAGTAATTGTAGTGCACACACACTCTTTTCTTCTAATTACCATAGGCGCACTTGCTTAGGGTGAGCTTAGAAGAAAGGGTTTCTTCTTGTCACTTTAGGCGTAGGTGTAGCATAGTTAACATTGCTTTCAAGTGCCTAATCATTTTAAAAACCCTAAAAACAACAAAATAAAAAATATAAAAAGACAAGTGCAGATTTGAGAGGAGAGAGAGAATCTTTTATGTGACCAACAATTTGGCCTCCTTGGACAACCCTAGATACCTTACTATCTATGTTATAAATTTTAAGAGCAGATTGTAAATTTACGCGTTACAACGACATAATTACATCAATTTACAAAATGCGTGTTTTTCTCGCATCACGAAGATCCTACCTGGACCCACTACTTGTGTAGAATGAGTATTGACTCATTAAAAGATAGATATGTAAGTTTCTTAAATCAATATTTCATACTAAAATAAAGAAATTTAGTTACATTAAGAGAAGAAGAAAATTTTACTTCATTTTCAGGCGGAGGTGCATGAGGGTGTTGAGCTAGATCGAGTGGGAGTCTATGAGCAAACTCATAGTAAGGAAACACTCAACGTCCCACGTGCATGGATACATCCGACATACCAGGAGATACATGTAAGTAATTACAAGTTGCTTACATTAATTTCATAATATAATAAAATTAATTACAAATATATATATATATTTACAGGTTTGTATGATGGTTTTGATCCATCCTCCTGAGGTCATGTATGAGAACTCTAGGACTATTTTACGGACTCCTATGACACCAAAGAAGGCTTTGAGGACTGTCATGCCTCCAAAGCACGGAGGCTTCGTCCGTAGTGGTGGGTGGAGTGTGACGATCTCCTTGTGGTATGGTAAGAAAGGATCCTCCTCGTCCGCCCACGTTGACAATCTTCGTACAAAGATTCAGACATTATAGCATCGAGATGTGGAGCGGGAGAAAAGGTTGGATGAGGTTAGCAATGACGATGATGGTGGAGGTTCTGCGGCTGGTGGCGTAGGTGCCCCAGCATAGTGTTCATGTTTCTATATTTTGTTCCCTTTTGTTTTAATATTTGAACATCATTTATATATATATATATATATATATTATTTCGACTATATAATTTCTTCTGATTGAATATATTGAACAAGTTATGGTGTTTTCGAACCTCTCTTATTTGTTATGTGTTATTAATTCTCGTATTAAATAAATGAATTCCTTTTAAAAAAATTGAAATATTATTAGCGACAGCTATTATTTAAACTATTGTAAATTATAATTAGCAACAGTTTCAAAAATGTCGCCATATGTCACTTAGGTGCATATTTTGGGTACCCGCCAAGACCAATGGCGATAGTCTAATAGAAAACTGTTCTGAATTTCATTTGGCGACAGTTTTGAAATCGTTGCCAAACACTAGTTCCCTCTGAGCCCACAAGCAATGAGACGGTGTCAATAAGGGAATTTAATCGTCACTAAATTAAAACAGCGACGCGATCTACAACGACGGTCAGTGGCGACGATTTTCGATGAATTGGTGATAGTATGCAACCATCGCAAACCATGCCTCCTATCATGGTGATGCTCCTAGAGATCTTCAAGGACTTGGCCTAGGCCGCTCCCAATAGACACGACTCTACTGACTAGTGTCAACACATCCTCGCATGGCAAGGATGGGTATGCCTTGCTTGAGGATTATTAGCGCTATTAGACTCTCCCCTGATCAAGGAGAGCCTACCAGGCTAGGACTCCAGAGGAGGGTACATCCCAATCACTTCTGTTAGAGAGGGAAGATTTCTAATAAGTTGATCTCTGAGGAGAGAGAGAGAGAGAGAGAGAACAAATGAAATAAAAATTGTGAAAATTCATGAGATCATAGTTAGGGGTGAAATAAAAATGGTTAGCTAGCCTGCGAGGTGTCACCCTTACACTAACCATTTTTGCCTTGTTGACACATAAAGTCTTATCCTTACTGAGCCACTTGGGTCATCCCTACTTTTTGGCCCATTTTTAGCTCTCGACACCATGGAAGGGCATGTCCCACCTGCGAAAGGCAATTTGGGGTGCGAAGACTCAAATGGGGGAGCTCCAGGCTCCAACCCAACCATAAGACCTCCCCATTGAAGGGTGGATGGAGACCCTGCCTGAGCTGGTCACGACAACCTTTCTCCTCCATTCGGCAATCTGCTGGGCAGGATACTACTATGAATTAATGACATACTCAAATGACTCAGTTTTTATTTCTGTTGTTAGCCCCTTTTCTATGTAATGTACTATAAATGGATAGGCCCAATTTTTGTTATAACTTGTATGTGGATAACTTTTGGGATGGCATGACAAGTTTGTATATGTGTTGAACTATGCCCTTTTGTAAATGTCAAATGTAACCATAATAGGCTACCTCGTTGTCCTGTAAATGTTAAACGGTGACAACATGACATATATTTGTAGCTATACTTAATGTGTGGTTTGGATGGATTTCTTAAACATGTACATCATATATATTTGGAATATGTACCGTTGAATGTAATTGCATCGAATTTGGAACCATATGCATTTAGTAACAAACCAAAATCTCCACGAAGTTAAAGTGCTAAGCCCTGATCCATAAGAATGAAATGCACCAAGAAGAAACTATTCATCAATAAAATATAATCCAGATGCTCCTCTTAATATAGAAGAGCATTCGGGTATATACTATTAATGCGAAGAATTCTAGCATAGTCTTCTAGCTTATCAAAGCTTGTTCTATGCTTTCCCTATGTGTTCATCCTCTCATCTTAATCTCCATATGGCTATTGTAATAAACAATGGTAGAACTCTCATCATTTTTGGGTACCCATACACAGTTAAATCATATTCAATGTCTACAATAAGTCAACAAAAACAAATAGAGAAAATTTTGAAAAAAAAAATTAATCTTATGTTTTTTAGATATCCCACCCCTAGTGGAAGTACATGAGTCTTTGATTATTCTATTAATCTTATGTTTGTTAGATATCCCACCGCTAATGGAAGTACCTAATTTCCTTATTGTTCTATTAACTTAACTACAAATCTTATCTCTTTAGAATCTACCATCTTATTACTATTTTAGATATAAATTTGCTTCTTTCACTCGCTTCAATCAAACTACATATAAGATGCTCTCATAAAGGTCAAATCACCTAACCAACGACTCCTATCTTTGTGCACCAGCCAACACTTGTTCCTCACTCACAGACCATTGAAAGGGTTACAAATTCATATGTGACTAAAATTACATCAATCAGTTAAAGGCAACTTTCTCCTTTCACATCCCCCAATGCAAAGTACCTTCTGCAAGTGAACCAATCGTCTACCTCCAACCTTAGCATCTCTCTCCATGGCTTGTCAAGAGAAGAGATACCTTGAACTCTTTGACTAAGGTGACACTCTTTGGCAACTCCCACATCAATAAAAGCCCAACTTCCATGTGAAAAATAGATGGAAGAATGATTTAACCAAAATCAATCTTGCTAAGATAATAAAAATGGAAAATATAGTACATCAATCTCATTATGGCAAGAGATGATTTGAAAGTTTTTCCTTGAAATTGAGATGCAAATTCTCTCTACCCTCAATTTGCTCTAGTAGATGGGGAATGCTATTTCAAACAATTACTAACTTGACAAGGTTCAACATGTCTACACAGTTAGCCTTCAACTTCCAGCAATCTTTATAGGCCTATATTCCCACCACTATTCTCCTAAGCACATATTTTCGACAGGGCTCACAAAAGCACCCAATGTCATGCGAGACCACCATTTTCTTAGTTTGCTAGAGCAAATTGACACCACATTTGGCACTATATCGAGCAATGATTTCAACCTTCTACTTAGCCTAGTTATGGTAGGGATTCAGTATAGAGAGAGAGACAAGAATCTAGATATGGTAGAGATTCAATATGAAGAGAGATGAGAGTGGAGAGATTAGTGTGAGAAAAATAACGAGTCTTGGCCAAACCTATCCCGACCCAGTTGCAACACTTACTTCCTTACGTATGTTTCCTAATTATGTGATATCAGGTCATTCAAACAAAAACTTGTTTGCGACATTGAGAGGTAAAATTTATTTGCAAATCTTTATATCGAGAATGTGTTGTAGTAAAGTATATCAGATTCTTTTTTTGAAGAATATTATTATTTATTATGCTTGTACCAATCAAATGATATGTCCATTCCCAACATAAAAAAATCCAAAGCAGCGGTATATGAGCTTAACATCATGTAATTGACTAAAGACTACATTTTTCATGATCTATATGTATAATCCAATCTTATTTCTAGCTGGTTGCCATTCCGGAGAACATACCAGACAAAAATGTATAGGATTGAGAGATATCATATCTCAATAATAATCTTTCAATTGAAAATAAATGATTTTGTCAATGTGCCAGACTTTATCCATCATTTCTTCATCTCGGAATTTATTTCAAACCTCTATATAATTTTCTTTCCCTACATACCAAAACACATCCACCACAAATTTGTGGAGGTTTCTTGCTTTTCCTAAAAGGTGGGTGCATCCTTTTCCTTGCTTCAGATTGACAAGCCATGGACATATAGGCTATTAGAAGGAATGAGAGAACTAGCAAACTTGAGAGCCATCTTGGAAATGCCATCTTTAGAGGATAATTAGCAATATAATCTTTTCATGCCTCAATGACTTTGAAATGTATGTTGACATTTCATGTCGTTATAGTATACAATCGTAATCCTTGGAACGGTATGTTACTAATGGAAACTCAAACAATTATTAACTATCTATTAGCATATTGTAGTTGTTAAATGTCGTTACTCCTTTGAAGCATTCCTGTTGTTTGCTTTTATTATGATCAACTACTTTGCAAGAAAACTGTGAGCATCTTCTCAAAGCAGTTATCTATGTGCTTATATTTTCATATAAGAAAAAATTTACTAAAATTATTAAACTTCCTCTACATTAATGATACTTTCCATACGATGAAGGTTACTTGTATGAAATTTTGAATGTTGGAAAATATGTAATCATGCTATGGACTTTCCCATACTACTAATGCTAGATACCACTATTCTAATAGCCTTGCAATATAAATTTTGCATCGTCATTTTAGATACTCGATAACATGGGAAAACACGTTTCTTACAAAATTGGCCTCAAGAATCAAATTTCACATTTTCAATACAAATAACTTAGAAAAGTAGATAGGGAGTGCTTAATGTATTGCCAATAATATACTCCAAAACAAAGTAAAGAATTAGGAGGCATTAAAGGTTTTCTTTTACTTATGACCAATACTAATACCAAGCCACTCTGAAAAAATATAACTAGTTAATGGCGATATAATACCTAATTTACAAGGCTATTTGCAATCTCATTATAAAAGGCTATTAATGTGAACCAACTTCGTTGTAGAGTTAATTTGAAATGATAATGGAACGTAGAGAAATCAATGGTTAAATTCTGTTCTCCAAATTTTAAGGAGAGAGAGAAATCCTTTTTATTTTTTATTAACTAGTTACAAAACACATGAAATTCATCTATTTTATCTCTACCACTATATTGAATCTCAAGGGAAAATTTCACCATTAACGCCAACAAACGCACTAGTTCCATACAATAGGTAGACTAGCACATTTTAAACAAAGTTAAATAAGAAACATGTAGTATAGTATGGAGATGACAATGCAAACCCAAAATGGTAATAACACTTAAAGAGTTCTAGGGTGTTGCTTGAAGTAACTCATCCAAGGTGCACAATAAGTCAGAGGATTCAATGTTCAAACAAATGAACTATAAAATGAAGGATAAAATACTATCATAGGCTCAATCAAAGTTAAGAAATGTGTAGAACACAAGGCTAATTAGTAAGGAAACACGTCCAAGCCACAATAATGTAGCAACTATGAACCATAATGCACCCAAATCCAAGATTTACGAACCATGTACTTGCAACTATTAAGTTGCTTATGTATACATCATTCATTAGTTGCTCCCTACCATTTGTGCACGATGTGCAATGATGCACCATTTAGATAGCTAGTTAATTAGGGTTAATGATGGTGTTGTAGTGTAGTATCGTAATCTAGACAGTTGTCATTTATTTATATACAATTTTGACTGGTTTTATTCCAAGTCGTTCACTGAGAGGCAATTATTAATATACATCACACTCTATTATCCAAGAATCATCTTTTATTTGAAAAATGTTAAGTTTATTTACAACGGAATGAATTAGAAATGAAAGAATGTACTATTCTCAATCAATTATGTACAACAAGTGAATGAATTAATGTTAGTGACACTATCTCAAGAATATGCACAAGGTAAAGGCATCAAAAACTATTCTAAACTAACTTTGTTAATTATGCACATGAGTGTCTAAGTGTTTACAATTAATTATATACAAAATTGATTAATGCCTTAAAATTATACACAATATAGGCACAAAAAGAATATATCTTATAATACTAAGTTAGTATCTAATTCATATATAAATACATATATTAACTAACCTATAAATACAAATATATACATATATATAATACTAACTATATAAATATACTATACGTATACCTACTACTAATATATGCATCTCTAATTATATACATATAAGTATTCAAAACCTTAATGTTAAATGCGATTTCTATGCTAAAATTTTGAGTTTGAAAACCCTGTCATTTAGTTGCGTAAAAATCCATCAAACAGATTGGTGGGCATGTTTCGCGTGTTAGAAATCGAGGTTACAAGTAACCTGTCATCGTAGTTGCAAAACATGTCAATCAGATAAAATTTATACCAAAACTCCAATGGAGTCGCAGGTCGAACACAGGGAGGCGACATTTACTTTAAGTGAAAACCACGCTTCGATTCATTTCCTTTTGGAATTTTAGGATTTTGTTATTTTTTTTGTATTTTTGTAAGAAGAAAATAAGCAAAGGAATCACAAGGTAGAGATGTGGAACAAATCTGATATATATTACTTCCAATGTCAATTACAATAAACTATGAAAGCATAAAAAGAGAGGGGGGTGAGAGGAAATCTCCTGAATCGATTGTTCAGCGAGACGACGACGCTTGGCAAAAGCTCGAACAAAGGAGGTGAGGAGCGGGACGACGAAGGTGAGATGCAGGAGGACGTCAGGTTGAGGAAAGCTTCGGCGTAGCTCCAAAATGGAGGTGAGAAGATGAAGTTGATCTGCTATCGAAATGGAGGTGGGAGGATGGCTCCAAAGTGACCTATGAAGGAAGATGGGAAGATGGAGGAGTATTTGGTGGGGCAGAGGTTCGCTACACTAATAGGTGCCCTGGGTGCTTGAGAACAAGCTCTAATGGAGCGTTGATAGGCTTGCTAAAGCTTGGGAGTAGGTGGGAGTAGAGTAGGTAGAGATGGCTTGGAAGGGAGGGGGTGTAGGTCCTTTTCTAATGGAGGAGAAGAGGCTAAAAATGGATAAAGGACCTTTAACGACCTCCAGACCGTCGCTGGAAACGTTGTTGTAGACATCTCACCTCCACTCACGCCCTTAGCTGGCTCTGCTGGCTTGCAATGAAATAGCAACAACTGTAAGAGTCGCTGTAGGTCAGCCCAGCTGTCGCTGAAAGCTGGCACCAACCGCCCTTGCGCCCGAGCTGCGCTGCCCTGCTCATCACACGCTGACTGCGCGTGCCCTACTGTGTGCACGCTTGTTATGCGCTAGCGTGTGTGCTTGCTATGCACTGTCGTACGCGTGCGCACGCACTCTGCCATGCACCCACCCAATTACAAATTAGAGGGGCTACGGGGATCCAAACCCACGCCCCCCTTTGCAAATCAGCACTCCAACCATTGCGCCAAACCTTCCCTCGTGTCGTGAGGAGCGGCTTGGTGCGACCGCTTCACAGTAGTTGGATCTTGATCCAACGGCTAGGATTGAAGGGCGCGGATGAAGGAGTTGAGCAGTGCTGCTGGCCGGTGTTGGGCGGCCTGGATGGTGCCACATGGCACCATCTAGGCCATCCATCTTCTTCTTCTTGTAGAGGATGTCACGGTTCTCAGATCGAGATGATTCCCGCAATGCCGAACTGCGATCGTCACTCCAGATCTATCCGTGCAGTTGGATTTTCCATCCGAAACCTGTATGGATGTCGCATTGCCCTTCTGGCCATATAAAATGAAGGAATTAATATACAAAACATACAGCTATCCTAAATGCCATGCAATGGATGTTATGCAATATTTATAACATGATATGCAATGCTAAGCTTAGGAACTATCAAAAATAAGCAATTTATCATGAATTTATGTGTGTTCATCATACCCCCATGCTTACTTTTTGCTAGTCCCTATCAAAATTAACCTAAATGCTATGTATAAAAGTATAATCAGGGTTTGAGTAATTAGGCAAAATTCATTGATTTCTTTAGAAAATCTTAATCCCAAGACCTAATTACAAAAATTTAACAGTGCCCGAGTGCCTGCAAGAATACAGACCGTCCAAGCCCTCGCCTTATTTAAGAAGAGAAGATTTTTTTTTCTTCTTTTCTAATTTTTTTGTACTTTTGGAGTTTGAGAGTTCCGGGATAACTTTTTACGACTACCCGACCCGCCAAAGACTCGAAAAGGACTCTAAGTACTAAGCATCTTTGTGAAAAAGTGATAGACTCACAAAACAGCCGTTAAGAAGGACTTCGGGTTTCTACGACCCTAGGTGACCTTGCCTAAAGGTTTATCTTTACGATCGGTAGCTTTCTCCCTACTTTCTTTTATATAGGTCAACACAAGGGCAAACCCAGTGTATATCTCCCCGGTTTATTCTACTTCCCCACTTCTTCCCTAAGTGTTTTGGGAATTATTGTGCTTTTTTTTTTGTGAGCTGGTTTCTGGACAACCGGTCGGTGAGTTGTTACCACTGACAACTTGCCAGCTATACTCGTGCGATGAAGTGTGGTTTTCTTTTTTTTTATTTTCTCCTTTCTTTTCTTTTTCTTTTTTTTCTTTCTCTTTTTTTTCTTTTAAGTAGGTGGCTTTCCTGATCAAAGATTTACCAAAGGGCAGTACAATGAAAATGGTCTTGTGGTTGGGCTCTGGACAACCGACCGATGAGGTATTACCATCGACAACTTACCAGCCATACCACCTAAGTCGGTCCACTATGAAAGTTTCCCTACTAGGAGGGGTGACGTAATAAAATGCGGAAATAAAATATAAAGCAATCTCACCAAAGAAAACCAATCACAAAATACACAAAGATTTTTAGGTGGAAACCCAAACCGGGTGAAAACCACCACCTAACCCTCTCGAGTTAGGATTTTTCGATCAACCTAGTTGATCAAATCCACTAACTGAATCACTTTAAAACGAGGGTGATTCAACCTCAGTAAACCACGCTACAAGTACGAGGGTAGCGTTCCTCAACCCCTTCTCTCCACGAGAAGGATTTTGTCCCACGAAGGAGACGGGAATTCGCAAAGCGAATACCCAACCAAAAGACAAAGATAAAATAAAACAAGTAGTCCTATAGAGCCAACAAAGGAATTTAAACCTAGCTTCTATAGGAAATAGGAAACTCCCCTTTGCAAGGAGTGTGTCGATGACGCGGATGCGTGAGCCACGCGATGGCGCAACTTTGCTCTCGTAGACAAAGGCGGGAGAGCGGGTGCGCAACGGTTTGATGCTCTCAAGATGTAGAACTTGAGCTTAGAGAGCAAGAGCTTCTTGGACACAAGAGTGTGAGAGTGTATTACACGGTGTCTCTTGGTGTATATTGTGTATCAAAGGCTCCCCTCTATTTATAGAGGCCTTAGGAAGGCTTTGGAAGGCTTAGGAAAGGTTCTATAGCCGTTGGGAACAAAGCCCAAGAGAATCAGGCTGAAATCAGGACAATGATTACATTTGACAGGGTAATCAGACGTCTAACTCTGGCATCAGACGTCTGGAGGCCACTTTAAGACGTCTGATTTCAAGGTCAGACGTCTGATTTTGGGCGGGTCTCTTCCTGACTTGGATCAGATCTAAACAGGGTTTTTGCGCAAGTCCATCAGACGACATATAGGACGTCTGGCACTATGTCTGGACGTCTGGAAACCTACTTTTACTGTGGGAATGGATTTTCCAAACGTTGCAACGGCTAGAAAATCTCTGAGAAGAGATTTTGGGTCAGCCGAGGCAAAACGGTCATTTATCAGACGTCTGTAAAGGCCTAAGGACGTCTGATAAGGCTCTAACGGTCATATTCTTGAGTGTTTGGTAAGCCAGCCAACGGTCTACTAATTGGACATCTGGCAAAGTCATCAGACGTCTCCTAAGACGTCTGGTCTAAGGTATGGACGTCTGATTTCATCAGACAGAACTATCTATGTCCAGCCTAACAGTTATCAGACATCTGAAACAACAGTCAGACGTCTTAAAATACATTATCAGACGTCTGATTTGGGAATTAGACGTCTGGAAGTGCTGTTTGAACCCTATATTGATTTTCTAAGTATTCTACAGAAAACCTAAGTATCCTAGGGTGGTGCCGGTGTTCCTAGGACTACTGTTAGGGTACTTTGAGGCTCTTTAACAGAAATCTAAGTAACAAAAATAAAGAGCAACAAAAGAAACAAAAAATACAATGAGTACAAGAGAAGGAAGTCTATCCTATTCTTCATCTCCTTCCTTCTTCAATATATTGCTCCTCGCGAATCTCTTCTGTTCTCCATTAAGCTCCTCCAATCCATCCTGGATGCGAGCTCGAGTTCCGTCTAAACACGTCCACATTTGCAATTGACCTGAAATCTAGGACTCAAATTGCAAATGTTAAATAACACGTGTTTTGTTATCATCAAAACAAATGATCATGGTGCTCTAGCACCAACAATCTCCCCCTTTTTGATGATGACAAAATCGTAAATAATAATGCATAAAAAAACCTCCCCCTTTTTGACATTATCAAAAAGGTTTGATTGGTTTTAAATTTCCTATAACTCCCCCTTAAGACATGCTCTTCTATGAATTTATTTTAACAAAGGTGATATTCTCCCCCTTTTTGTAACAAGATAGCTATTATTTTTCTCCCCCTTACTAAAGGAAATTTAGCTACCTTACATCTCCCCCTTAAAAATTGATAATTAGCTCATCATTTTTTAACTCCCCCTATCTAAATGCTTATAAAAAGATAGGGTTAAGAATTTTTACCTCACCTACCATTGCCAATAAAATGGCCCGAATGGTGGTGGTGGATGCCACATCGAATGGGGCTCCCATCCGTAGCTTGGAGGCCCGGGCATCGGCGCCGGTCTCCAGTCTGGTGGTCGACGTGCGGCGGGTCCGTCGTTTGTTCGTCGTCTCGTCGGTCTTCTTGTTCTCCTCCTTGGTCTACTCCTTGGTTCTCCCAACTTGAGTTGACCAGCCTTGAGTTTGTAGGTCCAGTCCTTTGTGTTGTAATTATCCCTGAATCCTACAAAATAAGATTCTAATTTTTTCTTCGGTATCCAAGTGAGCTTGGATCCAGATTTGTTAGCGGGTCTCCTTGATGGAGATCCTTTCTCAATCTTAAGGCTATAAAACTTGTCTACTTTGTTGATTAATTTGTTAGAATTTTCCCTAAGACATGCAATTTCTTTTTCTATAGTTTGCATCTTAGTCTTTAAATCATAGATTTCTAACTTTAGACTATCATTTTCCTCAATCAATTTATTATTTTCATTGATGAGGTCTTGATTTTATAATAATAGGTTATCAATTCTAGGACTAGCTTCTATGTCCTTAAGTTATTTTTTTAACCTATCATTTTCATTTTTAAGAAAACTAAGGTTCTTTTTAATACTTTTGTTTTCTATTTTAAGTGATTTACTAATCTCAAATAGTTCATTAAAAGCTTCTTGTAAATCGAAATTTACCTCGTTGTCGCTGTCGCTTCCGCTTTCGCTGTCGCTATTGCTTCCTCTGGCCATGAAACCAAAGCAAGCGGTTTCTTCCTTTTCTTCTTCTTCCTCCGAGCTGGAATCGTCCCAAGTGGCTTGGAACGCCTTCTTCTTAGATTTCTTTTCCTTTTCCTTTTTCTTCTCCTTTTTGAGAAGAGGGCAATCTGGTCGTAGGTGCCCTTTCTCGTTGCAATGGTAGCAACGTCTCGGGCTTTCCTTCTCCTTTTTGTCTTTCTTTAATTCCCTACAAAACTTGGAAAAAATTTTAAGTAAAATTCTAAAGTCTTCGTCGTCGGAACTTACCTCGTTATCCGACGCGGCTCTGAAGGCAAGAGTCTTCTTCAGTTTGGGCTCCGGTGTATCCTTCTTCTTCTGCTTCAACTTTGTCTCGTAGGCCATTAGATTGACTAGGAGATCTTCCATGTTGAGCTCCTCTACTTCGTTCGCCTCCTCGATGGCGGTGATTTTCTGTTCCCACTCCGGTCCAAGGGAACGAAGAAGCTTCCCTTGAAGCTCCCCCTTGATGAAGGTCTTCCCTAAAGCTTTTAAATTGTTTACTATGAGAGTGAACCTAGTGTTCATCTCACTTAAAGTTTCATTAGGTTTCATAGAAAAAGCCTCAAATTCTTGTGAAAGTAAATTGAGTTTAGAAGTTTTTACCTTAGAAGTACCTTCATGAGTTACCTCAAGTGTGTGCCAGATCTCGTATGCGGTGGCGCATTGTGAGATTCTGTTGAACTCCTCCGAGCTGAGCGCGCAATACAACGCGTTCATTGTTTTCGCGTTGAGAGAGAGCTCCCGGATCTGCTGCTGCGAGTATCCTCCGGCGGGTTTTTCTGGGATGTCGAAGGGGGTCTCGCACTTGGCCCAGACTGTGAAATCGGTGGCTTGAAGCCACATCTTCATCCGCAACTTCCAATAGGGGTAGTTGCTCCCGTCGAAGAACGGCGGATGGGTTGTGGACTGCCCCTCGGAAATCCTGCTTGTGGTACAGCTTCCCTCCAGATCTTCTTGCCGGGTGTTACTCCGATTTTGCAAGAACCTGCTCTGATACCAATTGAAAGTTTTCCTACTAGGAGGGGTGACGTAATAAAATGCGGAAATAAAATATAAAGCAATCTCACCAAAGAAAACCAATCACAAAATACACAAAGATTTTTAGGTGGAAACCCAAACCGGGTGAAAACCACCACCTAACCCTCTCGAGTTAGGATTTTTCGATCAACCTAGTTGATCAAATCCACTAACCGAATCACTTTAAAACGAGGGTGATTCAACCTCAGTACAACCACGCTACAAGTACGAGGGTAGCGTTCCTCAACCCCTTCTCTCCACGAGAAGGATTTTGTCCCATGAAGGAGACGGGAATTCGCAAAGCGAATACCCAACCAAAAGACAAAGATAAAATAAAACAAGTAGTCCTATAGAGCCAACAAAGGAATTTAAACCTAGCTTCTATAGGAAATAGGAAACTCCCCTTTGCAAGGAGTGCGTCGATGACGCGGATGCGTGAGCCACTCGATGGCGCAACTTTGCTCTCGTAGACAAAGGCGGGAGAGCGGGTGCGCAACGGTTTGATGCTCTCAAGATGTAGAACTTGAGCTTAGAGAGCAAGAGCTTCTTGGACACAAGAGTATGAGAGTGTATTACAAGGTGTCTCTTGGTGTATATTGTGTATCAAAGGCTCCCCTCTATTTATAGAGGCCTTAGGAAGGCTTTGGAAGGCTTAGGAAAGGTTCTACAGCCGTTGGGAACAAAGCCCAAGAGAATCAGGCCGAAATCAGGACAATGATTACATTTGACAGGGTAATCAGACGTCTAACTCTGGCATCAGACGTCTAGAGGCCACTTTAAGATGTCTGATTTCAAGGTCAGACGTCTAATTTTGGGCGGGTCTCTTCCTGACTTGGATCAGATCTAAACAGGGTTTTTGCGCAAGTCCATCAGACGACATATAAGATGTCTGGAACTATGTCTGGACGTCTGGAAACCTACTTTTACTGTGGGAATGGATTTTCCAAATGTTGCAACGGCTAGAAAATCTCTGAGAAGAGATTTTGGATCAGCCGAGGCAAAACGGTCATTTATCAGACGTCTGTAAAGGCCTAAGGACGTCTGATAAGGCTCTAACGGTCATATTCTTGACTGTTTGGTAAGCCAGCCAACGGTCCACTAATTGGACGTCTGGCAAAGTCATCAGACGTCTCCTAAGACGTCTGGTCTAAGGTATGGACGTCTGATTTCATCAGACAGAACTATCTATGTCCAGCCTAACAGTTATCAGACGTCTGAAACAACAGTCAGACGTCTTAAAATACATTATCAGACGTCTGATTTGGGAATTAGACGTCTGGAAGTGTTATTTGAACCCTATATTGGTTTTCTAAGTATTCTACAGAAAACCTAAGTATCCTAGGGTGGTGCCGGTGTTCCTAGGACTACTGTTAGGGTACTTTGAGGCTCTTTAACAGAAATCTAAGTAACAAAAATAAAGAGCAACAAAAGAAACAAAAAATACAATGAGTACAAGAGAAGGAAGTCTATCCTATTCTTCATCTCCTTCCTTCTTCAATATATCGCTCCTCGCGAATCTCTTCTGTTCTCCATTAAGCTCCTCCAATCCATCCTGGATGCGAGCTCGAGTTCCGTCTAAACACGTCCACATTTGCAATTGACCTGAAATCTAGGACTCAAATTGCAAATGTTAAATAACACGTGTTTTGTTATCATCAAAACAAATGATCGTGGTGCTCTAGCACCAACACATTAGCTACCCAATTTCCGTAAAAATCGTCGGAAAGAGAGCTAGTGCAAAAAAAATGTGTGTAGACGCTTAGGCTTGAAGTCCCCCCAAATCAGAGGGCAGGTTGATAAGTCGCAACTTATCATCCCAAATTATTTACTAAATTAAAATAAATTTTAATTGGTGAGGACTCGAGACTAAATCTACATTCGAGTGGACACCCGAACTAATTAAGCCCGAAGACCTGAAGAGTCTAAGTATTCAGGTCTCAAAGAATCAATTCCTAAAGTTTACAACTCCTTATGCCTAAGTTCTCGTCTCCTAATTCTAATTTTTTTTTATCTTTTCAAATTTTCATTTTTTTTATTATATTTTTTTATATTTTTTTTAATAAGAATCAAATAACAGGAAATCACTATTACAGCTGACAAAATGGTAATAAAATATGTCCACCCCCCCATGCTTAGCTGTTGCAATGTCCTCATTATGAAAAAAATGAAAGCATGCAGGAGAGTAGAAGTGGAAGAATAGCACCCGGTTTCCGTGAGACTCTGGTCAGCTTGGAACAGTCTTTACATGTGCTGAGTTTAGTGCCTTCAGCTGGGCGATGATCAGCCCGTGATGGTTATGGCAAGGTAAGAGCAACCTTGTCTGAGATGGGTTCAGGGAGCACATGGTCAACAAAGGATTTGAGACGCTGTCCATTGACCTTGAAAATATCACCCGTCTTTGTGTCAGAGATTTCGATGACCCCATTAGGAAAAATCCACTCAATAACGAATGGGCCGCCCCACTTAGACTTGAGTTTAACGGGGAAAAGTTTCAATCGAGAATCAAAAAGCTAGACCTTCTGGTTCGGCTCAAAGCTCTCACATGAAATCATCTGGTCATGGAGAGCTTTGGTCCTTGCCTTATAGATTCTGGCATTTTCATAAGCATCATTTCGAAGCTCCTCCAACTCAGATAGTTGGAGTTTCCTGGTTTTCCCAGCCAACTCAAGGTCCACATTACATTTCTTGATGGCCCAAAATTCCCAGTGTTCAAGTATTTTCCTTTAGAAATCAAGAAACATATGGAGTGCCTGGCTTGACCTAATTATTGAATCCAATGGGGCAGCTATAAAATGAACCTCTTTTAGATTAGATGGCGCGACCTAAACAATTCACTCAATTGGATCAAATGCACCACTGATTAAGGCACACAAAAAGGTGGTTAACCTAATATGATTTCTACTCTTTTATGTGTTGAATTCGTATATCGGGTCCACAGGTCAGAAGCCCGATTGAGTAGATGAAAATCAAGTCCGATTATGTGCCTCAAATGTGGGTCTATAGAGTGTGTAAATTGATTCGTCCCACAGAAAATATCTTTTTATTTTTTTTATATAAGATGTGGGTGAGATGGGTGAAGGTGGCAAACAAGACAATCAAAGTCTATCCTAGGGTTTATGCAAACACCTAAGTAGATTAGGTCTTGGTTATGATTGTGGCGAAATGAACTAGTGGGGGGGAATGTGGGGGACACTCACAGAGTACTCTACCCGCACTTTACTCTAATCTACCGCACTTGGACCTCCATGCTAGGGTACCTGCAAGACAGTAGATCAAAGACAAGTAGGGTTAGTGGTATGTAAATGCAAAGAAACGCAATAAATAATAAAGTAAATTCCGTTGCCTCCTCGGCAACGGCGCCAAAATGGTCGGGCGTGTTTCGCATGTTAGAAATCGAGGTTACAAGTAACCTGTCGTCATAGTTGCAAAACACGTCGATCAGATAAAATTTATACCGAAACTCCAAGGGAGTCGCGGGTCGAACACAGGGAGGCGACGTTTACTTTAAGTGAAAGCCGTGCTTCAATTCGTTTCTTTTTGGTATTTTAGGGTTTTGTTATTTTTTTGTATTTTTGTAAGAAGAAAACAAGCAAATGACTCACAAGATAGAGATGTGGAACAAATCTGATATATATTACTTCCAATGTCAATTACAATAAACTATGAAAGCATAAAAAGAGAGGGGGGTGAGAGGAAATCTCTCAAATCAGCTGTTCGACGAGACAACGGCGCGTGGCGGAAGCTCGAAAGAAGGAGGTGAGGAGCGGGACGACAGAGGTGAGATGCAGGACGATGTCAGGTTGAGGAAAGCTTTGGCGTAGCTCCGGAATGGAGGTGAGAAGATGGAGTTGATTTGCTACCGAAATGGAGGTGGGAGGACGGCTCCAAGGCGACCTATGAAGGAAGATGGGAAGATGGAGTATTTGGTGGGGCAGAGGTTCGCTACACTAATAGGGGCCTTGGGAGCTTGAGAACAAGCTCTAATGGAGCGTTGGTAGGCTTGCTAGAACTTAGGAGTAGGTGGGAGTAGAGTAGGTAGAGATGGCTTGGAAGGGAGGGGGTGTAGGTCCTTTTAAAGTGGAGGTGAAGAGGCTAAAAATGGATAAAGGACCTTTAGCGACCTCCAGACCGTCGCTAGAAACGTTGCTGTAGACAGCTCACCTCCACTCACGCCCTTAGCTAGCTCTGCTAGCTTGCAATGAAATAGCGACGGCTATAAGCGTCGTTGTAGGTCAGCCCAGTTGTCACTGAAAGCTGGCGCCAACCACCCTTGCGCCCGCACTGCACTACCCCGCTCATCACTCGTGCTGACCGCGCGCCTTGCTGCATGCACGATTGCTATGCGCTGTTGTACGCGTGCGCGCGAGCGCTGCCATGCGCCCGCCCAATTGCGAATTGGAGGGGCTGCGAGGATTCGAACCTGCGCCCCTCCTTTGCAAACCAGCGCTCCAACCATTGCGCCAAACCTTCCCTTGTGTCGTGAGGAGCAGCTTGGTGCAACCGCTTCCCAGCCGTTGGATCTTGATCCAACGGCTAGGATTGAAGGGCGCGAATGAAGGTGTTGAGCGGTGCTGCTGGCCATTGTTGGGTGGCCTGGATGGCACCACGTGGCGCTATCTGGGCCATCCATCTTCTTCTTCTTGTAGAGGGTGCCACAGGGCTCAGATCGAGATGATTCCTGCGATGCCGAACTGCAATCGTCGCACCGGATCTATCCATGCAGTCAGATTTTCCATCCGAAACCCATATGGATGTTGCATTGCCCCTTGGCCATATAAAATGAAGGAATTAATATACAAAACATACAACTATCCTAAATGCCATGCAATGGATGTTATGCAATATTTATAACATGATATGCAATGCTAAGTTTAGGAACTATCAAAAATAAGCAATTTATCATGAATTTATGTGTGTTCACCACAGATAATTTTACTGAAACTCTGGTGAGTCCCGGGTCGAACATGGGGAGGTAAACATTTGATTAAAAATCGTGTTGGAATTATTGTAACAAAAATAGATAGCTAGTTGAAATTAATCTACTAGCTATTCTACTTAAAGAATAATTCATAGAAGAAAGAGAAAGAATAATACAAATAAAGAGAAAATAGGGAGAGAATAAACAAATATTTCGTAATGATAGAAGCATGCTCATTACATCTATGTGCTACACTAGAAAGTAGGAAATCTACATTAGAAAGCGATAAAAGAGAAGGGGATGAGAAGTTATCCTCCTCGACGGCTGCTTGGAGAACGAGTCGCGTTGATGGGGTGCCCGGACGAGGGTGGTGAGATGCTGGACGAAAGAGGATGAAGACAGAGGATGGAGCAAAGCGATGTCACAATGGGATCCGCTTCCCGAACGGTGGTGAGAGGACAACCGCAGGCGCTCCACGAACAGAGGTGAGATGGAAAAATTATTTTTTATAACTCTAATGGAGCATCCCGGGTTGGGACGAGCTTGTAGAGCTTTGGAGGAGGTGAGAGAAGAAAGGAAGGGATGGATAATAAGGAGGGGATGTAGGGCCTTTATATAGCTGCATACATGGGGGCAAAAGGGCCTTTTAAAGGCTTGAAATTGATGGCAGGGTCTTTAGTGACGTTTACGCATGTCGCTAAAGCTCGCACGCTGCTAAAGCAGGCATTCATCTTCGACTGTGCAATGAGGATCGGAGCGCTCAAAGCATGCCTGTAACGACCCGGTTCCCGAGTCCCTACGAGACACGAGAACCGGACCGACTCGACTAATCCCAAGACCTAGTCGTCCAACGAGGAAGTAACCAAAAGAGCAGTAAAATAAACCCCATTCAGCATGAATATAACTAACAGTAAGAAAGTACAGCAGTAAGGAAAGAAACTACTACAGTAGATACCACCACAACAGTAGAACAACGTTTATCATATAACATGAACTGCAGGTAAAGAAAAGTACAGCGGAAACAAGAACTACTCACTATAACGGAAACAAAGAGGTACAAAAGATAGTAGTAACTCTACTGGACCCTACTCGGCCCAGCGTCCTCTGCAGCCGCTGACCCTGGCTGCTCAACACCTGGTCCTGAAAAAGGTAACGAGTGTAACACGTCAGCAAAACGCTGAGTAGAGTGGCAACTAAAACTAAAGACAACAGTAGAGTGTACAGTAGCTGTTATGTTCTGTTACTTTCTTTATTTACATCTTTCAATTGTCTCACTATTTCATTTATTTCTCAGATCTTTTACTTGATCTCGAATGTTCCTCGTGGGAACGATCTTGATTGCAGTCTTTTCCAAAAAGTAGAAGTAGCACGTGGTGCTCTCCTGGCCGGGAGAGTCCCCCGTGGTGATCCTACCCTCAGTCAACCACCCCAAGGTCACTGACAGACGTAACGGTGACTACGGCACGCGCGATAAATGCACAGGTAGCTAACCCGTACTGGCACGTGGTCAGCCGTTTCCGTTAACGGGTGCGCCCAAAGCACAGCACGGAACCAGTCCAGGGCAGAGCCCTCTCAGTAACAGGGGTCCAACCCCTCCACAGTAACCAAACCGGGGCCTTGCCCCTCCACAGTCCGCGTACCCTCGCCTGACTACCCTGGTTTGCCCCAGCGGGCCTAACAAGTCGGTGTGGGAGGCTAACAGAACCCCGGGACCCGTGGGGTAGCTAGTACCTCCCTACACTAGTAGCTCTCCTCAGTACTACGTACGCGACTGCCAGCAAGTCGGTACAGAGTGGCCAGTCCTAACCCCGGGTCCCTGGGGCGGCTGGCTCCGCTCTGCACTAAACAGGGGGACAGTCGCTCTCCTTGGTACTCCATACTCAAGGGCCAGCTCACTTCCCCAAAACTATTCCATTCACTTTCCAGGAGTTCTACTCCTACTTCCCCGTAGGGTTCCATCCTTTTTACTCAAACATCCAGGTTTCACTTTCCAGTTTCACATTCTTACAATCCATGTTCTCAACCACGTTATCTATTCACAACAGGCAGCTGTTAATTCAAATTACAGGCAGCTTTATATCTCTTTCCATTTTCCAAGACTGCAGTATTATACATTCCACCAGTTTTCCCATCCTAGGATTCATGCCATATCCTAGGATCTATCATACAATCTAGTTTTCCAGTCCTAGGATTCATGCAACACCTAGGAGCTATCATTCCATCTATTTCTCATTCCTAGGGTTCATGCAATGTCCTAGGTTCTATTTATGGTTTCATAATTTAACAGATTTTAATAACTTAAAGCCACTCTACCAGGTACAACGGGAGTAATGGGGGCGTGATCGGGAATCCCGCGTGCCTCCGCGACTCCCAAGACTGCAACTGAACGAGGCCCTATCACAAGGATCAAACACAAGGAAAGTCTCAAAACAGTGTATAGCTACTGTAGACGGGTAGAGGAATTAATTCTGAAAAGAACGCAACTCGAATCGCGGAAAACGGAGCCCGAACGGGCCCTAAACGGGTCGAAAACGACGACACTGTGTAAAATCAGACGTCTGGAACTTCTTCCAGACGTCTTAAAAAGTGGATCAGAGAATTACCTGCTCAGCGTGGTTTCCCAGATGTCCAGAAGTCTGCGGGGACGACTGGCCTAGCTCACAGACGTCCGATGGTCACCCCGGACGTCTGGAGGTCACCCCCGCCGTCTGGTACAACCTCCAGATGTCTGATTCGCAAAGGATGGCGAATCAGCGAGCCTGCGCACAGCCAACTCCCTCCCTCAGTACGGTCAGTCGACAGGAAGGAAGAAGAAAGCGGAATACTCACCTTTCAGACATCTGTATGATCTTCCAGACGTCTCCCTCGCCGTCTGGCTATAAACCCAGACATCTGATTCTGGAAATTTTTCCAAAACAGGGCACCGCTCGGCCTCCGCTAGCGACGCTGCCCGCGTCGCACCTTGCGCGTCTGCTGCTCAGACCGCAGCAGGTCCCTCTCCGCATCATTCCGCGCCTCCTGCGCCCTCCGCCGGCCGGCCAAGCCGCTCCGGCGAGCTCGCCCTCACGGCAGAGCTCCGCCCTCGCACGCCGCACCTCCTCCATGCTCACTGCGGCCGCTGCTGCCGCCCTCGCGCTCGCTCGCTCTCGCGCACAGGAAGGAGAAGAGGAAGGGGACGGTGGAGACGACAGGAGGGGAGGCATGGCCTTTTAAGGCCGCGCGAGGAGGAGGGAGAGAGAGCGTGGCAGGTCTGCAGCCGCAAAGAGAGAGGGAAAAAGAGAGAGAGAGAGAGGAATCACGGGTCTGCGCGCACAGGCGCACAGATGAATCTCTCGTGCGAAAAATAACTATTTTACAGACGTCTGGAAACGATCCCAGACGTCTTGTCGTAAAAGATGTCTGGGGCACGCGTTTGTTACAATGCCACATCAACCGGTGCCTCGTCTTCAGCCGTTCACACTTCATCACGCTCGAGCAAGATCTGTCGTCCAATCAAGAGATCAGATGGCTTAAAAAGTCGCTCATCTCTTTGTCTTATTGTGCACGCAATGCTCACGTGCAATCACCCGTCAGATAGCGTGTCATAGCATGCATGTGCATCCAACGCTTCTTGTAGCGCCACATCACCGACTGCATAGCCGCTCAATCACACATCAATGACTGAATTTATTCGTGCTCGCCTGCTCACTCGATTTGAGGTACATGAGGTCTCGACTGCGCACCTCCACGTTGAGAGTGAGCTGCGCAACCATTACGGCACATGAATGGATTATCGAGCTGTGAATCAAGGTGACACAAGATCTCGACCATTGGATGGAGATCCAATGGTCGAAAATCAAAGTTGATGAGCTCTTGAAAGGAAGCGGGAGATGTGGCATGCGCATGACCGTTGGATGGGCATCCAATGGCTAGGATTCATCAAGCAAGAGGAGAGGAGGTGCTGCGGGCAGTGTTGGGCGGCTGTGATGGCGCCACGTGGCACCATCTTGGCCGTCCATCTTCTTTGACTTGTTGATGGTGCCACAGATGTCGAATTGGACCGATTTTCACGTTGTTGGGCTGCAATCGTCGATCTGAACCATCCATGCAGTTGGATTTGTCATATGAGGTGCGGATTTTGCACCACCTTGCCCTTTGACCTCTGATCTTTCTCAGACTATATCTGATGCTACGGAAATCCAATCGGGGCGATCTCAGAGGCATTGGACTCTGATTGTCACCCTGATCAAATCCGTACGGTTGGATCTTCAATCCGAAGCCCCGATAGATATTGCCCTATCCCCTGACCACAAAAAGGAAAAATTAACCTATAATTTGTATAATCTAACCTAAATGCGGAATGATACATGCTATGCAATATTTATAATGCTGAATGCAATAATATGCCTAAGAACACGCATAAATAGATAGTTTATGTGACATAGATGTGTCTACATCACTTAAAAACATATTAACAAGAATGAGGTAAAAATAAAACTCTAAATACATATATACAATACTATATATATATAACCCTTACATAGCATATATATATTTAACATACTAATCACTTAATACTTATATAACTTACATAATAACATACTGATATATGTATGTACACTACTTAACACACACACACGAACACATATTAAACGCTTATATACAAGACATATATACACACATATATGCTTAACACTTAACACACACTAACACGTAGGCCAAAAATTTTGGTGGACTTTTCGCCCACAGCAAGTGCTACTAGGCCCACCCTTTCAGGGCAGACATATGCCAATTTTTTTAATTCAAGCACAGCAAAGGCCAAACAAGTGCAGCCAGGCCGGCAAGCCCAGCCCATTCCTCTCTCCCTCTCTTGCATAACATGGTCAGATAAGATGGGTATGGGGAGTCAACCCGTTACATGGTTGATAAGGCTACGCACGACATTACTTAAATATGGCACTAAGCACTCGTTTGTATCTGATGTGGTGCTATCTTTCTACGCTAATTAACGCGTGCCAGCGTGAATTACTTGGAAGTTTAGCCTCTTAATTAAAGGTTAATTAATTATTTATTTTACAATTAAATTATATAGGTATGTAGTCAATACATAAGGATACCTATTGGTATAATTGGTCTACCTTAATTATACATAATTATATTTTAAAATTAGTTAAAGTTAGTGAAAAATACATGTTGAATTTAATGTTTATTTCTTAATTAAAGTATAAATTAATGAATTAGTGGTACAATTGAATATTAATTTAGTCAATTTATATAATTACATGATTAATAAAGAGATTTAATTAATTTCTACTGCTTTATTCATATATTTGCACATTTAAGTACATGGTTTTATTAATATATACATAATTGTTCAATATACATAGTATTTTATAGCATAAATAAGGTCATAAATATACTGAAAATATTCTAAATTATAATATACAATAATAAAGTATAATTTAGCTCAGTAGCTTATTAATTTGTTAATCTATATTAATTTAACTTAATAATATACCTTATTAACTTATATAAATATAAATATATACACTATCTAAATAAATATATATATTACCCTACATAATAATTGTTGTAAGTTATATGTTAAGTTATATATATGTTTAGTATATACATATATAGTTATCTGTATTTACATATAGGTTATATACATATAGTATAAATAATTATACAATATACATATATAAATAATACTATACCATATAACTTAACATAAATAACTATCTACATAAATAATATAGATATATAAGTTATATACATACTATACATACATTTAAATTACTATATACAAGTAATTTATGATAATATACATACCTATTAGGTTGAGATGCCAGAGGAGCTGAAGGACTCATTCGTATACGAGGGCGAGCACGGTGCTGGGGAGGTAGAGCAGCCCTTCCAACAGCCAGATATTGAGGCTGGCACATCGCAGGAGCCTGCCATTCAGCCAGGCACGTCGTAGGAGCATGCTACGTAGGCAAGCACTAGAGGTGGCAAAATTTAGTACTTATTTTTTTATAAGTTTTTTTTATTTCCTTTCATATTTTATCTATTAAAAAATGTTCTTTAATGCGCTTAGCTAAGAAGAATACGCGAGATTCGACACGAAATGCAGACCTCGATAGGCTACCTAAGGGCACTAGGATTGTGGTGACTATCACTGCATGGAAGCGAAAAACTACCCCAGGTTTACCAGCCGGTTAGCCAAGATTGTTATGGCCATTATGCCACCTTCCTGCTTTGATTAGAGGAGGGTTGCAAAGGAGTTGAAGTCTTCCATTATTCGGGAGTTGCAAGTAAAAGATTTGGAAATCATTTTTTAGGATTTATATCAAATATAATTGATTTATATATTATGGAATATAGGGCACTTTTGATTAAGGTGATACTCCCAATGCGCCCAAGGCTATCATGCAGCATTTAGGTAGGATACATTGTTGATGGAGAGAGGAGATGAAGAATACGTTATGAAATTCTTTTAGATTCTCAATTTATTTAATTATTTATATATAATCAACATTTTCTAATAAAAATTTGTAAAATTATTTTAGTTTTTAATAATAGGCCAATGAGGAGGCATCGGGAAATGTGCCTCCTACGATTGCACCTCCCATTTAGAGGGAGTGTTGCAAGCATTGGAGAGATCCAGCGATAGAGGTAATTAAATAGTTTCAAATTTGATTTTTAATTTCAGTTTATAATGAATAATTACATAATCTTTTAGTAATAAAATTTGTATTTCTTACAAGAGAAAATTAAGAAGAACAAGGCCAACAAAGCCAGAGTGATAAATGCCAGTTTATGATCATTCTTATGCCCTAAACTAGATTTAGCTCTTAGGGTTTTACCTCCGCAAATTGGTTTTCGGGCTACATGTAGGCATTCACTTAGGATAGGCATGCATTACATTTTATTGTGTTTTTTATGCATTTACTTAAGTGTCAAGGATAGGTAGAGAGTCAGATCCCACAGACCTTAGCACTTAGGAAGGCAGAAGATGAAGGAAAAGTTCACATCAGCTAGACCTCAGCTGAATCCAACTCATCCCAGCTGGTTCCCAGCTCCTTCTAGCTGGATCAACTCACCCTTGGCTCCATGCAGCTCATCTCAACTAAATGGTAGCTCAAGCTAGTTCCCCTCAACTCCATTTAGCTCACCTTAGCTAGATGGCAGCTCAAACTAGCTTAAGATAGTTGATCCCAGCTCCTTTCCAACTCCTCCAACTCAAAACAATTCTTTGGAAGCTCTACCTGACTAGGACTAACTACTACCATCAACAGTAAAGCCTAGTCAGCTGAAGAAGTCCTCAACCAGCTCAAGTCTAGCTCCCAGAAATGCAACTCAGCTCAACTTAGCTGAGCTTAGCTACCTGACCTCGCTAGCTACTCAGCTAGCTAAGTAATCTCTGGGAAGACCAAATTCAGCTCACCTCAGCTCAGAATAGAAGAAAGCCAGCTCAGATTAGCTTGGCTTAGCTACTAGCAAAGAACTAGCAAGCTAAGCTAGCTATTGAGCTCCACTTTAGCTCCCTTCAGCAGCCATCAGCTTCAATGCAGTTCTTTCCAACTCCTTCCAGGCAAAAGCCACCACCATTTTGGCCTCAGCTCCAACTCCAGCTTCAGGCACCATTCCACCCCTCTCCACCACCAAAAGCCACCACCATTTTGGAGACAAAAGCACCCCATAACCACCTTGGTTTTGGTGCCAACTAACCCCAACATCCTAACCCTCTATCCACCACCAACTCTCATCGTAGCCAGCCAAAGATGGCGCCAAGGAGAATCCTTCTATAAGGATTAGCGTTGGTGCCAACTAAGGAGTAACCATCACCCACAAATGCCATCTCTTCACCTTAACCACCACCCTATAAACCCCTTCAAATGGTGCTAATCTATCCCATCCATCCTACAACCACAAAATCCTAGACCTCCAAAATGTGGCACCAACTTTAACCCATAACCCAACCTAAAGGTCGTGCCAACCCCATCTAACACCACATAACCACCTCAACACACCCCCTCATGTGGCACCAATAAACCCTAGCCCTTCATCTCATAACCATCATTCAAAACTTCATCCTAACCTTACACCTACACCACACACCACCTAACCTTAATCCCACCATGGTTGGTGCCAACCATCACCCTCTCCATTCCTATATCTACCCCACATAACCACCACCACATAATGATCCTCCCTTAGTTCTAATTCCACTCATATCCACCAACATTATTCGGCCAAGGAGAAGCAAAGAAGAAGATCAAGGGGGCAACCTACTCGCCCCCTTGGTGCCTTCGCCTCTTTCTTCCTCTCCCTTGTGGCACGCCAAGGAGGAGAAGCATTCATCTAGAGGGACAGCCAGACGAGGAGGAGATCTTCATCAAGGTGGTGGACGTCCACCTTGGAGGAGAAACTTGGAGGAGCATCACTTGGAGGCAAGGAGAAGTTCTTTTCAAGCATAGGAGCTATTGTGCTTGGAGCAAGAACTACTCCTTCATCATCTTTGGAGCACTTTCCTTCTTCCTTATTCTCTTTATATTAGCTAGTGTAGTTTTCATTTCTCTTGTAAGAAGCATTCAGCTACCTATTGTTAACTTTACTAGTAATACAAAGCTTTTCATTGCCTTCCAATTTCGTGTTTCTACTTAGTGTGTTTTTCTAGTAATTGTAGTGCACACACACTCTTTTCTTCTAATTACCATAGGTGCACTTGCTTAGGGTGAGCTTAGAAGAAAGGATTTCTTCTTGTCACTTTAGGCGTAGCTTTAGCATAGTTAACTTTGCTTTCAAGTGCCTGATCATTTAAAAACCCTAAAAATAACAAAATCAAAAATACAAAAGGGCAAGTGTGGATTTAAGAGGCGAGAGAGAGAATCTTTTATGTGACCAACAATTTAGCCTCCTTGGATGACCCTAGATACCCCCACTATCTAGGTTATAAATTTTAAGAGTTGATTGCAAATTTACGCGTTACAATGACATAATTACATCATTTTACAAAACACGTGTTTTTCCCGCATCATGGAGCTCCTGCCCAGACCCACTACTTGTGTCGAATGAGTATTGACTCAATAAAATATAGATATGTAAGTTTCTTAAATCAATATTTCATACTAAAATAAAGAAATTTAGTTACATTAAGAGAAGAATAAAATTTTACTTCATTTTCAGGCAAAGGCACACGAGGGTGTTGAGCTAGATCGAGTGGGAGTCTATGAGCAGACTTATAGTAAAGAAACACTTGATGTCCCACGAGAATGGATACATCCAACATACTAGGAGGCACATGTAAGTAATTACAAGTTACTTACATTAATTTCATAATATAACAAAAATAATTACAAATATATATATATATATTTACAAGGTCGTATGATGGATTTAATCCATCCTCCTGAGGTCGTGTATGAGAACTCCAGGACCGTTTCACAGACTCCTGTGACACCAAAGGAGGCTTTCAGGACTGTGATGCCTCCAGAGCATGGAGGCTTCGTCGGTAGCAATAGGAGTGTGACGATCTCCTCGTTGTTTGGTACGAAGGGATCCACCTCGTCTATCTCCGCACAAAGATTAAGACATTATAGCATCGAGATGTGGAGCAGGAGAAAAGGTTGGACGAGGCTAGCAACGACGATGATGGTGGTGGTTCTGCGGCTGGTGGCGTAGGTGCCCCAACATAGTGTTCATGTTTCTATATTTCGATCCCTTTTGTTGTAACATTTGAACATTGTTTATATATATATAAATTATTTCTACTATATAATTTCTTTTGATTGAATATATTGAACTTATGGTGTTTTCGAACCTCTCTTATTTGTTATGTGTTACTAATTCTCGTATTAAAAAAATGAATTGCTTTTAAAAAAATCGAAACATTATTAGCGTCAATTATTATTTAAACTGTTGTAAATTATAATTAGCGATAGTTTCAAAATCGTCACCATATGTCACTTAGGTGCACATTTTGGGTTCCCGCCAAGACCAATGGCGACGATCTAATAGAAAACCATTCTAAATTTCATTTGGCGATGATTTTGAAACCGTCACCAAACACTAGTTCCCTTCGAGCCCGTACGGAATGACACGACGTCAATAAGGCTATTTAACCATTGCTAAATTAAAACAGCAATGCGATCTACAGCGACGGTCAATGGCGATGATTTTCAATAAATTGGAGACGGTATACAATTATCACAAACTGTGCCTCCTGTTGTAGTGATGCTCTTGGAGATTTTTTAGGACTTGGCTTGGGCCACTCCCAATAGGCACAACTCTACTGACTAGTGTCAACATCATCCTCGCATGGCAAGGACGAGTATGCCTTGGTCGAGGATTACTAGTTGTTGTGATCGAAAATTGTCGTATTTAGGAAACTATCGCGTCATAGTATAGCAACGAAAATATATTCAACATTTAAATTTATAAGTGTTCGAGAAATCATGAGTTCCGAGGTCGTTCGCATGGAGCAAATATGGAATTCAAACCACTAATCGAAATAATAAACATTGAGCACAATAATGATAAAGATATGTAATGAATAATCCTCAAAAATATATTCAATAAGAATAATGTATCTCAACAATCAATGGGATAAAAAGACAAATGAAAGCTAAAAATGGTGGTTTAAACCACCAATTTATCTCCTCAATTAGGCACAAATCCCAAGGTCAACAGTAATCTCAATGTTTCAACAATGATTCAAACCACTTAGCAACGTTAGCACAACTCTCAATAAGTTCACAATAACTTCAACGAAGGTCAGACGTCGAGTACGTGGGGTAGATGCCCTAAGTGTTCAAAGCCTCAGCACAAACCACCTTAAAATTTCGCGAGTGTTGAGCCTAGAGGCACATTTCTCGAGGCAAAAACCTCCCTCCTCCCTCCTCAGAATCTCTTCTCTCTCTCCTCAAATTTGGTCTGGGTATAGGATAGTCGGGTAATCAAGTCGATAATTGAAATCCATAATAGTGTCTAGACCTACGAGCAAGTGATCGCAGGTGACATGACCTTACCCCCTGTGTGAGAGGCGGTAAGCCCACAATGCAAATTCCTTTTATGTGCATTTTGGAATTTGGTGCCCTTGATGTGGGATTAAATTGAAGGTTCCTTCGCACATGTAGTTGCAACTGCTCTCTTTGCTTAATTGCTGTTGTTGCTGCAAATGCTTAGTCAATTAAAGCAGCTGGAAGCTTCAGGAGATGAGGCCACTTCGATTGGTGGTGGAAGCAAGTTAGATGGTAGCCGGAGAAGGGTGAACGACATTGAGGAACACGATGGCAACGATGGAGCTCCGGCCAAATACCTGGAAACATGAACACGGGCTAAGAGCCCCAGTTAAAGATCTCAAAAGCTCTGCCATGAAGTAGCGAAGGTGGTAGTGGTGTTGGTTTGGCGATTGGCGTTGTGTGGAGGTTGGCCGAAGTCGATGAGGGTGGTGGCATAATGGGTTCTTCGGTCAGTGTTTTGGGTGAGCAAAAGCCTCAATTTCTTAAGGGCCTTTGCACCCTAAGGTGAGGACGTGCTTGTGGACCAAGTGGGTGGTTGAATGGTGGTGTGTGGTGATGGCACGGACACATCAGAGTTCATGCCAGAGGCGAAGACAAAGGTGGTGGAATGGTGATAGTAGCGAATGCAACTAGGTCATAAGGGTTGGGAAGGAGTCTAGAGAGGGAGAGGGAGCAAGTGACCTAATCTAAGGGACGAAGGGGGCAAGATGTCATGCCGGCATGACTGGCCAAACACGGAGGAGATGAAGTCTTCGGTGGGAGGAATGGCAACGAAGAATAGGTCGAAGGTGACAGAGCTTTGGTCGGCTGCCTTCGGAAGAAGACGAGGAGAGGATGGTGCTTCCAATTTGTCTATTGGATGCACAAAAGAGGGAGAGCGAGAGAGCTGTCAAAACCGGTGGAGTTCGTGACTGGAGAGGAGGAAGAAGATGAGATTCCAATGTAGACCTAGCTAGTTTTGATCGTGGAGCAATGGGGAACTATATAGATGTCAATCTAACCTTGATTTGGAAGAATTAGCACATGGGAGTTGAGCATTTAGCAAGTGTGAGTTTGGAAATTTCCAAGCTTCGCCTAAGGTCTTGGCTCTGAATCAGGACCTGGGATTTAGTCCAATTGGAAGGGATTCTCTTCATGATCAATCCCTCCAAATTTTGAAGGATTTGATCAAGAAACCAGAGAGAAATCTGAGATTGAATTCACGTGGATTTTGGTTTGATATTGTTTAGACCTCCAATGGGGAAGGGACCTTTTGGCAAAGACTACAAGAAAGATGGGGGGTAAGTGTAAGAAACTTGAAACCTAGAGTCTACGTGTAAGAAATAGAGATTTTAGGGGTTAAAATGCAAACTAGGTCAAGGTGGACTCTGATTGGGCCTAAATTTTGGTCTTAACCTAATTTAGACCCAAGGAATCTAATGGTGAACTTGGATTTGAGTTTTGACCTCGTTTGGTTGGGTAAATTACACAAAAACCTAAATCATAGCAAATTCACGTTTGAAACTCTATTCTAGATCCAAATGGGTTCAGATGGTCAAACCAAAGGTATCAAAGCTCTTATAATATTTTTCTATGATTTATAGGAGGTTTAGATTAATTTTATCTAGACCAAAACCTATTCAATTTAAGTGAAGTTGATAACTAGGGTTTTAATATTATTTTCGACCTCGAAATGCATGAAACCCTAATTCTGTCAATATGAACCCACTTTTTAGAATTTTATGCTCAATTGATGTTTAATTAACCCCAAAGAAACCACGTGGTTAATCAGCATTTGTGGTATGCTGTTAAAATAGTAGAATTAACCATGTTTCATTTCTTTTTAAATTAGATCAAAGTGGAGCTATGGTCTCAAGTGATCATTTAGGAGCACTTATCTCTTGATTTTGACTAGTTCAAGTTAGTTACGAAAAATGATGGCATTACTATCACTAACGTTGTTAGACTCCCCCATGATCAAGGAGAGCCTACCAAGTTGAGACTCCAGAGGAGGGTACGTCTCAATCACCTCTCACTACAACCAAAAAGGATTTTGGTCACAGTTAAAAACCATCACCAATTAGCGTCATGAAAAGTTGCGTGGAGGAAGTGTTTTTGGTCACGGTTTCACGCAAAACCGTGACTAAAATTCCCCACTTTCGGTCACGGTTTCATAGAGAACCGTGACCAAATCCCCCACGTTGGCTAGCTTCAAGAACCCGAAAGAGAGAGGTTTGGTCACGGTTTATAATCATGACCAAAGAGTTGTGGTCGAAGATGAGTGACCTTTGGTGACGGTTCAAGAACCGTGACCACAAAAATATCTGACATCAATACATTCTACCTTTTGGAGTTTCGCAATATTCCCCATTGTTGGCTTGTAGAGAAAAAGGATAAATAAAATTAGCAGTATTCTAATCAAATAAACATAATTACAACTATTCTCTCAAAACAGTCAAAAGCTATAAATACAAAACTTAAACTGTTACATCCATGAACAGCAAGTGATTAAAACCTTTAAAACTAAAAAAATGCATGAGGCATGACATCCATGATAAAGACAATAAATGGTGTTCTAACTTTTGATTTGGAATCTTTAGAGTATGGTCACCAAATTTATCTATTATTGCATCAGATGCTTGGATCAAATTTATCTGATATGAATTTGCAGGCTATTTATGGTAAATACAAAGTCATTAAGCATACAAGTACCATGTACAAATGCAGCAGAAATATCCTTCTGAGCTGCAAGGCAACAATCTAAAAAGACAAGTGATTTATCCTGATTGGATTATAGGAGTAAATTCCTAGTATGATTCAAATAAAGAGTTGTACCAGAATCATGAAAGATAAGAAAAAACAATTTTTACCATGAAAATGAGAAATCTATTTTATTTACAAAATTGAAAATGTTATGAGATCTGATTAGATTTTCTTTAACGATCCACCATGCATGGGATACAAATAGGGAACCCTTTATCTCTGTCCATGCTTGAAAAATTTTCAGAGCAATGGCAGGTAGGAATCCCTGTATGAACGATTTAATTATCTTCCTACATGATGAAAATTAATGGTCAGGAAAGAACTTCAAAAAAAAGGAAAACAACAAAGGGACTTTGCACATCTCTCAACCAAAGTAATGTGTCTTCATGAGATATTGTAAAAACAACAAACTATCAACTATCGAGCATGAGAAGTGGTATATTTTCTTTTCACAAAACATTTAACCAAATTATTCCAATTCCACTCCACAAATATATAAACCTAAATCAATTCTCTGCATTGCTTTCAAGCCATAAACCCATAAAACAGCAACCATCCTGATGCAGCAATATAATTTCTTTGCTCTAGATAAGACATTTTCATTCTTGTATTTATTTTTTAGGGTGTGTGCAGAAGTCAAAAGAAATCTTCTTTGGAGAAGATGTGACCTGATTGTTGGCTCATCCTTCAAAGTAGCTACCTTAACCATGACAGCTGGCCCAAAATCAATTGGATCTATTGCACCCTTGGTAACTGCAGTAAAAGAAGTGCCAACTCCAGCCATAATATATTCCTATCTCCTCTGCAAATATAGAAAAACCTTTGCAAAAATGAAAACCAAAAATGAAAAAGCTCTGCAGATACATAATCAAATCCAGCAAACAAAGCACCACCACACCCTTCCAGATTAATGCAATGAAAACC
Source organism: Thalassia testudinum (assembly GCA_037157565.1). Classification (NCBI taxonomy): domain Eukaryota; kingdom Viridiplantae; phylum Streptophyta; class Magnoliopsida; order Alismatales; family Hydrocharitaceae; genus Thalassia; species Thalassia testudinum. Next base: position 22,951,245 of record JAZHRO010000056.1, on the reverse strand, counting down.
AAAAATGAATCACACAATGCCGCACCACAAGAACTGAAGAAAAGATACCTCTTCATAACTTGCACCACCGCAGCCAATGCATATCAGGTTCCAGAAGCTGCTACTCGTCACCAGATCAGATCGGAGTGCATACGAGTGCCACCACTTCGATTTGAATATCGGAGCGCCGTCCAGCCACTTCTCCTCGTAGATCATACCTGGATCACCTCAGGTGTGCTGCACTCATAGCTTGCTGCTACTGAGAGCAGAACACAGCACCTCAAGTCGGATCTGTGCTCATGCGCCCTTAGGATATGAAAAGCCTTTGTGCCACCACCACTAACAGCTAGAGCAGATCTAGACACCACTGCCACCTTCAGATCTGATATCCACCACACTCAACAGATCGGCACTGAAGCACTGCCAATCCTTTTCCTAACCATTTTTGAACTCAGTGAGATGCCAAAAGTAATCTGTTCTCCGGGAAATAGCAAGCACCCATGCTGAACCATTTTTTCTGACCATTTTTAATGCTGGAACCATTCAAGCATCCATGCTAGTAACTTATTAGTATTATAGATAAGTTAAAGACATTATGTTGGATTTAGAACAGTTATGAAGAGTAGGTATATATAGTTTCATTGAAGAACTGAAAATGGTGGAACTTTTGCAATATGATATGATATCCACATCATAAAAATAATTTAAGCAATGATGCCTGCACATCAAGAAGGATCAACCAGTGGACATTATTGTTGATAGGCACCATTGCAAACCAATGCCATATCAGTTTAGCTTAGCTAATAGTTTGGTACTTGAAAAATAAAAAGAGACTGACATTCATGTTCGAATCTCATATGTAAGCATTAATTTCAACATTTAATGGTTACCAACTAAAATATCAAACTCATTCAATCTGTACATACATCAAGATTATCGGCTGATTAATTTCGATGCCTTGAAAAGGAGAATGCTATAAAAAGAAAACACTTGACACCATCTCCATTTCTGAACTGATAAAATGCTCCAACTTCAACTGAGACTAGTAGTTAAGATGCTGAATAAGAATCAATGTCATATGCATCCATCCTAGTTGTTGCTAGAAAGAAAACGATATAACCAGATAAAAGAATGTTCTTTTGTCACAACATGGAACAACTTTGACACTGTGAAAGCATAGCTCTCTTTTGTAACAGACATGTACTTGCGCTCGAGGCAACATCGAAATTAAGCCACTTACAAATCTCCTTCCGAAAAGACATTTGTAGATCCTAGTTTATCCATCCAATTTAGCTAATCTTGAACTGCATTCTCCAAAAAGAAACCAAAAGTCTTACAGCAAATCACGAGCAAAATAGTTGGTAGATTAACAGAGCCACTTACAAATCTCCTTCCGTACAAGATATTGAGCCTTTAATCTCTGAAAAAGGGGAAAAAAAAAATAGTCAATTCCCTTTAGTCAAACTCACATTCATTTTAGAAGAGGAGAATAAAAATTTCAGCTAAAGCTTTCCTATCCTCTCTCGCTGATTGAATCCCACAGAGCATAAGAAACAAGAAATTCACAAGAAAAAAATAGCTTTAGCTTGGCTTATGAGGGAAATTCTGAGGCCCTTATTAGAGTATAGTATATAATAGTAATCAATCCAACCTGGTTCACGCCGATTAGTGTGGACAACTATCAAAGCAGTAAAATCCCTTTTATTAGCATATTCAATAATCTGCATTAGAAAAAAGCAACATAATCCAGAAAGAACAAGATACCCGTGAAGCAACACTAACAAGCACTAATTCTAAACAAAACCCACCTTTTTCAACTCGTATGTCCCCCTTTTGTAATAGTGTGCATTTGGTATCAATTACATTAGCTCAGCAATAAACTCAGGCCCTCTCACTAGTTATGACATTATGACATTATGGTATCCAAACGTAACAGACATCAATCAAGATCTTGGATGAAAGTGTACAGAAGGTTACCCATTTGTACTGGAACCAGTAGCTTCACTGCTACTCGTAGCAGCAGAACTATTATCATCAGGAGGTGGAGTTGCTGCACTCTGCAAGAAACCATCTGATAAGGACATGTCAATGACAAACCCTGAATTTTAGTTTGTTCTTCAGGTAACTGGTTATAAGTTGATGGTTCGCATGCATCTTCACCCCATTCCAGCTTGAGTAAGAAATCATCACAGTGGAGACCCCTTTGTTGATGGAATCAAGAAGCGAGCATATGAATTTTGAACAATCAACCGCATTGATTACAGTGTTATTCTCATCTATGCCATTTTGAGTGCCACCATCTCCAACAAAGTGCATAGCATAGGCAAGAACCTTGTCTCTGAAACAAGAGCAACAGACCAATCTGATCCCATATCTCCGCACCTCCACGATCACTTGATCCAACGCCTGTGACACAAAAAGATAAGAACTTCCAAACATCTAATTAACAATAAAACCCACACAATCATCATAACAATATTGGATCAACAGGAAAAACCAAAACGTTTAGCCAAAAAAAAGAAAAAGAAAAAGCAGAGAAGATGATGTAAAAAGATTAGGATGACACCTTGAAGACTCACTCATCGAAGCATCCAAGGGAGACCTGGAGAGGATGGTAGGCTGCATCATTGAAGGCCCAGGTCCTGCAAACGGTGAGGCCCATCTTTCTATAAACTCTGCAACTTCCTTCCTCATTGCAGGAAGAGCACGAGAATCACTATATGAACTTAAATGATCAGGAATAGATAAGTATTACTTTTAGAACTACAGTAATAGCCCTGGAAAAGGACAAATTGAAACTGTTTTTCTCTTTTACAGGTAACGAACTACATTTTCAATTTTTTTCAAATTTATGTGACATTGATCACTAACCAAATAGAAGAAATAGCTTAATCCAGAAAAAGCATTTATGTAATTCTTATCCTACTTGGGTGTTTTATGTTGGGAAATCTGACCGTATGAATTGAAACCTTGTAAAGTACATTGTATTTTACATATAAATTGTTCTGATAGGATACATGTTGTATCTTGATCTTGTTTTTATTATTTCCTTATCTAAGATCAATGGTCAGAAACATAGAAAATTAAGATCTAATCGTTACTCGATCATGTAAAGCTAGCTTTTAGCTTAGTGACTGTCTTTAGTTGCATTGAGGTTTACATCCTTTGACTTGCTCTCTACTTATCTCCCTGGGCATTGTTGTATCATCGAAATTTTGACTTACCAAAGCCAATCCCTAATCTCTGCTTCAGATGCGAGACAACATCAAACTCCCAACATACCTCCAACCACCAATAATGTAGCAGGAGACAAACAAAAGCATCAAATAAGTCCATTGTATACAATTGGATGTTTCGACCATGGCAGGTGAAATAGCACATTGTCATATAATAATGACCTGCGATGCATACAGGAAAAAGAAAATTGAAAAAGAAAGATTACTCCATTATAAAATCATACTTTCTTGAATCTTTAGGATGGTAAAACAATACAACAAAGACAAATAACCTAGCAATGTTCCAACTGGGAAGTATCTAGGCAGGAATGAGGCGATGTTGCGATTGATGGGAACACCATCATAGGTCCTAACTAGCCACTTTGAGTCAAGTTTGAAGGATAAATGCTCCTACATAACCATCTAAGGGTTACAACTTCACATTATTCTATTTTGAAAAGAGAACAGGAAAATAAGGTTAATTCTGTAATTTTAACAATAAATCATGAACACAGAATAACCACAGGATTTGACAGAGGCTAATTAAAGGTCAAATAAGCATTAAAGTCTAATAAGTGGGTCTATATAGACAGAAACAGGATTTCACGTATTTCGAGAGCTGCAACACATAAAAATTAGGAGATTATTGTGCTTGCAGGGCCGAGCCTACGGTTTGGTGGTGTGCAACCCAAGACTAAAGTGGTGAACAATTGGTAGATCTGATTCACTTAACTCAGGTGTCCACTTAGAGTTCAGCTCAGGAAGATAGTCAATTATTCCGAGCTTGGGTTACACATCAATGATATTGTAAGGGTCCTGGTAGAAAGTAGGTGGTTTTAGGTCAACAGGAACCCTTAAATCCAAACTCCTACTTTCCCTGAAGTTAACTTCCCAGATCCTCACTTCCAAATTCCTATCCTCCAACATCAAGTGTTTGGGCTCCGAGACCTCTAGCATGTCATTCACCCCATATGATTTACCCAAGTCCAGAAATCGTGGCTGAATCAGAATTGACTTGGGCACAATGATCTCAAAAGTATGATCATTTAGCTCTTCGGGGTGTGGTTGAAGAATAGGGCTACTACTTGAATCTTCTAGTAAATGAGGATTCGGATAACCCCAGCCAGATCACAATCTTCAATAATCGGGCTATCAAATTGTTCATCAGATTCCTCAGGCCCGTTTGTCTCACTAAAATCTTCCTTAAGCTCAAGTGAGACTTCACCTAAAGATTCCCCACCCTCAGAATTAAAGAATTTTTTATCCTCATTTATATGTCTCAAAATCATATGCCATTTCCTAGTCCATAGAGACATTTTTCCCTCCCCTCATCCCCATTCGTAGAGCATCCCATGGCTGTCTTCTCACCTACTTCAGGAAGTAGATCCTCACCGCAATGCCGTCCTGCCCCACCCTCCATCCTCCGGCTCCATCCTCGTTTGTCCCGCTCACCACCTTCCTCTAGGCAACGTCAGAATGAGTCGTCCTCCAAGCGACCGTCGAGGGGGATTCTTCTCACCTATCTCTATCTCTTCGCTTTTGTAGTATAGTTTTCCCGCCTTCCTAGTTGTAATAAACATTTGATAAGATATATGTGATTATCTTTCTCTTATATTTTGCAAGTAGATTAGTTAAATAAGAATTCATCGACATAATCTCTTACTTGCTAAAAATACCAAAAAAATTAGAAAAGACAAAAATAACAAAAATAAATGAAAGCGAGATGCGTATTTTTCAAAACCAAACGTTCGCCTCCACGTGTTCGACTCGGGACTCACTTTTCAAGTTTCAATTATAAATTTTATCAGATTGACAGATTTTCCCGCGAATCAAACTACGACGACGGATTTTCCAAACTCAAATCCCATTCGCTAGAGTTTCTACCACATCATTTTGGCGTTGTTGCTGGGGAGGCAATGCTCTTTAATTTTTCTTGCATTTTCCTACATTACTTACATATTTTTCTAACCTATCTTTCTTCTTTGATTTATTGTCTTGCAGGAACCCAATCGAGCCGAAGGCGATAGATTGGAGTAAAGTACGGGTAGAGACATTTGTAAGTTTTCCTCCACTTCCCCACCCACTAGATCATTTCGCCACCTTAATAATCAAGACCTAATCTACTTAGGTGTTTTCATGAACCCTAGGATAGAAATTATTTGTCTTGTTTGTTACTTCACCTCATCTCACCCTTCTACATATATGAAAAAATAAAAAAATATATTCTTCTCTTGTGGGATTTAACTGAAAGCTACACACTTAATATCCACAACTCTCATCCTAAGGTGCACAATCACATCGATTCTATCACTTAACCAGAATCAAACCTGTGGATCTGGTACACTTAACTCAACACACACATAAGTGAGTAGAAATCTGAATAGGTTAAGACTTTTTGTGTGCCTTAATCAAGTAGTGCAACAGGCCGATTGATTGAGCTGTTTGGGCCGCACCACTTAAGATAAAAGCGATCCATCAAGTAGCTTACCACTTAGGGTTAAACTTTAGGGTTAAACCAGGCACTCCACATTAGTTTTTTATTTCTAAAGGAATATATCATCACCAGTGCTTTCAAAACTTGAAGTGTTCTACTAAACCTGATTGAACGAACCTAAAGATTAAACCCTAAAAGCTACTAAATAAGGTTAAACCCTAAAAGACATCATCAAATAACCTTGTTTACAAACCCTAGTTGTGCATGCACACACATTTGAATTGATCATTAAGGGCAAACCCATCTAAAGGGCCCATCACATTCCAAGAGCACGATCATCCTAAGCCTAACTAAAATTGAGTAGGCGTTGGCCTTAAGGATTGATTTGCTCTTCGGGGCTCAAATTGATATTTTTTTTCGATTAATCTGCTTCTACTGGTCCATCTGATGTCTAGTTAGGGGAGTAGCGTCAAACGACTGTGGCTGGGGGATACAGTAGGAACCGGAGACGCAAGCCAAAGGAAGAACCTTCTCCCCAGCCCCTTCCTCTAACTGGTTGGATTGGCCGGATAGAAATAGCCAAATCATTTCTATCATCTCAAGACAGGTCCTGGGAGTCTGTAGGTCTTTAGGTTACCCACATAAGGATAGGTTTGGTTGATTGTACTACAGGACGCCTTTCTCTCTTCTATTTTCCCTCCTACTCTACTATGTATCCTTCCACATCTTACACACATTTCCCATCCTACCCTCCCACCAACGCATATCCTCAAGATAATTACTATCTTGACTCGACTTATGATTACCCATCTCCTATCCAGGATAACTTTGATTGGGGATACAATACCAGACCTCAGTGTCCAGGGCCTAACCCTAGACAATAAGACTACGATTACTATCCTTCCAAGAGTTACAATGATTATAGATCTCCATTCTTTGATGATCAAACCAACTTGATCTACAATCAGGAAGGATATGATGATTATAACATCTACCCTCCCTAGTATTCCACTGAATATAGGTCACCTCCATTCTTTGCACAACTCGAGATGACCTACTATAAGAAGGAAACAAGGGGATGGAAAGAGGTGAGGGAGCTACGGTTAGGAAGGAGGACGACGGCTGGAGGGTGTGGAGGTCCAGGAGATGGCGCCAGAAAGAGAGGATTGACGAAGCTAAGGCAACCCCTCATGTGACTCATGAGGTAGGCGACACTTGGAGGTAGAGAGGAGGGAATGCAGAGGTTGTTTGCTATCGGTGTAGAAGGGGGCACATGGTGGCTATGTGCAGATCCCCGACACTTTGTCTAGCATGTGGGGGGTGGATTCATAAGAAGGATGCGTGCACAAGGATGGGGATGAAGGATCGAAATGGAGGCAAACAAGGGGGCCAAGGAATGAGTGGGGCATAGCCGCCGCCACCTTCAGTGGGTCTGGGGCAGGTTTACAATGTGGAAGTCCCTGAAACTAAGGACGTTATGGCAACGGCAATCGCGATACGGTGTGCCCTAATTGGTGAGATTTTTTTTTTTTGAAACAAAAAGGAAAGCTATCGTCTTACGATAGCAATCTGAAGCGGTATATTATATAAACAAGTAAGAGGAATTACAAAAGAGATCCCCATGTATATATGAGGGGCCAGCACTCTTACAATTCTTTCACAGCACATAAGTCTCTCCTGAAAAAGTCTCTCATTTCTCGCCTTCCACACACCAAAGAGTGACAGCCATGTGTACATGTGGCTTCTCTCTCACACCAAACCCATGCCATATGGAACCCCAATCTGGTAGCAGCTTCTGACATGTCCTCCAAATAGCATCAGTGATAAGGAAAGAAGAGAAGATATGATTTGTAACGTCAGTATGCATCCCACATGAGTAACATGATGATCAGTTCCCAACCTTCTATGTCACATATCACCTGTGATCAATCCATCTCTCCTACATGGCCAAAGAAAAATTTATACCTTAAGGGGAATTTTCAGAAGCCAAATCTTCTTATCAATGAAATCACAGCTCCACCCACTCACATGGTTTAAGATTCTGTTATAGCCACTTTGCACATTGTAAACACCCTCCCAAAGGTACTTATCCTCCACACCAGTCCTTGGCCTAAAGCTCTCAAGGTCTGATAGCAGCTTCCTCCTTTCTTCCCACAGCCGAGTGCCCCTCCTGTTGGATTCCTCCTCATGTAGATTCTAGTTGCAGCTGCTGCAAGACCAGAACCTGCTGACAGTAGCTTCCTTGTCAAATGTTGCAGCAAAGGCCCTTAGATAGAGCTCCTTCAAGACACCCAGCACTGACCAACCCTCCTTCCAGAAGCTGAAGGCCCTGCCATCCCCAAGAGTCAGCTGTAGCAAGTGGAAGTGATCAGCCAATGCTCTTGTCACTGATTTCCAGAAAGATCTGCTGGGCTGAAGCCTGGACAGCACACCGTTGGAAGCACCATAGCTATCTCTGATCAGGACAGTCCATGGCTTCAGGTCTCCTTGGAAGAGTTTAATTGCCCACTTAAGTAGCAAAGCATCATTGAAGTGTTTCAGGGACTTAATCCCAAGTCCACCCCTATCTTTTGGTTGGCAGATCTGCTCCCATTTGAGTGGCTGCAGGAATCTGCCCTCATGTTTAGCTCCCTTCCAAAAGAATCTTTTTCTCAATACATCCAACCTTTTCCAAATGGAATTAGGTGCTTTAAATATGGAAAAGTAGAAAACAGGGATGGAGGAGACCACAGAGTTGAGCAAGATAAGTCTTCCACCTTTGGAGAGGAAGCTGCCATGCCACCCATCCAATTTCACTGAAATTTGTCAAAGAGGCAGCTCCAATCTCTCTTTTTCATTCTAGAGCATCTCAAAGGCAGCCCCAAGTATTTAATAGGAAGACTGATGCGGGGGGGTCCCCAAAACAATAGCTAAAGCACCTTGCTCCTCCTCAGGTAAGCCAAAGCAGACCAAACTAGATTTATCCCTATTCAACCTCAGGCCAGAGAGCTCACCAAAGATATTGACCATATGATGTAAAGCCAGTGCTTCATCCATAGACCCCTCCACACAAAAAATCGTATCATCCGCATATTGAAGAATGGGAGCCAAGTTACTCCTGCAAGACAATGAATACCCTCTAATAAGACCTACTTCAGCAAGCTTACAAGAGTACCAGGCCAAGTTGTCAACTGCCAGGTTGAAAATCAAAGGTGCCAGAGGACATCCCTACCTAATTCCACATTGGGGCTGAATCCAAGAACCACAGGGCTTCCCATTTATCAAAGAGGTGAAAGAGGCAGTGGTGATACATCTTTTCACCCATTGAATCCAAATAAGGGGAAAGCCTCTTCTTTTAAGCACTTCCCAAAGATATGGCCAACTAATGGAGTCATAAGCTTTGCGGAAGTCAACCTTCCATAAAAAAGCCTTACATTTTCTCTTGTGCCAACCACAAATCATCTCTTAGGTCATGATAAAGGATTCATGTAGAGATCTGCCGGGGAGGAAGGCTGATTGAACAGGGTGGATCAATTCTTACAAAACAGGCCTCAATCTATTGGCCAAGACCTTGCTAATCACCAGGTATAAAAAGTTAGAGAGGGCAATAGGTCTAAACTCCTGAAAAGATTCAGCTCCAGGAGTCTTTGGCAAAAGAAAACGATAGGATCTATTGATTCTTTCAAAACCAAAGTTGCCACTCTCAAACTCTCTAATCACTTCCATTACCTCAATGCCCACAATATCCTATAACTCTTTGTAGAAGAGAACTTGGATCCCATCAGGACCAGGTGATCCTTCACAATTGAGATCTTTGATGGCCTTCAAGACTTCAGCTTCAGACACAGATTCTATCAGACTGGACCTCTGAATCTCTGTAATTCTGGGAATATCACTAGCTGCCATCCTCCAACAGCCCCTACCAGTAGCTCTTGAAGACTCCTTGAAGTACTTGACAGCCTCAACTCTAATATTAGAGATGGAGGTAATTCTCTGCCCCTCTTTAACAATAGATGAGATCAGATTAACTCTTCTCCTAGAGCTAGCAGCCAAGTGAAAGAAGTTAGTGTTTGCATCCCACTCACTTAGCCACAGTTGCCTTGATCTTTCCCTCCAATCCATCTCCAGCTTCAAGTCTTCTTCAGCCACCACCCCCTACCACTTCTTTCTGTCAGCAGAATCCTGTTCAGACAGCTGAGCAAAGGCTTCCTTAGCATCCAGTTCCTGAATCTTCAACAAGGCCTCTCGACGTTTCTGATGCCTAAGGACAGAGATAACATCACCATATTCCTTTAACATTCCTTTCAAGGCCAAAATCTTGGAAGCCAACCTGAAGGTAGCCGTGCCTTCAACCTGCTGGGCCCTCCACCAACCAGCAAACATATCTCTGAAACCAGGCTCCCTCAACCATGACTTCCTAAACTTGAAGTAAGAACCAGCAAACACCTGTTCCCCATTATCCCAGACCAGGAGGGTATGGTCAGAAAAGGGACGTTCAAGACCACAAACAAAGGACAATTGGAAGAGATCCAGCAGCCCAGCATTGCCAAAAAACCTATCAATCTTGGACATGAGCCCACTACCATTCCTCCAAGTGAATTCAGAGCCCGAGGAGGGAAATTCACACAAGCCCAAAGCTTGGACCATCAACTGGAAGCCAGTGGCAGAACTATCCACCACACCATTGGGTCTGTCCCTCCCCACCAAAACACAATTAAAGTCTCCTCCAACTAGCTAGACCGCCCCATTCACAAAGTCTGCAGCCAAGTTCCTATCCTCCCACAACTCCTGTCTTCTGCTAGGGTCACTAGGACCATACACACCTGTCACAAAGAGATCACTGTCCCCCTGGCCTCTCTTGAACCTGCAAGTCAATAGGTGCCTAGCCAAAGAAGCCTCCTCCAAACACAGCAATGCTTCTTCCACCATATGGCAATTCCCCCAGATCTGCCATTAGAATTAATCACCACAATGTCATTTACAAGACCAGCTCTCATCTCCACCCATGCCCTGTCAGATTCACTATCAATATGCGTCTCTTGGGTGGCACAATCAATCTCCCATTCTCGCAAATATCTAAGCAAGGACCCCCTCCTGCTTCTGTCACGCAGCCCACGCACATTCCAAGTAAGAATCCTCATTTGGACGTCTGATATGTCCCTTTCTTAGCAGCAGAGGTTTTGCCAACCTTCATCATAGCTGCAATGACAGATTCATCAATTTTTTCTATAGGAGTATGTCTTCTTAGCCTCAGCTTGTATGGAGGCTTCCCAAGACCAGAGGTAGGAGTCTTAGACTTCAGGTGCACATCATTAGCCATAGGAGAGCTATACTGCAACTCAAGGGAGTTCACAGGGGGATCTACCATACCAGAACCCACAGGAGCATTGGCAGGGGAAGTCATAGCTTTCAGGTCCTCAGCCACAGCTTCATTTATCACATTTACCTCCTCTCCTTCTTTGACCACCACTGCAGAATCATCCTGGATCAGGGGTATCCCACCCCCATCCTCCAGGGTTTCAGTCATCACCTCCTCAACCCTCAAACTCCCCACCCCCTCTTCCATTTCCACACTATTAGTGTGTTCGGCCACCAACTCCTGATTGGCACAGTTTAGTTGTAAGGAACCTGCTCTGGCTCGCAGCACCTCAGCATAAGATGGGGGGTGATGACTCAGCTCCATACCACTATTCGCCACATGAAACCTCAAGAGGAGTATCCAAGAGCTTCCCCCACACCTGAGAATCATCTTATCAGGAATAGATCCAGCCCTGAAGACATCCACCCTCACCTTCAGAACACTGGCATCTCCTTCAGTCAAACCAACTTCAGTATCCTTAGCCACAAACGCAAACCCAGCGACCATATTTTCCACCACCGCCCTAGACCTCAGATGCAGAGGCATGCCTTTGATCTCAAGAAAACTAGACCTGGGAGCAGCTCTTTGAGGGGGTCGCTCAGGCAAGGAACCATCAAACGGGGAAACCAACCGCCACATCACTGACAGTCCACACAAATTGCTGGTCTTAAAACATAGTTTCTCGACATCTACCACCCCCACATCAAAAAGCACAAACCGCGAAGGAGAAATAACTCCAATTTTCCAAGTATCAGTCGAGAGGGAAAGAGAGCTTACCTGTTGCCGAACTCTCTCCAGGGATAGAGTACCCATCATCACTTCCACAATCAAGGCTCCACGCAAGACCAACTCCGTCACCTTAACATCCTCACTCAGGAGAATCTCCACATCCATAGTGTGCCCCCCAAAAGTTGGTGAGATTATGACGGGAACATACTCATACAAGCGAATCCAAAGCCTGGTAAGGTCCCTATCATTGTCCTCTCAGGGGTGGAAAGTAGCACACTTGGGTGGGTCTCGGTTTGTGTTGTTCGACCTAGGCATGTTGGATGTGGAAGGTCTTCGTTTTTCACACGAGTGTGTTTGAAGGTGTGACTGTTATGTGGAGGCTGGTGTCGTCGTTCGATGGGGCACTACAGGATCGCCCTCCTCAAAGGGTGGAGAATAGAAAGGGAATCATGGAGATCTGGGGACTCCCTTTACACCTTCGAACCAACAAGGTAGTGGCTGGGGTGATGGCACGTTTCGCTATCCTAACAGAGAATGCAAAGGTGGGCTTATGTGAGGGGGATGGGAGATCGATTAAGGTTAAGGTGAATGTGGTGAGGGGGGGCCCAATTCCAAACAAGGTCATCCTCAGATGTGGAGGGAGTTTGTGGCTCCACCGATTAAAGTTATCCCTATATCGTGATGAGAAGCAGCAACAGGGGACACAGAGATTGTCTACAGAGGCGGCTGTTGTTCAGAATGATGGCAATGATAGCAAATCCCTCAAGTCTGCCCGTCCAAAGGTTAAGAAGAGAAAGGAGCTCCATTTTTCTGAGATGCCGGATGAAGTGATGAAGGGGATGGATTACCCAACGCATGAGGAAGCGATTGTGCAAGATGCGATTGAGGGGAGGGAACTTATGGTGGTGAATACGGGTTTGCAGGGGCAAAAGGCTGATGGTAGGATTTCAACACAGAATTCAGTCCCTTTTTCCTTTGAGGCTCCAGAGGGCCTATGCTATAGGGTGGGATCATCCTCTAAAGGAAAAATGGTGCGCTCTCCATACAAACTTAGGGGAAGGACAACCGGTGGTGGTCAGAAATCCAATGAGAAGATAGCAGCTGTCTTGAAAGTTGAGAAGAAGGCAGGGGGGCTGCAAGGGGGTAAGTGATTTAGGTGATGAAAGTTATCACATGGAATGTGCATGGGTTGCGCGACGAGGTGCGAAGAGCCTCCTTGGCTCGATACCTTCGTGAATGGGAAGTGGATTGTGCATTATTGCAGGAAACGCACATTAAGAAGGAGGTGATTCGATGTGGCAATCACTTCTCCAAAGTCATCGGGTGGAGGTAAGGGCGGTGGATGCGCAAGGAAGGTCTGGAGGTCTGGCTGTGTGGTGGAAGACTTCCAGATTGAATCTGAAAGAGGTCTGGAAGGGTCAATATCAGATCTCTTGCAAGTTCAAATCGATGGAGGATGATCAAGACTTGATCATGTCTTGTGTTAATGGCCCATGTGCTGATAGCTTGAGAAACAATCTGTGGCAGGAGTTGCGTCAGATGTCAAGCAGGATAGAAGGGGTGTCGTGGCTTGTGGGTGGAGACTTTAACAGCATTTTGTCTGAGAATGACTGAGGGAATAGGAGGGTGGATCAAGCCTCCCTTGGTTTTCAGCTGGTTGTGTCTGAACTAGGACTAAACGAATACCCATCAACCAGGGTAGAATTCTCTTGGAGAAGTGGTAATGGGCTGGTCTCAAAGTTGGATAGGTTCTTTGGAAGTGTGGAGCTGCTGGAGAGATTCCAACTTTCTTCTGTGATGGGAATGGATCGACCTTTCTCAAACCATACCCCTTTGCTATAGGACAGCGGGGAGGGGTCACCCATTGGTACTTACTTCAAATTCAGGAAGTCGTGGCTTAGGGAGGACGATTTTAAAGAAATAGTGAGCTGCTGGTGGGAGCACAAGCAGGTTGAAGGCTCTGCAACTTACCGGTTGGCAAGGAAATTGAGGGACCTGAGGTATATGTTGAAGGAGTACAAGAAGACGGTTGAGATATTGAGAAATCAGAGGACTGAGGCTCTATCTAAGCTGCGTTTGCGGGATGAAAGAGAGAATGATGGACAGTTGGCTGATGAAGAAATGGGGCAAAGAAAATTCTGGCAAGGGGTGGTCCAGGCTGAGGACTTGGTGAGAGAAGTTGACTGGAGAGAAAAATCAAGGCAGATGTGGTTGAAGGAAGGGGACGCCAATACGAAGTATTTTCATATGGCAGCGAGTTCTAGAAGGAGGGTGAACTTCATATCCTCTTTGAAGAAAGATGATCTTGTGCTAACTTCCTCTGGTGAAATTCGAAGGGAGGAAGTCAGATATTTTAGGGAAGCCACCAGATCATCAGGGAGGAGAGGGTGGAGGCTGGCAGCATCAAGTTTTCCTCGAGTAGGTGATTTGGCAGCTGGTCAGTTGATGGAAACCATCACAGATCAGGAAGCGATGGAGGCTATGGCCGATTTGAATGCTGGAGGATCTCCAAGCCCGAACGAGTTTCAAGTCCTCTTCTACAAGGAATTTTGGCATGTGGTCAAAGGGGATGTGATGGATGTTATCAAAGAGTTCCAATGTGGCAATGCAGGCATGGAGAGAATAAATAAATCGTACTTGTTCTTATTACCGAAGAATAATGGGGCAGAAAGATTGTCGGATTTCAGACCTATCGCACTTTCAAATTCAATATACTTAATAATTAGCAAAGTGTTGGCAAATCGTTCGAAAAGAGTCCTATTTGACTTAATTAGCCCAGTGCAATCAACCTTCCTTCCCAATAGATCGCTACAGGAGTCTTCCATAGTGGCGCAAGAGATGGTGGCTAGGTGGCGCAAAAGAAGTAAAGCTTACATGTGGAAGGTGGCCTTTCGTAGAGCATATGACTTAGTTGCATGGTCTTACCTATGGGAGATTTTTAGGAGAGGATTCCCATCGCTCTGGATACAGTGGATGAAAAGATGTATTGTTACTTCATCCTTTTCACCTCTGATTAACGGGAGGCTGTGCGAAGCTTGGATATAACCTCAATGTGGAGTACGACAAGGGTGCCCCTTAGCCCCTTTAATTTTCAATCTAGGTGTGGACACCTTGGCCCAATTTACTTGTAAGCTTGCCAGGCATGGTGAGGGCTTATTCTATGTCCAATTCCAGGGCGCTGGCACCAATTCTGCAGTACACCGACAATACAGTATTTTTTGTAGGAGGGAGAAGTGAGGCAAAGACCCTTTTCACAATGATCAATATATTTGATGAGATTTTGGGCCTTAGGTTGAATGGTGCGAAATCATCTCTGATTTGCTTTGGTATGTCAAGTCAGGAGAGTGAAGCAATCTCAGCCATCTTACATACTCCCACTGCCACACTGCCGATAAGGTACTTGGGTCTACCCTTAAGAGATAATAAACTGAAGAAGAGTGATTAGGCCATTCTATTTGAAAAAGTGACTGCCAAATTGGAGTGCTGGAGTAGTAGATTTTTATCCAAGGGAGGAAGATTGATTCTTCTCAACTCGGTCATCACCTCGAAACCAGTTTTCTTCTCTATTTTCAGATCTCCGAAGGCAGTGGAAAAGATTGGACGTGATGAGGAAGCATTTCTTTTGGAACGGTGCGAAGGCTGAAGGTAGATTCTTGCATCCAGTGAAGTGGTAGCAGCTGTGTAGGCCTTGTTCACAGGGAGGAATGGGGATCCATTCTTTGAAGGAATTGAACGATGCCCTGCTATTGAAATAGGCAGTGAAGTTGTCAATGGATGATGGGAAGGTTTGGTCACAGTTAGTCATGGAGGCTCACGGCTCCTCGCAGGTACAGTTGTGGAAATCCCCTCCTCAACGCCCCTCACCGTTCTAGAAGTCAATGTGGCAAGCGATACAAGACAATTGGGATGACTTCGTTCCTGTTTTGGGTGATGGAAGACATTTTTCTTTTTGGACAGATAGGTGGTCGACCTTGGGCAACCTAAACAAGGTATATCCAAGGACTTTTGCAGCAGCTCTGGATAGTAGAGCCTCAGTCAGTGATTGTTGGGATAGCGTAAGCTGCAGCTGGGACATTGCTGGTGCTGGTGTGCGTGAGGGTAGTAGAACACAGGCAGAGCAGGAGCGGCAGCTGGCAAACCTGGAAGCTTTCCAGCCGAGAGGCGAGGTGGACTGTTTCAGGTGGAAACATGGACTCTTCACTCCAGCAAAGGCATACAAGCGGCTGATGGATTCCATGAACGCAGACCCCTTAAGGGAGGACAGGGACTATGCTAAAATCTGGTTCTTGAAGATTCCACTAAAAATTAAGATCTTCCGCCAACATGATGGACTTATTAATGGTGATATGAGAAGTAGAAGATTGGGCACTCCTGCTCAAAATTGTCTCACATGTGACTTTCCTACAGATAGCAGGGTGCATCTATTCTCATCATGCCTTGTGACTGATCAGATTTGGAGGGAAGTTTGTGGGGAATCTATACCCACATGGGATGACTTATGAAGGAATCTCTTGACGAATGGAAAGCCTCATGTGAAGATGACTGGTGTTATGTGGAGTGTATGGCGTGCTCGTAATGAGCAATTGTTTAGAGGGGGCTCAATAAATGTAGGGAACATCTTTAGGGAGTGTTGGGGGTTTGTAAAGGAGTAGAGTGATTCCTTGTAATTCTTCCTATAAGATTCATAAATAAAATTTTCCCAGTATGCTATCATCATCTATAGCACTCGCCTGTTCAAAAAAAAAAAATAGCACATAAAATCCTAATTTTTGACCCGCTTAAATTAAAGAGGTTTCGATCAGGATAAAATTTATTTAAACCTCTTAAAATTGATATAAAAATATTCTGAGAGGTTTGGTATCTTTGGTTTGACCATCTAAACCTATTTTGACCTTAAACAGAGTGTCAGACGGAATTCTACCCTAATTTTGATTTCTACGCAAATTGCCAAGTCAAAGTTGGTCAAAAACTGAAATCCAATTTCACTATTAGATTCCTTGGGTCCAAATTAGGCTAAGGCCAAAATTTGGAACCAATCAGAATTTATCTTGACCTAATCTGCAATCTAGTCCCTTAAAACTCTATTTTTCACACATAATCCCCTAGCTTTCGAAATCCTTACATTTAGCCCCCTCACTTCTCGTCGTTTTCTTTAAAACGGTTCCTACTGCCATTAATAATGTGAGCCCAAGCCCACTGACCTTCAATCTAGGATTTTTCCCTAATTTCTCGACCAATTCCTTCCAAAATTGGAAGGAATGATCTTGAGGAAGTCCCCAATCATCTAAACCACACCTTGGACTTTGATTCACACTATAGAGTTTGTGCGAACTCCTCAAGAACAAGGATCTTCCTCCCCAAAATTTTGAGCTCCTCGAGCTTGTTTCCAAGCTTGAAAGCTACCCTTGGACCTTTAAAAGGCCCCCCATAGCGAGGCCTTGCTCCTTAGCAAGTTTTAGGCCTAAAAACTCTATTTCCTTGACCTATAACCTGCTCCACCTTGCTCCAACGACCTTCCTCCTCCGACCTCTTCGGTTGCTACCACGTACTATAGGCAACAGGTCCTTCCTCTCCGTCATCTGCACCTCGCCATACCTATGAGAGGCTTCCTCCTTCAGACGCCGTCGTCCCTCTCTCCGGAGCCTCCTTCGTCTCCAGCGTCGGCCAATCATAGCCAGCGCCATATCTGCTTCTCTTCGTCCGTAGCTACCCCTATTCTCTTCCTCCACCTCCTTGCATCTTCCTGCATCCTTAGACCTTAGGATCGAACACAATCACACCCGCAACACCTCCATCTTCCTCCGCTTCGGCCAAGCCTCCGGCAAGGCCCTCCGCGCTCCACACACCTCCAAACACCCTCGCACCACCTCCATTAGCTCCACCACAACTCACCCTCCAAATGCCCTAAAGAAATTTGGGGTTCTACATACTCCTATGCCCCACCAAAGAAACCACCTCATGGTCAACTTCTCCGTCACCGTTAACACTCCACTAACCATCACATGCCACACGACTGCCACCACTGCACGCGCCGCTTCACAGCACAGCTTCTGAGTTGCTTTGACATGGTTGTAAGGCCATGTTCTTGGTTTCAGGTACTTTGCTAGACAACTGTCGCGGCCACCATCTTCTCCGGCTCCAATTGTAGTTCTTCAGCCATGTTCATACTCAATTCCCTCTCCAGGTGACACGACTCCAATTCCTGAAACACTCCAGGCATCCAATTGCAACAGAAGGTGTCGCCTTTAAGCTCAATCAGAGAGACATAAACCTGCAATTGCGCAAGACGAAGACCCAGTGGGATAGTCCAACATCGTAGAGTGCAGAGCTCTCCGCAGCATACAAAAGGAAAAAGCACCTACGGCTTATCGCCTCAGCACACACAGGGGGTGAGGTCCTCGCTTACGCATGCGCATACGCATGCCCTTGCCCGCGGTCACGCTACGTGGGTCTGGGCTGATCCGTCTACCTGGTTAGCTGGGTCCATTCTAGTTCTGAAGGGAGAAAGAGGATCTGAGATGATGCATTCCCCAAATGATCTACCCAAATCATAAAGTAGGTCCAAAGGTGCCTTCTAGGTTGGCTGAGTCCAGGATGCCTTCCCAGGGTAGCAAGAGTCAGTAGAGTAGCTACTAGACCCACTAGGCTGGGTATTCCAAGTCTCTTGTACCTAGGAGTGATAAGATTGAGATTGTGCTCGAGAATGTCTAATTTGCTTCAGGAGCTTGGCACATTTATCTGTATAATTTCTATTATGCTCCTGGAATTCAACAACTATGGTCTTTACTTGGTTCCGATCTAGATAAAGGTTAGATCCATGAGGTTCAGGTTCTAAGTAAGCTAGGGGATAAAAAATATGAGAATAATCATATCTCAGCTGCTGAGGATGAGTCTCCCAGCCAGGAGTCAGAACATGGTTGGGTTGGGAGAGGAAGAACCTTGAGGGTAAGAAGGATGATATGGGTTCATGGATATTCGAGAAAAGGATAGGAGAGATAAGATAAGGTCTTCCTCAGGAAGACACGGCCAGCTACAAGGGGCTGGTGAAAATAAGGCAAAGGCCTAAACTAAGAGAAAGCCCTAAATCAAGCAAACAAGCTAGCCCTAAAGTGTATACCCTAAATGGACCTAAACCTGGCACCCCAAAATGAACTTAGGTTACACTAACCCTTGAATTACTTGGCTGGCTAGAAGGGTGGGACCCCTTAGGACACCTCGCATGGCGGGACACCACTAGAGGTTAACGCGGCTATCGCACGGACCTTTCTTGTTACCAGTTGGTCCAAATAGACAAGGCCTTGATCTTCACCCAATTAAACTTCGGTTACCAAGTTATCCCTTCCTAGAGCACATCTACTTAGTTTTAGGCTTGGACTTAAAGTTCTCTTGGAATGTAATGGGTGTTATGGGGGTGTTTCCCTTAAAAATAGATTTAGAAATGTGAAGTGCACAGACAAGGAATTTACAATACAAGCTTTAATTGTTGTAGTGGCCTTTATGATTCAAATGCTTCTATTAATTTCTTTCAGGGTTTCCTTGATTAAGTCAATTCAAACAAGTTTGTAGTGAGCACGCAAGAGGTTTTGTAAGTCTCAATTTGTTCTATGAATTTCCTTGAAGTATGGAATGTAAATTTGCTCTACCTTAATGTGGAAATCCTATTATCAATAGGTCTAGATGATGATTTTAAGTCCAAAGAGTTAGAAATGGTGCGACTTAATCAAAGAAATCAATGGTCTTAATGCACCACTACTTAGTAAAATAGACCAAGTAGTTGCTAAGTTGAAATGTAACTCTATTTTAATTCAGGTAGATGAGGGGGTCAATCAAGAAATTGACCTCACCTACTAGGCAACTAAGTTAATTAGGTCTGATTCAAATTATTTTAGGTCTCCAGAAAAAATTAAACCTAAAGTTTAAAGTCCTAGGGTTTATGCTTCATCTAAAACCCGTAGTCAGCCCCTATTCTGACTTGAAATCACTCCCTAGATTAGTAAAGGAAGCCAAACAAGATGAAATTTCATAAAGAGCTTCCTTTTTCAATAAGGCTTTCAGGGAGTATTTTTGAAGATTTTTACTATTTCATACAATTTCTCACGAATTCTTAGGTGTCGAGGGGTCAAATAGGCCAAATAGACGCCTTGCGAGTAATTCAATTTAAAATAGTATCCACAAAGATCCAAAAATTCTTGAAAAATTATAGAAAAAATTATATTTCAGTGGCTTTCCAACCCTGCAAATTTCAGATCAATGTGACTTATATAGCAGTTAGAATTAATATTTAAAGTTAGATAAAATCAATGTATAGACTGTTCAGACCCTCATCCATTGTGTGAATTTTTAAAATTCATACAGTGCGAATTTTTATAATAAAAGATGGAGTTGAAAAGCTGATTTGAAACCATAAAAATAGATCGAATCCCAAGATTTTTGGATTCCTAATTTGACGACAATTAATTTTTGAAAATCACAAATATGTGCTGGCCAGATTTCCAAATCTGGATTTGGTATGTTTTAGATAGTTTCCAAGTCAAAACACACACCAAAGAAGGATTTTTTTATTTGTTTGCAAATTCAAATCCAAAATTTTGAATTTGATTTTCATATTTTATTATTATTTTTCTTTATTTTTCAAAAAGAAAACTAACTAACTAATCTAACTAAGATCTTATCCTTTCTAAGAAACAACAATTTCCTTCCTTTTCTTTTTTAGAAATCTAAAACCTAGGGAAACAAATGCAACAGAATGTAAGGAATACCTGATTGAAGTGTGTGCGGATCCTCTTTGTTCTTAACCTACAAACAAAAACAAAAATGTTAAGAGAATGCAAATCCAAATCTAAAAACTCGCTTGTTGCCTTCCTGACAACGACACCATTTGACAAAGCGATTTTTGCACGTGATTTAATGTCATTGAATTTTAGTATAGACGCGCTAAACCCTTGATCAAAAATATTTGTTTTAATGAAACTAGCATTGATTTTTATTCTTTTATAACATGAATCCCGATAGTTCGTCTTTGGGAGGTGTAAGATGCAAGTGTTAGATTCAGATCCACTTTTCTAACCTAGATTTAACCTAATATATATATATATACACACACACATTTTTTTGCTCTTTTTTCTTTTGCGATTCTTTTATGTTTTTGATTTTTGAAAAGCAAAACCTAATACGACACAACCTAAATCTAAGTGTTCGAAACCCTAAATGACTATGTGCATCTATGTGAGGGCCATGATGGCCGTGCTTATGGTGAACATAAGGTGGACGTTTGTTTCGCTGTGAAATGAGTAAAAAGATTTCTATATCGCTGCAATTGCAAATCATGTCCAAACAAATAAATGTGTAAGTATTTCGGTAAGTACCGAGTCGTTCGTAGGGAGGCAAAACGTGATTTTCAAAGCTCTTCGTACTAACTTATCTATCCTAATGCAAGCATAGAAATCGAAACCAGATATTTAGAGAATTAGAATTTTATTACTACTTGCAAACAATTCTCAAACTAGGAATTAAAACAAGTATGCTAAAGATAGAGAGTAAGAGCGGTGCCACTTGAGGGATGCTTGTAGGAAACTTGACAGAGCTTCAGACCCAGAACGTCGAGACGAAGACTAGAGAGAGACTGCAAAGAGAGAAGGGGGCATGCACTATGGTGGTCTATTTTTTCCAATCTCTAGGTATCTAAGTTACCTTCCAAAGGGTAGAGGCTAAGTCCTTTTATAGAAAAGTAGGTGGCTTCCTATTGGTTTATCTAGAGTGACTAGGATCACTAATTTGGATGGTTTAGATTTAATCAAAAGTGATGCCTAGGATTGGTTGAATAGGGACCTTAGGATCTATGTTGTAGGGCTAAGATAGGATGAAGGTTTTCTAAAAATAGGCAACCTAGGTTGGTACTACCAAGGGATAAAATCTTGACAAGAGATAAGATCTTATCTCTTGGCCAACCACTAAAAGATGAAATCTTCCTAAGTTGCCACCAACTTAAGAGGATTGGGCTAGAATTTTCGTGGGTCTTATGTTGGTAGGGTTAAGGATAGACATAGGTTGTGAAAATAGGTTCCTAATTGGGCTAGGTTGACCCTATGTCTAGTGGGGTGGGTCCAAATAGGTTCCATGAATCTAATTGACTTATACTAAGTCAATTAAGTGAGCTTATGGACCTAAATAGGTTCTTGGGTTAAGGATTGGATCTAGAGTAGGTTGGATAGGTTCCCGAATAGTAAGACAACTCTGTGGATAAAGGGTCAAGATCATGGATAATGTTATCCATGATTTTAACTTTTGAGCTCACTTATTCAATTTGAGCTGACGTAAGGATAGGAGTTAAGATAAGAGTATTCTAGGGTTCTAAGGGTAGGGTTAGGTTATCCTAGTCCCTTTCTCTCTTCTTGGATTTTCATTTCTTCCTTGATCAAATGTTGGTCTTCAACCAGCTCCTAATTATATTGTAGCTTCTTTTCCTATTCAGCTCAATACTCCTGCTTATTTCAAGTCCTTAGCCTATATTATTCACAAAAGACTAAAATTAGATAATTAGGTCTAAACTAAACATAATGCGAAGAATATGCATGCATGCTCTAAATGCAACATTTACAATTTAAATGCATGATTTTATTAAGGAGCTAACCCTAAAATAAGCCAATTAAGGTAATAGATTAGACTGTTATCACACCCCCATGCCTATCTTTTATTACTCACTTAGCCAAATCAATATGAAAAATGAACGCAAGGTGTATAATTCGTGCTATTTACAACTCAGCCCCCACAGGACTGCATATTCCTTTTTATCAAGGGTTTACCAAAAGATTTCTTCTTGCCTTCTTCCAAAAATTTAGAAATCCAGACAAATGTGAAATGATGTGATAGTAGCCTAAGCAATGGATCCAAGTGAAAAGCCAACACACACTTAAAGTTCGTACTTGACCTCGGTAAAAATTCTATCAGGATAGGCAAACTTCTTCCTCGTGGTTATAAAATAATTTGTAATTTCAACCCCAGCTTTTAGCTTAGGTAAAAGATGTCTGACACTACAACATATTCCACTTTTGCCGTCGGTTAGAAACCGACAGCAAAACCATATTAATCGACGCCATTAAGCGATGTCATTATGATCGTGCTGTTCGTTTTACGGTCGATTTGCAGGCACATCTGACATCAAAATAGTGTTTGACCACATGACGAATTGGCCATTTCGACGTCGATTAAAAATCGACGGAAAATACAATTGCCATCGATTTATTTAGTTTGGATGTTTCGCCGTCATTTCAAAATCGACAATAAGTGTATTTGTCGTCGCTTATTTGTTAAGCAACGACATTCATCCATCACTTTTTCCCGCCCATTTTCTGAAGTTTCCCCGTCAGTTATATACATTTACTGTCGGTTATATAAGTGACAGCAAAAATATTTGTCCTGTCTCTTTTCGTTATAATCGACAACATATATATGACAGCAAAAATATTTTTGCCATCAGTTTCTTTATAAGCAACGAAAACTATGTGACAGGAAAAACATTTTCATCGTCGGTTAGTCTGAAAAGGGAAGGGAAAATATTTTTTCCGTCATTTATAAGCCGTCAGTTAAATAAATAACCGACGTCAAATGTATGAATTTTTTTAAAAAGAAATTACAAAATGATGGGATTGCATGCTAAATATACTTAAAAGACTTACTAATGAAGAGAAATTTATATTGCATAAATATAAAAAGTCTAATACATAAAAAGTTTGAAAATAAAAAATTTACATAAAATGAAAATAAAATATTTACATGAAAAGTATAAGAAAGAAAATGTATAAATATCACTATACAGCTACCCCGATGCCACCAGCTCCACCCATATCGTCGTCGTCTCATCTATGGATGTTGGGATCTGATGAAGATGGATGCTCTGACTGACCCTTCTTCAGAAGAAGGGTTAGAAGCTTCTCAATCTTACTATCAATCTTATTCATCTGTGATTGTATGGCATCTATCTAATTCTTCATAGATGTCTCTTCTTCCTCTCTTCCTCTCATCTCTGTAGTGTGTCGATTTTTTGATGCAACTGATCGACGACACTAAATAAGACGGCACCTTTCCTCCCATACCAGATAGATAACGCATGTGCCCTCCCCGCACTACGAACAAAACCGCCGTGGTTCGATGGCATCACTCTGCTAGATGCGTCCTCTGGCTGCAAAGGCTGATTGATGCTGTCAGATGTCTCGTCAGTGGAAGGATGTACTAACTGTACCATTTGTTCCTACATGTATTAAAAAATATTATTATAATATATATATAAAGTTATAAATATTTTTTAGCTTAAGAAACTACGTGTTTCTCCTGGAATAGCTCATGAATCCACTTACAAGCATACTCAGCTGCAGCCTTACTATGTATATATCCATCCTACTCATTTCCATCCCATCATGAGTAGTGGACTAAAAATATAAAAACGATACAATTATATTAAGATAACATAAAAATTAAGTAATATTCAACTGAAAAGTAGTTCCAACACTTACATAACGGCTCTTGACCATCTCGATACTCCTCCGACCCAAATAATGGATCTGTGGTGGAGCTTTAACCTTGTTGCCTTATTTTTTCTTACTTGCTCCTGTACATATACATAATAATTTTTTTATGAATTTAAGATATATGAAATTAATAGAATAATTTATAATCGTTTACTAACCTCCCGTCTTTGGATTCAACTAATGCTCGCATGGCTTCTTTCAATTGTCAGGCATGACATCAGGAGGAATGACTTATTGCCTCCTCGGCTGAACTCTTGTTCAAGAAAAACTTAATACCAAATATAAATTATTAGAAATAATATAAGATATTATGTATATAATAAAAATGTAAATGTTTAAAAATTCTTACATTTCTCTTGGTCTCCATCCTCCAATCTTGTGGATTTTGGCGACGTGCTTAATGATATATCGGGAGATATTGGGGTCGTCACCCCAATCGTAATTTGTCTATATTAATTTTAAAAAATATGTCAATCTTACTTTATAATAATTTTAAGATAAAGTTATAAAAGAAATAACTTTTATAAATGAAATTACCTCCAACTAACGGAGGAACTGCCTCTTCAGCTCTCCGTGCACCTTCCTCCAGTTGAAGTAACAAATGGGCATAATGGACTTAACAATTATGCCCACTCGACTGATAAAGCTCAGGTAATTCTCCGCCTCCCCTGTGGTTCTAAGCCTAATTGTTATTCTCACGCCCTCGGGGATATACTAGAGGTCTAAATTTTTTATCTTCCCCTGTCCTCTTGCTAGTCTACATACGTAAACATTAATCATATTCATTATATATTTTTGAAGTTATAATAAACTTTAAAGCATATAAGTAATTTACTTCTTAAAGGTATATAATTTCTTACCAAAACCTGAGCCCGCCGTTGAGGGGTCGACATGAACTAGGGGCGCACTCCCTACCATATCATCCTCCGCCTCTTCGCCCTCCTCCTATCCCTCTTCTCCTGCCTTCTCCCCCTCCTCATCTGATCCTCCATAATCTGGATCATCCTCTACTCGATCTGGCAAGGTCTGAGCAATCTCCTTCCCCTTTCCCTTCCCTCCGCATGTAGTAAATGTGTCATCTCCCCGGGTCGTACAAAACATAACTGGGAGGATGGTTGAACCTGTTGTCGAAGGGGTGGCTGAGCCTGTTGTAGGGGGGTGGCTGAGCCTGAATAAACAAATCAGGCTACGTGGAGAGCTATCTCAAGAGGACCCTTTTTTTTGAATTTCTTCTTAAACAACTTCATTTGTAACAAGTAAAAAATGCAATAATTAATATAATTAAAAATTATTCATATATAAATTATTAATGAAAAAAGTTTACTAAACATAAAAAAATATTGTTAAAGAATTTTTACTGCAAACCCCCTTCGTAATGACATATATGCCCTTATAAATTTCAATTTTAATATGAATTTCATTTAAACAAATGAAATAAAGCAAAGAAATTATTACTAACCTTAAATGTCAACATCTATTAGAAATAAATGAATTATTAATTCTTGGTATGCTTCACATTGTGCGTCAAAATGATTGCGTGGTACTGCTCTTATGAGTATAACCATCCCCTTTGACAATTATTGAGGAAATAAAAAACTTGTGCCGCTTGACATACCAGTGTGAATGGTTCATCAGACTGAAGAATTTGATCATCAGGATTTAACTCAAGAAATTGTGTTTCTTGTCAATTTTGAAACTGGTGCCTTCTTTAAAAACATCAAACCAATAACATTTAAATATGACAACTCTGTAATCAAATATGAAGCTAATCTCTACAATTTCTCTAATTTCACCATAGTATCCATCTAGACCAGTGGAAAGATCTGAATCAACTCTAGCTTGTGCAACATTTCTATCATTAATTTCTTTTATTCTAAATCTGAACCCATTTATTATATACCTAGAGTGGTAATGTACATAATGTAATGGTGAATCGGCAATTACATCAAAATTCGGTACCCATCATGGGTCCATATCTTCTTTCAATTGATTAACTCAATCTTTAAACCAATCTAAGAAGCCCAATTCAATTGTCCTTGAAAGATATAATCATTCGAATTCCTCATAAAATAGATCAATTTCAGGAATTTATTTTAAAATATATAAATGTGCGCAACATCTATCATTTTCTAAAATTATCTTGTACTCTGTATGAAGAATCGACATTCTTCTGATATCAAAAGTTGACACTCTTTATCACTGTCATTGTATTCCCCCTCATAGTTCCTTTGAAGTTTATTAAAGTACTTGTCTGTTTCATTCATGTACATGAAAGTAAAATTTATACACTCCTCCACGAGATACCCTTCTACAATGGATCATTCCGGTTTTGCCTTGTTCAAAGCATAATCTTTAAGCTTTTTCGAAAACTGCTCCATAGGATCATCTATCTGAATTGTATAGGTCCACCGATTCTCGCTTCATTTGCAAGATGCAGGATGAGATGAACCATTACATCGAAAAAGGTTGGGAAAAATATGTTCCATCTTACAAAGAGTAATGACTATTTATTTATCCTAGTGATCCAGCGTATCATTTTGTAGCGTCTTCAAACAAACAGCTTTGAAAAATCTACTCATCTCTGTGAATAAATCAACTAACTCTGACAGTATCTCCCATATCGATAATGGAAATAATACTTGCATATAAACGTGAGAGTCATGACTTTTCAAGTCAGATATCTTTTTCTTCGCTTCATTCACACAACGAGAAAGTGCAATGAAAACCCATCTGGCACCCGAATTTCCTTTAAGAAGGAAATCAGTCTACTCTTCTGGTCTTGATTCAAGCTGTAAATAACATGTGCGAAGTAGCCATCATCCTCATGAATATGCAGCTCCGGACGTATCCCTAAACTCTCCATGTCTTTCCTTGTTCGCTGTATCCTTTGGATCATCCGTTAGATTTAATACATCTAAGATGTTATCCATCACATTTTCTTCGATATGTATAACATCTAAATTATGACGTATTGTTTACAGTATGGCAGTTCCATAAAGAAAATGATTTTCTTTCAAAATCCAGAATTCCTCGAGGCTGTCTGGTCTTCTTTGAATGATCGACCCAACCATATCTTACCCATTTCTTATGATATCTCCATTATAACCTGACCTGGCAACCTGATAGAATCTATACTAAGGTTATTCTTTGTATTTTTCTTTGAATATCAACACGTCATGTCATCAAATTTACTCCTGAACTATGATGTTCGCCATATACGTTCAATAGGTAGAAATCTGCGATGTCATAAGTAAAAAAATTTCTTACTTTCCGATAATCGTAGGTGATGAGTGTCTTCCATACAGACTGGACAAGCAAGTTTTCCTTTAGTGCTCCAACCTGACAAATTTGTGTACGTCGAAAAGTCATTTATGGTCCACAACAATGCTGCATGCATATTGTAAAATTCTTTCTTTTCTGCATCATATATCTTCACGACGATATACCACAACTGTTTTAGTTCATCGATTAATGGCTGGGGATAAACATCTATTGTATTTCCTGGTTGTTTTGGGCCAGGGATTAATAGGGTCAGCATCATGAATGACGGCTCATAACCAGGGAGGTAAGTTATAAGTGACCATTACCACTGGCCATATAGAGTACAACAGGTACCTACTCTTAAATGGATTGAATCCATTGCTTGCAAGACCCAATCGCAAGTTCCTTGCTTCTAAAGTGAATAAATCATTTCTTTTGTCAAATCTCTTTCACTCTTTTGAATTAGTAAGATAATGTATTCTTTCATCTTGAGATTTACAATCCTGGTGTTATGTCATCCACCATGCAGTTTTAGTTGATATAAAAAGGCATTGAAGCCTAGGTGTCAGTGGAAAGTAACGAAGAACTTTCTGAGGTTGTTTTCTCTTACTTTTATTTTTACCTTCCTTATATCTCTCATGTCCACATTCGGGACAATTACTCAAATTTTTGAATTCATTTCTGAAAAGAATGCAGTCATTCGGACATGCATCAATTTTCTAACAATCTAAACCAAGCTTACGAATCTGTTTCCTTACCTAATACCATGAAATCGGAAAACCATTAGGGTTATTCAACTCAGCAATAAAATGAAGTATTTCTGATATGAATTTAACACTAGCTCTATTCATAACCTTCAGTTGAAATATCTTCAACAAAAATGACAACTTTGACATTTTCGTAACACTGGGAGCAATAGGATCCTCAGCTGGCTAAACAGCATAATAGAACGGATCTTCCTCGTCTGTATTTATATCCTCTCCTGTTCTCATCTTGTTCAACATTTCTTCTATTTCTTCACCTCCGATATCAGCAATTTCCTCGTCGATCTCTTGGTCAACAGTGTTCTAATTGTTTATGACTTTCTCAGCCAACTCCTCTCCATGAGATACCCAAGTAGTGTATTGCTGCCACCACCCATCACAAATGTAGTGCTCAAGCACAGTATTACGATCATGCTGATGAGTCTAATTTATTGGACACTTAATTAGCTTAAGTATATTTAAATCACACCTCATTAGATTGCAAGTAGAATTAAATGATAGTTTATCTTAATTAGAAGATATTTTGTTAAAACTTCATACATATATGTTTATGCAGGGTTATGTGTGCAAATGTCCAAAATCCAACTCCATCGCTAGCAGTGTACTGGCTCTCGCTGGCCTCATCTGACTGCCTCAACAGACTGCCTCCTCGCCGACCTCAACAAATCGGCCATCCAAATTAGCCGAGTCTTACACAACCTGTGGCACTGCCTCTTCATTAATGTTGTTGAAGACGATCTCAGGGGAGGAAACAAAACTTGAGAGGCGTTTAAAAAGAGGATGGACAGAGGATGGGGGATCTTCTCAACCTTCACCGTGCATAGAGCACGCACCATGGAAGGGGCCAACACTTTGGTTTAAGCATGCACAACATCTCCTCTTGCTACTGCCATGCGATGACAGAGCACGGCGCACCACCAACCCATCACCATGCCACTCTCAACCACCATCCACTTACAAACCTTCCACGCCCCTAACAGCCCCTCCCATCCTCTTTCATCCAACCTTCACCTTCTCCGTGCCCATCGCCATCACCACAGCCGCACGCGTGCACAGCAGCAACAATAGCCACCGCGGGCATGCCTCTTCGCACTCCCACCAGCGGCCAACAGCACACCCACGTGTGCCCCCCTCTTCTCCGCATGCCTCTCCGCACCCCCTTGCACGACCTGCAGGCACTAGAGTTGCTGCTCCAATAACATACAGAGCAGCTCCACCAGCTACTCGCCACAACCGGCTCCAGCCACCGTCGGTCGCCTCCTCACCGCTACCAGCTGCGGCCCGCCTACAGCAACCACCGGCCGAAGCCTCACCATCGGCCATCTCGCCTGCCGTGCGCACGGCCAAGAGGAATCCCCTTCCCTGTTTTGCTTAAATGACATTGGTTAAAGGAAGGGATTTTTTATATTTCTTTTTTTATTGGCTAATTGCTTCACAGACCCTCCTGACTCTTCGTATTTGGTGTTAATGTTTATTCAAGTCATGTTTTGATCTCATTTGATGCTACAACTAATTGGCAAAGTAACTTTGCATCATATTAGCCTCGTACAACATACTCGAATAATGCACTAGAAACATTGGTGAATTTATAGGTCTGTGCCTCCCTGTGGATACGACGTGTCGCTTGTGAGTGGTTTATTTTAATTATTGACTATTGATTTTTTGCCGCTCAATTTCTACTTCAACAACTTTTTTTTCTTAAGCGAAAAACGATCGTCCACATGAAAGGAGCTATTTAAACATCTTCTGCATAGGCAGAAGATATTAAGTTGACATCCTCGCCTACATATCTTCCTATCATCATGAAAGGCCCAATCTAGGAATGAAATTACTCCATCCTTATATCTCGTGTAATCTGAACCCCTCAATCTAATCCAAGATTTATCCATTATAACATAAAATTTAATGTAAACAAATCACTTATTAGGAAGGGAAAGGATCGAATGATGTGTATGTTGATTAAAATTTTCACTTTATAGCACATCCTCAAGGATTTGATGACAACTTAGTTTTGCCGGTTACATATAACCTTAGTGAGGTGAAATTTCGGCAGCATCTCCCCTCACTTCTCCAGTATACCCCCTAGTACTAACCTTAGCTAGATTTCCTTTAACACCCAATTAAGGGCACCATAAGAAACTAGATAAGATTAGTTAATATACCAAAGAAGAGCAGGAATAAGCAACCAAAATTTTACCGCACAAGATTACATGCAACGAGCAAAACTAAGTTATCATCAAATCTTTAAGGACCTTCTTTAGTTTGGTACTTCACCGAATTAAAGTCGATCAAGTCTTATGGCATGTTACAAAAATAACATATCATGCATGAAAGTGAGGTATGCATACACTTCCTGCAGTGTCCGTATAACATGATCATAAGTCTTGACGGACAAGTAATTTGGACACAATTTAACTCGGAGGACTTTTACCCTAAGGATTAGAATACCTAATGTTTGGCCTCACATGCATATATCTTCTTTAGCAAATATGTGTACCCAAACAATAACTAATTTAAACATTAAAAAAATTTACCGGAAAACTAAAATATCATTCAATTAAATTAAAAAGATTGAATATATATATATACCTCAAACTACTAAAGCCTCAGAGTGTACCCGACATTGATAACCTGCAATTTCAAAAGTAAAATTACTTAAATAACAAATTATAATTATAATCCTAAACCCTAACCCAAACTAAACATGCAAACCAAGGGCAAGAGCAAGCGAAAATCCTAACCTTGACCCAAACCAAACGTCTAAACCCTAGCCCAACCCAACTATCGCAACCCTCTCCCAACTCAAATCCTAAAACCCTAAACCAAGCACCATATTCACAACATAATACCAAACCTAAACAACATATATTAATCCTAACTAAACATTGAAATAATTTTTTAAAAAATTTGACAGAATTTCCCCTTATATTTTCAATTTTCTATAAACCAGCATAGCGAAATAATACTCATCATAAAAGTGGGTACACCCTACATTCACAATAAATCATACAAGCCACACCATCTAACAAAAGCCTAAAATATTATTACAATAAACAAAAGCATTAAAATTATACCTCTAATGACTACAGCTTCCGAGAATGATCGTCACCAATAACATGTAATTTCGTAAACATGATTAATTAAATAATATATTATCATATTATTCAAAAAATTACAACTTATAAAATAGAGGCGACAGCAGTAGCGACAATAGGAGGAAGGCGACAAGAGGGGGATGAGGAGGAGGATAAGAGGAAGAGGGGGAGAAAGGCCAGCCGCATAGGCAGCAATAGGAGGAAGGGGGTAGTAGGGGAAGAGGAAGAGGAGGTCGTCGGGCAATGGCAGGGATAGGAGGAGGATGAGGGGGCAATAGGATGAGGAAGAGGATAAGGCCGATAGTAGGAGCAGGGCAACAGGATGGGGAGGAGTAGGAGGACGGGATCGGTAGGAGGGCGGTAGGATAAGGAGGAGGGGAGGAACCAAGGAGGAGGAGGTGGTGGCCTGCTAAGTGGAGCAAGAAGGGGGGAGATGAGGAGGGGACGGTCCGGAGGAGGAGGGCGGCGCCGGCGGGCCGAGGAGGAGGAGGCCGCTGGTGGAGGAGGAAGGTGAGGAGTTGCGGAGGAGGAAGGAGAAGAACCAGGGAGGAAGGGGGTGCAGGCAGAGGAGGGGGGGCACAGACGGAGGAGGATGGGTCAAAACTGAGGAAAGAGGAGGGAGCCGTCGGGCTGGGGAGGAGGATGACGGCGCTGGCGGAAAAAGAGGGTAAGGGCGCTGGCGGAGGACAAGGACCAACGAAGGACGAGCTGCCGCGGAGGAGGGGAGCGGCATGCGGAGGAGGAGAAAGAGGAGGGGGGACAACAATGACAAGGACAGGGATTCGCCTGAGGAGGAAGGGGGCGACGCGAGGAAGAGGACCACGTGGAGGTGCTCGATGTGAGGGGGCGACGCGAGGACCTACACGAGGGTTTGAAGGAGGAAGATGAACAGTAGGCCGCAGTGCCTTAATAGATTTAGGAACCTATGATGTTGATTCTCTCAAAAACCAACGGCAAATAATATCGTCGGTTCCCTCTCCATCTCGCCCAAAATTTCACCGCTAATTTTAACCTAACTTTTACCATCGTTTAATCCAATAACCGACAATATAAGTCACTAATCCTGCCCAAATTTTAGATACAAATTTTATAATTTTTTTACCGTCACTTATTCCCTGAACCAATGGCAAAGGATACACATCATCACGCCTAAAATTTTGACTTGTAATTTTTACCCACTTTTGCCGTCGTTTATTCCAATAACCGACGGCCAAAGTTACAAATCCCTCCTGCTATTAAGGAACAAATTTTAACTAGCTTTTCATCATCGGTTCTTCTAATAACCAACGGTAAAAATATATTTGTCGTCGCTTAATCAACTAATGATAAATATTAATGACCACTGTGCACCCAATCGCTTTTCTTCAGTTGATGGTAGATCAAGTACTAACCTTTGCCGTCACTTATTTGAATAAGCAATGACAAAAATCTTTGCCGTCGATTTAAATAACCGATAAGTAACCGATGGCATAACCCATTTTTCTAGTAGTATGAGTTAAGTGGGTTTGTATTTGGTGGGTCATACTCCTCTAGTGCTACACAGACTAGTACTACAAAACCTAGATTTCTAGACTATTAAATCAACTCAAAGAGAGACAGAGAAATTGTACTTTCTTTAATTCCTTTATACTCATTCTCTCTCTTTCTTTTTCTTTTTTTTCTTTTTTCTTTTTTTTATTTTTAAACCACAAGCTCACCAGATTTGTAAATATATTTGGTGACCTCTTATGGCATTAACACTTTGATTAAGTTCTGATAACTCTATAACTAAATCAAAATTTCTCAACCCATATTCAGGTGGTCAGAAGTACAGAAAAGTAGGTCAAGACTGTATTTGGTGGATTATAAAGGGAATGGGTGAATGGGTGTTTTTGCCTCAATGTGCTTAACATAAAGTAAACACAATGCAATTTACACTTTTTTTCTATATTTTCTTTCTTTCTTTTTCTTGTTTTTCATTTTCTTTTTTTTTCTTTTCTTTTATTTTGTCTTATATATTTATTTCTACTAATACAACGTAATGCAGTACCCATGCACATTTTTATTCACGTGGCATTATTCGAGATTGAGGGTGTTCAAGACAATATTGGGTGGCTTATTTTGTGAAAGTGCCTACTCTCAGAATCGGAAAAGGAATGGATGGGATAGTGTATTTCTGACCTTGATATTAATATCCTCCTTAAGCCGAAGATTCCATAAAGGATAATCATAACCATCCACCTTAATCCTAGTTTTATTAGAACCCACTCTCTGCATATTTGTTATTTGGTGGCTCTCCAAAAATTCATATACTAGGAATTTGTACGCAAGAACCGAGAGCAAAAAATATGCCTAACTTCGAGTATCATTATCCAATTACCCAAAAATTAAGATTCCTTATACTAGCATTAGAGCACCAGTAGACTCTCTACTCCTACCTTGCACTTGTTTTATAGATCTACTAGAAGATGGTTTGTCTGACTCCTTAATTACTGTCCAAGGGTTCAAGAGAAGAAGCATTGCTTCTTCTCGACAGACTAAAGATGTCTATCGATCTTCATAGAGTATCCATTGCAAATTCTACGTGTAAGTGTGAAATTGTACTGGATTCTAAATTCAGGAATTAACTTAAGAATAAATCTCTAATAAAAACCTTCTTGATAAAAGTTCTTTATGCATGAATGCAAAAAAAAAAAAATCTGGCATAAAAAAATAAGACATGCAATGTCCACCCCCCCCGGTACTTATTCATTACAATATCTTCATTGAAATGTATGTAGAAAAAGGTCAAAATGTAATAAGCAAGAGGGGATATCACCTGGCTAACCTTGTTAATCCAGGTTAGCTTGGATAGAAAAATACTTGTACAGAATACTGCGTCGCCTCCCAGCCAACAGTAAGTTTAACGTCATTTGTCAGACCTAAACTCAAGAAATATGTATTCCAATATCATGGGTCAAGAGGAGTAATAATTCTTGCTGGGAGATTTAAGATTAATATAAAGATATGATCATATGGTCCAAGAATCAGTGATCCACAAATTGGGACCAATTGATGATGTAGCCCCACTCCGAAGAGTTTTTCTTTATTCAAAATATAAAATAGGGTCAGATAGATCAGGTTCATAATGCAAAGCCTCTTCATTAATCCAATTCCATAATTCTAGAAGAGGTGGAGGATCTGGATTAAAATTGTGATTGAAATTTAAATCTGGTTCTGAATTAGAATCAGAAGGATCCTCATAATAGTAATTGATGTCAAAAATCATAAATTCTCTAAGCTTCAGGTCATATGAGGATAAAGGTAGAGTTGTATTGAATTCCTCAAAATCCTCATCAAAAATTACTTCTTCCTTATCCGAAATCACTTCTTCCTCATAATCAAGCGATCCATTTGAACCAGTTGGATTATAATTTCTTCCCCAGCCCGTCATGCTTTGAGCTTCTTTTCCTGAGGTTGTTTCTTCGTTTTCCTTGTTCATGTCCTTTCGTTGTCCAATTTCTCGAACCCCCTCAAAATCCAATAGTTCTTCAATTTCGAGGTGGATATATTGAGGATTCTTTATGTCATCATCTAATTTATCATAAGATACTCCCAATAGTTTTTCAATCTCACTAATGTCTTTTTCAATTTGATTATCTATGGGATGTGGTAAATCATAAGAATCCTCAAGTATATCACTTCCTTGCCTCTCTTTTTGATCTTGAGATTTGGCAGAATTCAGATTATCCTTAGAGTGAATTGCCAAAACCTCTTCAATTGTTCCCACAACCTTAATAGAACCACGATTCAATTTATTCTTTTGGGAAGCATTAATGATATTGAGTTGACAAGTTTTCCTTCCAGAAGTGATTTGCATATTCTCGCAATTGATCAGAGACTTGGCTATGGCCAAGGTCTTCCTAAGATTATTAGGGTATGATTCACATTTTCTGATGCCTCTATATCTAAAATTAAAAAGTCCATAGGATACTCAAAATCCCTCAGTTTTATAATCACATTTTGTAAGAATCCATTTGGAATCTTAGTTGACCTATCAACAAGCTGAAGGGTAACATTGGTGTGTTGAAAGGGACCAAAATCCAAGTCTTCATATAATTCCGTAGGGATTAGATTGATGGAGGCACCAAAGTCCACTAAGGCTCACTCCAAGATAAAACCATCTATTTCACATGAAATTAAGGGGGTCCCCGGATCTTACTGTTTAGGAGGGAGCTTATTTAAAATGATGGCACTGGCTTGTTCAGAAATTACGACCCTTTTGACGATTTAACCTGGTGTTTTGGTGTGCACAATTCCTTAAGAAATTTCGCACAGCTGGGAGATTCTCAATAGCTTCAAGGAGTAGTATATTTACTTGGACTTGCTTTAAAACATCAAGCCACTCAGATTGAATGATTTTCTTTTCCCTAGATTTATTCAAGGCTTCAGAAAAGGGTGATTGAGAGAAATGAGTGTTCAAATCCTAAGCCTTGTCTTTTAGATTAGCTTGGCCTCTGACGTCGAACGACACGTTTAGGTTAAAAATCATTCGTTGTAGCACATTTACGATGTCAATTTTAAATAAAAGTATCAGACATGAGTCCAAGTGTTGAACACAGGGAGGCGTGGAATCAGATCAAATATTTGTTTTCGTGTCACAAAAATTTGTTGTTTGATTCATTTGCAAAAGAGAGAATGAGAGAGAGAGATAAGGAGGGAGAGAGAGAGGGAGATAGGGTTAGAGAATCATAATAGAGATATGAGAACAATATATCAAATATTTACTCTATTGACTATCAAATGTAGTGTTCAACAATATGTAGATGAATGCTTAAATGAAATAAATGACCAGCACTATCAAAGAAAATAAAAATAAGAACAAGAAGAAAGCGTCAAGGCAGCCACGATGGTGGACCTTCCGTCAGCGGCTTGACGTCTTCACAACCTTGCTTGGAGCTCTGAGTGGCGGAGTTTCTTTGGTAGATCATGGATGCAAATGAGGGGGGTAGGTCCCTTTTTATAGTGGTGAAAAGGGTTAAAATTCATCCTCTGGTCAACAGCGACATTCAAAGCGTTGCTGAAGACCCACCGCATGCGTCGTCGTAGCCCCCGCCCTCGCACCTGTTGCCTTCAACGCACATGCTGACCCGCACGTCCCGCGCGGTGTGTCGCATGCACATGCGCTAGCGTGCGCTAGGCTAGCTCCACTTTGCGCACACGCATTGCTACCACTTGCTTTGCGCACGCTATGCGCTCGCACATGCATGCTGCGCTGTATGACACTCAATTGGACATTTTGAGTGGGTGGTGGGATTTGAACCCGCACTCTCTTTTAGAGTGAGCATCTCCACCAATGTGCCATGAGGGCCTTTGTGTGGAGTTCTTGAATTTCCACGGCGAGGTGGAGGTGACTTCTCGGCTGTTGGATCTTGAACCAACGGTCGAGATTTATTGATGAGGATGAAGAGGAGCCGATGCTGGGCATTCATGGCCGGTGTTAGGTGGCCTAGATGGCGCCACGTGGTGCCATCTGGGTCGTCCATCTTCTTTCTGTTGTAGAGGACGTCACGATGCTCGGATCGAGATGATTTCCGCACTACCGAATTGCGATCGTCACTCCAGATCCATCTGTACGGTCAGATTTTTTATCCGAAGCCCATAAGGATGTTGCATTGCCCCTTGACCATTGATCTTCGTCGAACTTGTTGTGGGGGCTACGGAAGTCGGATCGAGGTGATTTTTGAATCCGTTGGACTCCGTTCGTCGATTCGGATCCATCTATATAATCTGATTGCTCATCTGAGACCTATTTCAATATGGATTTGTACACAAGGTCATTAAACATTGATTCTAAGCAATCTTAACGTAATGCAGAACGCATGAAATGCCCCCAAACCCACTATAATATGACATTAATGCACATGTGCCCTCAAAATTGACTCTAATTGATAATATTAACACCAATAATTGTAGAGTCATCATACCCCCATGCCCAGCCCTTACTAGTCCCTAGTAAGGTTTAACCTAAATAATATTTACAATTGAAATTAGGAATTGGTCACTCAAGTAGAAGTTGCTTGTCAACAGGAGGAAATTTCTACTAAGAACCTAACTTGCAAAGACTCAACAGTGTCTTAGATGCTTGCCAAAATGCCGACTGCCTGAGTCCTCACCTTATTCTATATAGAAACAACTATATATTTTTTTTTTCTTTTTCTTTTTCATCTTTTCTAATTTTTTTGGATCTTTGGAGTTGAGGATTTCAGGATAACTTTCTACGGCTACCCAATCCACCCAAAACTCGAAAAGGACTCTTAGTACTAAGCATCTTATTGTGAAAGTGATAGACTCACTCAACGAAAATTAAAACAAACTTCGGGTTTCTACGCCCCTAAGTGACCCAAAAGAGAAAATGTTGCCTAAAGATGTATCTATATGACCGGTAGCTTTCTCCTTTTTATTTTTGTGGGGTCAACACAAGGACGAACCTAGTGTATATCGCCTCAGAATATGCTACTTCCCCATTTCTTCTTTAAGCGTTTTGAAATTCTTGTGCAGTTTATGAGCTGGGATCTAGACAACTGGCCAATCGGTTGTTACCACGACAACTTGCCAGCCATACTCGTGCGGTGAAGTGTGGCTAATTTCTTTTTTTTTCTTTGCTCTTTTTTCTTCTTTTTTCTATTTTTTTCTCCTTTTTCTATTTTTCTATTTCTTTTTTTTTAAGTAGGGTTGATACCACGATAACTTGTCAGGCATACTTATGCGGTGAAGTGTGACTTATTTATTTTTTCTTTTCTCCTTTTTCTTCTTTTTTTTATTTTTTTCTCCTTTTTCTATTTTTTTATTTCTTTTTTTTTTAAGTAGGTGGCTTTCTTGATCTAAGATTTACCTAAAGGCAGTAGTAAAAGAGAATGGTTCCGTGGCTGGACTCTAGACAACCTACCAATGGGCTGTTACCCACGACAACTTGCCAGCCATACCACCCTAGAAGGTTCATTAGCTACTCAATTTCCGTTAGAACCACCGATGAGTGAGTCACTGCAAAACGTGTATAGATCCTTAGACTAAAAATCTCCCCAAATCAGAGGGCAGGTTGATAAGTCGTATACTTATCACCTTACTTTATTAACTAGATTAATATGAATGCTGGCAAGGACTCGAGACCATGTCCACATTTTAATGGACACCCGGACTGATTAAGTCCGAAAACCTGAAGAGTCTACGCATTGAGGTCCTTAACGTATCATTTCCTAAAGTTAACAAGCTTCTAATACCTAAGTTTTCTTTTCCTAAATTTTTTGTAAAAAATAAAAAAAATAAATAAGATAATTCAAGCTGACAATATGTACTCAGAACATACGAATTACCATCCCCCATGCCTAAGTTAGACAATGTCCTCATTGGAAAATAAATATATGCAAGGGAGTACAAAAAGAAATTACCTGGCTTTTAACAGTTAATCCGGTCAACTTGAATCCTCTGAGTTGCCTCCCAGGAAGCTCTGAGTTTAGTGCCTTCAGCTGGGCATAATGCACAAACAAGGGATAAATCACTTGAATGGTCTGGGTTAAGAAAGGGAAGACATAATCAGCCAGACCAAGAATCAGAAGTCCACAAATGTGGACTACATTATGGTGAAGTCACATCCCTAAGGGATGGGAACTAAGTAAGCCTTTGGTCATGCATGCCTTAGTCCAATCATCTCTTTTCCTTTGGGCCTGCAGACCAAAAGTTTGCTTGGATGGATGTAACCCTAATCTATAATGTCGGACATTTAGATTGTCTGAATAAGCAGCTCTTGTCCTTATAAAATTAGATTCGAGGTGATGATGAAGCATAGGGTTTTTATTCCTCCCTGGATCTAAGTCATAAAGGTCATAGGGGCCCTAATAAGAGGTCGGTGGCTTGATCAACTTAGGATCCCTGTAGTCAACATTTCCTTCTTCGATTTTATTGTCTGCAGGAGGGGTTATTTCAGTATCCATCCAAAAACTTGATTTCAACAAAATCTTCTCTTCCTCTTCTAGAAGTTTGAAATCTAAAGGTTTAGCCAACTCCACATTGGTTGCATTAACACCTTTGAGACTTGGGTTGGCTATAAAAGAATGTGTTTGATCAATCATGATTGATTCGGGTGGGTCAAAGTGGAAATCCTCCCCATCCTTAATCATGATTTCTTTGTCAAAATCCTCATAGCCATTGAAGCATGAAATCTTGTTCATTTCTTCCAAATCATAATCAATCATCAGGGAAGAGCCTGAAATTATGGAGCTAATTTCATCATTCATTTCATGCTCCAATTCTTCTGTTGCCTTTTATTTAAATCCATGATGGGATATTTAAGTATTTCACACTCAAAAGTGTTCAGAGTCAAATACCCCATCCCCAAATCTTGATATCCCTACTACTAAATTATTATCCTTCAATTCCAGGACATCGACTCCAATCTTATCATTCAAATTTTTAGATTCATCCTTATTTTCTACTTGTTTGTGTTCCAAAGGATCCTCAATGCTTTCCAACGTTAGGGAAGTGTTGATAGTGGACTGCGACAATTTTGGGCAACTAGGTATGGTCCAATCAATTATCACGAGGCCTTGTTCCATTGCCTCTGAGAAAGAAGTTTCTTTCATCACTTTCGGTTGACCCTCTTTATCCAATTGTTGGAACATATCAATCATGGCTTGTTTCCCTTTAATCAATTCTTGATTCTATATAACTCCAACTGAGGGCTATCAAGAATTGATTAAGAGTCATTAGGTTTCCCTTGGATTTCCTCCTTAGCATTCAAATCAAGGTTAGGAGGGTATAGTTAAGGATGGGCATTAAAGTCCATACTGGGGTTTAAGCTCTTAGGTGGATCCTCTATTCTATCATTTTCAGGATCCAATTCCTCAAGAGGCACCATTTTTTGTTTAGTCCTACTCCAGAATAATTGAGATTCTAGGTCCTCCAAGTCAGATTCTTCGTCAGGGGTCCAAAGTAGGGGTTGATCGTTCTTGATTTGCCTAGGTTTATGATCACCAGTTGATTTCCATTTTTCCATAATCCCTTCCAATCCATAGGTTAAGTAGGAGAGATCCTTGAATTCCGATGACCTAACTTGGTTAGGGTCCTAGGAAGGGTAGGGTTCTTGGTGTTTTCCTAGAGTGTAGGTCCTATTAGATTGGTTAGTGGTTGGGTGGCACCTAAAAGAAGAGTCATCATAAGGAGAATCAAGATAAGGATCCCCAAGGTTTGAATCGTAACCTTGGGTGGTTGGGTTGGATGTATCCCAATAGGAAGTTGGTGCATGTTGGTTAAAATTGGGATAGTTGGGACAAGAGGGGTATTTTGGGTAACCAGGTCCTGGATTAAGTCCCCAACTAGATGGTTGGTTATCCCAAGTAAACTGTGGATACAATCTACTTGGGTTAGAATACAAATCATATTAGGGATAGTTTGGGAAGGAAAGGTAGGCATGGAAATCCATTGTTTGGAAGTGGAGGGATGAGAGAAGAACAGATGAGAGAATGGTGTGTGCACAATCAAGAAAACAAATCTAGGCCCTATAGTGTAGACCTAGGTGACTTATGCCTCAGAAGTAGATTCCGACTACACAGTGAATTCGGTGTTGTCCTTACTCCCAAAGGTGGTAGAGTTGGGAAGGCGAAGCAGGGGGAGCGTATCCCGAAGGCCGCTAATTATGCCAAATCCTGACTTTCTTAAGTCATTTGATAATTAGGCCTCCCAACACAACACCTTTTGGAACAAGCAGACATCACTAATTCACTATGCGTTCAGGAAAATACCCTGAAACAAACTCAATGATTCCTAAGGCCAACGTCTACTTAATTTTTAGGGTTAGATCAGTGCTTGTGCTCAGGGATTAAGTGAAGGGAGTAAGGGGGTTAATGCCCTTAAAATTTCAGTTTAAGTCGCATGCACAATTGGGTGCAAGGACCCAAAGCCAAAACAAGTGTTCTTTACCAAGCAAAATTAAGATGTGTGATTTTAAAATTTGAATCTTACTTTAATGGATTTTAAAATCACTTGTTCACGCATTCAAACAAGGCACAAATGTAGTCACACGGTGGTGAAGATTGATTTTCCTGAAGACTTTTTGTGTGACTATAAAGCTAAAAACTCTCTAGTGTGAAAGATCCTAGGATGTGTAGCTTCTACTCAATGAATTTTTTTATGATTTTGTCAAGAAGGGTCCAATCAAAACAAGCAATGACCCTATCCTGACCGAATGAGATTTTCAACAAAATTAATTTCAAAATTTTTTGAAGATGATAGACCACCCAAATTTCACATTTTTTCAAGAGGGGATCAATCTATCCAGAACTTCTAGATCAGTGTACAAGTTTAATATCTTGATCAAAACAAGCACCAATAAATTTCAAATGCAAAAAGTCTTCAGATGAAGTGAAGAGAATTTCAAGATCTTTCCAAATATATAAATCTCTCACAAATCTGAGCTGCGTGGAGTTCACAGCAGCAAGAACAATCTACAAATCTCCAGAAATTCAGACAGCCTTACGCACTTCCAGTAGTGAATTTCTCACAGCCAAACCACAAAGAGTTTGGCATGAAA
The DNA here is from genome assembly GCA_037157565.1 of Thalassia testudinum. NCBI lineage: Eukaryota > Viridiplantae > Streptophyta > Magnoliopsida > Alismatales > Hydrocharitaceae > Thalassia > Thalassia testudinum. The sequence goes on along the minus strand of JAZHRO010000056.1, from coordinate 22,909,363 downwards.
TTTGAGGTGGAGTTTGCCTACTGAAAGGAGCACCTCTTAGATTTTTCTCAAAATTTTTAGAGCTGCTAAGGGTCCTTTAATCGTGTCCTCAACCCAAATCCAAAAAATGATTTTGCAAAGTTAACATGTTAAAGACTTAATGGTGGTGTTTTTGTCGACAAACAAAAGAGAGGTTTTCTTTTATAACACCACCATTTTTTTAAGTCTCAAGATGACGAGTTACCTTTAAATCATGGGAAGACAAGATCGAACCTTCAGATTAATGGCGATCTTCATGCGCTTCCTTCGACCCAACCTGATTCATTCTCCTCTCGTTGCCACTGCATGCATTTCCTGCAACCACAAAAAGAGAGAGAAGAACAAGTTAGATAACATGAATGTAATTAATTTCCAAGAAAATGAAAGCGAATAAAAGATTCGTTGCCTCCCCGGCAACGGCACCAAAAACTAACGTCGAACGACGTGTTTAGGTTAAAAATTGTTCGTTGTAGCATGTTTTACAACGTCAATTTTAAACAAAAGTATCGAACGTGAGTCCGAGTGTCGAACACAAGGAGTGAAATCCGATTAGATATTCGCTTTAGTGTCACAAAAATTCATCATTTGATTCGTTTGCGAAAGAGAGAATGAGAAAGAAAGAAAGATAGGGAGAGAGAGGGGGAAGGAGATAGGGTTAGAGAATCATAATAGAGATATGAGAACAATATATCAAATATTTACTCTATTGACTACCAAATGTAGTGTTCAACAATATGTAGAATGCTTAAATGAAAGAAATGAACTACACTATCAAAGAAAATAAAACTAAGAACAAGAAGAAAGCGTTGAGGCAACCACGATGGTGGAGGAGCTTTTGTCGACAGCTCAGCATCTTCACAACCTTGCTTAGAGATCTAAGGAGTGGTGGAGTTGCTTAGGTAGATCATGGATGCAAATGAGGGGGGTAGGTCCCTTTTTATAGTGGTGAAAAGGGCGAAAATTCATCCTCGGGTCAACAGCAACATTCAAACCATTGCTGAAGACCCTCCACATGCGTGTCGCCATAGCCCCTGCCCGTGCGTCCGCTACCTTCAATGCACATGCTGGCCCGTGCGCCCCACGTAGCGTGTTGTGCGCGATGCGTTGGCGCGCAGTGGGCTCGCTCCGCTCTACGCACACACGCTGCTACCGCTTACTCTGCGCGTGCTGCATGCTCGCGCATGCACGTTGCGCTGCGTAGCGCACTCAATTGGACATTTTGAGGGGGTGGCGGGATTTGAACCCGCACCCTCTCTTTGAGAGTGAGCATCTCCACCAATGTGTGATGAGAGCCTTTGTGTGGAGTTCTTGAATTTCTACGGCGAGGTAGAGGCGGCATCTCAACTCGAGATTTGCTAATAAGGATGAAGAGTCAGTGCTGGGCATTCATGGCGGATGTTGGGTGGCCTAGATGGTGCCATGTGGTACCATCTGGGCCGTCCATCTTCTTTCTATTGTAGAGGATGCCACGGTTCTCGGATCAAGATGACTTCCGCGCTGCCAAACTACGATCATCACTCCAGATCCATCCGTATGGTCAGATTTTTTCATCCAAAGCCCATAAGGATGTCACATAGCCCCTTGGCCATTGATCTTCCTCGAACTTGTTGTAGGGGCTACGAAGGTCGGATAGAGGTAATTTTTGAGTCCGTTGAACTCCATTCGTCGATCCAAATCCATCCGTATGGTTCAATTGTTCTTCTGAGACCTATTTCAATATGGACTTGTACACAAGATCATTAAACATTGATTCTCAGCAATCTTAACATAAAGTAATGCAGAATGCATGCAATGCCCCCAAACCTACTATAATATGACATTAATGCATGTGTGCCCTAAAAATTGACTCTAATTGATAATATTAACACCAATAATTGTAGAGTCATCAACTTCCTAGGTCAGATTCGATCTCCTCAAGATCTTGGTAAGATTTAGATGTAGAAGAATATGGATCTTGGATTTGTTTCCCACTTCCCAAGGTGACAACACAGGCATAAGCATTAGGGTTAGAAAGGTGAGGTGGGTTTTGCAAAATGAGTTGAGCCTGGGTTGGGTTGGGTTGGGGTTAACAAAACCAGGTGGGTACTAGGGAGCAAGTTGAATTATGTGTGCCCATTGCTCCCGTGCGTTGTTTTGGTTATAACCCTATTAAAGTTCCTTGGGTTGGGGACAGGTTGGGATAGCAACATCCCGATTGTCTAGCATCTACTAATTAGTCTAACCATCCCATCAATTTTGTCCTCAATTGATTCATCTCTTATTTATGTCTCAGATTCATTTCTCGCATTTCTTTGAGGATCAAACTCAGATAAGAAGGCTGAGTTTCTTGAGTAGGTTGTGGTTCGTATGTGTGCGATTGTGTATACCTACTAGGTTGCCCATAAGTGCTTGGCTTAGTCAAGTTAGGACCCTGAGCCGATTTTTAACTTGACCAAGCAAAGTTGGGATGGTTATGCCATCCAGAGTTGTAGGTGGTTGAATATGGGTCATTTCTAGTGTATCCCTGAATTGCGTTAGCATCCTCAAAATAATCAGGCATAGGGATGCCTAATTCGGAGTTTGAGGGCATCAAGGCCCCTCCTTGGTACCCAAAAAGAGATGGGTCCAAGTAGAGTTGGCTCATGGGTGGAGACATGGTCAGGTAATTAATATTGTGCATCACTTCCTGATCTAGAGGGTTGGGGAGTTGGGTGCGGGTTAGCATAGAAGTTCCTTGGGTAGGCATAGGGTTTATTCTGGAATATGTACCTAAGGAATTCTCGCCCCTTAAAAGATCATCCAATTTCTTATCCAAACTTTCTACGTTTTTCCCAACGAGTTCCGCCTCATCCAATCGTTGTGTAATCACTTCTAAATCAATCGAATTTGAATTATCCTTAACTTCATAGACTCCGCTCCTTGGTTGATTTGATCTGTTGAAGGCGAACATTAAGGCATTATTGAGGAAGTTTTCACTCATATTCTCGAATAATTGAAAGGCTACCTCAACATCTTTGCTTAAAAAATTACCCCCACATGCTGCATCAACAAAATTCTTCACATTGTCACTTAACCTATAATAGAAGATATGGGCCAAGTGCCACTTGAGAATCCCATGATGAAGGCATTTCCTAGCTAAGTCATTAAATCTCTCCTAAGCCTCATGCAATTGTTCCCAAGGGTTCTACTTGAAGGTTGTAATGGCACATCTAAGGGCATTTATTTTTCCTATGGGAAAGAATTTCTTCAAAAAAGTCATTCTCAAATCTTCCCAAGTTAGGATTGATCTACCAATAGTCCTTAACCATTGAATAACTTTATCTTTTAAGGAAAAAGGTAACATTTTCATCATTAAGGTGTCCTCATTCATGTTCCTAAGGCCAAAGGTCCTTCCTATGTGTAGAAGTTCTTCAAGGTGGTGGAAGGGGTCATCATAATTATGGCCATGAAAGTAGAGAATCAGATTGATGATTTGTGGTTTAGCTCAAAATCATCCCCATCCTGAGGTACCTTAATAAAAGGTTCACGTTGGGCCTAAGGAGGATTGTAAAAGTCTCTGAGAGGTTGGTCAGCTGTCTCACTTTAGAGTCGAGTAATGGCATGTACTATAACCTGCATCTATTTGTCATGATGCTGGCCCTGCCTATCAATCTGCCTCTGTAAAAGAACCATTGGATCTAGATTTTCTACCTCCTCTTCAACATCATCTTCCTCGTGGTGATTAGCAATTGAAGAAGGTTTATGTTCAGATCTTGGACAATCAGGTCTTCTACTCGGATTTCTCTCTAAAGGTGGTAGCAAATTAGGATGTAGAGATCTTCTACCTTGCATGCACCAGAAGAATGTCTATGGATGAGAGAGAGAAGATAGATGCAAGAATACCCACCCTCATAGTACAAGCAATCAAGCTATTCCTTATAGTGTAATCCCTAATTAAACCTAATCTTAGCTCCCCAAAACACGATTAGGTTAAATCAACCCTTGAATTACTTGGCTGACCAGAATGGTGAGACCCCCCTAGGATACCCCGCACGACAGGACACTACTAAGGGTTAACGCAGTTATCGTACCGACCTTTCTTGTCACCAGTGGGTCCAAGTAGACAAGGCCTTAACCTAAACCCAATCTAATTTCAAGTTACCAAGTAGATTAATCCTACCTAGGGTACGTCTACTAAATTTTAGGCCTAGGCTTGAAGTGCTTTTAGAATATGATTGGCGTTATGGGGGTGTTGCCCTTAAAATTGAATTCAAAAGTGAAGTGCACAAATAAAGGGTTCACAATACAAGCTTAGTTGATGTGGTTGCTTTAAAGGTTCAAGTGCTTGTATTAGTTAATTTTAGAGTTCACTTAGTTAAATATATTCAAACAATGGTTCTAATGAGTCACACAAGAGCTTTTATAAGTCCCAATTGTTTGATAAATTTCCTTTAACTATAGAGATGCAAGTATGCTATACCTTAATGTGAAACCCTAAGAGCAAATAGTGATATATGATGTGTTTTAGCCCAAAGAATCAAAAGTAATGTGACCCAATCAAAGAAATCAATGGTCTTATTGCACCACCAACAAAGGCAATCAGAATTTTTTTTTCAAATTTTTTAATGTACGTTATGTAATTTTTCTAGATTTAAAATGTATTGGCGATTCTGCAGTCTATTTTGACCCCCAGTTAGTCATTAAATATTCTATATAACCAAATGTATACTAAATATTTTTTTAGATTTTTTCTAGATTCTATATTATCACAGGAATCTAACACAACAAATTTTAGATAAATCGAAGTTGTATAAAAATTCTCATGATTTTTTGAAGTCTGAAAAATCAGGAACAAACTCGATAGTAGATCAGTTCCTGAATTTTTAAATTTTTATATAACTCAGAATGACGCGAAATTTGAATATATTGTTCCTGACTTCGACACCCATGTCTGTTAAAAATATTAGAATTTTTGAACGTGTAAATTTTAGAAATTGAATTTTGAAAATCAAAGTTTTTTGGAACCTGAACATGTAAGAGGTGGTTTTATTGATTTTCAAAATATAATATCCACCAACAAGAGTTTTTTTTAAAAAAAGCAAGTAAATACTAACCTAAGAATCAAGCAAAGTACCTTTTTTTTTTAATCTTTTTTCGAAAGTAAATCTAACCTAATCTAAGATACGAGTAGTTACCTGAGATTACAAACTTGCAATATTTCCGTTGTTGCATTTCTTCTTAAATTTTTGTGCTTCCAACACGAAATTAACAGAAATAAAGTTAAAAATCTCAAATAAGCACTAAAAAGAAAAGCTTCAAGAATGACTCTGTTGCCTCCACGGCAACGACAGCAACGACGCCAACTTGTTCGCCGCAAAATGCATAAAAAGATTTCTATATTGCTGTAGTTGCAAATCTCGTCCAAACAAATAAATTTATAAGTATTTCAGTAAGTACCGAGTCGTTCGCAGGGAGGCAAAACATGATTTTCAAAGCTCTTCGTACTAACTAATCTATCCTAATGCAAGCATAGAAATCGAAACCAGATATTCAGAGAATTAGATTTTTATTACTACTTGCAAACAGTTCTCAAACTAGGAATTGAAACAAGTATGCTAAAGAGTAGAGAGAGTGATAGATAAAGAGCGGCGCTGCTTGAGGGATGCTTATAGGAAACACGACAAAGCTTCAAATCCAAAATGCCTGAAAGAAGACTGGAGAGATAGGCTGCAGAGAGAAGGGGGCGTGCACTATGCTGGTCTATTTTTTCCAATCTCTAGGTATCTAAGTTACCTTCCAAAGGGTAGAGGCTAGGTCCTTTTATAGAAAAGTAGGTGGCTTCCTATTGGTTGATCTAGAGTGCCTAGGATCACTAATTTGGATGGTTTAGATTTAATCAAAAGTGATGCCTAGGATTGGTTGAATAGGGACCTTAGGATCTAAGTTGTAGGGCTAGGATAGGATAAGGATTTTCTAAAAATAGGCAACCTAGGTGGGTGGTTACCAAGGGATAAAATCTTGACAAGAGATAAGATCTTCTCTTGGCCAACCACTAAAAGATGAAATCTTCCTAAGTTGCCACCAACTTAAGAGGATTAGGCTAGAATTTTCGTGGGTCTTATGTAGGTAGGGTTAGGGATAGACATAGGTTGTGAAAATAGGTTCCTAATTGGGTTAGGTTGACCCTATGTCTAGTGGGTTGGGTCCAAATAGGTTCCATGAACCCAATTGACTTATACTAAGTCAATTAAGTGAGCTTATGGACCTAAATAGGTTCTTGGGTTAAGGATTGGATCTATGGTAGGTTGGATAGGTTCCTGGATAGTAGGACAACTCTGTGGATAAAGGGTCAAGATCATGGATAATGTTATCCATGATTTTAGCTTTTGAGCTCACTTATTCAGTTTGAGTTGACTTAAGGGTAGGAGTTGGGATAAGAGTATCCTAGGGTTCTAAAGGTAGGGTTAGGTTATCCTAGTCCCTTTCTCTCTTCTTTACTTGGATTTTCATTTCCTCCTTTATCAAATCTTGGTCTTCAACCAGCTCCCAACTCTGCTACAACTTCTTTTCCTATTTAGCTCATTACTCATGCTTATTCCAAGTCCTTAACCTACATTATTCACAAAAGACTAAAATTAGATAATTACTTCTAAACTAAACATAATGCACGGAATATGCATGCATGCTTTAAATGTAACATTTACAATCTAAATGAATGTTTTATTAAGGAGCTAACCCTAAAATAAGTCAATTAGGATAATAGATTAGACTGTTGTCAACGTTCCTACTAGTCTAAAGAAGATGAAGCATGAAATCGAAGAAATGAAGAAATTAATTTATGCTTTTAACATTCAAAACAAATGTAACTAACACATCTTTCAAGCATAAAGCAATAAAAATCTAAATAGATGGCCAATCGAGAGAGGCTATGTGGAAGCCTTCTTTGCCGTCCATACAAGGGAGAAGAGAGAAGGTAGATGTCCTCTCTATTGAGCGGAGAGAGAGAGAGAGAGAGAGAGAGCACGCCCAAGAAGAAGAGAGGGTGAAGAACCCTTCTTCATAACTGTCCTTGATGTTGAGAGGGGGAGAAGGTAGACGACCTTCTTCCTCTTGCTAGCAATCACCCATGGAGGAGCTTTGGAGGAGGAACACCATGAAGCTTCTTCTAGTCGTCCATGAAGGAGAGTGGACGACCTTTGGAGGGTGGAGGAATGTTGGTGGTCGCAAGTTGAAGGTGGAGCCCCTCATGTGCGTGCATTTAGAATTAGGTTTTATATGGGATATGGTTCCCTTTGGAAGGTGGGTGTCTCATGGTTTTTAGGAAGGGATTAAGTTGGTGTGCATGACTTCGTTGAGTGGCTAAGTTGAGAATGGGTTGTTGCCGCCACTTTTTGTGGAGGCAACAACTATGGTAGTTGTAAGGTATTTTTGATGGCCTCCAAAACTGGAAGTCGCCACTTTCCAAGGAGGGTGGGTTGGCAACAAGCTTGGTGGGGGTACAATAGGAAGGTGTTGATTTAGGAAGGTGTGTTGTGTTTGAATTTCGTAGAATAGGTTGTAAGTTTTGGTAGGATTAAATGCCAAGTAGGTTGGGTCGACCAATCCTAAGTGGGACTGTGTCTAGATGCAAGCCTAATTGGAATATGGTGAACCTAATTGGATCTAGATGAACCCAATTGGCTAGGGTCAAGTCCAATTAGACTCTAGTGAGCCTAATTTAATATAAATGAACCTAACAAAATCAGGGCTAACCTAATCAAGCAATGGTGAGCCTAATTGGGAACCTAAGGGGAAATTGGGGTAGGGAAAGTGAAATTGGGATAGTGGATGGTAAGGATAGGGTCATAGATAACAGGATAACACTGTGGATAGTGTTATCCAAGTTTTGGGTACTAGGTTTAGGTTGACCTAAGTGGAGGTTAGGAATAGTGATAAGGCGGATAGGAACATGGATAGTGCTATTCATGTTTTAGGTTCTAAGGTCAAGATGTCCTAATGGAAGTGGTTTTGGGTTTAGGAAGGCTATCCTAGGGTTTCTAAAGGTAGGGATAAGGCTATCCTCCTCAGTCCTCTTGTTTGGATCCAGGTTCTTTCTTCTCTTTCTCACTTTATTTCACTTTATTTCGCATCCTAGATTTATTTAGATCTTATTACCTACAAATAGCAACAAAAACATTAAATAGCAAGATAATCTCATCTTATTCTATATAAAATGTGCAATGCATGATATACATGATATGAATGCAATCAGTACCAGCGAGGCACCATATGGTAGGGACACTTCCAGAGAAGGTCATGGATTCTCTCCCAGGCCTCATGCAGCTTTTACCCTGGCTATTGGGAAAAAGTGTTGATCGCCCACCTTATTGCATCCGTACAACCAAATGGGAAAAATTTTTGGAGGAACTCTCGGCACAACTCCTCCCATATAGTCACAAGCCTTCCAATGGTCTTCAACCAGTAAGAAGCTTTATCTTAGAGTGAGAATGGGAAAAATCTCATGAGAACAATTCTAATGTCTACATTCCTAGGTCGAACTGTCTTTACAATCCGACCTAGGTCCTCGAGATGTTGGAATGAATCTTCATTCGAGTTCCCATAGAAATACATCTGAATCAGACTTATTTCTTTAGGCTTCAACTCAAATGCATCTTGATCTGTAAGCATTCGGACCTAGGGTTGCACATTTCGTGTTGTCCGATTGTAAAAGTCCTGCAGTTGCTCTCTCTGTGGTGGATGTTACATTCTATCCAAAGTGTTCATGATGTAGACACATCCATTTAGGTTAAAATGTTCATTTATGCATGTTCCTAGGCTTAGATATGCATTTCATGTTATAAATATTACATAACATGCATCATTCTGCATTTAGAATAGTTTGTATAAAATTTAGGTTAATTCGTCTCCTTTTGTGGCTGGGAGAGAAGGATCTTTATTTCGGGGCCTCAGATTGACGATCCGACCGAACGGAGCTGATTAGGATGACGAACGAAATCCAATGCCCATGAAATCGTCTTGATCAGAGTCCTGTAGTACATTATGCAATCCGAGGAAGATCAACAGCCTAAGGACAAGGTGACGCCAATCCGAACCTCGGACGACAAATCCAACCGCACGGATAGATCCGGATCGACAATCGCAACCCAATGACGCGAGAATCAATCCAATACGACATCCGTGGCACCACCTACAAAGTAAAGAAAACGAACAACCATGATGGCGACAAGTTGCGCCATCACAACCGCCAAATCCGTCCAAGTCCCTCCGCTCCATCTTGAAGGTAGCGCCATCACACGATCCCGACCATTGGATAGCAATCCAACGGCTGAGAATCACCTCAACGCGCCACTCTACTTCAAAGGAGAACGCAGATATGAAATCTCGATCGTTGGATCGAGATCCAACGGTCAAGAGCGGGTGCACACGGTTTCAACTTCTCAACAATCTGTGCCGATAGCGCCCTCACCCACGTCGCAAGGACACACGATCGAAGCCCCGCATGCAGATTAATTCGCTGCAGAGCACGCGCGGATGAAATTCACCCGTTGGATCTGATCAAGCAATAGAGGCTTCACGACGTGGCACGATCAGAACCACGTGATCTATACGCGCAGGATCACATGTTGACCAACGCCCCATCTAACGCGTCATCTAGCACGTGCTCTAAGCAAGCAATCCCCACGCCATCTCAGCCATCCGCTTCCGATCCAACAGCTGCCAACCGTCCTCGTCAAAGCCAGCAGAGCACACGTGCCGCACATGCGTGCGCGAGCACCAGCAAATCCTTTAGCAATGCTTGCGGCAAATCTTCAGCGACTTGAATGTCGCTATAGCCCATGGACAAATTTTTGCCTCTTCTCCTCCACTATAAAAGGACCCACACCCCTCCATCCTTCATATCTTCCTCTCTCCCTCACCACCTCCAAGGCTCTAGAGAGAGCTTGTCCCAAGCACGGGATGCTCCTCTAGAATAGAAAACAAATATTTATTCCCACCTCTCACCCCTATTTGTGGAGTATCCCATAGTTATCCTCTAACCATCTTTCCGGAAGTAGATCCTCACCGCGACACCATCCCATCCCGTCCTTCCTCCAATGCTGTTCTCCTTCGTCCAGCTTCCCACCACCTTCGTCTGGGGCATCGTCAAAACAAGTCATCCCCCAAACGACCGTTGAGGGGAATTCTTCTCACCTTTATCTTTTATCACTTTCTAGTCTAGTTGTAATTTCTAGATTATCTGTAGAAAACTTTGTTTGAACATATGTGTGATTTGTTCCTCTCTCTATGCACGTAGATTAGTTAAATTTCATCGACTTTATCTCTTGCCTTATTAAAATACCAAAAAAATCTCAAAAGATAAAAACAACAAAAATAAATAAAATTGAAAGTGCGGATTGCAAAACCAAACATTTGCCTCCCTGTGTTCGACCCAAGGCTCCCTTGAAGTTTCGATATAAATTTTATCTGGTAACGATTTTTGTGACTACAACAATGGGTTTTACGAAACCCTGATTTTCCATAACGAAAACACGCTCATCATTTTGGCATCGTTGCTTGGGAGGTAAAGTGATAAGTCCACTTTAGTAGATCATTATTTGGTCTAAGTACTCTCTAATTAGTTATTCTTAGTTGTTAATTAATTAGGAGTTATATAGCAATTCAGCTTAGTCTGCATATAATTTTATGCAACAATTTTACACTTAATAACATATGATATGGTAACATAATTGATTTGATGGATGCAGGCTAAGTGCAAGAGTTCAAACATCCATTTTTGCATCTATAAGACGTCTAGAGATAAGGTCGGACGTCTAGAAACTGCCATCATAAACTCGTTGATGTCCACACTTTTTAAGATGTCTAGTGTGTTGATCAAACATCTGATGAAGATATCGCCGGCGGATCTTACCGTTCCAACCACTCGTGATATTCGCTGAGTGGTTGGAGTGATTGGAGAACTTTCAACGGAAGAAATCAACGAGTGTTTTTATATAGGTGCAGTGGCCGCAGGATCTATTCATCATCCCTTCCCCCCTTGCAGGGATCTTCCTCCCATCGCCTGCACTGTGAACCAAGCTTACACCGTGGAACTCCAGCATGCACCATGGCCTCTACATCCTCAACATCGTCCTCGCCCTCGCCGTCGACACACATGGTGACAGCGTGTGTGCATGCCATCAACACCTTCAACCCATCCTTCAGCCGCCCCAACCCTCCCTTCCCTCTCCATCAACCTCCTGCCACCACACACCATCATCCCCATCACCACTTGCAACCCACTGCCCCTGTACGCACCCAACACCCACACGCGAGCAGCTCCACCAACCGACCATCACCACCGCCCGTCCCCTCGCCGAAGACCATCCAAACCCACCTTCATTCCATCACCACCACTACCGTCTCCTCCCTCTTCGTATTCTTCTTCGTCCTCTTCTTCAACCTCCCGTCTTCACCACCAACACCTGCAACTACGCAAAAGGGAACCCAAAGCCATAAACGACCACCTGCACGCAGCCACCACCGTCAACCACCATCTTCGACGCCAACCGCACCAACGCTCAAATCACACCTTGCTAAATCCTCCTCGACGTCAACGACCGCCAACGTCTCCTCCCGTTGCCGACAGGACCCACCACCGCCGGCCAACCTCCTCATCAACCGGCCAACTCCGGTCGCCTCTAGACACTCCGTCTCCGTCATCGCGAAGCCTGCATCCCGGTCGATCTCCACGAGCACCGCAGGACCACCCGGGCCCTACATCGCACGTGAGGAGAGAGACGAAATCCCTGTTCTTCTCCCTATTAAGAATTACGATTTTTGCCATTGACAAAACCCACTATTCATTTATTTTTCTTATATTATATTTGGATGAATTTGCATTAGAACCCCTCCTGATCCTAATTAATTGTGTAGAGAGAGGAATTGTGTTAGAATTTTGCAATAGCTTGAATGTGCAACCATTGATAATCCTGAATAGATAATGATTTCAATAGGCTAATTCCTTCCTGTGGAGACAACCTAACTATTTTTGTTGTTAGTTTTGAATTATTTAATGTTTTGAAAAGTGATTTTCTACCACGCGACTAAATACGACGCGACAATTTATGCTTGAAATTTCAACGAAAGCAAAGATCGCTCTATCATAAAGCTCTTTGGTTTTTCCATGTTTTCCACCTTAATTTTTTAGCTCACTTTACTCCTTTCTTTCTATGATTACAGGTACCCTTCCAAGACGAGCCAAAGCAGAATAAATCAAAGTAAAGTGGAGTTAGAAGGTTATGTAAGTTTACCCCCACCCATTAGATTTCACTTCATCACACTAATAACTCAAACCCTAATTAACCTAAGAGCTTGCATAAACCCTAGGTTAGTCCTAGTTGTTTGATTGTCACTTCACCTTACCTCACCCACCCGCATAAATTCAAAAAAACAAAAATTACGCTTCTCTTTTTTGTGGGATTAAACTAAAAGAGACACTTAAACACCCACAAATTTCTCGACCTAAAGCACACAATCACATTGATTCTACCACTTAACCGGAATCTAACCTATGGATCAAGTACACCTCAACTCAATACACATAAGTAGAAATTTGATTAGGTTAAGACATTGTGCGCCTTAACTAAGTGGTGCATCAGGGCCAATTGATTGAGCTATTTGGGCTGCACTACTTAAGATAAAACTGATTCATCAAATAGCTTGCCCCATAGGATTGATTTTTAAGGCTAAACCAGGCACTCCACATTATTTTTATTTTTAAAGGAATATATCATCACCGGTGCTTTCAAAACTTAGAATGTTCCACTGAACCTGATTGAATAAACTTAAAGATTAAACCCTAAAAGCTACTACACAATGTTAAACTCTAAAAGACACCATCAAATAACCTTGTTTGAAAATCTTAATTGTGCACACACACACAATTGAATTGATCATTAAAGGCACAACCCATCTAAAAGGCCCATCACATTCCAAGAGCACAATCATCCCAAGTCTAATTAAAACTAAGTAGACGTTGGCCTTAAGGATTAACTTACTCTTTGAAGCTCCAATTGAGATTTTTTTCGATTAATCTGCTTCTACTGGTCCATCTAATGTCTAGCTAGGGAGTAGCGTCAAACGACCGCGATTGGGGGGTATCAAAGGAACTGGAGGCATAGCCAAAGGAAGAACCTTCTCCCCAACCCCTCCCTCTAACTGGTTGGATTGACCAGATAAAAGTAGACCAAATTGTTTATTTCATCTCAAGATGGGTCCTGAGAGTCTATAGGTCTTCAGGCTACCCACCTAAGGATAGGTTTAGTTGATTATATTGCAGGACACCTTTCTCTATTCTGTTTTCCCTCCATCATGTATTCTTCCACACCATACACAATTCCAATCCTACCCTCCTACCACCAATTACCCTCAAAATGATTACTATCCTGACTCGACTAATGATTACCCATCTCCTAGTCGGGATAACTTTGATTGGGGATATAATTCCAAACCTCAATTTCCAAGACCTAACCTTAGGCATCATGACTATAATTATCATCCTTCTCACGCCTACAATGATTATAGATCTCCACCCTTTGATGATCAACTTAACCCGATCTACAATCAAGAAAGATATGATAATTATAACTCTTACCCTCCCCAGGATTATATTGAACATAGGTCACCACCATTCTTTGAACATGAAATGACCTACTATCAGGGGAGACCCTAGAACCTCAATATCTTGACTCCCCTAGATTGAAACCAAACCCACCCAACCCTGAACTGAACCACTCGGTTCAGGTGAACCAGGTCCAGGATACGGTGTTGGCTAACTTGAGGAACACTATACAATCTTTAGAAGCTCAACCAACACCATGCACTGAAGTATTGGAGCCTATGATCAAAATGATTGATGAGCTTAATAATTCTTTATTGGATTGGCTCCAAGATGTTAAGGATAAGGGCCCGGGTGAGTTTTTACTTGGGAAATTATCAAGATTGAGGATAAAATTCGTGGTTGCCTTAGTCCAATATAGGGATGATTCTCAGGACGAACCCCCTTCAAGAGAGCCAATGTCTGAACTCGCTCAGGGCCCTGTCGAGGGACACATTTTTTGAGACCGAGGATGACCAAGCTGGGTTAAAGCAACCAGTCAAGGATGATGTGATTTTCTCACCCGAGATCCCAGGGAGTGAGGAAAATTTTCTCTATAGACCAAGGAACAACATATGATTTTGAGACATATATAAATGAGGATCAAGGATTCTTTAATTCTGAGAGTAAGGAATCTCTTGGTGAAGTCTCACTTGAAGTTTAAGGAAAACGATCTTAGTGAGACAAACGGGCTCAAGAAGCATGACGAATCATTTGATAGCCCGATAACTGAGGATTATCATCCGATTGAGGCTGACATGGCGGATTCTGATCCTATTATGATAAATGATCCAATTGGTAGCCCTAATCTTCAAACACACCCCAAATAGAAGAATGATTTTGATTTGGAAATGATTGAATCCAAGTCAATTCTGATTTGGCCACACTTGTTTGACTTGGATATCTTTGATGGGGTGTACAACAATCTGGAGGTCTCGAAAACATTGATCTTGGATGATAGAAATTTGAAAATGAAAATTTGGGAGGCTAATTCTAAGGGAAACACATTCTTGGATCTAAGGGTTCCTATTGACCTAAAACCACCAACCTTTTATCAGGACCCTTACAATATCTTTAACATGCAACCCAAGTACAGAACAACTCACTATCTTTTCGAGTCGAACTCTAAGTGGACACCCGAATCTAGTGAATCAGATCTACCTATTGTCTGCCACTTTAGACTTGAGTTGCACACCACAAAACCACAAGCCCAGCCCCAAAAACACAACAATCCAGTTCTGGGTGATTTTCATCCAGAACCTTAAAACCACTCGACCCTGGGGCATGAGTCTGCATCACAATTTGATCCACATCTATGGACATCTTCTGACTGGTTTGAGGATTAATCTTTTAATTCTGAACCTGATTCGCACTTGTGAATTCTTAATTTCTTCTTTGTTTGTATGCCTAGCTAAAGGCAATAAACTTAACACATGTGTATATTCCACGTTCTCTGCAGAGCTGACCGGATTTTCACAAAATTCAAGTGATATTCTGTTTACTCCGCCCTTTTCATGTCTTTATTTTTACAATGAGAACATTGCATCATTTAGGCATGGGGGGGTGAATACTTAATTCTAAAATTATTTTGTTAGCTCCATGGAATTTCTTTTATTTTCTTAAAAAAATAAAATTTCAAAATTTCAAAAGAATTAGAATTAGGATAAGTGAACTTAAGCATTAGGAGTTGTTAACTTTAGGAAATGATACTTTAGGACCTAAACACTTAGACTCTTTGGGTCTTCAAGCTTAATCAGCTCAGGTGTTCACTAAAATGTAGACCTATCCTCGAGTTCTTGCCACGTAAATTTTACTTTAATCAGGCCAATAAATTAGGGTGATAAGTACACGAGTTATCAACCTACCCTCTGATTTGAGATAACTTTAAGTCTAAAGCGTCTACACACTATTTGCACTGACTCACTTTTCAGTGATTTTTACGGAAATTAGGTAGCTAATGAACTTTCTAGGATAGTATGGTTGATAAGTTGTGGTGGGTAACAACCCATTGGCCAGTTATCTAGAGCCCAGCTACATGACCATACTCATTCAACTACCTTTAGGTAAATCTTAGATCAGGGAAGCCATCTACTTAGAAAAAGAAAAAAATATACTAAGAAAGAAAAAAAATAGAAAAAGGAGAAAAAAATAAATAAACCACACTTCACCACACAAGTATGACTGGCCAGTTGCCGTGGGTAACAGCCCATTAACCGGTTGTCTAGAGCCTAGCTCACAAAAATGCACAAATAATTCCCCAAACATTTAGGGAAGAAGAGGGAAAGTAGAATAAACCAAGGAGATATACACTAGGTTCGCCCTTATGTTGACCCCATAAAAAAATAAAAAAAGTAGGGAGAAAGCTACCGAGCGAAAAGATAAACCTTTAAGCAGAAACTCTTAAGGTCACCTACGGTCATAGAAACCTGAAGTCCGTTTTAACGACCACCTAGTGAGTCTATCACATTCACAAAGATGCTTAGAACTTGAAGTTTTGTTTGAGTCTTAAGTGGGTTGAGTAGCAGTAGAAAGTTGCCCCGAAACTCTAAACTAAAAAAATCCAAAAAAAAATTAGAAAAAAAAAAACAAAAAAATGTATCTTCCCTTTTCGAAATAAGGCGAGGACTTGGGCGATCTCCACTTTGGCAAGCACCCGGGCACTATTGAGTCTTCGTAGTTTAGGTCCTTAGTTAAAATTTTCTTTTGTTAATAAACAATTAATGGTTTAAGCGATCGAGTCCTAATTCTGTTTTTTATACATAGCATTTAGTTTGACGTTGCTAGGGACTAGCAAAAAATAGACATGTGGGTATGATGTAGACACATCCATTTAGGTTAAAATGCCTATTTATGCATGTTCCTAGGCTTAGATATGCATTCAATACTATAAATATTGCATAGCATGCATCATTCTGCATTTAGAATACTTTGTATAAAGTTTAGGTTAATTCATGTCCTTTTATGGCTAGGAAAGAAGGATATTTATTTCAGGGCCTCGGATTGACGATCTGACTGGACAGATCTAATCAAGACAACGAACAGAGTCCAACGCCAATGAAATCATCTTGATCGGAGTCCTGTAGCACATTGTGCAATCTAAGGAAGATCAACAGCCAAGGGACAAGATGGTGCCAATCCGAACCTCAGATGATAAATCCAACTGCACGAGTAGATCCAGATCGATGATCGCAGCCCAACGACGCGAGAATCGATCCAATCCGACATCCGTGTCGCCACCTACAAAGCAAAGAAAATGAACAGCCATGATGGCGCCACGTGGCGCCATCACTGCCGCCAAAATCCGTCCAAGTCCCTCCAATCCATCTTGAAGGCAACACCATCATGCGATCCAACGACTGCGAATCACCTCAGTGCGTTGCTCTACCTTAAAGGAGGACGTAGAGATGAAATCTCGACCGTTGGATCGAGATCCAACAGTCAAGAGCGGGTGCACATAGTTTCAACTTCTTAACAATCCACACTGGTAGCACATTGGGTAGTGCCCTCACCCACGTCGCAAGGACCCACAATCGAAGCCCCGCGTGTAGATTAATTCGCTGCAGAGCACGCGCGAGTGAAATTCACCCATTGGACCTGATCAAGCGACGGTGGCTTCACACATGGCATGATCAGAACCTCGCGATCTGTATGCGCGCAATCACGCGCTGACCAACGCCCCATCTGACGCGTCATCTAGCACGTGCTCTGAGCACACGATCCCCGCGCCATCTCAGCCGTCCGCTTCCGATCCAACAGTTGCCAACCGTTCTCGCCAAAGGCAACAAAGCACATGCGCCGCACACGCGTGTGAGAGCACCGGTAGGCCCTTTAGCAACACTTGCGGCAGATCTTCAGCGAGGACTTGAATGTCGCTATAACCCATGGACAGATTTTTGTCTCCACTATAAAAGGATCCACACCCCTCCATCCTTCATCTCTTTCTTTCTCTCCCTAACCACCTCCAAGGCTCTAGCGAGAACTTATCCCAAGCCCAGAATGCTCCTTTAGAGTAGAAAACAAATATTTTTTCTCACCTCTCACCCCCATTCATGGAGCATCCCGTGGCCATCCTCTCACTATCTTTCCAAAAATAGATCCTCGCTGCGACGCCGTCCTGTCCCGTCCTTCCTCTGATGACGTTCTCCTTCATCCAGCTTCCCACCACCTTTGTCCGGGGCATTGTTAAAGTGAATCATCCTCCAAGCGACCGTCGAGGGGGATTTTTCTCACCTTTATCTTTTATCGCTTTCTAGTCTAGTTGTAATTTCTAGATTATATGTAGAAAACTTTGTTTGAACATATATGTGATTTGTTCCTCTCTTTCTCTCTCTCTCTCTCTACAAGTAGATTAGTTAGATTTCATCGACCTAATCTCTTACCCTATTAAAATACCAAAAAAAATCTCAAAAGATAAAAACAACAAAAATAAATAAAATCGAAAGCGCGGATTTCAAAACCAAACGTTTGCCTCTCTGTGTTCAACCTGGGACTCCGTTGAAGTTTCGGTATAAATTTTATCTGGTAGCGATTTTTGCAACTACGACAACGAATTTTCCAAAACCCTGATTTCCATGGCGAAAACACACTCATCAGTTCATTATGGCATCAAAGCATTGTCGGTTCTACTGCTCAGATGCAGCCATCCTAGCCTCAACAATGGCCAAGACACTACAACAAAATGCGCTTGTAATGATGGCCTTTGGGCACAGAATTGAAGGTTATGGGGACAGATTTCAAGGCAGGTGACAAAAAATCTGTCCCCAAAAATCTAGCCCCCAAATGAGGGTCACTAAAAGTTTTGGGAGACAGATTTTCCGTCCTCAAAACTATTGTGACAGAAAATTGGTCATAATATATTGGACACAAAATGAGGTAATGACTTGGCATTTATTTTTTTTTTAGAGACGGATTACTCTGTCTCTACAAGTTTTAGGAACAAAAATAAGTGTCATCTTTTAAGGATTATGTAATTGTGAATGTAAATTATTAAGATAAAACAAAACATTCTTAATTTTAGTAATACAAATAACACAAATAACTTAACAAAAGTGATCTTTGACATAAGAAATCATTTTTATTGAAATTAAAATATAAAGTACTTGTTCCAATGTTGTGAAGATATTACAAAAAAAGTACAATAAATAAAAACATCATAATACAAAAGATCACTCAACTCTTTTTTCCTCTTAACAATAGAAGTCTAAACTATTCCAATCTAAGCCCCTTGATTGACAAATGCCCAGGGAATTCATTCTTCCATTTGGTAGAGTCAAGTTCCTTGTTGCTACTGTGTGCTACAATTACCTTGGCATGCTCCTCCAAAGAGAGATTCTTGTAAATGAAACTTGGGTTGATATACTCCATATGCATCTTCAGCAAACGTGCAGTTGTTTGTGGTGGAGGGCACTTCACATAAAACTCATTGCATTATCCTTGGGTATGTTGAGGTTGGGCAATTTTTCCAAGTTTTCAATCATCCCCATCCCCCTGCAATAATGCTAATGTTAGAACTTTGAAAACTAGTACAGCTTAGTGATTCTCTTTATATTCTCCTACATAAAGAGTACCTAAAAGGTGGAGTGCAATCAATCTCTATTGGCTCCTTGTCAAACCCACCTACATGATATTTTTTTTATAGCCTCCAATTAGCTGCTTGACCATTCCTGTTACATAGACCACATTACGAGCAGAGTAGTCTACAATAATTATTCATACTAAGATTTACTATACTAAACATCAGATATCATATTAATATTTATTATACATATCAGATACATACCAAATACATTACTGATAAATGTCATTTTATCATCATTCTTATATCTTAAAACAAACCTAACTCTTAGTATTTTAACTCCGTAAATGGATTTTCGAGCTACATTTAAGTATTTACTTAGGTTAGGCATACATTGCATTTTTAGTCTTTTTGATGCATTTACTTGAGTGTCAGGAATAAGTAGAGAGTCAGATCCCTCAAACCTTGGCACTCAAGAAGGTAGAAGATGAAGGAGAAGCTCAAATCAGCTGGATCAACTCATTCTTAGTTCCATGCAACTCATCTTAGCTGAATGGTAGCCCAAGCTAATTCACCTCAGCTCCATTTAGCTCACCTTAGTTGAATGACAGCTCAAACTAGCTCAAATCAACTGATCCCAGCTCCATTCCAGCTCCTCCCAACTCAAGACAGTTCACTAGAAGCTCTACCTTACTAGGATTAGCTACTACCATCAACTAGGTAAGCCCAGTTAGCTGAAGAAGTCCTCAACCAGCTCAGGCCAACTCAAGTCCAACTCCCGAAGACTCAACTCAGCTCAACTTGGTTGAACATAGCTACTTGACTTAAGCTAGCTAGCTTAGCTAGCTAGGTAATCTTCGGGAAGTTCAGACCCAGCTCACATCAGTAGAAGCCAGCTCATCTTTGCTTGACTTAGCAGGTAGAAAAGAACTAGCTAGCGAAGCTAGCTAATGAGCTCACATGCTGCTCTCTTCAGCAGCCATCTACTTCAGTGCAGCTCCTCCTCAGCTCCTCTAAAACCCTAGCTCCTTCCACCTAATACACCACTCATCTACTAGCTAAGCTAGCTTAGCTAGTCCACCTCCATAGCTCCCAACCCTAACCATAAAACTCCACCTAACTAATTCCACCAAATAACCCTACCTAAGTCCACATAAGCTCCCCTACTCCCACTCTAACTTGGTGCCACCTTAACCCCACTAACACCACCAAAAGCCACCTCCAAAATGGCACAAACCACTCCCATAGCCACCCAAGTTGGCTCCACTTTTTCCCTCCAAAACCTCACCACATCACCACCATACACCTACCTCCACAAGCCATATCTACCCTCCACCTAACCCACCTTCTAGAAGCTCCCATGGTGGCGCCAAAACCAAGGCACCTCTTCATGGTTGGCACCACCTTAGATATCTTTCCACCACCATAACCACCTCCCATACATCCCTTTAGTTGGCGCCAAACATCCTCCACCCTAGGATCACCTAACCACCCATGAAAGCCCATCCTAACCCTACACATAACCCCCATGCCAACCACCACTTTCCCTTCCTATAAAAACACAACCACCACCATACCATCATCCTCCCTTAGTCTAATTGCACTCATCCCACCTACATAATTCGACCAAGGAAGGAGAGAAGAAGATCGAGTGGGTAACCTACCCACCTCCTTGGTACCTTCTTCCTCTCCATTCTTCTTCCTTGTGCCACGCCAAGGAGGAGCTCTTCATCTAAGGAGTACGACCAGGCAAGGAAGAGTCTTCAGGGTGGTGGAGGACTATTGAAGAAGCTAAGGAGAAGCCTTTTTAAGTGCAGGAGCAACCACACTTGGAGTAAAGACCATCCACAGGTTCACCCAGAGGATCCCTTCTTTTTCTTCATCTTTACTATCTTCTTTTGTATTGGCTAGTATTTATACTCATCTATTTGTAACAAGCATTTCACTACAAGTACTTTATTTTAATTAGAAATACAAAGTTCTATTTGTTGCCTTCATTCTTGCTCTTAATCTTAGTGCTTTCTTGTTATTTTCAGTGCACCACACTTCTACCCTCTAATTACCCTAAGCACACTTGCCTAAGGTGAGGTTTAGGTGTATTCTTTAGCGTAATTATCATCTTCGCAATCGTGCCTGATATTTTGAAAGCTATAAAAACAACAAAAACAAAAATCACAAAAATACAAGTACGGATTTGAGAGGTAAGAGAGAGAACCATTCATTTGACTAACAATTTGGCCACTTTGGATAACCCTAGATACTCCACTATCTAGGTTATAAATTGTAAAAGCTGATTGTGGATTTACGCATCACGACACAAATACATCAATTTACAAAACACGTATTTTCTCGCAACAATTACGAGCAGTCAAGATTGCTTACACCCCTTGCTGGTTGTGAGAAGGCCTTGTTATGGTCTTCGGATGAGTCTGCAATGGAAAGGAATAACAGATAGAGAAGGAAGGTGTAAACATCAACACTTCTAGTAATGAAGATGCTTTCTTCAAAAAAAAAATTTGCATGATAGGCATCACCATTCCGTGGCTATAAATTACATGGTCCATGATTATTAAGCACACATCTAAAAAAATACATAGCAACATTCAAGCAATAGGTGACACATGATAAGTTAGTTAAGAGAACTAAATTCAGTAAAATTAAAAAGGATAGCACCGGATCCTGTAAAAGAAAATGGATCGATTGTAAAGGTTGGAGCTCCTTGTATCAATCTCTATTCAATAAATAACCAACAACCATTTAATCTTTCCTCAGAGGAAGGAGGTAATTATATAAGTAAGAAACAGATTGTCTTTATTTAGCCTTCATATGGAATAAACTATTCAAGGTCAAATGAGAAAAGACAAAGGCGTTCGATACTTATACTCCAATATCTGCAAAATACTAACTTGATTAAGAAAGGCTCAAAAGTGCCGACATCACCATGAAAGGCTCAAAAGTGTCAACCCACCACAACTTTGAAGTATTTCATATACTCCAACCAATATTTACATATCGCCTGGAGACAAAAACCAACCAAACAACAAGAAGAATACATCCAACTTACCCCTATCCTTAAATTTATGCCTAATCCCATAAACAGCTGTAACTATTGTGCTTCTTATTTCATCCTAAAAAATGGCAGTTTTCCAGATTTGTCTTGGAAACACACCAATCAAGCAGTAGGCTCCACTCAACAAAGTTGATTTGCCAACGTCAGGCATCCATAGCACAAAGAACAAATTCTTTCTTCGCTTAAGATTTGACATACTCTTAACCAGGATGGGGATTATGGGGATCTTGGTGCCCCATAAACATGCAAAAAACAATAGGATTAAAACAATCAATCTTCTTGGTGATATAGGAGCTGACATGGAAGATGCACATGTAAGCTACCACCTGCATGCAAGTTGGTAATTGAAAAATAGGGAATGGCATCATATAGAAGCTGAAATTTATGCTATTGCAGCACTGCCGCTGACCTGAAGTTCACTGCTAGCGCCACCCGACTTGCCAACACTACCCCTAACCTACCAGCGTCGCCCAGTGATCAGACTAATAGCAAGGTTCGGTTCAGATTTGGAGCACCACCTGCAGCGACCAGTTCCAGCAGCCCAATGCTAGTTCTGATCGCTGCCCACAGCCGATTCTAATCCAGGCCACAGGGACCGGTTCTACCTGCAGGGACTGATTCCAGCAGCACCCCTGCAGCTTGCGGTGCCTACAGTAGGGTCCAGAACTACTCCACGTGTTCGGGGCCTGATCTACATCACCCAGCAGATCTGTGGTTTAGATCTACATTGCTTGATTTTGTGATTTGTTCTTGTGTTGACAAGGACTTTAGTTCCTTCATGATAGCTTGACTTTCTTTCTTCTGTGTACGTGGATGTTTTTTGGTTCTAGTTGAAGTTGATATGACGCCATAAAATTCGTCTAAGGTGACATCAAAGAGTATCTCAGAATCTGGGCTGTACAAGAGCTTGATATAGAAGCTGAAATTTATGTTATTGCACTTGGATTGGAAATGGCAAAGACTTATTGCTTACTGCTAATGTGCTTTCATAGAGTTTTAAGAAATCCGTCATAGTATAGCGACTAAAGCAAATTGTGAGTCCAAGGTCGTCACAGGAAGCAAATTAATCACAATTTAAATCACTAATCAAGTGAATAAAATTGAAGCACAGGAGTTTGATGTAAAAAGAATATAATCATGCAAATGTTGCTATAATCAAACTCAAAAAGAAATGAGAATGTCAAGGCAAAAAATGTGATTTTCAACTCAAGTAAAGCCTCAACAGTTAGCCAAAATTTCAACCAAGAATCAACCCTTGACAACTAAAGCCAAAATCCGGTCCAGAAGCTCTCCCATGCCGGTCCAAAATCGGCCCAAATCAGGCCCACACCCGTGTGTGTGCGGGTGTGTGTGCACATGAGTAGATTGGGGACCCGACCCCCTGAGTATCCTAGTGGTAAGGTAATGTGCAAGATTCCTTATATGCCCAAATGCAGCAGATGCTCCTTAACAATGAAGTACTAAAGGTCCCAACTCTCCTTGTCTACAACGCGTTCTCGCTGCGAGGAGATGCTTCTTGATTGCTACTTGACTGTAGGATTGGCAATCCACGGTCCAGACTTCTTCCCAAGATGGATCAGCAGCTATGGAGGGAGGTGCCCTTGGATTGGAATCACCAGAGAAGATGCTCAATGTTGGAGAAGACGATGAAGCTGGTGAGTACCTGCAAGCACGAATATGGCCCCTTGGCCCAAATCAAATGCACCAAAAGCTCCGGTGTCATATGCCGAAGCTAAGCCCTAATCTAATTGGGTGCGTGGATGGGTGGACATGCACGGCGGAGGAGCTTCAAAGAAGCTCCTTCGGTGATAATGGTGGAGGGTGATGGAGGTGTTGAAGGGATAAATTACCTTGGGCAAAAGCTTTCTGGAGGTGAGGAGAACCTTTTACCCAACATAATTGGGTGAGGGGAAGTTGGAGGAGGTCAAACGGTGAGGACGACAGTGGTGGACGTCGCAGAAGTCAAAGAGGGAGAATGAGTTGCTAAACAGAGCTCTAAAGCTCCCAAGACCTAATTAAGGATGAGAGGAAGAAAAGCCCTAACCTAATTTTACGATGGGAAGGAGGGGGAGGGTCACCGAAAGTGCGTCGGTAAGGAAGTAGATGGGTTATTTGCCAAAGCCGAAGGGGAGTGGTCCAAAACTTCGTAGGAAGCCCCGTGGACGGAAGAGGAAGCAAAGCCCTTTGCCTATTGTATGTGCTAGAGGATGTGGAATTCGGCCAATTCGCGCACGAAGTGCTTGTGAATGTTTAAGCACTCAAATAGAGGGGATTGATGCACCAATTGAGCAAAGAATCTCAAGTGGCTCACCAGAGATTTTGGCCGATTTTGAGCTCACAAAGCTCGAGCTCACCAGAGATGATTGGCTCCAAAGTGGAGCTTGAGAGGATACTCAATGGATTCGGGATGACATCAAGATCAATCCCACTAAATTTAGTAGGATTTGGTCTTGATTTGATCAATAAATTGATGATTAAATCTCACGACTTTAGGTGCGAGCTACTGCTGCTTCTTGCCTCTTTGGTGAGGAACATGACCGGTTGACATCATTATGACATCAGCCAGGGACTTATGTGCAAGAATTTTCGAAATATAAGGGGGTTTATGTAATAAATAGAGAAATGGGATAAAATACAACCAGGTCAAGATGAACTCTGATTTAGCCCAAATTTAAGGGTAACCTAATTTAGACCCAAGAAATCTAATGGTGTTTGTAAATTTGGGTTTTGACGAAGTTTGACTGAGTAATTTACACTTTAACCCAAAATAAAGCAATTTCCTACCTTGGTCTCTATTCTTAGTCAAAATGGGTTCCTTTTGTAAGAGTGAAAGTTCGAAATCTTATAGAATATTTTTTAATGATTTTTAGGAGATTTAGATTACATTTATTTCCACCAAAACCCTTTCAATTGAAGCGATATTAAGGTTTTTATTATTAAATTAATCTTCAATTCTCAAAAATCTCGATTCAATAAGTTCGAGCCCACTTCTTAGGAATTTAAATTCATTTGACCTTAGATTAGGGATTGATTCACCCCTTAGTTAATTTACCCATTAAAATAGTAGAATTAACTCAATTTTTCTTTTTCTTCTCAAATTCAAGTCAAAACTGAATTACGCCCTTCTTCTGTTTATTAAGGTGCATTTATCCTTGGAATTTGGCTAAATTAGGTCAGTTATGGCAGATGATGGTGTTACCATCGTACCTCCATGCCTAACTTTTGCCGGTCCCTAGCAAAATCCTATGAAACGAACCAGGCCTCTAGATCAAAATTTATCATCAGGATGCCTCACCTTACCACACCTCTAGAGATTAGTTTGAATTACCCAGCTTTAGTCCTTAAGGTACTCAAGTACTGACCAAGATACAGACTTGACCAGCTTCAACCTTGTGTCTACAACAAAGGTTTCTAAGGCCCCAGAATCAACCAAGAGATTCGTTGACCATAACGGTTAAAGCACCCATGCGTTTATGCAAAAAGATCTAGGTTCAACTTGCCAGTGTATTTTACATAATAGAGAGGGAAATATTTTTGAGATTTTTCTCTTTCTATAATTTTTTTTTATTCCTCTAAATCCAACAATGGATTGACCCTCAACATGATCTGTGTTAGATTCCTTGTCCCCATCATCAATCCTTGAAGGGTCCCTGACAATCGATGCTTCAGGATAGCACCGCCCATGGCAACCCCGAGAACCATGGCAATTGACACTTTGGGATAGTGCCACTCATGGTATTCTGTAGCTAACCCAGACCCTAGCAATCGACATTTTGGGATAATGCCAACCATGACACCTAAACAGCATAAGACACATGTTGCCGGTAGGATATTTAAATATCCTAGGAGACAAGCAACAAGGAGATATGTTATAATGCATCCTTAACATGAGGATTTACTTCTCTCAGCGATAGGAACTCATTTAATCAACTTGTATTTTCGAGCTGCTCCTAAGTCAAATCTTCGACAAACCATTCTTTTTTTTAGAATAGAAGATTTTTTTGGCATTATTCCTCGTTAAGCTCACTGAACCAGACCAGTGTGTGAGATGTGAATGCTTAGGTTACCAAGTCCTGTAAACCAAAGGGCAAACAAAGAGGCCAAATATTCCCTAAGCCTTAAACTTAATACATCAGCTTCTCAACTCCCTCAACCTCTTGAGGAATAGTCCAGATGTTTACAAATACTCGAATTTTTAAGCCCAAATAGGCCCTAGAGGCCTAAAATCTGTATCTCTCACTTATTTCCTAAGGTTTAGCACTTCAAGTCTTAATTCACCATCAGAACCAGCCTAGAACTTAGGTACTATTCCATACTCAACTGCTGGGACTAACCATAATTTTTCTTTGCTCCTTTTTCTTTCTGTATTTTTCTCCTCTTTCTTCCTCATTACAGATTTGCAATTAGCTCCAAAAGATGTCTTTCCCTTTCATCTTTTTTTTTTGTGAGAACACTTCAAAGGAATTAAATTTCCAGTCATTTTGCACTTTAATAATCCCCATGCCTAAGTTTTGCAATACCCTCATTGCAAACAAGGTGGTTTTGAATTCGGCATAGTGCAAATTTTAGAATAGGTTTATATGGGTGGGTGGTCGAGTTGGCATGGTTGTTGCAAATGATTTCAAGCTTCAATACGAATATTAGAGGTGGAGTCGACTGTTCTAAAGTATGAACCCGAAAGTGCAATAGGAGTGGAGCTCAAGAAGGATAAGAAAGGTCTCAGGTTTTCAAATGATGAGTTGTCTCTCGTTAAGCACTAAGTTTAACGCCATCAGCTGGGCACAATGCAACTCGAGGAATGGAAATAAAAAGATTCTGCAGCCAGATCCGAATTGGTCAACTCAAGGAATGGTTTTAGTCTTTGACCATTTACTACAAAAGGGTTCAAGTCATGATTAAGTTTGCTGATTTGATAGCTCCATTTCCAAAGATCCTTTAGACTAGAAAAGGTCCGGTCCACTTCGATCTTAGCTTTCCTAGGAAGAGCTTGAGTCAGGCATCAAAGAGAAGCACCTTTTGACCAGGATAGAAAGTTTTTCGTGAAATACGCTTGTCATGAAGAGCTTTAATCATCTCCTTGTAAATACACGAGTTCTCGTACGCATCATTGCGTAGTTTATCAATCTCACTCATTTGCAAACGACGGTGGATTCCATCCTTCCAGAGATCCAACTTACACTTCCGTACTGCCCAGTAGGCCTTGTGCTCCATTTTTACAGGAAGGTGACATGCCTTCCCGTAAACTAATCTAAACGGAGAAATCCCTAACTGGGTTTTATGGCAATCCTATAGGCATATAATGCTTCCGGAAGTCAATTCGACCAATCTTTTCTGTTAAGTCGGACAGTGACCTAAAAAAATTTTTTAATCTCCAGATTGAAGAGCTCAACTAGTCCATTAGTCTAGGGTGATATGGAGTAGAAATTCGATGCGACACCCCATATTTCTTCAATAGGGACTAGAAGTGCACATTTACAAAGTGGGTCCCCCTGTCAAAGATGGTTGCGTGCAAGATATCAAACCGAGAAAACATATGCTCATGAATGAATTTGATCACCACCTTATGATCATTGGTTCGAGTCAGAACAGCTTCTATCCTTTTGGACACGTAGTCCACAACCAAAAGGATGTATTCGAAACCATTCGGATTTGGGAAAGGGTCCATGAAATCAATCATGTCGAAAATCTCGCACATGAGAATCAAGTTCAAGGGCGTCATGTCGCGGTGGCTCATGTTACCTAAGGTTTGGCAACGAGTGCATGCTTTGTGGTAATTGTGTGTCCTTGAAAAGTATGGGGCAATAGAAGCCGCACTGGAAGATTTTTGTTACGATTTTGTGCCCAAAGAAATGGTCACCGCAGACCTGGTCATGGTAGAAAGAGAGTATATCATAGACCTCGGTGTCGAGAATGCATCTCTCGATGATTTGATCAGCACTGATGCGGAAGAGATACGGATCTTCCCAGACATAGTACTTGACATCAGAAATCAATGTCTTTCTTGGCTTTTGGCCAATTGTAATTGACTATATCGGCATACCAAGGAAGTCCAACATCAATGCTCAGAAGGTGCTCATCCGAAAAATGTTCAATAATAGGTACGAAAGGGTCAATGATCAAAAAAGGGAGACAGGATAAATGGTCCACAACCATGTTTTCTTTTCCCGCCTTATCACGTATCAAGGTTTACAAAAATGCAAGTCGGTCCGAGGCGATTTGCCTTCATTGAGGTGAGGCGTAAGCTCGAGGCGGTCGAGGCGTAAGCCTCAAGATTTGCATAAAAAATAAGAAAAATTGATATGATACACCTTATTTATATAAACTCATATATGATTTATATAAACTTACCCTCATATATGATTTATATAAACTCACCAATTCATCATATGAGTATGAAAACCCACCTTATTTATATATGATGGTATAGGGTATGACTTATGACTTAGTTATGAGTATGAAAACTCACCATTTCATCATATGATATGAATTGTAGATGGTATGATTTATCATCACAAGTTATTTATATATGATTTATATCAACATATTGTATAATTGAAAACTCACCTTGAATTAGGGAGTTGGTAGATTTATATCATTAACTTTAAACCTGAAGCTAAGGTGAGATCAATATCCAAACCTAAAGCCATTACGTTGGTCCTCACAATTGTGCCAAACCCTTTACAGTTCGGGTCTTCTTAAAGGTCAAAATATTGGGGAAGAGGTGTAGGACTGATCTTTATCAATCGCCTCTAATCCTCTAAAAAACTTCTTGTTTGCCATTAGGCATACCTCCAAGCAATGGCCTAAGCAACTCTAAGCTGAACCAAGAGTAGTCTACTCATTTTCTTATGATTTTTAGGTGGTGGACAAGGATTGGTTTCATATACACACCTTGAATCATCTTTTCCAAGGCTCTTCCCTTTCCATCCCATCTTTTCCAAGGGAAGAAATCAGCCAAAACCCTCCAACGACAGCTACTGCAGCACCAGTGATGCTCCTTCTCTGAAGATGCTGCTGCACCTGAGGCAGCGCCTCAAATGTGCCTCAATGCCTCGAGCACCTCAACCAAAGTGAGGCGCACGCCTCTGGTCAGCAACACCCTGGCGCCTCGCCTGGAGGCGTACGCCTCACGCATCTCGAGGTGCACCTTTTTAAACCATGTCACGTATCTCGAGGTCAAATTCTTGCAAGAGCAAGATCCATCGAATCAACCTTTGTTTAGCATCCTTCTTCGCAAGTGCCTCACAGCAATGTGATTTGAGTAGATAATGACATGGGATCCCAAGAGGTATGATCTGAATTTCTCCAAACCAAATACTACGGCCAACAGTGCTTTCCGTAATTGTGTAATTACGCTGAGCCTCATCTAATGTCTTGCTGGCATAATATATTACCATTAGTTTCCCATCGATCTTTTGCCCAGGTACCGCTCCTACCGCGCAGTCAGACACGTCGCACATGATTTCAAACGATTAAGACCAATCAAGATTGTAGGATTGGAGCCTGGGTTACTCGGTCGCGTAATATTTCAAATGCGCAAACACACTCGTCATCTCAAAGGGAGTGTCCTTTGTGAGAAGATTAGTCAAGGGGCATCCAATTTTCGAGAAATCAGATATAAAACATCGATAAAAATCGATATGCTCCAAAAAAGATTGAATGTCTTTGACAAAGGAAGGCAAAGGAAGTTTGGAAATTAGATTCACCTTTGCTCAATCAACTTGGATACCTTTTTCAAAAATAAGGTGTCCAAGTACGATGCCTTCAGGAACCATGAAGTGGGTCTTTTCCCAGGAGAGAACCAGGTTCACTTCAATGCATCGTCGAAAGATCTGAACCAACTGCAGAGGGCAATCATCAAACGTTTGACCAAATACTGAAAAGTCATCCATAAAGTCTTCAAGGTATTTACCTACCATATCAGAAAATATGGCCAACATGCACAGTTGAAAAGTGAGGCGCATTGCATAGTCCGAATAGCATTCTGCGGAATGCATAAGTCTCATAGGGGCAAGTAAAGGTGGTCTCCTGATCTTTCAGATGAATTGCCACTTGATTGTATCCAGAGTACCCATCCAAAAAGCAGAAAAATCGATTCCCTACTAGCTTAGGATCTGGTCAATAAACGGGAGAGGGAAATGGTCGTTCTTCATGGAGGTATTCAATTTCCGATAGACCATACAGACTCCATGAGTTTGCAATCCGAGTAGGGATGGTTTCTCCAAATTCAGTAGTAATCACAATGAGCCCTACCTTCTTAGGCACAACCTGAATAGGACTCACCCAGCGACTATCAGAGATGAGATAGATGATTCCCACATCGAGCCACTCGATGATCTCCTTTTTTAAGACCTAGAGATTCGGGTTAAGTCTTCTCTGCATCTCGTGAGGTCATGAGCCCTTTTCAACATAAATACGATGAGTACAATATAAGGGACTTATTCCAGTCAAGTCATCTAGAGTCCAACCAATGGCTCTATGATGTTGCTGGAGGACAAAAATCAGTTTCGTTTTCTAATCAAGAGTGAGACGGGAATTGATAATCACTGGAAATGTCTAATTTGAACCCAAAAATACATACTTCAAATGGCTCGGGAATGGTTTTAACTCCAAGACCAGGTTATCAGCAGTGGGTAGGGGTTCAAGGTTGGCCTCAAAAGACAAGGTGGAAGCTAGGGATGGGTCTAGATTAGATTCATGCTCCCTAGTCTGTGGGTCAAGATCTTCTTGTGATTGAGGCCCTTGGAAAATTGGGTTCACCTCAAGAATTGAGACCTCAACCAAGAACTTATGTCACATACTTCCTTAATTGCCTAACAATTTATTCCTTTTTTAGCCTTAAAAATATCAATCCTTAATGTCTTCTCCCTGAATTTTAACTCTATCTGGCTCTTTTCACAATTAATATTCGCCTTAGCAGTCGGTAGGAACGGTCTCCCCAAAATGTTCAGCGTGTCTTTCAGATTCTCAAGAGTATCCATATCCAAAATAATGAAATCCATCGCGAAATAGAAATCTCACCCTAACCAGAACATCCTCGAGGATTCCTCTTGGTGACTTAATTGATCTATCAGCCAATTGCAGAGTCACCTCAGTCGATTTAAGCTCAGTTTCCTCAAAGTGGTCTAACAGGGACGTAATAAATCTTGATCGAACTCTAAGTTTCCTATCTTGTAGGAGATCAAAGGAGTGCCAGGATCCTTCACTTTTTGCGGAAGTTTTCTAAGAATTATGAGCTCGCTTGCTCTAACAACACAATGGGACTCCCATCTTTATTTCGTAACTTACACTTTGGTCTACATAAATCTTTCAAAAATCGTGCATAAGCCGGTATGTGACGAATTGCATCCATCAAGGGAATGCTTATCTGGACTTGCTCAAAGAGCTTGACCAAGTCCTTAAGTGCCATAAGTTTGGATTTCCTATTTCCTTTGGTCAAAGCCTTAAGAAATAGCACAGCTTTAGGTTTCTCCAGGATAGGTTCAGGCTCTGGGTTTGGGGTAGGTTTGTCCTTGACATCCATCCTAGACTTAGGTTTTGAACTACTCGGGCCAGATTAACTAGGGTAAGATGGGTCATGAGTGGTTTTGCCACTAAGAGTAGTGACAGAGTGAAAGCCTGCCTAGTTTGAATTTGGAGTTGGCAGGATAGGAGGTTGCTACCGATGTCCTGTGTATGAAGTAGAAGCCCTCGACCCATCAGGTGGAGGTGCAAAAGGGACCTAATAAATGTAATCTGCTTGGCCCTAATTTGGGTTCACAATGTGCCTCTTGTTCGGTAGAGGTTAGGAAAGAAGTGCACCAGGCTGGTGAGTTCCAGCCATCTGTGCGAGCTGATTATGAACCTCTGTAATCTCCGCATTATGCTGCCTCTGCATCGCAGCATTGGTTTTCTGCAGATCAACTAAGCTCTGCAAAATCAGGCTCATCTAATCTTCCTTGTTATGCCCAATCTGAAAGTTCGGGTTGGGCCTAAGATGAGTAGGCTGATATGAGTGCGAATTTTGTGGTTGGAATTGGAATTGAGGTCTGGAGTTCTAATTATTCCCCGACCAGGAGAAATTGGGATGATTACTCCATCTAGGGTTGTAAGAGTTAAAGAAAGGATCATTCTAGATGGTGTGGAGCTCCTCGTAGGGTTGAGTAGCTCCAGAGTAATCAAGATACGAGGGTTCAAAGATCCCCAACTAGAGTAAGACGGTTTGGAGTTCCCTCCAAAACCTGGATCAGATGGGGGTGGATAGGCATCCATCCCCGAATAAGAGTGGTGGTGATAAACATTATGCACGACCTTCCTCCCAATGGGCAGACGTCCATACGTGCTTTACTGAGAAGTGGCCCTTTAGAGTTGGCAAGTCAAATCGTCCAACTTCTTCTCGATAATAGAGACCTTATCCAATCAACTGGATACTAACTCCAAATCGACGAAAGCAGATAGGTCTCATGTTTCATATGTCCCTCATGTGTTTGTCAATGTGCAGGTAGTTGTCTGGTCGAACATACCCAAAGACTCATTGTTTATGGAGTTCTCGCATATGTTCTCGAGAATCTCCCAAACGGTGTCTTCATCTTACCCATGAAGTTACCTCCACAGGCTACATTGACAAATAATCTAATATCCTTAGGAAGTCCCTAGTAAAAAAACTGGACTTATCTCCATTTAGGAACTCCATGATGAGGGCACTTCCGTATGAGATCAAGAAAGTGATCCCATGCCTCATGAAAAGGCTCCCCTGCATTTTGCGTGAAATGCGTGATTTGGTGCCTTAAGGCATTAGTGCACCCTACTGGGAAGAATTTCTTGAGAAATTCAACTTGCAACTCCTCCCAGGTGTTGATCGGTCAAGTCAAAGACCGATGCCAATGAGTAGCCTTATCCTTCAATGAGAAGGAACATTTTCATGAGCAAGGTGTAACGATTTTGAACGTATGGCCCAAGTCTGGGCCAGATGTTTCAATTCCTGAATATATTGGAAAGGGTCATCAAAGTTCAATCAATGAAAGTGGGGGAACAAGTTAATAATATTCGACTTTAACTCAATTTCAGGTCCTCCAACCGAAATTTGCACCCCGGGTTCGATAGCCACAGCTGCAGGATTATAGTGATCTCACATCTGTGGACGCAGTCGGGGGTTGGCTAGTGCATGAATCATGTTGGTGAGTCTACAACTAGTCCTCCAGGTGTTGAATATCACCCCCTTCTTGATCTTGTTTCTCCATAGAAGCAAAGGATGGAGAATTGGGTTCAGATGTAGATGGATAGAAGAGATATCAAGCGGATCAGAAGGAAACCCAAACAAGCAGGTCGGGGTTTGACCCCGATGGGTGTGACTTGCTAGTGGAGGTCTCAAGATAGATCTCAAAGACCCCTTAGTACATGCACGACAAAATCAGATGAAGGATTAGAACTGTTCTGGACCCAATCAAAGCACCCAAAATGATTGGATGACTATGGCCAGTTTGAGGTAGATGGACCTCTGGATCAAAAATTCACACCCGAGAATTACTTGGGCAACCAAGGAGAGCCCCGCAAAGACCCCTACACCGTAGAGCGTCCCCACGGGTTACAGGGTTGCCCCTACCTGACCTTCCTTGTCACTGCAGTTCCAAGTAGACCTGAATGTGCAAATTAAGGCCTAAGTCTACCAATTTTAGGCCTACTTGTGCCTTGAATTATCACTTGAAATAAGCGTTGATTCAAATTGTGACCTAATTTGAGGTTGGTTGATTCACAAAGTGAACCAACTTCACTTGACCTGCCCTAAAGTTGAAGATGAAATTCGGATCAAGTCACCCGTACCACCCTATTTTGGTTCTCAACAGGTTATTGGGTCTCAAGTTTTATGATTCAAGTGAACTCAAAGCTTATTTTTAGGGTTTGATGATAAGATCAATTCAACCAAGGGATTAAGTAGCACACAAATGTGGGAAGATCAGTTTCCTTTATAAATGGCAAGTGTGTACTAGCACTTCAAACCCTAATTGGCTCTATTCCAAATCTAATTTGATTCCAAATAAGGCACCCTAGACTCAAACAAGAAGGTGAGTAGTCCAAGGTGTTGTAAGTCAATAATAGGCACAGGAAGCAGGAAGCACGGGATTGGGTATTTCTAATCGAGTCCAATCAAATCCAATCGCAATCAAATCAAGAAAGTTCTTGCCTTAAATGATATTTCTAGGAATGTAAGGCAAGTTGGCTTCCTAATTTTTTTGTTTTTTCCTTTTTTATCTTCCTAAGAGAGAGAAATTAGGGAAGAAAGGGAAGATGACTGACCTGCCTTTGGCATTGCTGATCCGAGCCGGTAATCTTGAACTTTTCTCATGCAAGCCATGGAATAATCAAACAAAGACAAATTAGAAATCAAGTGAGAATAAGATAAAATGAATCGTAGTAAAATGCGCGTTGCTCTTTGGCAACCGCGCCAAAATGCTAACGCGCTTTCGTCGAGCTTTAAGAAATGTGTCGTAGTATGACGACTAAAGCGAATCAACATTTAAATTTATATCTTGAATTGTGAGTCCAAGGTCATCTCAGGGAGTAAATTAATCACAATTTAAACCACTAATTAAGTGAATAAAATTGAAGCACTGGAGTTTGATGTAAAAAGAATATAATTATGCCAATGTTATTATAATCAAATTCAAAAAGAAATGAGAATGCCAAGGCAAAAAAAGTGATTTTCAACTCAAGTAAAGCCTCAAAACTTAGCCAAAATTTTAGCCAAGAACCAACCCTTCACAACTAAAGCCAAAATCCGGTCCAGAAGCTCCCCCAAACTGATCCAAAATCGACCCAAATCAGACCCGTACCCACTTGTGTGCAAGCGTGTGCGCGTGAGTAGAGTGGGGACCCGACCCCCTTTGTATCTGAGCGGTAAGGTAATGTACAAGATTTGTTTTATGCCCAAATTCAGTAGATGCTCATTAACGATGTGAAACTAAAGGCCCCAACTCTCCATCTTCAATGCGTTCTTGCCACAAGGCAATGCTTCCTAATTGCTAGATAATTAACCATGGGATTGGCAACCCACGGTCCAGACTTCTTCCCAAGATGGATCCACAGCTATGGAGGGTGGTGCCCTCATATTAGAATCATCAGAGAAGATGCCCACAGTCGAGGAAGAAGATGAAGCCGGCAAGTACCTGCAAACATGAATATGGCCTCTCGGCCCAAATCAAATGCACCAAAAGCTCTGACATGTGCCCTAATCTAATTGGGTGCGTGGATGGGTGGACGTGCACTTCGAAGCTCCTTCGATGGTAATGGTGGAGGGTGATGGAGGTGTTGAAGGGATAAATTACCTTAGGCAAAAGCTTTATGGAGGTGAAAAGAAACTTTTGCCCAACGTAATTTGGTGAGGGGAAGTCAGAGGAGGTCGGATGGTGAAGACAACAGTGGTGGACATTGCAGAAGTCGGAGAGTGAGAATGAGTTGATAAACAGAGCTCTAAATCTCCCAAAACCTATTCGAGGATGAGAGGAAGAAAAGCCCCAACCTCATTTTACGAGAGGAAGGAGGGAAAGAGTCGCCGAAGGTGCATCGACGAGGAAGATGGGTTGTTCATCGAAGTCGAAGAAGGGGAGTTGAGGTCCGATGCTTCGCAGGAAGCTCCGTGGAACGAAGAGGAAGCAAAGCCCTCTGCCTATTGTACATGGCGAGGGCAAGGAAGGTGGACGAAGAGCTCCGATGGCGCATCAAAATTCCAGCGAGGAAGACGAGGAGGAATTCAACCAATTCGAGCATGAGGAAGTACTTGTGAATGTTCAAGCAATTAAATAGACAGGGTTGACACACCAATTCAACCAAGAATCACAAGTTTGACTTGTGATTTTGGCCAATTTTGAGCTTGCAAATCTCGGGCTCGTCGAAGATGATTGGCTCCAAATTGGAGCTTGAGAGGATACTCAATGGATTCACGACGATCTCAAGATCAATCCCATCAAATTTGGTAGGATTTGGTCTTGATTTGACCAATCAAATTGATGATTCAATCTCACGGCTTTGAGTATCTGCTGCTTCTTAACTCTTGTTATGACGTTAACCAGGACTTAACTACAAGAATTTTCAAAATATAAGGGGGTTTATGTAATAAACAAAGACAAATAGGTTAAAATGCAAACTAGGTCAAGATTGATTATACTTGGACCCAAAATTTAGGGGTAACCTAATTTTGACCAAATGAATCTAATGGTGTTTGAAAATTTGGGTTTTGTCAAAGTTTGACTAGGTAATTTACACTTTGATAAAAAATAAAGCAATTTCCTATCTTGATCTCTATTTTTGGTCAAAATGGGTTCCTTTTGTAAAAGTGAAAGTTCCAAACCTCATAAAATATTTTTCAATGATTGTTAGGAGGTTTAGATTACATTTATTTCCATTAGAACATTTTCAATTGAAGTAATGTAATTAGGATTTTTATTATTAAATTAATCTTCAATTCTCAAAAAATCATGATTCAGTCAGTTCGAGCCTACTTCTTGAGAATTTAAGTTCATATAACCTTAGATTAGGCAGTGTTATTCACCCCTTAGTTAATTTGCATTTGTGATTACGCGTTAAAATAGTAGAATTAACTTAATTTCCCTTTTTCTTCTCATATTCAAGTTAGAACTAAATTACGCCCCTCTGTTTATTAAGGAGTATTTATCCTTGGAATTTGACTAAATTAGGTCAGTTATGCCAGATGATGATATTTCCATCACCTGCAAACAAAGGAACTAATACAAAAATAACAAAAAATCAAGACTGAAAAATGCAACATAGCATAGTAAAGTTCCAAATATTTGGATATCTCTGTTCTTGCTCTTGCTGATTTCTCAATTCTCCTTTTTCCTTTTTCAATCGGTCAATTAGGGGAGGAGTAGGGCAAAAATCTTGAGAAGGTGGAACCAAAAATGTTTGGAACATGAAAGAAGGTGATTGAACTTGATAAGGTACAGATCGAAGATTTTTACCAGAAAGCAAGGATGCCATCAACCTATATTAAGGGCAACCAAAAGCATTGACTTAAAACTCTAACTCGACGTTTGCACCCATAAAAAAAGAACCAAACCTGATTTTGAAAGTTCTCTGTTTGAAGTTCAATTTTCTCTCAACGATTGACAACCTACAAATGACAAAGGTCAATCTCATCAAACATTTGTTCACAATATTGATATGATTGCTTGAAGAAGTTGGCTTATGGCTTAATTCACAAATCCATCAAATGTGGAAACCCTTTACCTTTTCAATCTTTTCCATCATGACTTCAAAGGCCATCTAAAAACCAAATTCATTTTAACCTGCTTCATCATAATGGCTTCAAAGCCCTTTTTCATGGATTTATAATAAATTCAATGAAAGAAAATAAATCACTAAAAAAAAAGTTTCTCATTAGAACTTATGTTTCTCAACTAACATATCAAGATTTGAGATACAATGTCACGATAATCCAAAACATTAAGTAAAATCCTTAAAGTCTTAAAAATAAAAAATTAAAATAACTCATGTCTTCAGCATGCTCCGTGCAAGGTCACTCTTTCATCCAACGTCAACTCCCATTTTGCTAGCCCAAGCTTCGGAATTGATTGTTGATATTTTGATGATCCTAAGTAAAATTATGAATAATGCAAAAATTACTCTTTAAAAAAAAAACTTAAAAGATTCATTCTAAAATTACCCGTGAAAGAGGTTGAGTGATAGGTATACCACATTGGATTCTACCTCCTTGATTGTGGTAACCAACCTTCAAGTAAAAATTATATATACATAATACATGTACTAAAAATATTTGGTTGTAAAAAACAAACTTAAAAAATAATAAAAGCAAAATAGTGGTGGGAAATAATAGGGAATCGGATAAAATAAGCAATTTAAACATTGGTTGGTCATGATATTATTTAAATTAGTACCGCTACCTCCATCTTGGTTGCGACTACTCGACTACCATTACTGAACCCTCCATTCAAACTTTCAAGGTGCTATATTAAAACATTTAAACCAATTTGATATATACACTCATATACATTTTGAATTGAAAACTAGTAACTATTACCTAATAATCTGAGTGAGAAGAATTGTCACATTTCTTGAATTTGTTGTTTCAATTGCTTAATTACTGTGTTTTGGGATGACACAAGGTCTTCGAGCTTCTTCAATCTTTCCTACATTAATGAATAAAAGAATCTACATATAGTTATACTTGCATAAAATGAACACAAATTTACTAACAATCTTAGGTATAACCTTCCTTTCAAAAAAAAACAATCTTAGGTATAACCTCTTCATCATGACGCATCCCATCAGATTCTTAGAATAATAAATTAATAGATGTGTTGGTGCAAGGGCACAACGATCGTTAATTTTGATGATAACAAAACATTTGTTATTTGACATTTGCATTTGAGTATAAGTTTAAGGAAAAATGCAAATGAAATTAAATGTGAAGGAGCTCAAGCTCGCATCCATGGCGGATTTGAGGAGCTTGATGGAAGAGAAAAAGATGGAGCTTCGCTTGGAGCGAAAGCTCAATGATACATGAAGATGAAGAATAGGATAGATATTTTGTATCTCATGTATTTTGTACTTCTTGTTTTATTCTTTACTCTTTTATTTTCTTAGATAAATGTTAAAGAGTCCAAAGTAACATACCTATAGTCCTAAGAACACTTACACTTCCCTAGAATACTTAGAAAATCTTAGAAAATCTTCGAAATCACTTAGAAAACCAAAACAGTAATCAGACAACCTGATCAGACATCCAATATGGACTTCAAACGTCTGATCTTGAACTTTAAGACATCTGACCTTCTGTCCAGACGTCCAAACACTTAGGCCAAACTTAGTGTTCTATGTTCATTGCTTTCAGACGAACAGCCCATAGTCCAGACGTCTTAGAAGACATGTGATGACCTTAACAGACATCCAACAATAGGACCGTTGGCCTATCAAAACATAGTCTTCGAGGATTAACTTTTAATTATATATCTAACACGTTCAGACATCCGTAGAGCCTCCTAGACATCTGATAAATAGACTTTAGGCTAGATCTAACCCAAATCACTTTTGTCAGATGATTATAGCCGTTAGCTTCTTAGGAAATCCATTCTCGCAGAGAATTGTATTTCCAAACATCTAGACATCTTGCCAAGCGTTCGACCTGTCGTCTGAGCAACAAGATCTAGAACCCTGTTTCGATCTAGTGAAAACAGGAAGAATGTCGTCTTAGAGTTAGACGTCTGATTAATTTTCCAGACGTCTTAACATGACTTCTTAAATATACATCTTGATCCAACCCAATCCAAATTATCAACCCCTCTAGATCAAACGACCAACTTTTAGATCAGACGAAGACCCAGACGTCTGACCTTAAATCCAGATGTCTGATAACCCTATCAAAATCATAAATGACCCTGATTTCATTGGGATTTTAGCTTGATCTTTTGTGATTTGTTCCCTACGGCTATGAAAGCCTTCCAAGGTCATCTAAAGCCTTCTTAGAACCTCTATAAATAAAGGAGCACCCTTCCGAAGCAACATACACCTTAAGAAACTACTTCCACTCATATTGTGTTCAAGAGAAGAGAGAAATAATCTATAAGAAGTTGCTCTCTAAGATCTTCACTACACATCCAAGAGCATCGTCTTCGCTGCACACCTACTATCCCGCCTTCGCATATTCAAGAGCATCCTTGTGCCTTGCATGGTTCACGCACACCGTGTTGCTAGCCGATGCACCTCCATCTCAAGAAAGCATCCTTTGCCTATAGAAGCTAAGTTGAACATATTTACTTTGTGGCTCCATAGGATAGTTGTAAATTATTTTTGTTTGGGTATTCGTTTTGCGAATTCCCGTTTCCACCGCGAGACAAAATACTCCTCGTGAAGAGGAAGGATTTGAAGTATGCTACCCTCGGTTCAAAGTAGCGTGGTTGTATTGAGGTTAAACTACCCTCGTTTAAGTAGTTCAGATAATAGATTTGATCGACTCGATCGATCGAAAAATCCCAAGTCAAGAGGCTTAGGTGGTAATTTTTACCCGATTTGGGTTTCCACTTAAAAATCCTTGTGTCATTGTGAAATTGCATTTTTATGTGATTATTTACATATTATTTCCGCATCTTATTTCGTATCACGCAAATCTTACCCCCTCTATCAGGAATTACAATTGGTATCAGAGCAGGCACTCGCATTCACGAAGTCACACTCGACGAAATCATAGAAGGGAGCATCTTCTCCACGAGCCACACGGAGGGGCAGTCTATCGTCCAATTGCCTTACTTCAATGGGAGCAACTACGCCTATTGAAAACTGCGTGTGAGGATGTGGCTTCAAGCCACCGACTTCACATTATGGGGACGATGTGAAACTTCATACGAAGACTCGACGAGACCCGAAGGAGGCTACTCGCAGTAACAGGCCTGCGAGCTTTTCTTAACACGAAAGCGATGAACACCTTGTACTATGCGTTAAGCCCAAAGGAGTTTAACCGGATCTCACAGTGCACCACCGTATACGAGTTATGGCACACTCTCGAGGTAACACATGAAGGTACATCAAAGGTAAAAACTTCTAAAATTAATATTTTATCTCAAGAGTTTGAATCCTTTTGTATGAAAGCTAATGACTCTTTAAGTGAAATGTACACTAGGTACACTCTTATAGTGACCAACCTTAAGTCTCTAAGAAAGAACTTTATCAAGGGAGAGCTTTAAGCGAAGCTTCTTCATTCCCTTACACCGGAGTGGGAACAAAAGGTCACCACCATCGTAGAGGCTAATGAAGTCGAGGAGCTCAACATGGAAGATCTCTTAGGCAATCTCATAGCCTGTGCGATGAAGTTGAAGCAAAAGAAGGATACACCGGAACCAAAGCTAAGGAAGACCCTCGCCTTCAAAGTTGCATCGGATAACGAGGTAAGTTCCGATAACGAGGAACTTGCATTTTTAACTAACAAGTTTGTTAAGTTTCTTAAGATTAGGGAATCAAAGAAGGAGAAGCAACAGAAGGAAAGCCCAACTCGTTGCTATCATTGCAACAAAAAGGGACATATTAGACTCGAATACCCTCTTCTAAAGAAGGAGAAGGAGAAGGAAAAGAAATACAAGAAGAAAACATTCCAAGCCACTTGAGTGATTCGACATCGGAGGAGGAAGAAGAATTCAAGGAAAAAACAAACAAGACCGCATGCCTTGGTCTCATAGCAATCATGGAGAGCAGTAGCAAGAATGAGAACTCCAATGATGAAAAGGTTTACAAATTCAAAATTACAAGAAACACTAAAAGAGCTTTATGAAATTAGTAAAGTATTAAAAGTAGAGAATAAAAATCTGAAAAAGGAATCTACGACCTTAAAATTGAAGTAGATAATTTTGTTGTTAAAAATTAAGATTTAAATGCTTCTTTTGATTCTATTAATTCTAAAAAGAATAATCTTGTTCTAGAAAATCATTACTTGTTTTAGAAAAACTAAATTGACAAAAAATAATACATTGCTTAAATCTATGATTTCAATTTTAAAAGACAAAATAAGTTTCATTGAAGGTAAGCTTGCATGTCTTAAGAACTCTGAAAAATTGTTAAATGGAGTTAGTACTAGTCAAAAGGTTGAGAAAGGATCTTCATCAAGGAGATCGACTAACAAACTCGAATCCAAGTTAACTTGGATACCGAGAAATCAATTAGAATCTTATTTCGTAGGTTTAAAAGAAAATGTCAATGTAAAGGATTAGACCTACAAAATGAAATTTTTTTTTTGAAAAAGGAAAGAGTAGTTATCCAGAGTGATAACTACCCAAATATATAAATTATAGAATCAACAATCTCCGCCAATACAACAGGCAGACCCTAAGGTCCCCCACTCACAAGGAATCACACCAAAGATTAAACAAGGAATTAATAGACTCAACAAAATTCTCCACATAGGGTCTCTGGCCCCTGAAGACCACAGCATTCCTACCCAATCAGATACCCCATAGCACAGCCAACGGTCTGACCTTCTCCTTCTTTGTACGGAAGACGATCTGTCCACCATCACCTCCTTCGCTTCTGAAGCTGTGCCAAAAGTCTTCGAAAAGTCGACGCTCCCACCACCCCTCTCCCACCCTGCCCCAAATCTGCACCACAAACGGGCAAGTGAAAAAAAGGTGGTCAATCTCCTCTCCACCTCCACACAAAGGGCAGACCTTACTTTCTCCAGGAGCCCATTTTGCCCTCCAAACCTTGGTCACAAGCCTTCTCCTCCTAAGAAGCCAGACAAAAATCTTGACCTTTAGAGGACACGTGGCCTTCCAAATCTATCTGCAGTCCCTCACCAGATCTAGCTCAACCATGGGATATCCAGTGGACAATCTCCTGTACGCAGCCGCTACCGAAAACTCACCTTCATCCCAACCAAACATATCCGTACCAAAGGCCGGTTGCACCCCCTCTAACTCTTCAAGCAGAACTTGAAAATCATGAGTTCTCGCATCTAACGGGTTTCCTACAAAGCACAGGTACCACTCATCTTCCCACACCTCAGCCACAGATGCCTCTTTGTTCTGGGACAAAGCAAACAACCTCTGGAATCTTCTAGCAAGCGCTTCATTTCCCGTCCAATCATCCTGCCAAAATCTGAAATCTCCCCCGTTCCCACCACAGGAACAAAGCAATTCCGCACCCTAGGAGCCACCGTAGATAGGCCTTTCAAAAAATGAGAGGCATCCTTCGGCGGAGACATCAAGAGATCCCACCGCACCGAGCCACCATAAGCCGTCTCGAACACCTTGCCCACCAAATTCTCCCTACATTCCAACAGGCTTCCTACCTATTTCGCCAATAGACTGTCATTAGACCTCCCCAGGTCCCTCACCCCGAGCCCCCCGTCTTCCAACGGCCTGCAGACCTCCTCCCATGCAACCAACCTGGCACCTGATCCATTCGTCCCGTGGTTGGACCAAAAGAAATTCCTCATAAATCTCTCTATCTTCCCAACAACCTGCCGAGGCATCTTCAGAACAAAAGTGAAATACGATGGCATTGCTACCAAACCGCCTTGAGCAGGACCAACCTTCCACCCCTTGACAAGAGCCTAAACGCCCACCCTTCCAATCTCCCCTCCAGTCTCTCCATAAGGGGAGCCCAATCTTTCACCAGAATCCTGCCATCCGTCAACAGTAAACCCAGATATCTAATCGGGAGCTTCACCTGCTCTGTGCCAAGACCCAAACTACAATATGGAACACCAATGAATTGTCAACTCGAATTTGGAGAACCAAAGAGTAAACCAAAGAAGAAGACAAAAAGACCGACGAGACGGCGAACAGATGATCGAACCACCATACGTCAGCTATTCGGTTGGAGACCGATACCAATGTCTAGACTTCCAAGCTTTATATGGGAACCCCATCATTTTTGGCATCCACCTCAAGGGCCATTCTATTGGCCATGGTAAGTGAGGTAATCCCTTTACCCTATTTTTAAATAACATCTAGATAAGGGAGAGATAAAACTTATATGCTATATGTCCATTATTAAGGGGGAGAAAGATTTCCTTAGAAAGGGGGAGATCTTAAAAGATGAACATAGCTATATTTCAATTAGAAAAG
The DNA here is from genome assembly GCA_037157565.1 of Thalassia testudinum. NCBI lineage: Eukaryota > Viridiplantae > Streptophyta > Magnoliopsida > Alismatales > Hydrocharitaceae > Thalassia > Thalassia testudinum. The sequence goes on along the minus strand of JAZHRO010000056.1, from coordinate 22,865,600 downwards.
GGGAGTTAATGGATAAAATGAATAGCTATCTTGTTATGTCAGAAACGGGAGAATGTTATTCATGTTTTATTATGTCAAAAAAGAGAATTAACCTAAATTAGAAGAGCATGTATTAAGAGGGAGCATAAATGATTAAATTTGAATAAACCTTTTTGATAATGTCAAAAAGGGGGAGAATTTTTTTTTATTATTTGTGATTTTGTCATCATCAAAAAGGGAGAGATTGTTGATGCAAAGGCACTACGATCGTTAATTTTGATGATAAGAAAATACTTGTTATTTAACATTTGCATTTAAGTATAAGTTCCAAGATAAATGTAAATGAAATCAAGTGTGAAGGAACTCAAGTTTGCATCAATAGCGGATTGTAGGAGCTTAATGGAAGAGAAGAGAAGATGGAGCTTCGCTTGGAACGAAAACTCCAAGATACATGAAGATGAAGAATATGATAGATATTTTGTCTCATGTATTTTGTACTTGTTTTGTTCTTTACTCTTCTATTTTCTTAGACAAATGTTAAAGAGTCCAAAGTAACATACCTGTAGTCCTAGGAACACATACACTTCCCTAAGATATTACACAATCTTAGACAATCAAAGAAATTACTTAAAAAACCAAAACAGTAATCAGATAGCTCAATCATACGTCCAACATAGACTTCAGGCATCTGATCAGACATCCAATATGGACTTCAGACGTCTGATCTTGAACTTTAAAACGTCTGACCTTTTGTCCAGACATCCAAACACTTAGGCTGGACTTAGTGTTCTCTGTTCATTGCTTTCAGATGACCAACCCATAGTCCAGGCGTCTTAGAAGACATCTGATGACCTTGATAGACGTCCAACAATAGAATCGTTGGCCTGTCAAAACATAGTCTTAGAGAATTAACTTTTAATTATATCTATAACACGTTCAAACGTTCGTAGAGCCTCCCAAACATCTGATAAATAAATGTTAGGCTAAATCTGACCCAAATCACTTTTGTCAGATGATTATAACTATTAGCCTCTCAGGAAATCCATTCCCGCAGAGAATTGTATTCCAGACGTCCAAACATCTTACCAGATGTTTAACCTGTCGTCTGAGCAACAAGATCTAGAACACTGTTTCAATCTGGTGATAACAGGAAGAATGCCATCTTAGAATTAAACATTTAATTAATTTCCCAGACGTCTTAAAATGACTTCTTAGATGTCCGTCTTGATCCAGCCCAGCCCAGATGATCAACCCTCCTAGATCAGATGATCGACCTTTAGATCAGTCGAAGACCCAAACATTTAACCTTAAATCCAGACGTTTGATAACCCTATCAAAATCATAAATGACCATGATTTCGTTGGGATTTTAGCTTGATCTTTTGTGATTTGTTCCCAACGGCTATGAAAGTCTTCTAAGGCTTTCTAAAGCCTTCTTAGGACCTCTATAAATAGATGAGCACCATTCCTAAGCAACATGCACCTTAAGAAACTACTGCCACACATAATCACATTGTGTCCAAGAGAAGAGAGAAATCATCTAAAAGAAGTAGCTCTCCAAGATCTTCACTACACATCCGAGAGCAGCATCTTCATTGCACACCCGTTCTTCCGCCTTCACATATTCGAGAGCATCCTTGTGCCTTACACGATTCACGTACATCGCGTTGCTAGCCGACGCACTTCCATCTCAAGGAAGTATCCTTTGCCTATAAAAGCTAAATTTAACATATTTACTTTATAGCTCTATAGGATAGTTGGAAATTATTTTTGTTTTGGTATTTGCTTTGCAAATTCCCGTCTCCACCGCAAGACAAAATACTCATCGTGAAGATGTGGGATTTAAGGTGCACTACTCTCAGTTCAAAGGAGTGTGGTTGTATTAAGGTTGAACTACCCTCGTTTAAGTAGTTCAGATAGTGGATTTGATCGACTCGGTCAATCGGGAAATCCAAAGTCAAAAAGCTTAGGTGGTGATTTTTACCCGGATTTTGATTTCTACTTAAAAATTCTTATATCATTATGAGATTGCATTTTTGTGTGATTGTTTATGTATTATTTCCGTATCTTTTTTCGTATCACGTAAATCTCACCTCCTCTATTAAGAATTACAAGATGGACAATGTGAATAACCATACCCAATCCCAATATTGCGAATGTAATCTTGCCATCTAGATTTTAGGACATAATTATATGCCTCCTCCTCAATATGTCCATACTAAATTAAAGGATAAGAAAATTGACAAATAAATAACTAGAAGCACATGTTAGAACCATTGTTAATGTACGAAGTGCTAATTTAGACTTACCACTAATCCTTGATTTCGATAGATTCTTTTCATTAGCTCCATATTAATAGGTTCACTTCCTGATTCCTTTGTCTAAAATGAAAAGAGCTTATAAAGTCAATGACCCTTATTAAATAAAATGAACATTAGTCAAAATTAGACATTACCATTTCTTCGTGTGTGTTTACAGTAAATAGCATTCCGCAGTTATGATTTAACTTCTTTTGCATAAGATTCATGTTATTTACTTCAACCTTTTCTTATATGAAAGAATTATGAAAAATGATTTTATCATTTTATCAAGTCATTTTATCATTTTAATGTTATAAAGATAATTGAAATTTCCATACCTTTGATTTGAGTGACTCCCACTCACCAACCAATCTCTGAAATTGAGTGGCACTAATAGTGGATCCTTCTCAATATTTGCCTTCATCCTCTCAGGGTCATTCTTAAGAGTTCCCCACTTATTCTTCAGGTTGTTCCTCCAAGACTTCCATCTTGAATGGAGATGTTCAGGTACCCATTTCTTTGCATTTGGATGGCCATCTAATTTGAAATCCTCCTTAACCATAAAAAGGATTATAGTCATTATTTAATGTGAAATTCAAAAAAAAGCTTCTTGTTCGCTGAAAACAACCGTTTTACTAAATATATCTTCATCCTACAATAACCTTTAATTTTGAACCTATTGCAGAATTGTAAAAATCTCAGTTTTGTTTGGATTCATGGAATACCAAACAGAAAAATCATAAAGAACTAAGGCTGCTTATTCAAATGATAAAGTTGGCCTTCCGTCGCACATGTAAAATAGAGGCAAAATGGTTTGGTTAAAAAAAATGTGAATTAGGTTTGTCACGAGATAATAACTTAGAAATTTTAAACACTAATACTGAAGATGTAACAAGATTGTTAGTTAGGTAAGAAGTTGGTCTGACATTAACAAAATAAAATCACATGTAACCTTCCTGAAGTTGGCCTTTGAAGTTGGCCTTTCTGAAAATGATGAAGGCATTCCAACTGGTTATTCAAATTCAGAAATCAAGTGGGTATTAAGATGGTCTCAGTAAGTGACTACTCTTGTCATGGACAAGAGGCATCTAAAAGCCCCACCAATAATCTTTGGGATCATGCTACTGGTAAGCTTCTTACAGAGAAGAATAACATGAATAACTATAACTAGAATAACATTTGAGTACCATTACATAGCAAAGTAACAAGAATAACAACTATCATTACTAAATGAGGAAAATGTGATTACAATACTAATAAAAATCCATCATCTGAGATTCTGAAGAGCTCCTATATGTTTCTTATTATATAAACTAAAGGACACCTATTAATAAGAAATATAAAACTACATTAACGTGAGATAGATGCCTTGCTCTATCTCGTTAGGATGAGTGGGAGTTAAATCTGAAGAGTATTACTGATTTCCACCATTTTAAGCTATAAAAATTTGCAAAAGCAAACCATGGACTGCAACTGCAAATCAAGAAAATAAGCACTTTTTGCTAGTTTAGGAATGAAAAAATAAAAATAGAATTTTTAACTACTAATATCAACACAATCTGTATAAGAGTTTTATGTACTAAGAAAAAAATCATTACCTTCAACAATTTCCATGTGTCCTTAAAGCCATTTCGCGTATCTTGTTCCATCTTTGATCAAGTGGTCAAAGCCATGATTGATGAGCATAGAAAGCACAAGCTCATGATAATTGTTTTCCAATTTCTCCTATTGCCTGGCCATGCTTGTTCCATTCAATGACATGTGGATTTCCATCTTTGGCCTTAAAGACATTCCTTGTTGTAATTCCCCATCCCTTTTTACAATGGCCACCAATTTCATCATTTGACTCCTCTACTACCTCCATCTCTTCATGTTCATCCTCATGTTGAAAGTGTTCACTTTCCCCTATTGTTCTTCCCATTGTCCCTTGACCCCTAATGATATCATTAATTTCTTTACTCATCTTATTCCTCCATGAATGTAGAGATCCTTGCTTCTTCCCTTTGAGATTGAAACAATGACCTCCTTATCCTCAATGCCCTATAGATTTAAAAAATATAGATATCTATAATATAACCCACAAATATATCACTAGTAACAAATAAAAAAAGAGAGAAGAAAATAAGTTACAAATAGACATTTTGGAAATGCAATAAAGAGAATTATCCCACTCATGACTTCTCAATTATGATCATCATCTTCAACTTCATTATGGTATTGCCATTGCTCAGGTATATCTTTTTTAACCCAAGTGCTTACTTCATCTTCAATTCTTATATGACCTGGTTGTACTATCGCGTTCCCAAAAACACAATCAATCAGAATATCGTAAAAATCTCGAGGAGGGACCTTGATCACAATATTCCATCTTTTTTTTGTCGATCCTCAATGTAAAAGCATTGTTATGCTTGAGTAGCCATAATGAATCGATCATCCACATGTGCAGATCTAGAAAAATCTAAAAATGTGAATCCATAATCATCTATTACCAACCCTCTATCACATTTCTCATCAAACCAAATGCATTCAAATAACACTATCTTCATACTTCCACAATACCTTAATTCGACAATATCTTCCAATTGGTCATAATATGTTACCTTTTCCAAAATAGAATTATGGTCACTTGAATTGGAATAATTGACTGTCTACTGGCAAATATACTCCACTATTTTGAGTTTGGCATATAACCTCCACACGCCTACAATGAAATCGACAACCATTAACAATATACCCATCATACAAAGTTGCCTTTAATAAAGGACCTTATGGTAGCCATCTCACTTCTTCCGACACTTTTACATTTTTTTCATATAAAGTCGAGACCTATTTATAAAAAAATTTGATGTTAAAGTATTGAGTATTCATAATTTCAAGTCCATATTACAACATATAAATTACAAGTGTACATTTTCGTTCAACCAATTGGGAAATTCAAAATGGTGCCTCTTATCAAGAGTGCGAGATGAAAGTCGTGGATAATTCTCCTTAAGAAATCACACATGCTTTCTGCAAATAAATTTTTCAGATATCATTAAAGAAATAACATTATAAAAATCTTTATTAATCATAGATGTTGAGAATTAAATATATCTTTGATACACTTCCATTGAATCAATGTTGAAGAGAATATAGCAATGTGCTTGCTTTAATGTCACCCTAGTAAGCCACCGAACTGCTCCTCTACCTATGGCAACTCCAAGATTTCTTACTTCACGATTTAACTTAAATTCACCTTTCAAGTAACGTGAACAAAATGTCAAATATTCTTCTGCCAGATACCCTTCTGCTATACAAACTTCGGGATGACTCATATTCTTTACGTATCTTTTCAGGGTTAGCAAGTATCTCTCTATAGGGTACATCCACCGATAATGTACAGGCCCTGCAACACTTGCCTCATAGGCCAAATGAATAGGTAGATGCATCATGATTTATGATTGTGAAAAATGATGGTGAGAATATCCTTTCCAATTCACATAAGTACACTGCAATATCAGATTCCATTTTGGAAAATTCTTCTCTATCGATAACTTTGTAGCATAGTTTATTGAAATAAGAGCAAAGATTTATGATTGGTCGGTAGATGGTACTTGGTAGTAAGCCACGTATTGCAAATGGAAGCAGTTGTTGCATAAGGATGTGATAGTCATGACATTTCAACCCTATCATCTTATTGTCCAAATTGATCTTTTTAGAAATATTTGAAGAATACCCATATGGAACTTTTATAAAATTCAGTACTTTAAAAAAACATTCCTTCTCAGATGTTGATAATTGATAACAAGCAAATGAAAATGATAATTTAACATTTTCCTTTTCTTCTAGCCAAAGGTCTCTTCGAATACCCATCTCTTTTAGATCCAAACGTGCTATTATGTTATCTTTACTCTTTCCTTTTATTTGTAGTATCATAGTCAATATATTTTTACAAACATTTTTTTCAATATGCATCACATCCAAATTATGTCTAATTTCAACATCCTTCCAATAAGGCAATTGAAAGAAGAGATTTATTTTTTTTCATGAGTATGAAAATTGCTCTTGTTGATCAACATTAACAACCCTTGTATGATCTTGAGTACGCTTTCTTTTGTGTCTAAACTTTTTACCAAAACAATTCTTATATCCCTTCAATTGTTCTAACACTTATGATCCAGTTAGCCTATTTGGTGCAGTTCTTTCTTCTTTACTACCATCAAAATTTCTTGTATCACGACAAAATTGATGACCTTTATTAAGAAAGCAACAATGAAAACAATAAGAATCTTTTTTTTCCATGTCTTAGATGCCCGAAATATGTATTCTCGTGACAAATAGGACATACTAGATTTCCTTTACTACTCCACCCAGATAAATCACCATATGTTGGAAAATCATTTATCGTCCACAACATCATAGCATGTATCATAAAGTTACTTTTGGAATATGAATCAAATGTTCTCACTCCATCCCATAATTGTTTCAATTCATTAATAAGAGGTTGCAAATATATATCTATATCATTTCTGGGAGATCTTTTTCCAGGAATAAGCAGCGTCATTATGAAATTTTGTTGCTTCATACACAACCAAGGAGGAAGATTATAAGGTATAACAATAACAAGCTAAATATTATATGCGTTATTCATATTGCCAAATGGATTAAAACCATCACTGGCAAGGCCAAGTCTAATATTTCGAGAAGCAGCTACAAAGCTTGTAAATTTGCTATCCATTACTTTCCATGCTTGTGAATCAACTGGATGGTGTAACAAACCATCATATACTCTCTCGTCCTTATGCCATGTCATTTCTTTAGCAAGCTTCTTATTCATGAACATCCTTTGCAATCTTGGAATTAAGGGAAAATGTCTCAACACTATTGCAGGAACCTTTTTCTTTTTTCCCCCAGATGTAGACATATCTTCGTATCTAAGAGCTTGACAATGATCGCATTTCTCTGTCTTTAAGCTCATTCTAAAATAACATGCAATCATCACAACATACATCAGTTTTATTGTTATGAAGGCCAAGCTCCCTAACTACGTATTTTGCTTCATGATAGGAAAATGGTAAACTTTCACACCCAATAGGAAGCACATCTTTGAACAAGGATAATGTCTCAGAGAATGATTTATTCCTCCAACCATACAAAACTTTCATGTGCAACAATTTAACAATAAATGAAAGTTACTATATTTTTCACATCCAATGTAAAAAGGTTCATCTGCTTTTTTGAGGAGCTCAAAAAATCTTTCAGCGTCCCTATTAATAGGTTCTTCCACATCTTCTATATTATTGATGCTGCTCTCACTCCCATGCATTCCAAAAGCATCTTGTAGTAGATCATGAATGTTATCATTTGTGTTTTCAACAAGAGGATCACTTGAATATTGTTTACGTCCCATCTCTCCATGTTGTATCCAATAAAATGATCAGGAGTGAAACCTTTAAGCATCACATGCTCAAATACCTCTTCAATATTTTCATTATATCTATTGTCGCACTTCTTGCAAGGACAAGGAATGTCCCCTTTGGATAATCTTTCAAATTATTCCTTGCAAATTCAATAAACTTTCTAACCCCAAATTGAAATCTTTCACTGATACCTATTCGCGATAAAGTACATCCAGCTTCTATCATTCAAATAATCCATCTTCCTAAATGTATTTAAAAAATATATTAATAAATCTCATTCAATTTAATATATATCAATAGAAGTTCCTCCATTAGAGTTAACTAACTTGTGCATTAAATAAAAAGACACTATAAGATTCTTATTCTTCGAAAATTGAAAAGGGCACATATCTGTGAATCCTACAACAAAAGGTGGGATTTGTGCCACCAGAAGTAAAGGGCAAGAGAAGTAACAACAACGTGCAATTGATAATGGTGATGTTGATTGCAATAGTCCAAGGCTATTGTAAGGACCTACAGTTCGATAGTTAGAGAGGTAGTAGCAAGATAGGGATCCTCCTCCTATAGAAACAAAACTTCCAAGCCTATTTGGGAGTATCCAGGTTCCATAGACCAAGGACCTCACCCTATGAATGACAGTTAAGCGTGAATCCATCTCGGGGGACAGGTTAAATGAAGGCAAAAAAATAGAAGACTAGATAGTTAATTATAAGTCAAGTGTGCATATCAAAAGAATAGCTAATTTTTCAACAGGAATTCTAGATAGTTTAATGGACTTGTTGATGTCAATAGGAAGACCCTCTAGTTTGACAGAATTGCTGGGCTTTACCGTTGTGTTGGCATTATAGTTTATCGTAGTCTTTACTTGGGTAGGTATGATTCTTTGAAGCCTATTCTATTGACTGGAAACTTACAAGATAGCTGAGTAGGCCCCAATGTGATTTGAAGTATGAAACTTGTGGCATATAAGTACAGCACCACCTTTGCTAGATGTTGATGAAAAAGGAAGCTATTTGCATGAGTCACTCTTTTTCCATATGAGTGTTTCTTCAATAAAATAAATTATTGTAGCAGGAGATTGCAACCCACTAATTCTTTTGTCAGAAATCTGCCCCTCCATGAACTTGTCAAGGAGTAGGCCCCAAGGTGATTCCTCGAAGTCACCTTTTTTTATTGAGTTTACAAACAATACATTTTTTTAGAGCTCTCGTAAGAATTAACAAGGTTTCTTCATCTTGTTTTTCTGCCATTCTCCATGCTCTTTCACAAGCCATTTAAACTTCCATTCTTGATACTATTGGCAGTTTAATAATCAAACATACTCTCCACTAGATCAATGTTCCAGGATCTCTTGTTTTGATGGATTAATTCACCCACCTTGGAGATTAATAAAAAAGCAGTGGAACTTTGCAGTAACTAGAGCCTTTAGATTTGAAATCCAATTATCTAGCCACAAATTAATAAAGGTACCATCTCCAATTTTCCAAAATCTAGAATGATGAGGTTTGCAGCTTGCTATCCAGAACTCGGTATTAGGGAAGTAGATGGCCTTAGATGACATTGTATAATAAGGACTCATCTCCTCTAAGAAGTCTCCACCCAAATTTCATAAATAATGCAATATTATTAAGATTAGTAGATCTGATTCCTACCATACCACACTCGGTTTCCAAGTGTTGTGAAATTGCAAGAAAAGAGATATATGCTCGTACAGATATATAAAATCGAACTCAAACCCGTTGGAGAGGATCATACCAACAGAACAATGGCTCGACGTCGACGAGGTCCAATACCAGCGACTGGAAGCGACGCCCATGCCACGAAGAGTCCTCACCCTTTCCCTAGTCTGTGCCGCACAGGAACAGATCCGCGAGAAGAGGGATCGTCGCCCTCGTCCGAGCCACAGCCAAGCAACCTCTTAGCATCGATCGTCGTACTCCTCATCGTCATTGCAGCAAACCGACCTATCTGAAGAGGTCGTCGTCACCGCCCAGCCAAGTGTTGTAGCCGATCGTCGTTGTCGCCAATGGAGAGGGAGCGAGGGCTGCACGCGTAAGGGGAGAGGAGGGTATGTTCGGGTGCTGGGGAAAAGAGTGAACGACGGCGGCGGAAATAGGGAATGTTTGCAAGGCGGGATTGAGCCCACTCGATGCCTTCTGCGCAAATTGATTTTGTGTTAAAAATAAGAAAAATATGTGGCAAAATTATCACCTACCTCTTATTTGGTCACAGTAATATAATCTGTTCTTAAAATATGATTACTATAAATATATTTTATTATAGTGACATTTCCTTTAAGGGAAGTGGATGGTCCTGATTAACCATAGTAGTTGATACAAAGGACGAAGGAGGATAAGGAGAGGAAGAGGAGGTATGCGAAGAGAAGAGTCGCCTAAGAATGGTAGAATGTTGTATTGGGGAAAGTTTCCAAGAACCAACTTACTCAGGTCTTAGTGACCTCCTACTGTGCATACACCAGCTACCTGGGTTGGTGAAGTAGAAATATAAGGCAAAGTCCTTATAAGGTTGCGTGATTCATTTTGTTAGGTGACTAGATTTAGAAATTCAACTCCATTAAATGTGTTCTTAAGAGTCTTATTAATAGGTTAGGGCACATGTATCAGACAAGCATGGATTTTGTTTTATTCTTTTGAACTTTAGCCCTAACTCCTAAGCGTATGCACCTAACTAGTTGCCTAGATTTTAAAATGATTCAAATTTAATTAGATAGGTAAGGGAGCCAACCAAGCAATCAACATCACCAACTAGACAGCTCTAATTAGATCACACCCAATTAGATCAATGTGTGTCTCTAATTGAAACATAAACCCTAATATTTCAATCTTAGGGTTTATGCTTCTATTAGTCCAGCCTTACAGACCCTAATCTAACTTTAGAAAAATCTCTAGAACAGAAACAAAATCAAACAAAACTAAAATTTTTCAAGAAGATTTCTCTTTTAATTAGGTTTCTAGAGAGTATTTTTTCTAATTTTTACTATTTCAAGAAATTTTATATAAATTTATAGCTTCAAGGAGTCAAATTGGCCAGACAGACCCCTTGCGACTAATTCAGAAATTAACAATGTGAAAACCAATCCCAAAATTCTTGAAAAATTACTGTTTAAACTAGGTTTCAATGGCTTTTCAACACCATAGATTTTAGGTTAATTGGATTCTTACATAGGTCGCAAGAAATTCACAAAGTCAGGTAAAATTGGATTTTGAGTAGTTCTGGTCCCTATTCACTAATTGATTTTTCTAAATTTGTACAGTGCAAATGTTGGTTAATAGAAAGTATCTTGTTACGACCTAATCCCAGATCCCTACCGGACCTGAGACCGATTCACCTCGACTAAAATTAAGATCCAGTCGTCCAACGAGAAATAACCAAAGGCAGAAAATATCCCACAACCACACATGCAATATAACTAAGCAGAAAATAAATAAGTAGACACTAAAGGAAATAGAACGAAATGTCTCACATTATTACATGTCATCACAACTACAATAGCGGAAAGTAAAGCAGAAAAGTAACTGAAACAGTCATACATATATCAAATACTCACAACAACAATAGAAGCTCTGAAACAAAAAAGGAAACACAGCTAAAGCTGGGCTCGACTGGGCCCAGCTCCCTCTACAGCTGGTAGTACTGGCTGCTCAACTCCCTGACCTGAACAAGGTTATAAAATCTGTGGTCAGCTAACGCTGAGCAGAGTGATAGTTAAGCCATTTACATGCAATGAACATAAGACAAACAACTAATTTATATTTCATTTCCATTTAGCTCAACCAAGCGGTTCTGATTTGTTCATTTTCTTAAGAAATCGGTCATCTTTTGATCTTGACAGTTTCACAAGGGAACAGTCTTGATTGCAGTCTTTCCCATGATATAGGATGCACACATGGTTCTCTTCTGGCTGAGAGAGTCTCCCGTGGTAGTTCTACACCCATCAACCACCCCGAGGTCACGATCGTGACGTAGCGGTGACTACGGCATGCACAATAAGCGTATGGGTAGCTACACCTCACTGGCACTCGGTCAGTCGTTTCCGCTAATGAGTACGCCCAAAAGTACAGCACGGAACAGCATAGGGCCTTGCCCTCTTAGAACAAGGGTCTCGCCCCTCAAAACAGAATAGGGGTCTCACCCCTTCACAATCTGCATACCCTCGTCCGATTATCCCGGTTTGCCCAGTAGGCCTAACAAGAGTCGGTGTAGGGTGGCTAGTCCTAACCTCGGGCCCCGTGGGGTGGCTATCTCCCTCCCAACACTAAGTAGCTCACCTCAGTACCACGTACGTGAGGGCCGAACAGGAGTCGATGTAGAGTGACTAGTCCTAGCCCTGGGTCTCAACCCAAAGGGCAGCTAGCTTCCCTCTACACTAAAGGGACAATTGCTCTCCTTGGTACTATGTACGCAAGGGCCAGCTCCCTTCCCGTCTACTTACAAGGTTCTTTCTGTATACACGAGTTCTTCTCCTAATTCCCCAGAAGGTTCATGCTTGTATTCCTTTCATTCCATTTCTCAACATTCAAATCTCACTGTTCACATCCCGGGTTTCATTTTTATAACAGGCAGCTCATGTTTTAATAACTGAGAAAGCATCACATCAAGTATTTAAACACTTGCCAGCAATTAGGGTTTAACATGCATCACAAAGTAAATAGTGTAGCTCAAGCAATATTCATTTGCTTCTGCCCTAGGGTTCATTTCACATCCTAGGGTTCAATTAAGTTATTCTAAACATGCACTTTATTTGTTTAAATCTTAATATTAAATAGACCACTATACCGAAAAACACGGGAGGAATGGGGGCTAGAACTGTAGGTCATGTTGTCTCCACGGGCCCTGAACACGTTACAGGCTGGAAACCTATACCAGTGACCAATTCACATCAGATGAGTTCAAAATATTATATAATTAACACTAACACATAGAGAAACTCGAGCGAAAAACAATGGTATTTCGTTTGGGTAAATCCGACCTCGTTGGGCCCTAAACGGACCAAAAACATGCATATTGTCTAAAATCAGACGTCTTAAATGATCTCAGAACCTTACCTTACTTCCCTGCGTTGCTGGAGGATGTCTAGAACCATTTTACAGAACGTGCATACTGTCTAAAATCTGATGTCTGGGACTAGACCCATACGTCTTAAACGATCTCAGAACCTTACCTTGCTTCCCTACATTGCTGGCGGGCGTCTAGAACCCTTTTACAGTTGTCCTGGGTCTTTCCAAACATTTGTTGGTGTGCTCGGACGTCCGATAGGTCTATCAGACGTCTGTGGAGACGTCCAGACGTCCTAAAGCACCTCGAAGAGGATGCTCACGTGCCTTTCCAAGGCATATACCTGCACATACGTTCGCAGGTTCAAAACCACGACAACACGCACCACGTACTTCACCTACGCGTATGCATGAGCATTCAAGACGCTTACCTTGGCACTCCGCGAGTTTTCAAACGTCCGGCTTCAGCTCTGGACGTCTGCTGCTTCTCCAGACATCTGATACTGGAAAAATCTAGTATGCAGAACTCCTCGCGATGCTCGTCTTCTCACGGACCTCCGCCCGCAGCACCTGCAGCAGCTGCTTCAACAGCTGCAGGAGGTCGAGAAGCTCTTCTCCACGAGCTCCTCCTCGTCTCCTCCCGCAAGTGCTTCCCGAGCTCCAGTGGCTGCACTCCAGCCACGGCTCCTCCCTCTTGCACGAGCTCCCTCGAGTGAGCGAGCTCTTCTCTCACACCCTCGCTCTCCCTCTCCCACGATGGCAACTTTGGCTGCGGCAAGGGCAATCCCCATGCGTGCGAGCTCTGCTGGTAGTGCACTCTCGAGATCCCCCGAGCTCTCTCCTCCATGCCCTCCCTCTTCCTCACACACACTCTTTCCTTCCCTCCTCCACTGCTCGCGAGCTCCTCTCCACGCGTGGCTATAGGTGGAGACGTGAAGGTTGTTAGCACTCACCAGCAGGAAGGTGAGGGTGTGATGGTGGAGAGGGGTGGCGTGGGGTTTTATAGAAGGATGGGTTAGGGTTTAGAAGTGAGGGGGAAGGAGAACTGTGTGTGTGTGTGTGTGTGAGTGCATGTGTGAGTGGGAAGAGAGAGAGAAAGAAAAATTACGGAAATTTCCCGTTAACCTCTCTTATTCCCGCAAGGCCCACACATTCAAACTCAAGGGATCAAAAATCTCATTCGCGCCCCTAACTTTCCGGAAAACTCCGAATGGTCCTTAGAAAGGGTCATTTCAACATAACAAACTTAAAGGAAGTTTCATCCCCGAAACTTGAGTTAAGAAGGATGCGGAAATAATGTAAAAACACATAACAAACTTAAAGAGGACCAAAGTAGGTCAGAAGAGAGGTACCCTCAAAAAGCTCCCGATACTGCTCTTGCATTTCCGCCTCAAGCTCCCAAGTCACCTCCTTGTACTGCTGGCTCCTCCAAAGGACCTTTACTAATGCTACCTGCTTTCATCTTAGACTCCGGATGGCTCTGTCTAGTATTTACATCGGCCTCTCTGGATAGGTCAGGTCATCTCCCACCTCGACGCTCTCGTGGCTCAAAACGTGGCTGGGATCGGTGATGTACTTCTTGAGGTTGAACACATGGAACACGTCATGCACTCCAGAGAGCTGGAGAGGAAGGGCAAGCCGGTAAGCAACGGATCCAACCCGCTCCAAGACCTCAAAAGGTCCCACAAGCCTCAACGCAAGCTTTCCTTTCACCCCAAAACGCTGCAAGCCCTTCATGGGAGAAACACGGAGGAAGACGTGATCCCCAACCTCTAACTGCACCTCCCTGCGCTTTCTATCGGCGTAGCTCTTCTGCTTGCTCCTGACAGTGTGGAGTCGTCTGTGAATCTGCTCTATCACCTCCTGACTCTGACGGATCAACCTGGGACCAACCTCCCACTTGGTCCCCACCTCGATCCAACTCAAGGGTGCAGTACACTTCCTCCCGTACAAAGCCTCGTAAGGTGCCATGCCAATGCTTGAATGATAGTTGTTATTGTATGCAAATTCGACCAAGGGCAAATGCTCCTCCCAGGAGCCCCTCTAGTCTAGTACACAAGAGCGAAGGAGGTCCTCGAGTGTTTGTATGGTGTGCTCTAACTGCCTATCGGTCTGGGGGTGGTAGGCGGTATTGAACCTCAGCTGTATCCCCAAGGCCTGCTGAAACTCTGCCCATAACTGGGAAGTGAAACGAGTATCCCTGTCAGATACAATCTCGCAAGGGACTCCGTGTAGACGCACCACATCTCTGATGTATCGCCCTGCTAGTTGTGCTGGCCCAAAGGTGACTCGGATTGGCAAGAATCGTGCCGTCTTTGTCAACCTGTCTACTATCACCCAAACTGCATTGTGTCCCTTCTGTGTAACTGGTAGACCCACCACCAAGTCCATGGTGATACTTTCCCACTTCCACTCTGGCATAGGAAGTGGCTGTAGCGGCCCTGCAAGCCTCTAGTGCTCGACCTTCACTTGCTGGTATACCAAGCACTGCTGGACAAACTCACCAACATCTCACTTCAACCCTTTCCACCAGAAGTCGCGTTGCAGATCATGGTACATCTTTATGTTCCCGAGATGTATGATGAACTTGGACCCATGCGCCTTAGTCAGGAGCTCTCTCAATAGCTCATCATCTCTAGAAACGCATAGGTGTCCCCTCATGCGTAGTATCTCGTCTAAGAAGGTGAAATCTCCTAAATCCCCTATCAACACTCTGTCTCGCAGTGTCTATAAATATGGATCGGCCATCTGCCCTGTAATGATGCGGTCTATCAGCTCTGGTCGTGCCTACCGCATCACTATCACTGCCCTGCAGTACACCCGTGACTCCTGGGGTCGCCAACTGCCCACCTCCTCCATGAGTCTCCAACTCTGTGCCTGCAAGCTAGCTAAGTGGGTGGGCACCTTCTGGCTCAAGGTGTCAGCCACCACATTGCCCTTCCTTAGGTGGTAGGAGATGCTGCAGTCGTAGTTCTTCAGGAGCTCTAACCAACGTCTCTGTCTCATGTTGAGCTCCTTCTGGTCAAACAGGTACCTAAGGCTCTTGTGATTCATGAAAATCTCGAATGTCTCATCGTAAAGGTAGTGCCTCTAGGTCTTCAGCGCGAAGACAACTGCAGCCAGTTCTAAGTAATGGGTGGGGTAGCTTTGCTCATGGGGCTTCAGTTGCTACGAAGCGTAAGCGACAACGTGACCCCGCTGCATGAGCACACCACCCAACCCCTTCAATGAAGTGTTGGTGTAAACCACGAACCCGCTACTACTGTTTGGGATAGTAAGCACAGGAGCTAAAGTCAGTCTCTCCTTCAACTCCTGAAAGCACGCCTTGCACTCATCGGTCCAGGAAAAGGGCACATCCTTCCGGGTCAGCTGAGTCATAGGACACGCGATCTGAGAGAACCCTCTGATAAACCGCCGGTAGTAGCCCGTCAGTCCCAGAAAGCTGCGTATCTCTATCACTGTGCGTGGCCTCTCCCACCTGAGTACGGCCTCGACCTTGGTTGGATCCACAGCCAATCCATCTCCTGAAATCACGTAGCCCAAGAAGGTCACCTGTCTCAGCTAAAATTCGCACTTGATGTACTTGGCGTACAGCCTGCGTCATCTCAAGGTATCCAAGACCATACGTAGATGCTGTCCATGTTGTGCCCGATCCCGAGAGTAGACTAGGACGTCGTTGATGAATACCACCACAAACTGGTCTAAGTATGGCCTGAAAACATGGTTCATCATATCCATAAAAGCAGTGGGGGCGTTAGTCAGCCCAAACGGCATGACCAAGAACTCGTAGTGCCCGTACCAAGTATGGAAAGCTATCTTAGAGACGTCGGTCTTCTTGATCCTCAACCGGTGGTAACCTGACCTTAGATCTATCTTAGAGAATACTGCGGCATCTCTCAACTGGTCAAAGAGGTCATCGATACGAGGTAACGGGTACTTGTTCTTGACGGTGACCCGATTCAGCTATTGGTAGTCGACACAAAGTCGCAAGGTACCGTCTTTCTTCTTTACAAACAACACAAGGGCTCCCCACGGGGACGCACTAGGCCTCACAAAGCCCTTCTCCAACAGGTCCTATAACTGAGGCTTAATCTCTCACAGCTCAAGTGGTGTCATCCTGTACGGTGCAGTAGAAATGAGGCTAGTCCCCAATACTAGTGAGATCTCAAACTCGATCTCACGCTCAGACGGTAGTCCCGGCAGCTCCTCTAGTAAGACGTCAAGGTACTTGCAGACCACCAGAATACTCTAAAAGTCGACCATGGGGCTAGGCTCTGCTACAACACAAGCAAGAAGCCCTCACACCCCTGGCTCAAAAGCTTCACTGCCCGAAGTGCAGAGATGCACCTGAAGCCTCCGTCTACTGGCTGGCCGTGAAACTCAAAGGGAGGCAACTTCGGTATGGAGAAGATGATCTTCCTCCCAAAATAGTCCACCAGGGCGTGATAGGCAGACAGCTAGTCCATCCCTAAGATCACACCAAAGTCCTCCATCAGGATCACTATCAGGTCGACGGGAAGACTGTGTCCCCCTATAATGACCTCACAGTCTATAAAGACCTCCTCTACTACAAGCAACTGCCCACCTGGCCCTCTAATTAGGAATGGAACCTCTAACAATACACTGCTCGACCCCAAAACTTGAGGAGACAAAAGAGTCTGGCACCAGAATCGAAAAGAACGTAAACTAATATGCTAGAAAAAGTAGCCATACTTGCTACCACAGAACCTGAGGCCCTGGCGCCTTTGTGAGTTAGGGCATTGAACACCCCTTAGCCCTGGGTGCAGAAGAAGCGGCCATGCTCTAGGTCGAGCAGACAGCAGCTGGCTGGTACCATCCTCGTGACTGCTGTCCTCCTCCACGTGCCTGGTGACCACGGCCACCAGATCGGCCTCTAGCACTCGGTGCAGGGAGCATCTGCTGTGCTCCGACCCTAGATGGGCACTCCCTCCTAATGTAGCTCGGCTGGCTACATTGGTAGCATAGAGGAGCACAACCTCCTCCCTCAGTCGGTCGCTGCTGGTGGCTGGATAGGGGTCTGGTGCTGCCAGCTAGCCCTATCTGAGGCCCCCAAAGTCCACTGGTGGCCCCACAAAAAGGGACGACTCCCCTGCGGGCCTCGTGTGCCTCCTCTCCTGACAGCCCTATGAGTACTCTAGCTGGTATGGCCTTTTCCGTCCTCCATCAGTGTCCCGCGTAGTTGGGTTGGTCTCCTCATAGGTCATGGCCACCTCGACCACACAAAAGAAAGTGGGCAGCTCCAGGGGTTTCACAAACCCCCAAATAGCAGGTCGGAGCCCCTCAGTAAACCTCCACGGGCTCTCCTCCTTCGTAGACACAGCTGTTGGGGCGAAGCGTGACAGCTCTAGAAAACGTGTGATGTATGTGCTAACTGTCATTGCTCCCTGGCGGAGAGTGTGGAACTCCCGCCTCCTCTAGTCCTACCAGATCTGCGGAAAGTACTACTCACAAAAGAGAGCCACAAACTGGTCCCACGACGACTCTCTCCCCTCCTGGCCTCTGACTGCCCTCCACCACCTATGGGCTGCACTCTCCAACCGGTACATGACAAAGGTCATGCGACACTCTGCAGGAGGGCGAAGTGTGTCAAAAACATTCTCTATTTGCTCCAGCCAGTCCTCTACCTCAGACGAGCTCTCATCCCCCTTAAAGGAGGGGGGCTTCAGCTTTCGGAATTGACCGAAAAGCTTGTGGTGAAGCTGCAACGGGGGGACAAGTACACCTCCAGGCAAGGAGGGCTCATGCTCAGAAGTGTTTGAGGGTGGTAGAGGATCACCCCCTCCCCCTCTAGCTTGGCCAGCCCCGTGGAGGCTCCCCTGTCTCATAGAAGACTCTCCCTCCACGTCCTCAGGGAGGGGTGGCTAAGGAGGAAGCTGCTGGAGCTCCTCTCGTACTATATCCCAGATCAGCTGGGCGAGATCCTGGGCCTGGATGCCCAGAAGGAGAGGTGGGTCAGCTGGTGCCTCAAGTCCAGCACGTTCGCCCCTACGACCATGCCCACGGCTACGTCCACGGCCTGCCTCAAGAATGGCTCGACGAGGCATCTCCTACAAGGAGATCAAGAGAAGGAATAAAAACTGTCAATGACTCCAAATTACATGAAGAATAAGACTTGGAAGTAAAGATCAAAGTGATATGTTGTGATGGCTATCCTAGTTACATGCACATAAGTGGTTACCTCCACGCCATTTGGCTTATTTCTCGGGATAACCTTCCTCTGATACCACCTTTGTTACGACCCGATCCCAAATCCCTATCGGAGCCAAGACCAGCTCACCTCGACTAATCCCAAGACCCAATCATCCAACGAGAAATAACCAAAGGCAGAAAATATCCTACAACCACACATGCAATGTAACTAGGTAGAAAATAAATA
Source organism: Thalassia testudinum (assembly GCA_037157565.1). Classification (NCBI taxonomy): domain Eukaryota; kingdom Viridiplantae; phylum Streptophyta; class Magnoliopsida; order Alismatales; family Hydrocharitaceae; genus Thalassia; species Thalassia testudinum. The sequence goes on along the minus strand of JAZHRO010000056.1, from coordinate 22,846,511 downwards.
AGTAGACACTAAAGGAAATAGAACGAAATGTCTCACATTATTACATGTCATCACAACTACAACAACAGAAAGTAAAGTAGAAAAGTAACTGAAACATTCATACATATATCGAATACTCACTACAGCAACAGAAGCTCTGAAACAAAAAAGGAAACACAGCTAAAGCTGAGCTCGACTAAGCCTAGCTCCCTCTGCAACAAATGGTGCTGACTGCTCAACTCCCTGACCTGAACAAGGTTACAAAATCCATGGTCAGCTAACATTGAGTAGAGTGGTAGTTAAGCCATTTACATGCAATTAACATAAGACAAGCAACTAATTTATATTTCATTTCCATTTAGCTCAACCAAGCGGTTCTGATTTGTTCATTCTCTTAAGAAATCGGTCATTTCTTGATCTTGACTATTCCCCAAGGGAACGATCTTGATTGCAGTCTTTCCTATGATGTAGGATGTACACGTGGTGCTCTCCTAGATGAGAGAGTCCCCTGTGGTAGTCCTACGCCCGGTCAACCACCCTGAGGTCACGGTCGTGACATAGTGGTAACTACGGCACACACGATAAGCACACGGGTAGCTACCCCACACTGGCATGCGGTCAGTCGTTTCCGCTAGCAGCTATGCCCAAAAGTACAACATGAAATAGCACAAGGCCTTGCCCTCTCAGAATAAGGTCTCGCCCCTCAAAACAGAACAAGGGTCTCGCCCCTCCACAGTCTGTGTACCCTCGTCCGACTATCCCGGTTTGCCCAGTGGGCCTAATAAGAGTCGGTGTTGGGTGGCTAGTCCTAACCCCGGGCCCCGTGGGGTAGCTAGCTCTCTCCCTACACTAAGTAGCTCACCTCTGTACCATGTATGCGAGGGTCGAACAAGAGTCGGTGTAGAGTGACTAGTCCTAGCCTTGGGTCTCAACCCAAAGGGTGGCTAGCTCCCCTCTACACTAAAGGGACAATTGCTCTCCTTGGTATTGTGTATACAAGGGCCAGCTCACTTCTCGTCTACTTACAAGGTTCTTTCCGTATACAGGAGTTCTCTTAATTCCTCGTAAGGTTCATGCTTGTATTCCTTTCATTCCATTTCTCAACATTCAAATCTCACTGTTCACATCCCGGGTTTCATTTTTATAACAGGCAGCTCGTGTTTTAATAACTGAGAAAGCATCACATCAAGTATTTAAACATTTGCTAGCAATTAGGGTTTAACATGCATCACAAAGTAAATAGTGTAGCTTAAGCAATATTCATTTGCTTCTGCCTTAGGGTTCATTTCACATCCTAGGGTTCAATTAAGTTATTCTAAATGTGCACATTATTTATTTAAATCTTAATATTAAAATAGACCACTTTACCAGGAAACACAGGAGGAATGGGGGCTAGAACAACAAGTCTTGTCGTCTCCGCAGGCCCCGAACATGCTACAGGCTAGAAACCTATACCAGTGACCAAGTCACATCAAATGAGTTCAAAATAATTTATACACGTAGAGAAACTCGAGCGGAAAATAATGGTATTTCGTTTACGTAAATCCGACCTCGTTTGGGCCCTAAACGGGCCAAAAACGTGCATACTGTCTAAAATCAGATGTCTGGGACTAGACCCAGACGTCTTAAACGATCTTAAAACCTTACCTTGCTTCCCTGCATTGCTGGCGGACATATGGAACCCTATTATAGTCGTCCTGGGTCTTTCCAGACGTCTGTCGATGCGCCCGGACGTCCAATAGGTCTATCAGCCGTCTGTGGAGACATTCAGACTCCTAAAGCACCTCGAAGAGCGTGCTCGCACGCCTTTCAAGGCCTGTACCTATGCATACATTCGCAAGTTCAAAACCATGACAGCGCACGCCACGTACTTCACATACTCGTATGCATGAGCGTTCAGGACGCTTACCTCGGCACTCTGCGAGTTTTTAGACGTCCGGCTTTAGCTCTGGATGTCTGCTGCTTCTCCAGACGTTTGGCAGATGTTCCAGACATCTGATACTAGAAAAATCCAGTATGCAGAACTCCTATCGATGCTCACCTTCTCACGGACCTCCGCCCACAGCGCCTGCAGCAACAGTTCCAACAGTGCAGGAGGTCGAGAAGCTCTTCTCCACGAGCTCCTCCTCCTCGTCTCCTCCCGCGAGTGCTTCTCGAGCTCCCGTGGTTGCACTCCGGCCACGGCTCCTCCCCCTCGCACGAGCTCCCTCGAGCGAGCAAGCTCTTCTCTCACACCCTCGCTCTCCCTCTCCCACGATGGCAACTCTGGCCGTGACAAGGGTAGTCCCCACGCGTGCGAGCTTTCCCGGTAGTGCACTGCCGAGCTCCCCCGAGCTCTCTCCTCCACGCCCTCCCTCTTCCTCGCTCACACTCTTTCCTTCCCTCCTCCTCCGCTCGCGAGCTCCTCTCCACGCGTGGTTGTAGGTGGAGACGAGAAGGTCGTGAGCGCTTGCCAACGGCAAGGTGAGGGTGGGTGACGAAATGGAGATGAGGGTGTGACAATGGAGAGAGGTGGCGTGGGGTTTTATAGAAGGATGGGTTAGGGTTTGGAGGGGAGGGGGAAGGAGAGGTGTGTGTGTGTGTGTGCGCGCGCACGCATAAGTGGGTGTGTGGGTGTGTGAGTGGGAAGAGAGAGAGAGGAAAAAATTGCAGAAATTTCCCCATTAACCTCTCTTGTTCCTGCAAGGCCCACACATTCAAACTTAAGGGGTCAAAAATCTTGTTCGTGCCCCTAACTTTCCGGAAAACTTTGACTGCTTCTTGGAAATGGTCATTTCATATCTCTGGAAAGCTAACTTGAAAACCTAATAGATAAATGAATTTCAAAATTTTTAATGCTCTGGATAATCGGCAATTGAATTTTTAAAATTGTCAAAAAGTGTTGGCCGAATTTCCAAAAATAGATAGGTGTGTTTTAAAATGTCTCCAACCAAAATTACTACACCTCAAAAATATTTTTCAAAAAAATACATTTTTTTATAAATTCAAATTCGATAATTTGAATTTTTTTTTATAATTTTCAATTTTTCTTTTGAATTTATTTGAAAAACAAACTAATTACCTAAGGGGATAAGGTTTAACCTAACCTAAATTTTTTTTCAAATTTTTTTTTCAAGCAAATCTAAGACCTATATTTCAAGCAAACCCTAAAATATAGCAAAAAAAAAAAAATTAAACCTAAGAATTAAACCCCAAAAAAAAATTGTGTGCACCTTTTTTATCTTCATCTTTGGTCGATTGCATGAGTAAATCCGTCGCACCCAACAATTGTCCTACACACAAAAATCACAAAAAACAAAATAAGTCAAAGTTGAAATCAGAATTTGTCGTGCCTCTTGGCAATGATACAATTTGTTAGGTGTTGATTTCATGAGAAAAATGGATTAAAATATGATTCTGTTGTAGTATAGCACGCAATAACCCCTAATCAAAAATGACTTACAGAACTCTTTTAGGAGTCCAGATAGAACTCGGGGAGCCAAAAAACGTTCAAATTCGAAAATGCACATGGTTCTCAATTAATTTCTAACTAGCTTGGCTCTAACCTAGAGACTAAATCTAACTAAACGTAAGCTAACCTGGCCTCAAATCCCGATCTCCAACTCTCGCATGAAGATCTTGTCGGTTGCGTTGTTTTCGCACATCACCAAAGCATGCATAAGGAAAAGGTAGAAGGTGAATGTGTGGATCTCCGTGCACACTACTTCGATACTATGAATGCTACCAAGTTCAAAAACACATTGGAATTGTTAACATAGATTGGGGTTGCTAAGTGACTCTTTTTTTTTTTGGATTTTTGTTTTGTGATTTTTCTTTTGTGTTTTTGATTTTGAAGACAAAAGTGACTAACCTAACTAGCGAAATGTGAACAACGTAATCTAGCTTGCAAAAACCTAATCTACATGAAGATTACGACGATGGTGATGCGGAAAGCAATTTGGTGAGATCATCAGTGCATGAGGTTTGTGAGATGTGGAAACACATCCTCTTTTTTCTATTTTCTTCTTTTGCGATTTTTATTTTAGTTTGAGTGAAAAGGAACGAGGAAAACCTAGATCTAACTACGTGAAACCCTAAGTGGTAGGTGGTGGGCGTGTGGTGATGAAGAGTTGGTGAAGGGGACGACCACCTCACCTTGATGGTGAGGGTGGGCGTGTGATGGTGTGGGTAGGGGTTGTGAAAAATAGCGATGGTGATGGGGCAAATGATATTTATCATGAAAGTAATTTTTAAAAACTAAGCACACGCACTTGATAATCCGAAATCAACATATTGGTTCGTCCCAAGCACTATCATCAAGTCAATGTAGCAACATCAAAATAGAGATAAAAGCTTGCACATAAACATAAATATACTCTAGAGAAATCTACCCCGCTGGAATTGCCTCAAGGGTCGTTGGCACTGCAGGGTGGTGTTGGCTAGACCTGGCCACTACGGTCATCTACATGCCACATGGGAGAGAGGAGGACATGCCCAAGGCAAGGAGAGCCTAGGCATGCCTAAACATAGAAGGAAATTACTTGCACAAAAATAAATAAACTAAAAAGAAGATAGTAGAGGGAATCTATTAGAAAACAAAGAGGAGGGTGGCAATGGTGATCCAAAGAGGATGTCAGAGTTGGCCTTGTATTGGTGAGGAGTTGAGGTGGTGGTGGCCAGCCACCAAGGAAGGGTGGATGGCCTTGAGGTGGAGGTAGAGGGAAGGTCGGTAGTGGCTTGGAGGAAGAAGAGAGGAGGAAGAAGATAGAATAATGAACGACTAGGTTTTCTTGGGTTTTATTTGGTGGGAGGGTTGGGTGTTGCAAGGTTTGGTGGAAGGTGAAGTTGTTGGCGTCACCAACTTTTGTGGAGGAGGATTAGGTTGCGTTGAAGAGGGTTGGGTGTGTGTGTGTGTGTGTTTAAAATTCATAGAGTCATGTTGTGGGTTTAGGTGCTGAATAGGTTGGGTCAACCTAGGTTGGGTTAGGTCCTAGCCTAACTTGGTGTGGGTGAGTCCAAATAGGTCTATATGAGTCTAATTAAGAGTAGGTTCACCTAATTAGATATGGGTAAGCCTAATTGGATCTTAGCTAACCCAATTGACTCGGTATAGGTCAATTTAGGTTGCCATTAACCTAATTAGGGCTCTAGCAGGGGAGTTGGGTTAAGGTTTGGTAGAATTGGTATAGGGATAGGTAAATAGGATGTATGGATAGTGGCAATTGGATATGGATAGTACTATCCATAGTTCTAGGGTTAGGAGTAGGTTTCATAAGGTGAGGGTGGTTCAGGGTTTTGGAATAGGACTAGGGTTATCCTAAGGTTTATGGATAGGGATAGGGGTAGGCCTAACATTTCTTCTTCTTCTTTATTATTTTATGCAATATCTTCTCTCTTTCTCTCTCTTTAGTCTTCAAACTTCTTTATTCCTTTTCTTTATTCTTCTTTTCCAACAATCTACAATCCTATCTCTACTTATTCTACATCCAGGTCAAGTTCATCTCCTGATCTCCTTATTGCTTGTAATTAAGATTAAAGCATCAAATAGCAAGGTAACATGGCATTATTTTATGTATAGCTATACAGAGGGATAAGATGCAATATATGGATGATATGCATGCAATATTTACATATTAGTTGGGATCCTAACATTATTTAGGTTGATTAAGAATTATGATTACTACGTAATCATCAGTTATGTCATATTGTCTTGTCTCTTATTGATAAATCCTAAACGATTAGAAAAATACTCCCAAAAATCCCAAAAAATCTTAGTTAGCTTAGTTAGATCAAGAAACATCTAGACACCATTGCCACTCTATGGGAGGACTTGTACTCCTGATTTTATACTCATATTTTTTTGAAACGATTCTATAAATTCAAACAACATGTGTTTCACAACTACGATGACGCATTTATCATTAATGCGATTCGGTGATCAGTGTAGATAGAAGAATTAGCACTCAAGAAGGTTGCATACTTTGATTCTCACTTCTAATGTGCATCTTATTATGTCTAGGCTTATGAGTGTCCTTGGTATTTATAGAGGGATTAAGAACAGTCTGGATAGGACTAGGGACTTTAAATAGTCATTGGATAACTTATGGCTAAGAAAGGCTACGTCACATTCCAAGAAAATCGAGCAAACTATTAGACAATATAAGCCAATCGGCACCTAGCTATCCAACTACAACATGATTGATCAACCAAAATTGACTTTCAGTTGGTACCCTACAACAGCTGAGAAGGGCTCAATTGGGTCTTTACTAGCTAGTCGACTGTTGGTCAGTGATGTGGTGTGGCTCATCAGAGCAAAAATTCCCAAGTTAAGTTAGAAACTAGATTAAACACCACCAATTAACATAATAAAAGGGTTAAGTGTGGGAATTAAGGAAAATGACCCAAAACAATAAATTGGTGTTAAAAACACACAATTAGGTCAATTAATGAGATATTATATTCACAAGTGTAATTTGATGATCCAATTGCAAATTGAACACATGATTGAGTTCAAAAGTACAAATCAAGGGTTGAATTAACTTCTTAAGTGTTCAATTGAGTTCCAATAAAAATCTCATAGCCTTTGGACATCATTAGGACCTTGCATTAATGACTTTACACTTATGTCCGTAGGCACTCACATTTTCTTTATGAATAAAACCCTTAAGGACCTCATTTTAAACCTGCAGAGACCTTTGTGCAAGACCTTAAGGACCACTCTGCTTGACATTCTTCCACTTAGGGGCTTGTCTACAATTGTCATACCGTTTCGCCCACTTGGACCTATGTGCAATTAACCCAAACACTTGATACTGTTCACACCACTGTTCTTACGATGAACACAAGTCATCTGCCCTGTCATTCTCATGATCCACCCATCCTACGGAAGATCTTCACCCAATCTTCGTGTGCTCTAGTGTGTAGCATCACCTCACCCCCCAAATCCCATCCTACGATGAGAATTTGATTTAAAACTTCCCATGCTCCTCTTGAACTCATCTCACCGTTGGTGACCTATTAGCCTAATCACACCTCCACGATGCTCTAATCCACTACCTCAGCTACTTAAGCACCATCCCATCTCCTCGCATACTCCATTAACTCCTCTTCTACATCTTTTGAGTTGAGCATTTCATACACTCTGGTTTCCTCTCCTCACTCTGCCTCCAGCTCCATTGCTGCGGCGATGAAGCTCCGCTTCTTCAACTCTCCTCACCGCTAAGGACCACATAGCACCTAAGGGCAACCCAGAGGTCTACTACTGGGCTTTCACTCCGTCGGAGTCTTCTTCCTCTCCATCCACCGAGTGGAGATCCACAAGTCCCATTCTTCTGTTAGATTAGGTTTATCTGCTTTCTAGGATAGTTGTTAATGAAGTGTAGATAAATTAGAGTAGAATTAGCTAGATAATTCATGGATTTGGTAATTAGGTAGGATTAGATTAGTGTAATGCCCTCACGCCTCCTTTGATCAATTCAGATCAAAGGAGAGGATTACGCCCCTTCATTTTGTTCATACGGCTTCCTAATGATAACATTGTCACATTAACTTCCTTCCCTTGACGTTTTAATCGCAATTCACATCTCTCACCTTAGCACCAATTAGATCTGAAACCCAATGGTTCTCAGATCTATTTGGGCACTGATTCCACATAAGGGTTATACCAGTCATGTCACCTAATTCACAATAACCCTCCCCGTGCTTTGAATTGAATCAGTTTGACATTCATTTCAGATTTATTTAGATATACTGATTTGAGAAGTTTTGATTGAATTCAAGGTAGATCTGATTTGAATCATCAAATTGAGTCCTATTATGTTCAATTGGGTTGATTGCGATGGGCTTAAGCGATTTAGATTTGATTTTAATCGCTAAATGTGCTTACGCCCAATTTCCACTTAAGTTACTATTTTCATGTAATTTTTGAGGTAGCTAAAAGCCTAGGATTTTTGGTGCACTAAAATGAGGCTTTGGTGATGACCCATTGTGTTTTAATGCATTGCCTATAGCTCCTAGACACCAATCAATGGTGTGCAGGAACTATAGATGAGCAATTCATCTTGGCGAGTACACATCAAGATGCCTAAATGGGTGACATCTGAATTCAATCTCAATGAGTTTCAATCCGCATTTCAGTGTTTTGATTGAGATCTAAAATGGTTTAACAAAGGTCTGGAAGCAATTTCTGAGTGAGTTTAAATGCCCTTATTGATTCCTTTTCTTCTACGTTGTCTATGGCTTTGAAGGAGAATCAATTAGGATTTTTAGGGTTTTTGACCCTTGATCTAGTTTTGATGCGAATTCAAACCTTCTAGAGAATATTTGTGATGTTTTAAAGTGAATTTTCTTGGATATAATACACGGATTTGGATGGTTGAACATTGCATTAGCATCAGCAGCTGGAATTGTGTGTAGCAATAGTAGTAGATAAGTCCCTGTTAGGTTGATCATGCAGTTGAACAGTAGAGTTGCTGGTTAGCAGCAGTTGCTGCATCTTTCTCAAGGGATCAGCAGTAGTGGTTGCTGATTTCAGCAGAACAACAGCAATGGAAGTAGCTGCTGAGATGTAGCAGCAGTTGGTCTGGAAGAAGGGATTTAAATTGGTTTTTAAGGTCATTTTGAAGATTTTAAGAAGCTGACATGTAATATATTATTCAAAAAACATTTGTAAGCATTCATGTACAAGATTTTGATTTTAATCTTATCTAAATTGGATGAAAACCTTGTTTAAATCCTTTGTCAGCTATATTTGTATTGTTCAAATTGTCCAACATGTGATTTTAGTGAAATTCATTGTGAAAATCATGTTTAATTGCTCCAACATGTTTCTTGTGTTGTGCTGAACGTTTGTGAATGCTTAAATCATTATTCCAACCCTTAGAACTAAAATGAAAGGCTTAGGTTCATTGCTTCCATTGACTTTAAGCCTTCATTTGTACTAGATTGTGAAAATAGAAAAAAAATCTAAAAATTGTAAATAAATAAAAAAATGTCTTCAGTAGGATAAGGTAAGTTTTTGGGTGTCTATCAAGTTGCAAAGTATTCCAAACTCCCGACTTGGTAGAACATACTAACCAACGGTTTGATCTAATTTGGAATTTAATAAAAGAACCAAAGTTAAAAATCACAAAAAGAATATCTTCTTCTCTCATCTCACCCTTTCTCTCTCATCCTCTACCTTTATAATACAAATAAAAGCCAAAAAAATCAGAAAATACTCAAAAAAACAAAAAAATGCCATGTATAGTGTATTTATACTTGTAAATATAATTTAACACTAAGTTATATGTATATATTATAAAATATGTAAATAATGTATATAAATAACTTATAAATGTATTCTATGTATTAAATTAAGTATCTATAATGATTTAATGCATATATAACTTTATTGTATAATTTATATATTAATTTATATTAACCTAAATGTGTATAAAACTAAGTAATTTAAAATGACTATGTACATGTCTACAATCATATGTAATACTGTACATACATATTTAAATATTTATTATATATTGTACCATACCTGTATATTTATTTAATTATGTATTAATCGTAGGTAATTAAGTTATTAAGTTAATTGGGTAAGTTTTTTTTGAAATAAGTTAATTAGTAAGTTACTAACTTAAAATAAAAAAAATAGTAAATTAAGTTAATATTGAAGTAATCTATACTGTACATGTACATATATTAATTTTAAATATTTTCAACCTATTTATACTGTATTTTTATTATATTACAGTATTTATAACTTAAATATGTACATATCTATTTAAAAACATGTATTTAAATGTAAATAAATTAAAATAAATGCTCTAAAATAAAATAAAAATGTGCATTAAATAACTTATTATATAAATTAACTAATTATTAAGTCAATTGTATCATTAATTTAATAATTTTTACATTAATTAAATAATTAAGCTTGAATTTAACTTGCATGAATCAATAACTTTAAGCAATTTTTATATATAATTAACTAAGTTATAATTCTAAATTAATTATACAATTATGTAGCCCTATATAAGAGATTTACAATGATATATTTTATTTGGAATTTGGATCCCAATTGAGCACTCAATTAGATGCTCAAATAGGACCTTCCAGCAAGCTGCTTAGCATAAACCCAGCACCAATTCCTCCATGCTTTAGTACCACATCGTGGACGAGTGTGCTGCTTTAGCCATATAAAAAGAATTTAATGTGATGGCATTTCAGTCGACAAGCATCGGGTGCTAAATACCATACCTATCCTCTCTCCTCTCTCGAGCATATATGAGCATACTATGTACAGTGCATGGGCTGAGGGCCTGCACTGTAGTAGGTTGAATGTGGGCTTGTTATTGGGCCTGAATTAAATCGAAATGAAATGCACATTAAACGAATTAGGGTCGATTTATAGTAGTGGTATGGTTCCACCCCTATGAGGTGCTGTGTATCCCACGAACCGAATCGGCTCGCCCATCAAAAACCCAAATTTTGCATGAGTGAATGGTAAACCAGCATGATGTGTGAGAGAGATGTTTGAAAAAAATTCTAAGTGTTGAAGAAGGAAGAAGAGAGTGAAGAAATCGACTAAGTGTTGAGACATTATGTGTGTGTGTGGCATGAGTATGTGTACGTTGATTAGTATATTTGTACAATATGTATATGTATGTGTATATGTATACATATATGTATAGTATAATATAATAATATATGCATATATATATAAATACAATAGTAAGATACTGTTTGAGCCTATATATATAAATAAAACCTTAAGGCTTTAGTGACGTATGTATCTGTCATTGTAGATATGTATATGTGTTAGTAAACGTAGTCTTTTGCCTTATGTGTTGTACATATTTTACTTAGGCTATAGCGACACATATTTATGTTACTGTATATATATTATATGTTACTAAAGATATTAGTATGTGCTAATATAACTTAATATAGTACATATTAACAGTAATTTTGTACCTATATCTAGGTACTATTTAGAGTAATTGTATATAACTAACATATAGTAAGTATATATAATTTTAATAACTGTTTAGTTGTAAATTTGTTTAAAGCATTGTAGTGCTTAATAATTGATTTTTTTGTGTATAATTGACCAATTCATTTATTGTTTGATTCATGTTGTAAATAAAATTGACATTTTTAGGGTAAATAAATATTTTGGAATATATAGAGTGATATATATCAATAATTGCCTTTCAGTGAATGACATAGAATAAACCAGTTAAAATAAATAAATAAATAAAATGACGCGACATCTATTTTCATTGTGACAAATATACTACGACAACATTTAAAACAACATTTTTATTGCAACACGATTGTTGATCCTGTCAGTTAGCTTGGGCTTCATTGCCCAATCAACTGAGGGTCGGCATGCTACTGAGGGATCCTAAGTTTAATGTTCTCGAACTTGGGTATTTTGGATATTGGTCGATGCCTGCTATAGTATTAGTTAACATCCTATAACATGAGAGGTTGGCTGACTACAAGGTATCTCTTGGGGAATCAAATCTAACTGTTAGTACATTTAATACGTGCAAGTTCCAAGGCATTTTCAGCCATTATTAGGCCAATGTCTAGTGATAAGTCTACAATATTTCACATTAAAATTCCTATTATGCAGGGTCCTAAGCTAGTTAGATGCATCCAACATTATAAATAATGCATAGCATTCATCATCTTGCATTTAGATCAATTTATGTAAATTGTATAATAATTTTCTTATTCTGATGGCTAAGGCACAAGGCAACACATTTTGGAGCTTTAAATGACAAATCTTACCATATGGCGAATTCAGTGCGACAATCGTAGTCCAACAACACGATAATCACCTCGATTGGACCTCTGTAGCATCCTTTACGAGGAAACGAAGATGAATGACCCAAATGGTGCCATGTGGCACCATCCTAGCCACCTACGAATGCCCAAGGCCACCACACACTCTTAAAGGTGCACCCTCACTCACACCTTGGGCCTTTGGATCCTAATCCAATGTCCTTGATCTCACCACGTTGCCCCCAAGAGCCTTCTCATTCGTACCATCAATCTCAGCCGTTGGATCATCATCCAACGGTCGAGATCAGCCCATTGTAGCAGCAGCATAGTGGCTCACGCGCACCTTCTCAACAAAGGGATGCACGATTGAGTCTTCATCAGCTCATCCCTTTCACATGAGCATGGGCACAATTGAGCCATGCAATGGAGATTGTGTGGTTGAGAACTAGCCACATCGGCTGATCAAGGGATTTCACTTTTCAAATATATGTCAAAAAAGTACGTCATCATAGTAAAATCACGTGGTGGAAAAATCTCAGACTAAAAAATTTATCAGTAAAACTAACCAAGGTGGATTAGGTCGTATCCACAAGGAGGAACTGATCAATAAGATCACAGATAGGTAATAATCATGTTTGCAGAAATATTCATCAAATCAATCAATAAATATGCCACTTTGAATGTAAACCCTAAATTTGTAGAGAAGTCAAGGGCTGTTTACGTAAATTTCACATAAGAAATTAAAGCTCCAAAATATGTGAATAGTGCAGGTGTAGTGGCATATCATGTAATTTTCATTTGCATGAGTACTAAAGTGCAAATTAGAATCCAAATGTGGTGCACATTGAGATGAATCATAAGGGTTGAACAAATACGTAGAAGAATAAGTATAAGGCTTCAATGTCACCACAATTTATTAATTCAATGAAATCAAAAAAATGAGATTGCCAATGGCACGTTTCGTAATTTTTAATGGAACCAATTATAGGGGACTCCTTGTGCATGTGCGAAGAAGAGGCCACAATCATGCATACAAAGCTCAGTGGAGGTCGACCGTGATGAGAGCTTTGCAATGGCAGTTGTGGTGTGAAGAACAGTGTCCGGAGCTCGCCGGTCGGAGCGATGGAGATCGTCGGCAAGGAGGCTTCTTGGGCGATTAGATGGTCACTGTTTCGCGTGATTGAAGGCAGGGTTGAGCTTGTGAGGGCGAGGTGAGTCCGATGGAGGTGAGGATGCGTCAAACGGAGGGCGGAGGGGCTACTGCATGGAGGGAGTGCATGGAGATGTTGGGTTCTTCTCTGTTGGAGAAGATTAAGACGATGGTCCTGTTGGTCGTGCGATAGGAGGCGCGAGGCTTGTGTTGGTGCATGCGACGAGGAGTGCTCTTACTATAGTTGTTGTGGTTGCGAGGGCTAGTGGATGTCGCAGTGACGAGGAGGCATGTCGAGGACGAGGCGCTGGAGATGGTATCCTCACTGAACGTCCGATGGAGGGTTAGACGGCTTAAGTCCTTCCCCTCCATCATGTGTTGAGAGAGAGTGTGGTGAAGGCGGTGGGAACGTGGTTTGTGGGTCTGTTGGGTGAAGGAGGTAGGAAGAAGAGGAGTGAAGGGGGTATGGTGATGTTCAGCTGCACTGATGATGGTGGTGGCACTTGTGGGCATGTGGAGGTGTTGTTGTGCAGAGGAGAGGGCGGATGCGCACAGAGGTGGCTGCTTGCGCGTGCGTTGGTGGTTGATGGTGGTTGGTCAATGGTGTGTAGGTTGCAGTGGTGAAGGTCATGGACAGCTCACGGTGGCAGACAGTCCTGAAGACAAGCAGAACGCGATGGTGGTAGTGGATGTTGCAGCAATGGCACAGACGCAGATGGCAGGAACGTCAGAGCAAGATGAGGTGATGAACGTCAAGGTGGAGTCATCGTGGTTGTGGATGTCGATGTTGTCACCATCGACCACGTTGATGGGTTTGTCGTGGGCGAGACGCAGTGGTGGTCATGGCCATTGTTGGGTCTGTGCTTGGAGAGAGGGTCCCCTCCTTCGTAGAGGAAGATGATCTTTTTCAAGAGGAAAGAGCCTCTCTTTAACTTTTTTGCAATTTCCCAAAGGAGGAGTCAGACGATGGCATCTTCTCCTTCCCTTTTCCATCACCTATGGTGGCTTTGCAAAAGAGAAGGATTTCCTTCCCTTTTATTCTCTTTAAAATCAAATATATTTGATGTGAAGCCATTAACATTATCCTTCCCAAAATGACCCTACATCCAAATAAATAACTAATCAAATCACTTATTCAAGGCATGTAAAAATTAATGGAATGATAATTTTTAAAGCTTAAACGGTTTATCGAGGTAATGCATGCTTTAAATCAATTTCATATTCCAATAGCAATGTACCTGGCTCTAATTTAGTCCACTAAAGTTGACTTATCAAATACCCTCACGCCTAAGTTTTGCTAGTCTTGAGCAAAATCATATGAAACAGACCAGGTGTCTAGGTTGGATTTTATCGTCAGGATACCTTATCGTGCCACACTGATGAGAGGCTCATCATGGCTTCTAATTACCCCTAATTAATTAGTTTCCCTAGTTAATTAGCTAGGAATATGCATATATAAGGGTTAAATATAGAATAAGGGACAAACCATTAAAGGACCTTAAAATAAGTTTAAAATGCTAAATTATAAGCCAATTAATATTATTAATAATTCAATTAATAAATGGCCTCGAAATACCATTAATTAGTTACCTAATTAATATCTTATTTAACTTAAGTATAACTTAAGACCCAAAGTCTTAAATAACTTAAGTAAGTTAATAAGTAAAGAAATATAAATAAATGGGTCAAAAATGTGAGTACATGGCTTTAATATAATATTTAGCTAAGTTATAAATATATATAAAAAGTTAGAAAAGAAAAAATTTTAAATTAACTTAAAATGCCTCTATTTACATTTAGTCCCTATAATTCATTGCATTTGAGTCCTTTCATTTCACCTAGGTCCTTAGTTTTCATTGCATTCAGGTCCCTGCGAACATCTTCTTCTTCTTCATTTCTTCTTTAGCCACTTGAATGGCTGACGTTCGGCGGTGATGTCACCCTCTGATGACCGCTCATCTGACGCCATTCCACCCTTGCGAAGCTTCTGAAGCTTGCGCTCACCACCTCAAATCCATCCACCGATCCGGATTTGTCCTAAATCCTAATTAGGTCACGGCGTTAACTTCACCGGCGTCGGAGACGACGCCGGAGGTTAGGCTTCACCTAGACGCAAACCCATCTGGATTCAAGCCCCTTAGCCATCGCCGAACCCTATAAATACCCCTCGAACCCTGCAATTTGGGTGGTTAGCTCACTACCCTCTTCCCCAACCGCAACTAACTGATAGGCTATTCTTCTTACTTCGGCGACCATTTCCCGTCTCCATCCTATTCCTCCGATCGTCTTCACTCACTTCTGATCTCCGCCATAGTCCGCTGTGTCCTCTAACGAAGCGTCGACGCCGGACTCCGCTTCCACTCCACGAAATCGCCCGCCGGAGCTCTTCCTCCAACCTTCTGATTTCATCCTCCGTTAAGAACCTTCGACAGAGACTCCTCAACCTCCTTCGTCCAGGTAGCAGTAGGATTAGGTTTAGGTAAGTGTAGCATAGCTTAGTTTAGTAGATTAGGTAGTTAGTTAGTTCTAATTGTTCAAGTTGTATGCCATCTTCCTCAGCTCCGGCGAGCTCTTTGAGCTTGCCTGTGCCACTCTTTTGTCATTTTTATGCACCGATCACCTTCCTCTCCTTATCATGATTTTATAGCACTGTTTTTCCCTCACTCTTAGTAGCTGAATCGCCTAGCCCATCTTCACATTCATCGGTGACCTTCACTGTCCACGACGAAGGTCACCAGTTTAGAACACCTCCGCTGGGGCCTTCCATCACCTCTTCATAATCTAAGGGCCCCGATCCTATACCTAATTAGTATAATTAACTCATAGAAAATAAACACGTAATTTTATTCCAGCTTTCTAGCTCTTTGTTAATGGAGAACTCGAAAGAGTTACTCCACCTAATTAACCCCCCAGAGAGCATCACAAGGTTCTGTTGAACCTTAGTCCTCACTCAATTGAGTGAGATAACTGACTCTGAGTTCGTACAAAACCAGAGATTAAGATTTCTAAATTCCCTGATGAATCCTTAATTCGATCATTAATTGGACAAATTGATGAGCTCCTGAGGTTCCTTGTGACCTCAGGAAGCTCTTAAGACTTTTAATGGTCTATCTGATGGAGTTTTGTACATTGTTAGACATTCCTTGGACTCACCGGACCTTCGATGAGTAAAAATTGATCTTCAACTCTTGATAGGCTCTGAGAAGCTCCAGAATGCGCAACTGAGGTTTATTGATTCTGATTGAGCATTTATTTTGTTGATTTAATGCCTGGAGCTCAGTAGCAACCTCTGTCTTCTCTAACTCCGGTGGAGTTGGAGAAGTTGACCCGTTAAGTTTTAGGCTCTGCAAATAGGTCTATAAACTCAAGCAGAACCTGTAGGGGTCATATTTGAATTTTAATTGCTCTAAAATTCCCTAGATTATTCCACCAAACACCCCTACTTTTGCGCTCTGGCGATAGTGTTTGAGAGGGCCTTTAGGAGCTTCAAAACTTAGTTTTAAGGTCTGGAATGATTTTCTGAGGTGAATTAGAGTCCCTCCAGGTCTTTAATTTGTTTAGAGAAGCTCTAATTCTGAAAGTCAACTCTGAGCCCACCGTGGTCAAACCCCAGGTTCAATTTGATTAAGTGTTTAATTCTATGGATTAAAAGGATGAAATTCTTTCTAGGATAATTTAGAGTGAGTTGGAGTTATTTTGGTTGAGTTTTATTGAGGATTTGGTGTGAATTAGATCACTGTCTAGCTTTCAGTGTGTTTTTGGCAAGATTTGGTTGCCAAATCTACCTAGGTTGAATCTTTGTAACCTACAAAGGTTGTTTAATTCTCTTTGTAAAATCTTTAGCTCTCTGTCGAGCTGTTCAGAGCTCAAAATGGAGCTTTGAAGCTCCTTAATGAAGCTCATGAGCTTCCTCCTCTTCCTGAAGCTACATAGGACTTTCTCTCTTCACCATTAGATGCGAAATCATCAGCTGAAGATGATTCAGACCTCATCTGGAGGTCAGACACTCTCCTACAGGTCCTTAGACCTGGATTTCACTTTTGTAGGCCTTAATAGCCATAGCAAACCTTCCATCTTCTCCCTTCGAATCAAAGGGCTTAACCTTACTCGAACACCAAATTGGTGTTACATACATGTAGAGCATTCAAAGGGCTTTCGATCGAGCCTTAGCTCAATTGAAATCATCTAGTGAGTTGGCCAGAATCGCCAGTCGAAGATCGGCCAGAACTTGGGAAATATAATCCCACCTTGGGAACTATTGAGCGTTGGCACTGCTATAATACAATGTTGTTCACATGATGCTTCAGTCGTCAGCGTAGGGCTCAAGGAAACGAGCTTGGGTGTAGGTGCGTGTGTTGCACGTGCCTGCGCATGTGCATGTGTGTGTGTGACCTGTGGGCGTAAACGTAGGCCCGAGTGGGCGTGTGTGGGCCTGGGAGATCGGATACTGTGCATGAGCTTAAATTGGAAAATAAGACACCTAAGTAAAACTTGGCTCGGACCCAGTAGGGTCTGGTCCCACCCTCTAGGGGGTGCTATGTATCCCCGACCGGTCTGAGTCGCCAATTAGAAAACCAAATTTTTGTAATTTGGTTAAGTGTGGACATTAAGCACAGTAAAGATAAAGAAAGAAAGGAAGAGTAAACAAAGACATAGAGTAAAGGAAAAGAGAGGGAACGAGAGAGAGTAACGACAGAGAATAACAAAGGAGAAAAAGATTGAATATTAAGAAGAAAGGAGAGAAAATAAAGGGAAAGCTAGATGTCTTGCCATAGTTTTAGACTTCTAATTTTTACTTTTAAGACGTCCAATCTTCTTATTAGACATCTGAATTGTACTTTTATTGAAGTATTCTCTTTTAATATTTTGAGCTTAAATGATGAAGGCATTTGTATTCATTTGTATAGCTTTTTCTTGCCTTAATCTTTTGTAATTAGATGTAATGGTTGTAATAAACATGTTTACTTGGTTTTTAATGACAAATCACATGTGTAAATATATTCTCTATTTATGGAATGTTGCATATGCTAATTTGATTAATTTTTGTGCAATGCTCATAGACTTAAAGTCTTCCAATTTAATATTTAGTCAATTAATTAGATCTTAATTATTCCCCAGCAATTAATGGTGAATTAAGATTAAGTTATGCCTCCTAGTGAACGACTTGGACTCAATCAGTTAAAAAGAACTTAAAATATAAAATGTCAGGTTAACTTGACCCTATACTACACAGTCGACATTAATTCGAGTCAACCTAAGTTACTTTCTCATATATTTAATTAAGCCTAAATAACTTAATCAACTGTGTTGAGGATTTAGAGATTAGATCGAAATACCAACTATAGGCCTAAAGGTACTCAAGTACTAGCCAAGATACAAACCTGACCAACTTCAGCCTTGGGTTTGCAGCGAAGGTTTCTAAGGCCTGCAAAAACTGTCCAAAGGTCTGCTGACCCCAGCGGTTAAAGCACCCGTGCATATGTGCAGCAAGTCTAGGTTTAGTTTGCTAGTGCATTTTTCAATAATATATATATATATCTATTTTGAGATTTTTCATTCTTTTTCTTTTTAAATTCCCCTAAACTCAACATTAGATTAGCCCTAAACACGATCTGTATCGGATTCTCTGTTCCCACCATCAATCATCACAGGATCCCTAGCATTCGATGCTTCGAGATAGCACCGCCCATGGAAACCCCTAGAACCCTGGCTTTCAACACTTCGGAATAGTGTCACCCATGGCGTTCTATAGCTAAATTCAGACCCTTGCAATTGACATTTCGGGATAATTTCGTGCATGGCATCTGAATTAGCATAAGGTGCTTCCCTGCCCCCAGTAGGATATGTAGATATCCTAGGAGACAAGCACCGAGGAGACGGCATGTTATAACGCATCTTTGAGAGGAGTATTTTTCATTCCTCCTCTTTGCATTAGGAACTCATCCAATCAACTTGTATCTTTGAGCCACTCTTAAGTCAAATTTTTGGGAAAACATTTTTAGAGCAAAACACTTTTTTGGCATTATTCTTCATCATGCGCACTAAACTAGACTGGTGTGTGATTTTTGGGTGCCTAGGTTACCAAGTCTCGCAAATCAAAGGGCAGGCAACAGGGCTGAATACTCCCTAAGCCTTAGACTTAATACATCAGCCTCGCAACTCCCTCAACCTCTTGAGGAATAGTCTGGATCTTAACAAATATGTGAGTGTTTAAGCCCTAAAATAGACCAAGGAGGCCTAAAGTCGGTATCCCTCTCTTATCTCCTTTTCTCTAGAACTTCAGGACTTACTTAATCATTCATTCTAGCTCAAAACTTAGGTAACTCTTCCATAATCAAATGCTGGGACCAGCACAATTTTGCACCTTTTCTTTCTGTCTCTCTCTTCTTCTCTTTCTTTTTCCTTCTCAACATATTTGCAATTCAGCTTACAAAGATTCCATCTCCTTCTTTCTCTCTCTATTTTTTTTTGCAAAATGGATGCCCTAACTGCATGCGGAATATGTATCATGCAATGAACAATCGTAGGTTATACCCCCCATGCCTAAATCTGACAATGTCCTCATTGGAAAGAAAAAGCAAGGAAGGATATTACCTGAGGTGGAGTTGGGATGTCTCGCAAATTGGGCTCTATAAGGGAGGCAGAAGGAGACCCAAGGAAGACACGTAACAAACCTGGCCTAGCGAATAAGTAACCCAAGATGTTGGTAAGCTGGTGATGGAGAGTGATGCCAAATGCTCGCCAGATGTAGGTGAAAATAGTGAACTCCTGAGCTATTGTCGGAGGTTTCACAAAATACACATGAGTAGTGACCTTCAGGAGTGTGCAGCGAGGAGGCAAAAGCTCCTTAAGTAGATATGTGTGGAAAAAGGAGGGTGCGACGAAGGATACCCTGAGGCTGATGGGCTGACATGGAAATTGATCCACACTTTCCACTCTACCACATGATGTATTGGTCTGGTTATCCCCTTGTAAAGCAGGAATGTGAGCAAAGATTTTAGGAAGCTGTTTCTGGAGGAGTTGAAGTCTCTCAATTGCGGTGTAGGGACGAGGGTCAAAGAAGGCATGAGAGGTTCAGCATTCTTCCTCAGCAACCATTCCAATTTATCAGAAGTAACCTTAGTTACTGATTGACTTCCATACTACCTATCATTGGGATGCTCATCCTGGAATGGGCCCAAATGTTCATCTTCAAAATCGAACTGACCAAGGGTGTCGCCCATTTCATTATCATGAAGTGGGTTGGAAGCAATAGGAGTGTGAGTGCCCTCAACAATGACAACCCTAGGTTCTTGTTCAATGCTAAGATATTGCCCCTGTGATGTATAGATTCCTTCATCAAGGGTATCAATTGCTTCCTTTTCTTCCTAATGTTTGAGAGGATGATCTTTGTGGTCAAAAATAGGTAGGAATCCAGATTTGGCTAAATCAGTAAGATCTTCCAGGGGTAAGTCCTCAAACAAAACATATTCCCCCTTAGAGTCACTCATACTCTGAGTCCGGGCCCCTCAAAGTCATCGTCATCCTCTTTTACATTTTGTCCCTCTTGCCCTTGAGGCTCAGGAAAATCTTCCATGCCAGGATCAAGTGTTTCCTTGTCTTCCTCAAAAATCAACTCTTCATGTCCCTGAGACCAATATTGATCCACGTCTTCCAATTCAGTCTCAATTTCCTCATGGTCACCTACGTTGGGTACCTGTGAATCCTCAAAATATTCAATGACAGCTGTTGGACACCTAGGTGGAGAATTGTGGTTATTATCACTTCCTTCCAATATGATTTCATTCGACATGCAAGACTCCTGGAATTTGTTAACTTCAAAATCACAATCCTCAGGGAGATCTAACTGAGGTGCAAGGTCCTTAGAGGTGTGAAGTATAGGTTCGGCATCCCTAGGATGGGTTGTACAATCCACCTCAAAATCAAGGGAAGGAGTTGAGTTGACTGTTGGACTGTGACCCTTTTCATCAAATGTAACAAAGATACTATCATTCAGGTCAAGTTCATCTAATGGGACCATCTTCCCCTTTTTTTGACTCCAATTAAGATTAGGTGGATAATCCCTTAGATTGCCTTCTGGTGGGCATATCTCATGGGGGACGTCTAAATGATAGCTACTCCTCAAATCAAGA
This sequence comes from Thalassia testudinum, assembly GCA_037157565.1. NCBI lineage: Eukaryota > Viridiplantae > Streptophyta > Magnoliopsida > Alismatales > Hydrocharitaceae > Thalassia > Thalassia testudinum. The sequence continues at coordinate 22,825,484 of JAZHRO010000056.1, read as the reverse complement.
ACCCTGTTGTCATTGTTTTCCTCAAAATTATCTTGGTAATCGGGGGTATAGGGGTAGGGATCATAGTTGACTGTAGGAGGATCACTAAGCTGGCTAATCTCTTTAGTTAATCTTTTACTATTCCTCAAAATCTCTCCCATAGAATCCATCATTTCTTTTTGTTGTTTTTGCATCTCTATCATAAAAGAGGAGAGGCTACTATCAGATTGCAGAGGATAGTCAATCTCATGTTCAAGTTGCCTAGGAGTATTGGTCCAACCTTGATAAGCAAAATCGTTAAGGGTGGGTGAGTTGGGTATAGTCATGGGAGAGCTAGGGCTGGGATACCCCTCTCCTAGGATTTATTCATCATCACTGGGTTGGGGATTAATCAGATCAATGCTTCTATAGTAGGAGTAGAAAGGATCCCAATGTTCATCAGATGATGGATAACTGCAGATCATGGGATTGGGATTCGGTGTTCTGGGGTGAAAGTAAGAAGTGCAGTAGCTATTGTAATCCATGACTTGAAAAACACACCTCAATCAAATGCAAGGTAATGGGACTCTCTTTTTCTTCTTAGAGTAGAGTTAAGCCAACCTCCAACCTACCCCTTAAAGTTGTCAAATTTGGTCAAGTTTGCACCCGTCCATCCCCACTTTAGTGCTATAAGAGGGGGCTTGTGACTTGAGATCCTTGACAAGCTCTTTAGAGTAGAACAGAGGTCAGTTACGTTCTTTCTTGGTGGCCAAAGAAGTTGCTCAATCAATTACCGTCCCTAAGTCAACCTTTTGCAAGACTATAAGCAAAGTGATCATAAATGACTAATTTCTATCAAGAATATGACTAGAGATTTATTTCTTTTGTTTTCATCCAAAACTTTAGAAATCCAGATAGTCGTGAAAGTGTAGTGTTGTAGCCTATGTAACAGATCCAAGTGAAAAGTTAATCCACATCTAAAGCTCGTACTTAACTCTTAGTAAAATTCTATTGGGATAGGCAAACTTCTTCCCTCGGGGTTACAAAGTAATCTGTAATTTTAGGCCTGACTTTTGGCTTAGGTAGAAGATATCTGAGTTAAGTGGGTTTGTATTTGGTGGCTCATACACCTCTGGTGCTACACATAGACTAGTACTACTGAACCTAGATTTCCAGACTATTAAATAAATCAACTTAAAAAGAAGAGGAGAAACTGTGCTCTCTTTAGTTTCTTTCTACTCATTCTCTCTCTTTCGTTTTCTTTTTCTTCTATTTTCTTTTCGAGCTCACAGTCTCACCAGATTTGTAAATATATTTGGTAGCCTCTTATGGCATTAACACTCTTATTAAGTTCTGATAATCCTATAACTAAGTCAGAATTCCTCAGCACGTATTCAAGCAGTTAGAAATACAGAAAAGTAGGTCAAGGCTGTATTTGGTGTATTGTAAAGGGAATGGGTGTTGTTGCCTCAATGTACTTGACATGAAGTAAACACAATTCAATTGACACTTTTTCTTCCTTTTTTTCATATATATTTATTTCTACTAGCACAACATAATGCAGCACCCATGCACATTTTTATTCACGGGGCATTATTCAGGATTGGAGGTGTTCAAAAGGATATCGGGTGGCTTATTTGGTGGAAGTGCCTACTCTTGGCACTGAGAAAGGAATGGATGGGACAACATACTTCTGACCTTGATATTAATACCCTTCTTCAGTCGAGGATTCCATAAAGGATGGTCGTAACCATCCACCATAGTCCTAGTTTTATTAGAACCCACTCTCTGCGTATTTGCCTTATTTGGTGGCTCTCCAAAATTTCACATACTAAGAATTTGTGCGTAAGAACCGAGAGTGAAAATCATGCCTAACTCCGAGTACCATTATCCAATTACCCAGAAACTAAGATTCCTTATACTAGCCTTCGAGTACCAGTAGACTCTCTACTCTCACCTTGCACTTGTTTGATGGATCTACTAGAATATGGTTTGCATGACTCCCTAATTTCTGTTTAAGGGTTCAGGAGAAGAAGCATTGCTTCTCTCGATAAACTAAAGATGTCTACCGGTCTTCATAGAGAATCCATTACAAATTCTATGTGTAAGTGTGAAATTGTACTGGATTCTAAATTCAGGAATCAACTTAAGAATAAATTCTTAATAAAACCTTCTATATAAAAATTCTTTATGCATGAATGCAAATTTTTTTTTCTGACATAAAAATAAGACATGCAATGTCCACCCCCCATGCCTATTCATTACAGTGTCCTCATTGAAATGTATGTAGAAAAATCAAAATGTAATAAGCGAGAGGAGGGGATATCACTTGACTGAGCTTGTTAATCCAAGTCAGCTTGGGCATAAAATTACTTGTACAGAAGACTGGGTTGCCTCTCAACTAGCACTAAGTTTAATGTCATTTGCCGGACCTAAACCCAAAAATAAATGAATGATCAAATTAATGGGTTGAGTCAGGATTAATATGAAGATATAATCATGCGGCCCAAGAATCGGTGATCCACATATGTGGATCAGCTGACGTTAAATGCCAAGCCCAAAAGGTTAGAAAAATAAAATAAACAGGCTTGGAATTATTTGCAGCCAAGTGCTACAAAAGAGAGAAAAATAAGTGTAGGTGCCAGAGTAGAAAGTAGATAGTGGCAACCCTAAGAAGTAGTGCATAAGTAAGGCAGATGAGGTGGATAAAGAGTGGTCAGTGGGAAATAAATCATACGGGTCTTGAAAGTGATGGGAAATGAAAGGAGGAACCCAAATGGTGTAGTATGAAACGGTATAAGGAACCACTCTGTAAGTCAAGTCAGGTGTGGATGGATGTAGAGTAGGTGAGTCAAATAAAATCCAGTGGTCCATCTCAATAGTTCCAAATTCACCCAAATCATGCTGGATATCCAAATTAGAATCCTCAAGCTCATCTTTAGGGTGATCAAAAGTCTCATACGAGTCGCCCAAATCCTATCTTAATTCATACTGCAAATCCTCAAATGCAATGGGTGAAAATTCATTATTCCTTAGAATCAGTTCCCCAGGGGGAGTAAGATCGAAATCTAGATTAATCAAGGCCTCGAATTCTTTTAGTTCTGTGAATTTTTGAGTAGGATTATAAATTTGATCCCAATTATCTTTCTCTTGAACTACATCTTTTGAGGGAATGTCTTCTTGTTTCTCATCAATCAAATCAAGTTCCTCAAAATTCCATGATTTAGCTAAATTCTTTGCCTCCTCAGATAAATAATCATAAGTCATCCCCAATAATTCTGTAATCTCTTGAACATCTTTTTATAAGGGGATTGTCTATTTTGTTCAATCTCAAGATGTTGGGGATAAGAGTCAGGGTTTTCCTCAGGACTCTGGTGGATGGGAAGAGAAGGGTACAAATTAGCTAATACAGAAGTGAAAGTAGATTCGCCTTCTATAAGGAATATCTCAGAATGATCAGTACCATCGAATACAGATATCATAACTGAATTATCTAAGCACGTCTGATCATGGTAATCCTCAGCCAAAATCATATCAGAACTGTCCAACTATGCCTAACTGGGAGTGTCACTGTGCTCAATCCTTATATCTTCTTGGTGGGGCTTTTCATAATCTTGTTCCAAATCCGAATCATCCACATGGTCCAATTGTGCGTCTTTTAACATAAAGGATTGTAATTCAGGTTCTGAATCAAGATTTAGATCCTCGAGTAAGTCTTCCTCCTCAAAGTCAATCTTTCGGATATCAAAATTATCTATTAGTTCAGATGTAGGCCTAAGGAGGATCTGTTCTGAATAATTACAGGGCTGATGGGTGGGCTCGGTGTAAGTAGAGGTTGGGATTGAATAAGATGTCATACCTAAGGTTGGATCTTCAACCCTAAGTGGCTCACCACCAACTTGTGCCACACTCGAACCAAGTCTATGACGTTGTGCTTCCTAGATTTTATTGAGCTCTTTTGTCAAGTTATCCACATTTCTTTTGTTAGCTTCTCTCATCTCTTGGACTACTTGGAGTAATTGGGTAATCTCAGGATCACCGCCATGGTCAGGGGTTTGAATGGTTTGAGGATAATAATTTCCCAGGTTTCTAGCCTCAGTCAAATCAAAATATCTATCATTGTCAGGATTTGAATTCCTAGGGTAAGAATCATATCCTTGGTTGGGTGGTGTAGGGTTATCCCAATAAGAAGGTGGAGTGGGTAGGGTGCAATTGGGATAATTTGCAAAGTGATTTCGAGGATAGGATTGATATCCTAGGTAGTGGGACTCTAAGGCATATCCCTGACCAGGGGTGAGATGAGTTCGGTCAAGATAGTTGGTCACGCCAATCAGGTGTTGGTCCTATATTGAGAGTGTCTCTTGAGATTGTAGAGATCCTTGAAATCTAGAAATTTGTGTGGAATTCTGTAAGGATGAGGTAGGCTTGGATATACCTGGGGAATATGAGGTGTAGGCAAGGGAATCAAGTCCCGAGTGTTGAGGAGGGTTCTCCCATCCTGAAGAAGTTGGAGTAAGGGATGGGTTGGGATAGGGGGAAAAGGAGGAATAGTGGGAAGCAAAAGAGTATGGGTCCAAGTTCTCCTCAATTAGTTCTTCTTCATGGTAATTACCCATGGGAAAGGATTTAGAAATAGAAAAACTGGGTCTTCTCCTTAGATTACTCTCTGAAGGTGGTACAAAATTAGGTTCAAAGACCTTCAAGTGTCCATGTACCAGAAGAAAGTTAATAGATGAGAGAGAGAAGACAAATGAGAGATTACCCACCCTCACAGTACAAGTGATGGGAACACTATCATGAGCCATAACTAGCTCAATTTGATCTGATTAAGTCATTAAATGCTCCTACATAACCGCCAGAGAACCCTAAGTCACTGCATAATCATTCTAAGGGAAAGACAAGAAACCAGGGTTAAAATTGTAATTTTACCATCATATCATGAATGCAGAATAACCACAGGTTTTCTTAGGGGTTAATTAAGGGTCAAATGGTCCTAAAAGGCAAATAAGTGGGTTAGAATAGACAAAAAAGGGTTTTTACGTGTTTTGAGAACTAAATGCTTCTGAAACCTTAAAAACAAATCCGCTTAAATAAATGAGGTTTTGGTCAGAAAAAATTCACCTAAACCCTTTAAAATTCATATAAAAATATTCTCTAGGGTTTGGTACCTTCAATTTGACCATCAGAACCTGTCTTGACCCAAAACAGAGTCTCAGATAGACATTTGCCCTAATTTGGGTTTCTACATAAATTACCTAGTCAAACGTGGTCAAAACCAAAATCCAACTTCACCATTGGATTCCTTAGGTCCAAATTATGTTTATATCAAAATTTGGGCCCAATCTGAGATTGTCTTGACCTAGTTTGCAACTTGGTCCTGTTTGATCACACATATGCCCTTAACTTTCAAAATCCTTACAAATAGCCCCCCAAATTCTTCATCAGCTTTGCAAAAAGGTCCTTGGCACCATTAAATGAAACCCTGAGCTTCACCATTGAGATCGAGTGAGAATTTCTCTCTCGATTCTCAATCAATCAGTCCCAAAATAGATACTCAGATTCTTGACGAAGTTGCCTTCCATTTGAGTCACATCTTAGGCTCTAAGACTTGCCCAAAGTGCCATGCGAATCAATTGAAATTTGGGTTTCTATCTCTGGCAAAGCTTTCCAAGCTTGAGAGCTTGATTCTCAAGCTCCGTTCGCCTTCTGATGACCTATAAAAGAACCCCCGGGGCACAACGGACTTCCTACACTTGATTCTAGCCGTGAAACCCTCCTTTCCTCCCTCCTCTTCCGGCCATGAAGCTCCATAAGCTCCGGCGACTCCTCCTGACCTCCTTCGTCGTCCATCCACAAAACCAGTGGCCGGATTATCTCTCTCTCTCTCGTTCGCTCTTGGCCGTACCAGCAGGAGCCCCTCTACCTCTGTCGTCATCGCTGTTCCCATCATCGGAGCACCTTCTTCCCCAACGCCGACCTACCAATGCCGGTGCTGTTCTCCCCCATTCGTCCGTTTAGATTAGGTTAGATTAGTTATCTTAGCTCTTAGGTTTAGTTTTATACCCAAAAACCTAAAAAAATAGCCCTCGACGCCACCGTTCACCTTCGTCTTCCTCATCTCCAGTTGCACCTCCGGCGAGGTCCTCCGCATGCAACACTCTTCCACACGCCTCGCCACAACTCCCAAAAGCACCACCGTCCCTCCGTACACAAAATCCCTATCTCTATTCGCCTTCTTGTCCACCCAAACTCACCCCTAAACAACCCACCTTCACGCCACCTTTTCCATCACCGTACACCTTCCACACTCACTCCCACAACATGAGACCACCGCCACCACATTCCACGACCCATGGCGACTCTCCTAAAGTGTTTTAACAGGGCTGAGAGGCCGTTTTGCTTGTTTCAGGTGTCGAGCTTCTACCGCCATTAGCAGGCAAGCTTCAAGCTTTCTTGAAGCCTTCTTCAGCACCTAAAGCTCTAGGTAGCCATCCCAAGTCGTGCGGAATCCTCCTAGGCAGGATCTCAGGGCACCAGTTGGAGGCATCGTCCTCCGCAGTTGTGCCAATTCAAGCCATCATCACTGCGGCAATGGATGCGTGAAGAAGGGTGGGACTTTAGTCCTACCTCGGAAGCTAAGGAGATCCTGCACCTGCATATATTGAAAAAGTGATAGAGGCTTATCGCCTCAAGTCACACAGGGGGTGAAGTCCCCCGTGCCCTCACGTGCCTCATCCGCGACACTTCCCCCGTGGACCTGTTACACCCGATTACCCTCCTAAGCCTCACTCCTCGCTCACCACCCACTGCCGGTGAGCCTGGACCCAGGTGCGCTCTAGGTTCGATTACCCGTATACCCAGTACTGTTAAAGGCTCTGAGAGAGCGTGACCCAAGGAGAGAAAGAGAGAGAGAGCGTAGGGGCAAGGGGGTTTTGCTCTGAAAAGAATTGGCTAACACTTAGCCAATTTTGTAAGTCTCCCCTTGTGCATCAGAAGGCATGGACAATAGAAAGAAATAAGAAGAGGAGGAGGACCATGAAAGAAGAGAAGAGGCTAAAGACAGAAGTAGAAGAGAGAAGGCATAGCTGAAGAAGAAGAAGAAAAAGGGCTGAGAAGAAGAGGTAGCACTTAAGCCATCTGATTATCAAATCAAATGTCTGAGGCACTGTTCATTTATTTAATTACTTAAGTAGTCCTGGATATTGTTGGTCTATTTGGCATTCCTGCTTAACTATTATATGATTATCTAGATTAAGTAATTGGTGATTTAAATTACCATTATTTTTATTTGATATTTCTTTTTGGTATGCCAAACTCTTGTTAGACTTATATTCTACATTGATGATGATCAATTTTGAGTAATTAATATTCATTGCTTAGCATTATTTGGCTCATTCTCTTGTGCTCATTTACATTATCGAGATTAGTATGTGAATTCCTATTTGCTTCCTGATGCGTCCTCTCCTCAACACAATTAATTAAGTTAATTGTACTTAATTATGTGTAGAAGAAAGTAACTTAGGTTAACTTAAATTTGTGTTGATTGAGTAGAATAGGGTCAAGTTAACCTAACATTTTAGATTTTATTTCTTTTAACTAGTTGAGTCCAGGTCGTTTGTTAGGAGGCATAGCTTATTTAGAATTCACCAATCAATCTAAGCTACTCATAGAAGGTATAATTAAGTTTACTTTAAGAACATGAACTTTGCCTAATGATTTCAAATTAAAGAAGTATGCAAAATTCCATAAGAAAACATTTTTATACAAATGATCTTCTTTAACAACAAGTAAACATGTTTATTTTTTTTTATTTCAAAGATATTAAGGCAATAGAAAGTTTTACTCATAAAAGTATGCCTTATTACAACAATAAACTCACAAAAAGAATTAAAAATAATGCAAGAAGTTAAACCATTTCTCCTCTTCTCTTTATATCTTCAGCCTCTCTCTTTTTCTTCTTCTTCTTTTACCTTTCTCTTTCTTTCTCTTTTCTTTTTATTTATTTCTTATTCTTCTTCTTAATCTTTTCCTTATCTTTCTCAAGCTCTCTTTCTTTCACAAGTCTTCTCTTCTTCTTTTCTTCTCTGCCTTGTCTCTTCAGTGCCTATTAATCCTTCCTTTCACTTACGAACTCTCTCTTCCTTCTCTTCCTTTCCTTTGCTCCTTCTTCTTCTCCTTAGCATATCTCTTAGCCTTTCTTCCTTCTAAGTCGAACCGGGTTTTTTTTTCTCTTTTAACCAAAAATTAGGTTTATTTATTGGAGGCTTGGACCGGTTGGGGATACACAGCACCCCTCTCAGGGTGGGACCAGACCCTACTAGGTCCAAGCCTAGTTCATTAAGCTTCGGTTTATTTCTGATTCATAGTTTCGAGTCAAATCGGCTCACGGTCTCCCAGGCCTCGCTTACGCCCTCACGGGCCCACACTCGCACGCCCACAGGCGCACACACACCCGGGCACATACGCGCCCACACACACACCCATATGCTTGTTCGGTTTCCATGCGCCGTGTGCTGTCGACTAAGAAGCGTATAGCACAAAAGCCTTTTATTCCTAAGCGGTCGCTCAGAACTTTCCGAGGTGGGATTAAGTTACCCCCTCCCAGACCAAACTTCAAGCGATGATGTCTCCTAGATCAGAGCTCCATTCCAAGCGAAAGCTCTTGAGTTGCTTTATAGAATTGAAGTGTCAATTGAATACAAAGGGGAAGTTGAGCTCTTCGATTTGAAGGGCGAAGATTCTGGTTTGTCTACGTCTATAATGGCTTGGAAAGTGATTCTATGGTTATGAAGTCCACAGACTGGACTTAAACATCCAGCTGAAGTGCTAAATAGGTCCTAAGATTAATTCCGTAGCTACTGGTGGATGTTTTGAGCTCTCATGAGCTTCAGGAGTGGTGCAGAAGCTCAAGGCTTCTCAGGAAGCTTCAGGACTGAAAATTACACTTTGAAAAGTCCTAACAGACAGCTAAAAATCTGTTTCATCGATTAAAACAACTTCTAGAGGTTGTTACAAATCTATTTGGGCAGAATTTGCATTCAAATCTCATCAAAAAGCCTTTATCGTCGGTTTGGGTTCAAAAATAACCCAAACTGGCAGAAATCAAATTCTACAACAAAGTCCATCAGAGCTCATCCAAAACTCATCTAAATCTTTCACAATCATCTTAGAAGTAATTTGAATCCATCAATTTGTCTAATTGAATCCAGAACTCAAGAATCAGACTTAGGTTTGACTACTAAGCCTCAAGTTTTGACTTTCTGAGTTTGGCTATTTCACATGGAATTAAAGCCTAAAACATCATCTCCTCAATATCAGGAATAGATTTAAACCCTTAAATAGGTGTTTCATCTAAAGTTCCTAGGGTTTCAGGCTCATCGCCTGAGATTGAAAAGATGTTTGTTCGTTAGAATAACCTAAGGGTTGTTACACTGGTTGGATCATAAAAATGGACTCAGGGTTCAACAATGGTGCTTCCAGCCTTCTTAAATGCAACTTTAACCTAACTGTCCGACTTCTCCAACTTTGCCTGAGTTGGAGAAGATGAAGACCTAACAACAACCCCAGACACTAAAATCTCAATTAAATACCTCAGCATAATCAGTAATCCTCATTTCATTAATCTGGAGCTTGTCACCTAGTTCTATAGGCTGAAGAATTAGTTTTGACTTACCGGAGCTCGCCGGAGCTCCGGTAAGTCCAGAAAAAGGTGAAATTGTGTACAGAATATCCATTAGTGATTTGAAAAGGTTCCTGAGGTCACAAGGAACCTCAGGAGCAAATTAAATTCTTTCAATTGTTCATTAAAATAAAGATTTAACAGTGAAATCATTTTTCATAAAATCTGAGTTGGATTAAGCTCAGAACTTGTTTTCCCACGCAATTGAATGGAGGAAACGAATCAACAGATAATTGTGATGATAAATATATAGTTAATTAATGACTTGAACTACTCCTGAGCCGCCATTGACAGCGAGCTCAAGAGCTTAATTAAAATTGGACGTTTACATTATAGATGGTAATTATTCTAATTAAGGTGAAGTTTAGGGTCCTTAGATGATGGATAGATGGTGGAAGACCCTTGTGAAGGTGGAATTAACTCAACTACTGCTGCCATGGACAATAGGAGTAGTTGGTGGAGGTGGAGGTGGTTTAGGCGATTGAATGATCTATTTAGTAATTAAAGATTATAGAAATGTTCATGGAAGATGGAAGAAGGTGGAAAGTGACTTAAATGACAAAATCATTGCTCCTAACAAGCTCAAGGAGCTCGCCGGAGTTGAGGAAGATGAGTTCTAAATCTAACATTACAGCTACCTAAGCTACCTAACTAACTAACTAAACTAACCTACCTACCTAGTTTACTGTTACCTGGACGAAGGGGATAGAGGATCTCCGTCGACGGCTCATGACGGAGGAGGAAATCAGAGGGTTGTCGAAAGATCTCCGGCGGGCGGTTGTGAGGTAAAGCAGAGGAGAGCTCCTAGTTAGCACTTGTCAGAAGACGGGGCTGACTTCGACGGAGATCCAGAGCTATTGAAGATGAATGGAGGAAGTCGGATGAGGCGGAGGTTTGCTGGAGTTTGGAGAGAATAGCCTATTGGGTCGGCTTAGTGAAGAAGACGGAAGGGAGCCAACTTGGTGGAAATCGAGGGCGTGAAGGGGTATTTATAGTTGACGACGACTGAGAAGGAGGTGGAATCTGGACAGATTAGTGGCTAGGAGGAGAATAACCACCGGCATCTTCTCCGACGCTGGAGAGGTTATCTCCAACCCTAAAATGGGATTTTGGCATCATACAGACTGGTGAATGAAAAGGGGATGGTGAGCTCAAGCTTCAAGAGCTTGGAGAAGGGATGACATCGGATTGGCAGTGATCAGGTAGTGGACGCACCTCCAGTTGTCAGCCGTCCAGATGGTTGAAGAAGAAAAGAAGAAGAAGTTCAGGGACTTAATCGTAGTGAAACGTAAGGACCTAAGTGGAAAATAAGGACCCGATTGAAGTAAAATATAAGGACTAAATTTAAACTCAGGTTTCCAAGGTTTATTTTAATTTAAATCTTTTTCAACTTTTTATATATGATTATAAATAAGACAATTATTATATTTAGACCTTGAATTTACATTTTTGACCTTTTTAGATTAATTTATTTAATGTTACTTAAGTTATTACATACTTTGTTATATATTATACTTAAGTTAATTAACACATTAATTAAATGAATGATTAATAATATTTCGAGTCCAATTATTAATTAAATGATTAATAATATTATTTAGATGATAATATAGCATTTTAAACTTATTTTAAGGTCCTTTACTATTTATCCCTTATTTAATAATTAACCCATATATTAACATATTTCTAGCTAATTAACTAGGAAGACTATTTAATTAAGGATAATTAGAGACCATGATGAGCTTCTCATCACTCCCTGTGTTTGACCTCGAACTTCAAATTCGAGTAATAAATTGTATTTTTTTCACACTGATTCGACCTATACTACAACGCGATGATTTTAAAACCCGTTTCAGAGCGACCAACAACAAGCAATTATGCTATGCTAATCCTTAAAGTGTAAACCCTAATTAGACCTAATTCTGGCTTCCCAAAAAATGACTAGGTTAGATCAACCCTTGAATTACTTGGCTAGCCAGAAGAGTGGGACCCCCTAAGACACCCTGCATGGTGGGACACTGATTATGCAACAATCATAGGACTTAAAAGACCTGAATTAAGTTAGAACTTAGCATAATTGTAGCATAGTTCATGCATTGGTGACATATATTGTATCTTTTCTACTTTACTTAAATAATCATGAAATAATGTACTAATTAGTGCACTATTTGGATTGTACACAATAAGAAGCTCAGAAGATGGCCTGAAGTTACTTGAAGAAGGGAAGAAGCCAAAGCTACAATAGAGCTAGAGCAGAAGCCCTAGAATAAAGATGAAGACATAATGTAGGGAATAGGTATATTGCATTACTAGTACAATTTTAATGTTTGAGTTAAAATATGAAGAACATAGGACTTTTCCTAGCCTTAGGATAGCCCTAGATGCCTTCCTAAATCTTAACCACCCTTAGATTAGGTCACCTTAGCCTGGAATACCTTAAAACCCATCTTCCAACCCACCTTTGGATGCCCAGGTAGGTTGCTGGACATCCATGACACTTAGACACCACCCGCAGAACCTAGAGCCCAATCTGTTGGAAAATTAGACGTCCAAACAAGGTGTTAGACATCCAATTTCTGCAGAAATCTAAGACAGATCCTCAACTTCACCATGAATCAACATTGAACATCCAGACTAGAGACCTATACTTCTAATTTTGAAGTATAAGTCGTCTGATCACTAAATTAGACATCTAGAACCCTTCTCTAGTTACTGTTTTTGAAATCAAGCCTAGATCTTGATTTCCTAAGCCCCTAAACTCAATCCTACATCCTAGGGAACCTAAATTAAGGTGCCCTAAGCCTAGTACACTACCCTAAGACCCTCCTAAGAACCTAATTAGGTTCTCACTAAACCCAATTGACTTGGATTTAAGTCAATTACAATTCACCTAGTCAATTGGACTCATAGAGTCCAATTGAGCTCAAATCTCAACAAGCACAAGTCTAATTAGACTCAGTGAGAACCCAATTGACTTAAGCCTAATTTAATTGGGAACTTCCTCTCCCAATTACACACACACCCACTCAATTAAACTTGTGTTGAGTTTAATTGCACATATCACATTAGTATTAGGGTTTATAAACCTATTTTAAAGATCTACCTAAACCCAATTGCCTAGACCTATAGGACTAAACCTAGACCACCTAGCCACCACCCATACTCACGCACACACACACACACACCACCACTTGGCCATCCACTCTAGAATTCTCTAGAATGGCCTCCAAGTGGCACCACCTTGAAAGACTAAAAATAGTCTTTCAAGGAGTCCACAACTCCTTCCCATGAAAAATGGATCTAGAAGACCCACTTCAAATGGGTTGGACGACCACCTTAGGAGCTCTTTTAGAGAATTCCACACTTCTCTAGATGAGTGTTTGAGGAGTAAATCATGTTTTAAAGTAAATCTGTCATAGTATAGCGCGAAGTATGTCGAAACAAATAAAATTTACGAGGTGTGAGTCCCAGTCGAACTCAGGGAGGCAGAAAACATTTTCGATTTCATACTGAATTAGAATGCTAACTAGAGAACATGCTACTAACTGCAACTAATCGATATATATAATACTAATAATAATATGTATATCACATAGATTGTTTGATAATGAATTGCAAAATAAAATTAGGACACGTACTTGCTATCTATCTATAACTAGAGCATGAATAAAAACTATTATCTACCAGAATAAGGGCACAACAGGTGGTCCGTGGTGGCCTTTTGGAGAGGTTGGGGAGAGCAACGGTGGTCCACCAAGGTGGCTTGGTGGGTGCTCCAGAGGAAGAGAGACAGATACGGAGAGAGCTAGAGAAGAAGGTCAGAAGAACTGGAGAGGGTCTAGAGAAGTTCTGGTGAAAGATGTCCTTCTGGGGGGCCCTGGCCCTTCTTTTATAGATTTTATGAGGGACAAGATGGGCATTTGAGCCCCCAAAATCGTGCAACAACCTTCTGGTGATTAGATCCATTGATCGAGAGATCAATGGATCAGATCACACCTCAATAGGCGTTCATTTGCGCCTTCATTGCGCAGATTCGTTCTGGGCTTGACACATGGCACGCTCTAGATTCTAGGATCACGATCTGACGACCCTGCTCTCTCCTCGCACCTGCCCAACGCCCGCTCACCTTTGAATCGTGCCTAACGCACTTCCACAAATCACAGCCATCCGATTTCACGATCGGACGGCTTAAAAGAGTCGCAGCACCGCCTCTTGAAATTCAAACGCGTGCACTCACGCATTGGATGGCATGTGATCCCGTGAGTCATCACCTAAAGCCCCTCTATGCACCATCGGTCATGTCTGCACCGCTCGATGGTCATCGAATGGACTGGATTCTTCCCCGCGCTGCCGCCTCTGATGGAAGTGCGCATTGTGCCTCGAACCAGCGACGTGACCTTGCCTTTGCGCGCGTGAGCCAACGCGCTATGAGGCTAAGTTGTTACATTTTCCATTTTACGCACAGTTGTCCTCAACTGTTGGATGGGGATTCAATGGTTGAGGCATGATCATCCTTGATGAAGTGCAAAGAGGCTGGTGACATGGGTGCTTCATGGCCGTTGGATGGTGATCCAACGGCCCAAGACGTGCGGCGAGACTCCTTCAAAAGTTGAGACCGGTGTGAGGGGTGGCTATGATGGTGCCAGGTGGGACTATCGTGGCTGTCTATCTTCTTTCTTTTGTAAATGATGATGTAGGCCTCCAATTGAGATGATTCTTACGCCGTTGGACTGCAATCGCTAATCCGGATCCATCCGTGTGATTGATATGTAAGGTTCAAATTTTCTCCTATTTGCCTCTTGGCTCTTGCTCTTCTACGAATAGGATGCTATGGGAGTTTGATCGATGTGATCTTGGAAGCATTTGATTCCCATCATCGTTCTGAGCAGATCCATATGATTGGATCGGTCATCCGCAACCCCGAATTACCTGCAATTGTTAATGCCTCTCAATTAGAGCATAATATGACATTATTATTCACAAATCTAATAGATCAACTATGATGCAACGTACGATGCGAATGCATGCAAAATGCATAAGTTAAGCTAGGTTCTAACTTCATTTAGGTGGATTAGGACGAGAAAAGTAACTATGGGTGGGAGGAAGATGGAGGCCGAGACTAGGGCGACAGGAGAGAGGAACCTTGGCGAGGAAGGATGGACAACCTGGAGATCTAGAGCTTGGAGGTGGAAGGAAAGAAGAGGTCCTGTAGCAATCGAAAGATTGGTGACAGGCAGGAGTCGAGCGTATGAAGGCAAGTCATGGGGGTAACAATGAAATTTTGTGTTTTCGATGTCGACGTCGAGGGCATATGGCGGCGGTGTGCCGCTACCCCCTGGTTTTCCTGGCGTGTGGTGGGCATGGCCATAAACGAGACTCTTGCATGGCTAGCCATGGACAATCGAGGGGAAGGGCGGGCATGCACAATAGGGCAATGAAGTTTGGGGTGCTGCCTCCGCCTCCACCAACCTATGGGGGACACACGGTGGACTTGGAAATCCCCATGAGTGAAGACATCAGGACGGCTGCGCTTGTGCTACGAAGGGCTCTAGTCGAAGAGGTGATGACGGGCAGTCCTTCCCTGGAAAGGATCCATCAGTTGGTAAATTCACTATCCTTATCGACTGGTGATTGGAAGATTGTGCCTCCCTCCCCTATGCATTTTGTGCTCTTTGGTTTTGGGATGATAGCCGTAGAACGATTGCAATTTTGCTCGAGTGCTGTTGATGGATTGATGGTGATTTGGAGGTTGGTTTCCCCCTTTGATGGCTCCCTACTTGAGCAGCCACCTTAGAGAGCAGGCTCTAGATCGGGGAAGCTGGGAATTAGGGGCCTTCCATTACATCTGAGATCAAAAGAGGTGGTGGCATCCATGATAGCAGGGTTTGCTACATTGGCCGAAGATGCTGTGATTGGACTGCTGGAGGGTGATGGCCAAGTGCTGAATGTTTTGGTTGATGTGTTCAAAGTAGGATCTGTGCCAGAGAAGCTTATCCTCCGCTATGGGGGGAGTTCATGGTTGTTGATTTTGAGTTTCACAATGGATGTTACTGATGGGGGATTCAATCAGAATAACGCTTCTTATGCGGAGGTTGTGAATGCTGAGGCAGCCTCGCAACAGTCGAGCCGTGTGGCCCCTGATGAGGCGCCTGAACCTAAAAAATGTAAGGATCATCAGCACCTAGAGGAGGAGGAAGGGATGGAAGTGGCACTGATAGAAGAAGCTGTGGCAGAGGAAATGAATGTTGCTACACCAAGGGTAGATACATCTGATCAGTGTGTACTGCAAGAGATCTCCGCCAATTCCTTGAGTCTGCAGCCCAGCTTGCCAGCAATGGAGGGGCTAAAATTTAGTGTAGGGTCAGCATCCATGATTAGTGTGGGCATATCTCCATATAAGCTCAGGCAGAGGTGACAAAACACCATGATGAAACTTGATGAAAATGCCATTGCAGCTGTTATGAGGGTTGGCAGAGCCCCAAATTCCAACAAGGGGGGCACCCAAGAAGCACAATGAGGATTCTCTCTTGGAACGTGCATGGGCTACGCGACAGAAGCCATAGGGCTTCTCTCTTGAGATATATAAGGGAGTGGGAGATAGACTGTGCTATTATTCAAGAGACACACATAGAGAGTGAGGAAGACAGGAATTGGGCTGATTTGAAGATTGAAAGTGTGGCTGAATGTGTGATGCTCAATTCACATGGCAGGTCTAGGGGCATTGCTATGTGGTGGAGGAAAAATGCTCTACAAATGCTGGAGGTTTCTAACGCTAGGCATATGTTGACTTGTAAATACAAAAGGAATCAGGAGGGAGCGACTTCTGCATTATAGGGGTCTACAACCCTTGTGATGCCTCTACAAGGTAGGAGTTGTGGGAAGATTGGAGCGAAGCTGCAGATTATGTGAATGGGGCTACAAGGGTTGTGGGAGGAGATTTTAATTGTGTTATGACGAGGAAGGACAGACCAAATGGCATGGCTGACAGCACATCCATTGGGTTCCAATTGACGGTTCAGACTCTTGGCTTGAGTGAATATCCCTCCTCTGGAACTGAATTCACCTGGAGAAATGGTAGCGGCCTCATGTCAAAAATTGATATATCCTTTGGTATTGCTGGGCTGCTGGACATGTTTCATTTGTCCTCTGTGTCTGGGTTGGAACGCCCCTTTTTCGACCGCACGCCCTTAGTTTGGGATAGTAGGGAGCAAGTGCACATTGGCTCATATTTTAAGTTTAGAAGATCATGGTTGAGAGAACCTGGTTTCTGTAAGATGCTTGAAGGATGGTGGAAGGCCAAGCATGTGGATGGATCGGCTACTATCAAACTTGCATCCAAGCTGGCTGCTATGCGCACAATGCTAAAGGAGTACGAGGCTGCAGTGTCCATTGTGAGACATTAGAGGCACATTGAGGCACTGATGGAAATTCAAGGCCTTGATACAAAAGAAGTAATTGCTTCTTTAACTGACTAGGAGCTCGAATCTAGAAGAATGTGGTAGGGTGTGGTAGCTGAGGAGGATTTAAAACTAGAGATGGATTGGAGGGAACGTTCTAGGCAACTCTAGCTTAAAGAGGGGGACGCCAACACCAAATTCTTTCACTTGGCTGCTAGCTCTCGTAGAAGGATCAATTTAATTTCATCCATAATCAAGGATGGTCAGAGAATTTCCTCTAAGCCAGATATTAGAGATGAGGCCATCAAATATTTTAGAGAATCTTCACAGGTAGCAGATAGAGGCATATGGAGAATGGTGGCGAGTGATTCACCTAGAGTCTCTGAGGTACAAGCATCTAGATTGATGGCAACCATCACTGAGAAAGAAACTGTGGATGCCATTAAAGACTTGAACAATGAACGTTCTCCTAGTCCTGATGGTATCCAAGTCTTTTTCTATAAGGAGATGTGGGGCGTGGTTGATAAAGAGGTGATAGACGTTATCAAGGAATTTGAAGGGAGCAACTCTGGCTTTGATAAAATCAACAGATCTTTTCTTTTCTTGTTGCCAAAAATGCAAGGAGCAAAGAAATTCCCTGATTTCAGACCTATAGCTCTCTCGAACTCCATTTATTTGGTGGAGAGCAAGATCTTGGCAAATAGGCTGAAGCCTGTCTTGCAGGATTTAATTCATCCAGTCCAATTAGCCTTCCTCCCTAATAGATCCTTACAAGAATCATTTATCATGGCCCAGGAGATGGTGTGTGGATGACGCAAGAGGACATGTAAAGCCTTTATGTGGAAATTTGATTTCCGAAAGGCCTATGATTCTATTTCATAGCCCTATTTGTGGGAGGTTTTCAAGAGAAGAGGATTTCCCCCCCTCTGGATCCATTGGATGAAGAGGTGCATTACTACTACTTCCTTCACTCCCTTGGTTAATGGGAAGCCTTGTGGGCCTAGATTCAGCCGCAGTGTGGTGTAAGGCAAGGATGCCCTTTAGCTCCTTTGGTTTTTAACCTTGCAGTTGATGGTCTGGCGAGATATGCTTGGAAACTCTCTGAGGCGGGTATTATTAAAGGATACTCTTTATCTAACAGGAGAGCTATGGCCCCTATACTCCAGTATGCGGATGATACAGTCTTTTTCGTGGAGGGGATAGAGGGTGAAGCCCATGCACTAGGCCATATGGTTAATATCTTTGGTGACATTTTAGGTCTGAAATTAAATAGGGAGAAGTCCAATTTGGTATGCTTTAGTCTGAATGAGCAAGAGCAAGAAGCTATTTTTGATATCTTGGGGACTCCATGTACCAACCTGCCCATTAGGTACTTGGGCCTACCCCTAAGATGCTCAAAACTGAAGAAATGCGACTGGAATGTTCTCTTTGATAAAATTTCAGTCAAATTGGAAGGGTGGAATAGTAGGTTCTTGCCTAAGGGTGGTAGACTCATCTTACTGAACTCTGTTATTACCTCGATCCTTGTATTTTACTTCTCCCTCTTCAAAGCCCCGAAGTCTATCCGGAAGTGCATGGATCTAATGGGAAAGAGGTTCTTTTGGAAAGGTGCCAAACACGAAGGTAGATTTATGTAGACTTTGAAGTGGGAGCAACTCTGACGTCCTAAGGAAAGAAGTGGACTGGCAATCAAAGCTTTGAAAGAATTTAATGAGGCTTTATTGATCAAATGGGCTATAAAAGTTCTAAATGTGGAAGAGAAGTCATGGACTGGGTTAATTAAAGATAGTTATGGTCATTCCAACAATGCATTAAGGAGATTATGCCCTACCTAGCCTTCACCGTTCTGGCACTCGGTTATTCAAGCTCTTAAGCGCAACTGCCATCTACTGCAGCCCGTGCTAGGAGATGGCGGGACATTTAATTTTTGGTGTGAAAAGTGGTCCTCGCTGGGCCCTTTAAAAGAATCCTATCTAAGGGTGTTTACTGCAGTAAGGGATATGCATGGCGCCATGAACTGCTACTGGTCGGAAGCAAATGACTGCTAGTAATTGAACGAGGCTGACTCTATCAGGGAGGGCACCGAGCTGTCGGAAGAGAGACTGAATCTGATCTCAGATCTGGAACGATTCAAACCCAGACCTGGCGTGGAAGACAGGTATGCTTGGGATGGAATATATACGACCCAGAGTACTTATGGAAAAATTATGGATGATGATAGAATTTTGGGAAGTGACCATATTGATAAGAAACTTTGGCTCTTGAAGATCCCCCTCAAGGTACAAATTTTCCTTTCTCTATGAAGAAGGGAGGGCTTGATTACAGGTGATCTAAGGAACAAGAGGATGGGTGTGGCTCTTCATGAATGTCATTTATGGGGAATGCACACTGACAGTCTCAACCACATTTTTTCTTCCTGTTTGATTACTGATGTGATATGGAGAATTTGTCAAGAGCCACTCCCTCCATGGGATTCCTTGTGGCATAGTTTTTTAATTTCTGGGAGGCCGCACCTGTGCATGGCCGCAACACTTTGGTGCGTGTGGAGGGCGAGAAATGAGAAGTTATTTTAGGAGAGACTAGTATGCTGTGAGCAAATTGTAAATGAGTGCTGGTCCCTCATACATAGATGGGGATTTGATTTGTAATTCTTTTTGTCTCCTTTTTACTGATCAATAAAATTCCCTCTTAGATTGCTATCGTAACACGATAGCTTTCCTCTCAGTTTCAAAAAAAAAAAAAAATCAGGTGGATTAGGGCCTATGATTGCTACGTAATCAATGAGCCACCCCTTGGTCTATTTAAAGACCCTCTTGGACAGCCAAGGGACCTAATCTAGATCTTGGACTCCATTTTCCACTCCACCTCCATTCATGAGCTCCCTCCTCCATATCACCACCTTCCACGTCCAAGAGCAAGAACCTCCACCACCTCTCAAGAGGCCAGCCAACACACCTTGTCCGTCCCTTCTTTCGCTTCCTCCACCTCAATCCACGGCCACCAGAGGCCACCTTTGGTGCCCTGGTTTCTCGTAGCTTAGTTGTTCTTCATATTTTAGTTTATGCATCAATTTCCTACTTAGTAGTGTAGTATCATCTCCATCCAGAGTGCACGCCTAAGTTCTCCCTAAGCTCCAAGCGTGCATCTCATTTATGTTAGATTAGTTTTAAGTTCCTTGCATAAGCTTTCCTCAAGACATGATTGTAAATACTTGGTTCAATGGAATGAAAATCTCTTTATGAATACTTAGACCAGATTTCTCTTTTGTGAATAAAAATGTTAGTTGAGAAAATAGAGAGAGAACTTAAAATCAAAATCAATTTCCATTTCATACATGATGAGAACCTCATCATGAGCCCTAACTCTCATTTTGACCTGAGAAAGTGAACAAAAGCTCCTACATAACTGATGAGAACCTCATCATGAGCCATAACTAGCTCATTTTGACCTAATACAAAGGATAAAAGCTCCTACATAACTCAAGGAAAGGCTTAACTCAGAGAATTCTGAGTTTAAGGAGAAAACAAGTCATAAGGGGTAAAAATGCAATTTTACCAGTATAATCTGCATACAGGGTAATTCAGGGTCCAAACATAGGTCAAAGCAACTTAATAAGAATAAAAGTGGGATGAGATGATCTAGCAAGGGCTACAGCAATTCCAAGGAACTAAATGATAATCTGTAACCCTAAAACAACCCACTTCAATTCACGAGGTTCGAGGCAAAGTAAAAATAGAATAAACCCTCTAAAATTCATATAAAAATAATCTCTAGGGTTTAGAACCTTCAATTTGGCCTTCAGAACCCATTTTGACCTACATTGAGAACCATGCCCAATTAATAACTTAATCTGGGTTTTCGCATAAATTGACCGGTCAAACAAGGTTTAATATAGAAATGAAATTCACCATCAGATTCCTTAGGTCCTAATTAATCATGTATAAAAACTTGAGCCTAAGAAGAAACCTCCTTGACCGACTTTACACTTTGGTCCTCATATATTTACTTTTTGGCCCTCAACTTTTGAACCCTCGCATTTCAGCCCCTAACTCTCCTTCGTTCTTTGCGATCAGGTCCCCCCTGCAAAACCTGCCAGCACCATGCTCCGGCGACCTTGCGCGGAGCATGGCGCCGCGCAGGGTGAGGGGGAGAGCCTGGCAAGTAAACCGGGGGTGCCCTGCGTCGTCAGCCGTCGCAGGGACACCCCCTGGTCGCTGTAACCCCCCATACCGGCCGTGCGAACGCACGGACGGTATGGGTTTCCATCTCCGGCGTCCTCCGGCGAGGGAGACACGACGTCTCCCTCCGCCTTCCTCCCTGATTCGGTCCCCATAAATACCCCCGTCGCTCCACCGTTCTTCCCATCTCGGATCTGACGGAGAAAACCCCCAACTTTCCTCTCTTCTCTCTCCGGCAGACGCTCACCAACTCCGGCGGTTCCTCCCCCTCCTCCTCTTCGCTCTGCCGCAATACCAGCAGCAGAGACTTCCTCCCCTGCTCTTCCCGCGCCGCGCCGCACCCAGCTGGCGCCTCTCCGGCTCTCTGCTCGCCGCCGCCCCTTTCCCTGAGCATCTTCTTCTCCGGCGACAGTCGATACGACTGTCGCCCTACTGCTCCCCCTTCGTCCCTGCAAGTAAGTTAGAACTACTTCCCTTCCTCTCCTCTTTCTTTCCCCGGTTTCAATTTGTTCAATTAAGCCCTCGACCGACCCTGACCATCGTCACCCCCTTCGTCTCCAGCCACCCTCCGGCGAGATGTTCCCATCGCTCCACAGCCTCACACACCTCGCCGACCCTCACCGAACCTCCGCCTCATCACACTGAGCACCCCCCACCCCTCCACTGCCACTCCACACCTCCGTAACGCTCCCCCGAACAAACCCATTCCTCCGGTTGCAGTCCAACCTAGGGCTGCCGCCAGACACCACCTTGCGGCTTGCCGCGCAGCTCCACACCTTCGCCGTGCCACGGCGAAGGTTCCCCAGTGGTTTGATCAGGCCGAGAGGCCATATTCGTGTCCGACAGGTTTTGAGGTTCGACCGCCATTAACGCACATTGAAGCAGCTTCTCCCGCGCTCCAGGCTTGAGGACTCCAGGTCTCCAGCTGCTGCGGATTACGGGGAGTCTTGCGAAGGCAGCCAGCCAGCAACCGACGCAAATCGAAGCCGCAGCTGCAGAAGCTAGGCCGCGGTCTCCTAGCAGGCGCACGCGAGGAGAGGCCTCCGTTTAGTCCCACATCGGTAAGCCTCACAACCTTTTCACCGTTTAAATTGATTTTGTGCATTAGCCTTACTGCCTCAGCACACGGGGTGAGGTCCCCTTCACCCGCCCGGTTACCCGGTCTCGTCCGCGCTCACGCCCCGCGGACCTGACCCGACCCGACTTAGACTGACCTGCACTCCTCACCCACCATGCACGCCGGTGGGCCTGGACCCGGGCGCGACCCGTACCCGACTACCCGGCAGCTCTGGGAGAGCTATCCCATGAGTGGTTTCTGAGAGAGAGAGAGACGCGGGGGGGGAGGGTAGAGTAGGTTTTGTCCTCTGACGTAAGCTCTGAAGTGTGCAGGCACAGGTGAAGAAGAAGGACCGCGGAAGAAGAAGGAAGCTGAGGGAGACACTGTAGCAACAGGCAGTTTAAGTCGTCTGATTTGGAAATCAGACGACGTCCTGAAGGGAAAAGAAGAAAGGAGGGGCGACGTCCGGACTGGAAAAAGAAAAGAAGAAAGAAGGAGATCTGAAGAACAACAGAAGAAGGCGAGGCAGAGGAGAACACAAAAGAACAAGGGAAGAACTGAAAGAAGAAAAACAAAGAAGAAAGAAGAAGATCTGAAGAAAGACAGAAGAAAAAGGAAGAGCAGGAACAGCTGGAAGAAGAAGAAGAGCATCACCACTGCAGAAGAAGAACATCACCTCTGCAGACAAAGAAGAAGAAGATCTGAGACGAGGAGAAACAAAGAGAAAAGAAGACAACAAATTCTTTCTCTCTCTTTCTTTATTTTTGTAAAAGAAACATGTATATCTCTAGAATACAACTTGCTCCCTGAGTTCGACCTCGGGAACTCTTTTATTTTCCTATTAAAAAATTTTATATTTGAAATGTTGGCAATAACTGGCTATACTACAACGCTATAACAATAAAACCTGGTTGCCCAAAGCGTTTCATTTTTGGCGCCGTTGCCGGGGAGCAACGGCTATTCTAGAGGTAAACATTCCTGTTTCTTTTTAATTTCTGATAATCTCCTCTCTTTTGTGCAGCTACAGGAAATCAAGAAGACAAGCAACCACACGACAACCACTCCGAGGACAGGTAAATTTTTCCTCTCGCTATTAACCCCTAAACTCTAAAGAGGAAGAAAAGAAAAGAACAAGCAATATAGGGCTAACCTGTCTTCCATACTTAGTAACCATAAAGAGTTGCATGTTTTCAACTCATTAGTCCTACACACTATTAAGGGTATTTAAGGGCTAACACATTCTTGCTTGAGCCCTAATTACCCAACAAAGAACTAACTGGACCAAGTAGAGCCAACATAAGATTCAACATTAGGGTTTTAGAGACACACTACTTAAATCAAGAATGGAGAAAATCCAAAAGAAGTGTGCCTAAACCATTGATTGAAAATACCTATTCAAAAGAAAACCTAAAACAATTGGCTCTCTAAACACTTGAACCCTAAAAGACAAGACCTAAAAGCTCTCAAAGAAAACAAGAGGTAAAGTTGACCCCTTGGGTCAACCAACCTTAAATTAGGTCACTCTTTGCACTTAAAAACACCTAAAGTTCAAGTGAAACCTTAAGCACCCTGATCTTAAAATTGGTAGACTTAAGAGGTCAAGATCCCCATTCTGGTCTACCTGGAACTGCAGTGACAAGAGAGGTCAGGTGGGGGAAACCCTGTAACCCGTGGGGACGCTCTACCGTGTAGGGGTCTTCGCGGGACTCTCCCTCTCTGGCTGCCCAGGTAATTCTCAGGTGGACGATCTTTTTGATCAAGGGGTCCATCTGCCCTGCACCTCTATAGTCACCCAACATTTTGGGTGTCTTGATTGGGTCCAGCACCTTTTAATCTCATCACATCCTTCAGTATATGCTTGGAAGGAGGTCCTTGAAACCTCCTTTAGGAATTCACTTGCCCTGAGGTTAGGCCTCAGTTCCCTTGTTTATGCAGCACCACCACATTAATCTTTCCTCTGATACCCCCTTCTTCCATCTTGGCACAACATGAGTCTACATCGAAGCCTTTGATTCCACATCTTGATTCCACCACCTAATCCAAATATGCAGCCAAACCACCTAAGACTACCATTCAAGAAACCTGAATATCGGAGATCTATGAAAGATAAAATGATCGAGGATGCCATAAAATTCTATGAAAAAGAAGAAAAAACCTCAACACCAATAGGAGATATTCAGGTTGATGTCCCAACAACCACAGCCTTCATCATAAACTGTGCCCAAACTCTATTGACAGGAGCCATAAAAGGATCAACCCGAGAAGTTCTCCTAACAGGATACATTGAGATAGAAAAATTACACAAATCTGAATACCTTCAATGCTTGACAAATCCTGTACTTTGGGAACAAAACCAAGATGCTCTTGAAAAACGGGTAGAGATGATGAGACTTTTAGAAAAAACTATCAACCAAAAATACCCGTATACACCAGAAACAAAGGATGAGTCATCTTGGAACAGTACTAAGAATCAATCCAGTTTCCCAGACCTCGGGATTGAGGCACAAGGTGGTTGTCGACTCCCAACCCAAATAGAAGATAGCATTAAAATAGGTTGGGAAGTTGCAGGAGAAAACAATGCTGAGCCAACCCTAGGCCATAAATCACCAAGCTTAGAACTCCAAGACTCCTGCAATAACAAGATTAGAATTGAACCTCTGGAGGGTATAAATTCCGCCCCTTGTTTTGATAAGGTGACCCTCGAAGGTTATTCGGACTTAGGTTCTAATAATTCTACCCACATCCTAAGCCTAGAACCTAGATCTGAAACTTATTGGGAAGATTATGAGGCCCTTTATGAGAAAGATCAAATTTTTACAGAATATGATTCCGGGCCTCTATTTAATGAATATCCCTCTCCAACATCCTCAGGAAATCTGATCGATTTTTCAGAAAACATGCCAATTTATGATACAGAAATTGAGGAGTTGGATGAGCAAGGTTTTAATGGGGTCTATCCTACCAGCTTAGAGCTTGAACAGAACATCTTTTTGAGCCCAGAAGTGACATATAGGCTAGAACCCAGTCAGGCTGCTGATTCCACATTTGATGATTTTTGCTGTGGTGGAATTCATGATCATTTTCGCCAACTCTCCGACAATTTCAGATCTGACTATAATTGCGGAGAGATTCCCCTTCCTGAACACGCCAGGCCTATCTACGACCTTAGTTCACATGACTCTGACTCTGACTCTGAGGTCCTGATTCCCGAGATCACTGATAACACAGAATCATTCCTTTTCGATCCTCAGGAACCAAAAATAGAAAATGCCAGGAGTGATTACAACCAAGAATCCAAATTTTTTCTCGAATCCGATTCCTTTCATCCTACAGACACTATTCCGGCATTTGATAGTTACCCAGAGGACTCTCTACAGAAAACCACCTATCATCTGTTTCTAGAAGAGCCCTCGTACACAATGGCCACCTCGTCCGCACACACAGAACGGATCAAAACCTCTCCCAAACCCCGACCCGCAACCGGACTCAATTTCTATTCAGATTCACCTCTCACCGAGCCGATTGCATTTCCACATCGGGTTTCGAACATTGATCAGACTACATACCATGCTCTATCATTCTCTGATCACCCCTGTAGGGTTCCTGCATCAACCACTGATTATTCTACAGGTCCCTACTCTGACCAGGCTGATTCGACTCAGCCAAACCCTGCGTTTACACTTCCACATCCATCTGAGCTTCATAGTTTATGGTGGGTTCCACACCTTTTTATCCACATCTATCAACCCACCAGATTGATTGGGTTTGGGCTGCATCATCAGCCTGTTGATCTGAACAAGCACCTGGCTGGACCAACCAGGCTCTTAATCAAGGTGCTTGTCTTACAAAACTCCGCTGATTTGACCATCCCCTCTCCATCGCATTTCCCGCTTGGCTGAAGGCATCAAATTTAGCGCTCAACGGGAGGCAGCCCGTCATTCTCTTTGAAAACCTGAAACTTGTTCTGACAGCTTTTTGCACTTGAAGTTCACACTTTAGGACAGCCAACTCCACCTCAGGTGCTTGCATCTGAGATTAGAAATCGTCCGCAACAGTCACCCCGACCCATTCACACATCAAAACAGCTATCCTAATGTATGAACTTAGTTGAATAAAAAACCCCTAGGTTACAATGAGGACATTGCAAATCTTAGGCATGTGGGGGTAGGAAAGTGCAAAAACTTGTAAGAAAAGGTTTCAAACAAAAAATTCACATATGCCAAAAATATCATAAAAATTAAAAAATTTTTCGAAAAAGAATAAGAGGAAAAGAGGAGAAGGAAATTTTCTGAAGGAGAAGGAGAAGAGAAACAAAATGAAAAAGGAGCACAAAATTATGAGAAAAGGTGATAGTCATTAGTAAGGAACTAAGGAATTAACCTAAGTTCTAGACCTCATTCAAGAAAATAACTGAAAAGTGCACAATGAGATTAGTAAGAATGCAAACCTTAGGCATTCTTGAATAGACTCTTAGTACCCATTAAGATCTGGACACTCCTCAAGAGGTTGAGGAAAATGAAAAGCTGAAGTATTAGGTCTAAGGCTTAGGGAGTATTTGGCCTCGTTAACTAATTTTTGGTTTACGGGACTCAGTAACCTAAGCACCCTAACCTCACACACAGCCTGGTTCAGTAAGCGTAAAAATCAGAATCACGCAGAAGCGTCGCAAAATTCTGAAAAGAACACCTAGAATAGGAGCGGCCGATCAACACAAGTTGATTTGGACGAGTTCCCAGCGCGGAGAGGCGGGAAATCCCCTCGAAGACACGTAACAAAATATCATCTCCTCGGTGCTTGTTTCTTAGGATATTTACATATCCTACTGGGGGCATGTAAGCACTCTGCTGGTTCAGATTCCATGGATGGCATTATCTCGAAGTGTCAATTGCCAGGGTCTGGATTCGGCCACGGAACACCATGGATGGGATTATCTCGAAATCTCAATAGCCAGGGTTCCGGGGGTTGCCATGGGCGGTGCTATCTCGAAGCATCGATCGCCAGGAACCCTTGAGGATTGATGATGGGAGCAAGGAATCTGATACAGACCGTGTTGAAAAGCCAATCCTAGGCTAGAACTAAAAAGAAAAAGAGAGAGAAAACTCTCCAAACAGAAAAACTTTCTATCTCTCTTACAAAACGCACTGCAAACTGAGCCAGGGCTAAAATCATTTCAAGCACGGGTGCTTTAATCACAAAGTCCAATAAACCTTAGGTTAGTTCTTGTGGGCCTTAAAAACCTTTGCTAAGGACTGAGGCTAAGGCTAGACAGATTTGGATCTTGATTGGTACTAAAATACCTTTTGGGCCTATGGTCAGCATTCTAACCTAATCTGAGCTCAAATAAAAAAGCACTTATCTAAAGCTATTAAAAACTTCATGGTCTAGAACAAGGGTTGAAACCTTAAGTTTTTGGTAAGGGACTAGCAAAAGCTAGGCATGGGGGTATGATGAGAACCTCATCATGAGCCATAACTAGCTCATTTTGACCTAATACAAAGGATAAAAGCTCCTACATAACTCAAGGAAAGGCTTAACTCAGAGAATTCTGAGTTTAAGGAGAAAACAAGTCATAAGGGGTAAAAATGCAATTTTACCAGTATAATCTGCATACAGGGTAATTCAGGGTCCAAACATAGGTCAAAGCAACTTAATAAGAATAAAAGTGGGATGAGATGATCTAGCAAGGGCTACAGCAATTCCAAGGAACTAAATGATAATCTGTAACCCTAAAACAACCCACTTCAATTCACGAGGTTCGAGGCAAAGTAAAAATAGAATAAACCCTCTAAAATTCATAGAAAAATAATCTCTAGGGTTTAGAACCTTCAATTTGGCCTTCAGAACCCATTTTGACCTACATTGAGAACCATGCCCAATTAATAACTTAATCTGGGTTTTCGCATAAATTGACCGGTCAAACAAGGTTTAATATAGAAATGAAATTCACCATCAGATTCCTTAGGTCCTAATTAATCATGTATAAAAACTTGAGCCTAAGAAGAAACCTCCTTGACCGACTTTACACTTTGGTCCTCATATATTTACTTTTTGGCCCTCAACTTTTGAACCCTCGCATTTCAGCCCCTAACTCTCCTTCGTTCTTTGCGATCAGGTCCCCCCTGCAAAACCTGCCAGCACCATGCTCCGGCGACCTTGCGCGGAGCATGGCGCCGCGCAGGGTGAGGGGGAGAGCCTGGCAAGTAAACCGGGGGTGCCCTGCGTCGTCAGCCGTCGCAGGGATACCCCCCTGGTCGCTGTAACCCCCCATACTGGCCGTGCGAACGCACGGACGGTATGGGTTTCCATCTCCGGCGTCCTCCGGCGAGGGAGACACGACGTCTCCCTCCGCCTTCCTCCCTGATTCGGTCCCTATAAATACCCCCGTCGCTCCACCGTTCTTCCCAGCTCGGATCTGACGGAGAAAACCCCCAACTTTCCTCTCTTCTCTCTCCGGCAGACACTCACCAGCTCCGGCGGTTCCTCCCCCTCCTCCTCTTCGCTCTGCCGCAATACCAGCAGCAGAGACTTCCTCCCCTGCTCTTCCCGTGCCACGCCGCACCCAGCTGGCGCCTCTCCGGCTCTCTGCTCGCCGCCGCCCCTTTCCCTGAGCATCTTCTTCTCCGGCGACAGTCGATACGAATGTCGCCCTACTGCTCCCCCTTCGTCCCTGCAAGTAAGTTAGAACTACTTCCCTTCCTCTCCTCTTTCTTTCCCCGGTTTCAATTTGTTCAATTAAGCCCTCGACCGACCCTGACCATCGTCACCCCCTTCGTCTCCGGCCACCCTCCAGCGAGATGTTCCCATCGCTCCACAGCCTCACACACCTCGCCGACCCTCACCGAACCTCTGCCTCATCACACTGAGCACCCCCCCACCCCTCCACTGCCACTCCACACCTCCGTAACGCTCCCCCGAACAAACCCATTCCTCCGGTTGCAGTCCAACCTAGGGCTGCCGCCAGACACCACCTTGCGGCTTGCCGCGCAGCTCCACACCTTCGCCGTGCCACGGCGAAGGTTCCCCAGTGGTTTGATCAGGCCGAGAGGCCATATTCGTGTCCGACAGGTTTTGAGGTTCGACCGCCATTAACGCACATTGAAGCAGCTTCTCCCGCGCTCCAGGCTTGAGGACTCCAGGTCTCTAGCTGCTGCGGATTACGGGGAGTCTTGCGAAGGCAGCCAGCCAGCAACCGACGCAAATCGAAGCCGCAGCTGCAGAAGCTAGGCCGCGGTCTCCCAGCAGGCGCACGCGAGGAGAGGCCTCCGTTTAGTCCCACATCGGTAAGCCTCACAACCTTTTCACCGTTTAAATTGATTTTGTGCATTAGCCTTACTGCCTCAGCACACGGGGTGAGGTCCCCTTCACCCGCCCGGTTACCCGGTCTCGTCCGCGCTCACGCCCCGCGGACCTGACCCGACCCGACTTAGACTGACCTGCACTCCTCGCCCACCACGCACGCCGGTGGGCCTGGACTCGGGCGTGACCCGTACCCGACTACCCGGCAGCTCTGGGAGAGCTATCCCATGAGCGGTTTCTGAGAGAGAGAGAGACGCGGGGGGGGAGGGTAGAGTAGGTTTTGTCCTCTGACGTAAGCTCTGAAGTGTGCAGGCACAGGTGAAGAAGAAGGACCGCGGAAGAAGAAGGAAGCTGAGGGAGACACTGTAGCAACAGGCAGTTTAAGTCGTCTGATTTGGAAATCAGACGACGTCCTGAAGGGAAAAGAAGAAAGAAGGAGGGGCGACGTCCGGACTGGAAAAAGAAAAGAAGAAAGAAGGAGATCTGAAGAACAACAGAAGAAGGCGAGGCAGAGGAGAACACAAAAGAACAAGGGAAGAACTGAAAGAAGAAAAACAAAGAAGAAAGAAGAAGATCTGAAGAAAGACAGAAGAAAAAGGGAGAGCAGGAATAGCTGGAAGAAGAAGAAGAGCATCACCACTGCAGAAGAAGAACATCACCTCTGCAGACAAAGAAGAAGAAGATCTGAGACGAGGAGAAACAAAGAGAAAAGAAGACAACAAATTCTCTCTCTCTTTCTTTATTTTTGTAAAAGAAACATGTATATCTCTAGAATACAACTTGCTCCCTGAGTTCGACCTCGGGAACTCTTTTATTTTCCGAGTAAAAAATTTTATATTTGAAATGTTGGCAATAACTGGCTATACTACAACGCTATAACAATAAAACCTGGTTGCCCAAAGCGTTTCAATAACCTAAAGGAAGACCTAATTCAAGGGATTACTATTTTGGGAAGAAAACATGAACTAAAGGATAAAACTACAATTTTACCATTACAGTGCATCAATGGGATTTCTCAGGGTCTAAACATAGGTCAATTGGACTTAATAAGAGGAAAAGTGGGATGGCTCAGTTAGAAAAGGGTTATTGTGAGATTTAAGAATTAAATGACATTTTGTAACCATAAAACAAACCCACTTAATTTCATAAGGTTCTGGTCAGGATAAAAATCAACTAAACCCTCTAAAATTTGTGGAAGAATATCCCCTAGGGTTTAGAACCTTCAAATTGGCCTTTGGAACCTATTTTGACCTAGATAAGGGTCCTAGCTCAATTTTGACCTAATTTATGTTTTTATGTAAAATATCCAGTCAAACGTGGTCAAACCTAAAATCCAACTTCACCATTGGATTCTTTAGGTCCAAACTAGGTTTGTACCAAAATTTGGGCCTAAGGGAAGGTCACCTTGACCTACTTTGCAAAATAGTCCATCCAATTACATTTTGGCTCCTAGCTTTTGAAAATCCTTGCACAGACCCCCCTATCTTCCTCGCCACTCTTTAAATTCAGGTCCCTCTGCCATTACAACTGAGGAATTCTACTCCGATGAGGATTTGAGGAGGATTTCTCCTCGAATCCTCAAAGATCTCCTCCTAGATTTGGAAGGGAGATTCTCTAAGGAATTCCCTACCATCTAAACATGATCCCAGAATTCGATTCGCACCCAATCTCTCATGTGAATGCTCGAGAGATATGGGTATCTCACGGATTTCCTACTCCGGCGAGGTTGCCATGCTTGGAAGCTTGCCTTCCAAGCACATGGCCCTCCGCCGGTGCCTATAAAAGATGCCCCAGATCCTCCCGGCCATCTCAAGCCTGAATTGGCTTAAGAATTCCCCCAAATTTCTTCCTCCCTCTTCTCCGGCCAATTGCCCGCAAGCTTTTGCGATCCCTCGTCCCTTCTCTCGTTGCTTTGCCACAATACCAGTGGTAGAGTTATCTTCGTCTCGCTCCTCCACGTCGCGCCGTACCTGCGCGCGCCTCTCCAACCCCTTCCTCATCGCCGTCATCCTCACCTCAGGGTCTTCTTCCCCGACGATGGCACATACGTGCCGCTCATCCCCTCTGCCTCCCCTTCGTCCAGCTACTCGCAGATAAGTCCCCTTCCCCTACTCTTTCTTTTCCCCTTATCAATTCTACTACCACGCCCCAACAACCACAGACCACCTCCACCTTCGGCAAACCACCGATGAGGTGCATCCACCACTCCACGCACTCACACTCCTCGCCAACCACCTCGACAGCATCGTCTCATCTCACTGATCACCATCCATTACTCCACCGATCGCCACACACGCCCTACACCCTCACCCGACACATGCACCTTCACGGCCACAAAGCGACCTAGGCATGCACGCCTAGGCCATCCCGCAGCCAACCAACCCCCGCCTCACCTTTGCTGTGATACGACGAAGCTTCCCAAGGCATTTGACAGGGCCGCGAGGCCATATTCGTGCATTTCAGGTTTAAGCCTCCGCTGCCACTAGCGAAGGCGTGAAGGAGCTTGCTCGCGAGCTCCAGGTTGTCCCACTCCAGGCTGAGATGCCCCAGGTGCGTGGAATCCCTCTTCGAGTCGTTCTCACCTAGCAATCAGGACCCTCATCGACTGCAGCTGCCCCAAAAGACCCACCTCGGAAACGCTTAGCGCAGGTGCGTGCTTTTTATTATTTTTGTGTTTCTTTCTTATCGCCTCAAGTAACACGGGGTGAGGTCCCTCGCCCACTCCACCTGCCTCATCCGCGACGCACACCCACACAGACCTGGTTGACCCGTTTACCTTGCACTCCTCGTGCACCATCCACGTCGGTGCTCCTGGACCCAGGCGCGCGTAACTCGACCTATATACCCGATTACCCGGCTCTGGGAGAGTGAAGAGAGAAATAGAGAGAGAGCAATGCGGGGGAGGGTAGGGGTAGGTTTTGCTCTGTGCTGTGCAGGGAAAGAAAGAAGAAGGAGCTGAGGAAGTGAAGGAAGTTGAAGGCAAAAGCGGCTAAGGAAGGAAGGAGAAGGAAGGACTTGGAGGCAGAAGCTGAAGGAGCGGCTAAGGAAGGAAGGAAGAAGCACTGTAGCCGCAGGAGCAGAGGTTGAAGAAGGAAGAAAGATTTGATGGCAGAAGTAGAGGCAAAAGAAGAAAAGGAGGCCAAAGAGTGGAAAGAAAGAAGAAGCCAAGGGCTGAAAGCAGAAGGAAGAAGGAAGCAGAGGTGCGGCCAAGCAGAGAATCAAAGGCAGGGGAAAGCTAAGGAAACAACAGAAGAAAAAGAAGAAAGAAGACAAAATCAAAAGCAAAGAAAGGAGAAATCGGAAATAAGAAGAAGAAGAATAGAGAAAGCACTGTAGCATCAATTATTTAAGACGTCTAATTTTTACATCAGACATCCATCTTGATATTTTTGAAGCTTCTCTATACATTGATCTCATTTTTGCTTCATAACTTTGATTGGTCATTGCATTTTATAAAGTTGAAAGTTGTGATTCTAGTTTTTAAATATCAATTTGCTCCCTGTTTCGACCTCGGATACCTAGGTTTTCGAGTAATAAATTCTTATTTATTTTTGAGGTGATTTTATTTATACTGCAACACGACATCCTTTAAAAACTGATTTAATCCCGTTAATAATACACCTCCCTGAGATTGACCGGGACTCACCGTCTCGATAATTAAGTTTTTGTTGGAATCGTGATTTGTGCTATACTACAACGCTTTTCTTCACTAAATACGCATTTTATGACTACCAAATAGACACCACTAAGGGTTAATGCGGTTATCGCATTGACCTTTCTTGTCTCCAGTGGATCCAAGTAGACAAGGCCTTGACCTTAGCCTAATCTAATTTTAAGTTACCAAGTAGATTAGTCCTACCTAGGACACATCTACTCAATTTTAGGCTTAGGCTTGAGGTGCTTTTGGAATATGATGGGTGTTAAGGGGGTGTTGCTCTTAAAATTGATTTCAAAAGTGAAGTGCACAATCAAAGGGTTCACAATACAAGCTTAGTTGATGTGGTTGCTTTTAAGGTTCAAGTGCTTGTATTAGTGAAGTTTAGGGTTCACTTGGTTAAATATATTCAAACAATGGTTCTGATGAGGCACACAAGAGATTTTGCAAGTCCCAAATGTTTGATAAATTTCCTTTAAGTATGGAGATGCAAGTGTGCTCTACTCTAATGTGAAACCCTAAGAACAGATAGTGCTATATGATGCGTTTTAGCCTAAAACAAGTAAGGTAGTGCGACCTAATCAATGAAATCAATTGGTCCTATTGCACCACCAACTAAATGCTCAAAAATATCTTTTCAAGAACTTTAATTCATGTTTTCTATTTTTTTTCAGATTTAAAGTGTACTGGGGCTTCTGTAGTCTGTTTTGACCCCCAGTTAGTGATTGAATATTCTGTGTAATTAAGCATGCACCAAATCTTTTCTTCATATTTTTAGGGATTCTATATTATCAAAAAAATCAAACACAACAAATTTCAAATCAATCAGAGTGTTATAAAATTTCCTATGATTTTTTTAAGTCCTAAAAATTAGGAGAACCAACAGACTTGATAGTAGTTCAGTTCGCAAATTTTTAAAATTTTTGTATAAATCAAAATGGTGTGAAATTTGGATATGTTGTACCCATGTCAAGTAGGAATTTTCTAATTTTTAGACTTGTAAAATTTTGGGAATTGAATTTTGAAAATCAAAGTTTGTTGCAGCCCAAAAATGTAGCAGGTGGTTTTATTGATTTTCAAAAGATAATACC
Organism: Thalassia testudinum; assembly: GCA_037157565.1. Lineage (NCBI taxonomy): Eukaryota > Viridiplantae > Streptophyta > Magnoliopsida > Alismatales > Hydrocharitaceae > Thalassia > Thalassia testudinum. The sequence continues at coordinate 22,791,173 of JAZHRO010000056.1, read as the reverse complement.
CACAAACAAGAGCTTTTTTTTTTTTTTGAAAAGTAAGCAAATACTAACCTAAGGATCAAGCAAAGCACCTTTTTTTTTATTTTTTTCGAAAGGAAATCTAACCTAATCTAAGATACGAGTACTTACTTGAGATTAGAAACCTGCAATCCTTCCATTGCGTTTCTTCTTGAATTTTCGCACTTCCTCCTGCACACACAAAATCAATAAAAATAAAGAAGATTAGAAATCTCAAACAAGCACTAAGGAGAAAAGCTTCAAGAAAAACTCTATTGCCTCCTCGACAACGGTGTCAATTTGTTCATCGCGAAACACATAACAAGATTTCTACGTTATCGTTGCAGTTGTGAATCGTGTCGAAGCAAAATAAATTTATAGATCAGAAAATGGTAAGTCCTAAGTCGTTCGCAGGGAGGCAAAATGAGATTTTCAAAGCTCTTCATACTAACTAATCTATTCTGATGCAAGCATAGAAATAGAGACCAGATATTCATAGAATTAGATTTTTATTACAACTTGCAAATAGTTCTCAAACTAGGAATTAAAACAAATATGCAAAAGAGTAGAGAGAGAAAAGTAGATAAAGGGCAACACTGATTGAGGGATGCTTGTGTGATGTGTCATAACACTTCAGATCCAAAGCGCCAAGAAGAAGGCCGGAGAGATGTTAAAGAGAGGGAGAGGCTGGAGATGTGTCTGGTGGAAGTTGAGATCTCATCTAGGGGCTCTTTTTATAGCTAAATGAGGAGCAAAGCATGTATTTTGGCCCCCAAAATCGTGCAACACCTTTGGATTGATCAGATCCGTTGATCGGGAGATCAACAGATCAGATCACACCTCAAACGGACCTCTATCGCGCCTTAAATGCGTGGATTGCCTCAGATGTCGACAAGTGGTGCTTGCTCAGCCACTGGATCACGATTGCATGCCCTTCCTCACGCACTTCCTCATGCTCGCACGCACTTTCAATCTCAACTGTCCGAACTCACAATCAGATGGATTAAAACGAACGTAGCATCGCCTCTTCTTTGAATGCCAGCTCCACGTCTGGCAGGGCGTCAGGTTGGGCGTCAGATCTGGCGTCCATCGGCATCGCCTCATCAGACATTCCTTATCATGCCACGCAACCTCATCCATGAAGCTTGTTCTCATCTAACGGCCTAATTGCCCTCGAGCACCACCGCCTTTCCAATTTCATGCGAAGTATGAATCGAACCCGCGTCGGCTGCTCTCGAATGAAGGTTGTGACCAACATGCTATGCGCTCACTTGTGTTGCATTTAGGATTCATGTGCGGCCGTTTCTCAGCTGTTGGATGAAGATCCAACGGTTGAGATTAACTCTTAGTTGATGAAGGTGTGGTGAGGGGCAACGTGGCCTCTTTGTGGCCGTTGGATGACAATCCAATGGCCTACATTTTTTTCCTTTAGTGGTTGAGGCGCGGCGGTGGATTGTTGGGATGGTGCCACATGGCACCCTCCTGAAGTCGGTTGGTTTGATGACCGGGTTTTGGTTTTGTTATAACGTTGTAGTAAAGCCGGTTATTACCAACATTTCAAATATATAAAAATTTTTTACTCGGAAAATAAAAGAGTTCCCGAGGTCGAACTCAGGGAGCAAGTTGTATTCTAGAGATATACATGTTTCTTTTACAAAATAAAGAAAGAGAGAGGGAAAGAATTTGTTGTTCTCTTTGTTTTCTCCTCGTGATGTTCTTCTTTCTTTCTTTCTTCAGATCTCCTTCTTCTTCTTCTTCGGTTTCTGTCTTGGCCTCTCTTCTTCTTTTTCTGCAGTCTCTTCTGTGAAGGTTTCTTCTTCCTTGGCTCTGCTGCACTTCTTCTCTGCAGCCTTTCCTCTTCTTCTGCCTTGCTCAGCCTCTTCTTTAGAGTTTCTTCTTGTTTTTCCTCCCTGCAGTTAAGTGTCAGCTTCTTCTTTTCTTTTTCAGCCAGGGACGTCACGCGAAGCTTTCTTCCTTAGCTGCTTCAGGCCGTCGTCTGATTTCCAAATCAGACGACTTAACTACCTGTTGCTACAGTTAGCTTCCTTCTTCTTCCGCGGGTCTTCTTCTTCGCCTGTGCCTGCACACTTCAGAGTTTTTCGTCAGAGGCAAAACCTACTCTACCCTCCCCCCCCCCGCGTCTCTCTTTCTCTCTGAAACCACTCTTGGGAAAGCTCTCCCAGAGCTACCGGGTAACCGGGTTCGGATCAGGCCCGGGTCCAGGCCCACCGGCGTGCGTGGTGGGCGAGGAGTGCAGGTCAGTCTTAAGTCGGGTCGGGTCGGTTCGGGTCAGGTCCGCGGGGCGTGAGCGCGGACGAGACCGGGTAACCGGGCGGGTGAAGGGGACCTCACCCCGTGTGCTGAGGCAGTAAGCCTTCAGCACTTTTGCATCTTATGTCGCTGCGGCTCGTCAGGCGTTTCCGAGGTGGGACTAAATGGCCCACCTCAATTGCGCGCCCGCAGCGGGGAATTCAGCAGGAGATGGCGGCGTCACGCGAAGCTTTCTTCCTTAGCTGCGAACCTGGTGTTTTGCCAAAACTCCTCGCAAGGCCTGGGAGTGAATCTGGGCTTGGCGCTGAGCGTGGCGCGCCTGTAGCTGCAGGCGGAAGCAGTTCCTCCTGCGCGGCAATGGCGGCGGAGGTCGGGTGGCCTGTCCACAAGAAAACGGCCTCTCGGCCTAATCAGAGAGTGCCAGGAGCTTCGCCAGGGTGCGGCGAAGCTCGTGTGGGTGGTGGCGAGGCGCGGGGCGGCGTGCGAGGGCTGCCCTAGGTCGGACTGTGGGTCGGAGGATGGGTCTGTTCGGTGGGGTTGCAGAGGGTGATGTGGGGGGAGTGGCAGGGCGGAGGTTGATCAGGGTGAGGAGGCGGAGGTCCTGCGGTGGTCGGCGAGCCGTGTGGGTCGCTGAGGTGATGGGAGCGGCTCGCCGGAGGGTGGTCGGAGACGAAGGGGGTGAAGGTGGTCAGGGTCGGTCGAGGGCTTAAGTGAATAAATTGAAAGCGGGGAAAGAAAGAGGAGAAGAAGGGGAGTAGCTCTAGCTTACTTGCAGGGACGAAAGGGGAGGAACAGGGCGACAGTCGTATCGACTGTCGCCGGAGAAGACGATGCTCAGGGAAAGGGGCGGCGGCGAGCAGAGAGCCGGAGAGGCGCCAGCTGGGTGCGGCGTGGCGCGGGAAGAGCAGGGGAGGAAGTCTCTGCTGCTGGTATTGCGGCAGAGCGAAGAGGTGGAGGGGGAGGAAACCGCCGGAGCTGGTGAGCGTCTGCCGGAGGAAGAAGAGAAGAAAGTTGGGGATTTTCTCCGTCAGATCCAGGCTGCCCTGGTCGGTGGAGCAACGGGGGGTATTTATAGGGATCAAACAGGGAGGAAGGCGGAGGGAGACGACGTGTCTCCCTCGCCGGAGGATGGTCGGAAACAAGAACCCATACCGTCCGTGCGTTCGCACGGCCGGTATGGTGGGCTACAACGACCAGGGGGGTGTCCCTGCGACGGCTGACGACGCAGGGCACCCTCGGTTTACTTGCCAGGTCCCCCACCTCACCCTGCGCGGCGCCATGCTCCGCGCAAGGTCGCCGGAGCATGGTGCTGGCAGGTTTTGCAGGAGGGACCTGATTGCAAAGAACGAAGGAGAGTTAGGGGCCAAAATGCGAGGGTTCAAAAGTTGAGGGCCAAAGAGTAAATATATGAGGACCAAAGTGTAAAGTCGGTCAAGGAGGTTTCTTCTTAGGCTCAAGTTTTTATACATGACTAATTAGGACCTAAGGAATCTGATGGTGAATTTCATTTTCATATTAAACCTTGTTTGACCGGTCAATTTGCGCAAAAACCCAAATTAAGTTATTAATTGGGCATGGTTCTCAATGTAGGTCAAAATGGGTTCTAAAGGCCAAATTGAAGGTTCTAAACCCTAGAGATTATTTTTCTATGAATTTTAGAGGGTTTATTCTATTTTTACTTTGCCTCGAACCTTGTGAATTGAAGTGGGTTGTTTTAGGGTTACAGATTTATCATTTAGTTTCTTGGAATTGCTGTAGCCCTTGCTAGATCATTTCATCCCACTTTTATTCTTATTAAGCTGCTTTGACCTATGTTTGGGCCCTGAATTACCCTGTATGCAGATTATCCTGGTGAAATTGCATTTTTACCCCTTATGACTTGTTTTCTCCTTAAACTCAGAATTCTCTGAGTTAAGCCTTTCCTTGAGTTATGTAGGAGCTTTTATCCTTTGTATTAGGTCAAAATGAGCTAGTTATGGCTCATGATGAGGTTCTCATCATACCCCCATGCCTAGCTTTTGCTAGTCCCTTAGCAAAAACTTAAGGTTTCAACCCTTGTTCTAGACCATGAAGTTTTTAATAGTTTTAGATAAGTGCCTTTTTTATTTGAGCATAGATTAGGTTAGAATGCTGACCATAGGCCTAAAAGGTACTCTAGTACCAATCAAGATCCAAATCTGTCTAGCCTTAGCCTCAGTCTTTTAGCAAAGGTTTTTAAGGCCCACAAGAACTAACCTAAGGTTTATTGGACTTCGTGGTTAAAGCACCCGTGCTTGAAATGATTTTAGCCCTGGCTCAGTTCGCAGTGCGTTTTGTAAGAGAGAGATAGAAAGTTTTTCTGTTTGGAGAGTTTTCTCTCTCTTTTTCTTTTTAGTTCTAGCCTAGGATTGGCTTTTCAACACGGTCTGTATCAGATTCCTTGCTCCCATCATCAATCCTCAAGGGTTCCTGGCGATCGATGCTTCGAGATAGCACCGCCCATGGCAACCCCCGGAACCCTGGCTATTGAGATTTCGAGATAATCCCATCCATGGTATTCCGTGGCCGAATCCAGACCCTGGCAATTGACACTTCGAGATAATGCCATCCATGGAATCTGAACCAGCAGAGTGCTTACATGCCCCCAGTAGGATATGTAAATATCCTAAGAGACAAGCACCGAGGAGATGATATTTTGTTACGCATCTTCGAGGGGATTTCCCGCCTCTCTGCGCTGGGAACTCGTCCAAATCAACTTGTGTTGATCGGCCGCTCCTATTCTAGGTGTTCTTTTCAGATTTTTGCGACGCTTCTGCGTGATTCTGATTTTTACGCTTACTGAACCAGGCTGTGTGTGAGATTAGGGTGCTTAGGTTACTGAGTCCCGTAAACCAAAAATTAGTTAACGAGGCCGAATACTCCCTAAGCCTTAGACCTAATACTTCAGCTTTTCATTTTCCTCAACCTCTTGAGGAGTGTCCAGATCTTAATGGGTACTAAGAGTCTATTCAAGAATGCCTAAGGTTTGCATTCTTTACTAATCTTATTGTGCACTTTTCTTGAATGAGGTCTAGAACTTAGGTTAATTCCTTAGTTCCTTACTAATGACTATCACTTTTTCTCATAATTTTGTGCTCCTTTTTCATTTTGTTTCTTTTCTCCTTCGCAAAATTTTCTTCTCCTCTTTTCCTCTTATTCTTTTTCGAAAATTTTTTAATTTTTATGGTGTTTTTGGCATATGTGAATTTTTTTGTTTGAAACCTTTTCTTACAAGTTTTTGTACTTTCATACCCCCCCATGCCTAAGATTTGCGATGTCCTCATTGTAACCTAGGGGGTCTTAGTTCATTCCTTAAGACAGAAATTTGGGTGAGTGGATGGGTCGGGTTGAATTTTTGCGGACGATTTCAAATCTCAGATGCAAACATCTGAGTTGGGGTCGGCTGTCTACAAGGGTGAACTTCGAGTGCTGAAAGGTGTTAGAACAAGTTTCAGGTTTACAAAGAGAATGACGGGCTGCCTCCCGTTAAGCGCTGAGTTTTACGCCATCGGCTGGGCGCAATAAGCTCAAGGGGAAAGGAGGGTATAAGATGCCTCAGCCAAATTAGTAGAAGTTACATCAATGAACGGCTTGAGTCTCTGACCGTTCACGATGAAAGGTTCAGAATCGTGGCTGAGTGGACTGATTTCGATTGCTCTATTTCCAAAAACCTGTCGGACCAAATATGGTCCGACCCACTTAGATCTCAGTTTTCCTGGGAAGAGTTTGAGTCGGGCATCAAAGAGTAGGACCTTTTGACCAGGATGAAAGATCTTTCTCGAGATGTGTTTGTCGTGGAAGGCTTTAACCCGCTCCTTGTAGATTTGCGAGTTCTCGTACGCGTCTATGCGTAATTCATCAATCTCGCTGATTTGGTGTTTTCTGTGGGTCCCAGCCTTGGAAAGATCTAGATTACAGTTCCGTACTGCCCAATAGGCTTTATGCTCTAGTTCGACGGGAAGGTGACATGCCTTTCCGTACACCAGTCTAAAGGGAGACATGCCTAATTGGGTCTTGTGGGCGGTCCTATAGGCCCACAATGCTTCCGGAAGTCGGGACGACCAGTCCTTCCTGTCAGGTCGAACAGTGACTTGCAGGATTTTCTTGATCTCCCGATTAGACAGCTCAGCTAGACCATTAGTTTGGGGGTGGTAAGGAGTAGAGATTCGGTGAGACACCCCGTATTTGGTCATCAGTGACCTAAACTGAGCATTTGTGAAATGGGTCCCTCCATCAGAGATTATTGCACGAGGAATCCCGAACCTTGAGAAAATGTGTTGATCAATGAATTTGAGAACGATTTTGTGATCACAGGTTCGGGTCGGTATGGCTTCGATCCATTTGGACACGTAGTCCACAGCCAACAGAATGTATTCGAAACCATCCGAAACAGGAAAGGGGCCCATAAAATCAATCCCCCAAACATCAAAGATTTCGCATACTAGAATCGGTTGCATAGGCATCATGTCGCGATGGCTCATGTTGCCCAAAGTCTGGCAACGACTGCATGCCCTGCAATGACTGTATGCGTCTTTGAACAGTGTGGGCCAGTAAAAGCCGCACTGGAGGACTTTTGATGCGGTTTTATGCCCGGCAAAATGGCCACCGCATGCCTGGTCATGGCAGAAAGAGAGGATATTGTTGACTTCCCCTTCCGGGACACATCTCCGGATGATCTGATCGGCACCTATGCGGAAGAGGTACGGGTCTTCCCAAATGTAATACTTGGCATCGGAGCGTAATTTGTCTTTCTTGGCCTTCGGCCAATCGGACGGGGTCTGATGAGATGCCAAGTAATTTACAATATTAGCGAACCATGGAAGGCTAGTACCAATAGTCAGCAGGTGCTCATCGGGAAAATGCTCAGTGATGGGTCCGGAAGGGTCAATTATTTCAGAAGGAAGACGGGACAAGTGATCAGCTACCACGTTTTGTTTTCCCGCTTTGTCGCGAATCTCAAGGTCAAATTCTTGCAACAGCAAGATCCATCGGATTAATCGAGGCTTCGCGTCCTTCTTCGCAAGGAGATGCCTCACAGCTGTGTGATCCGAGTATATGATGACATGGGAACCCAAAAGGTACGATCTGAACTTCTCTAGGGCAAAGACTACAGCTAGCAGCTCTTTCTCAGTAACTGTATAGTTACGCTGAGCCTCATCGAGTGTTTTGCTGGCGTAGTAAATGACCACAGGTTTCTTGTCATTTTTCTGCCCCAAAACCGCTCCTACAGCGAAGTCGGATGCATCACACATGATCTCAAAGGGTTGAGACCAATCAGGGGACTGTAGGATCGGGGCTTGGGTGACTCGGTCACGCAGGATTTCAAATGCTTGAGTGCATTCCTTGGAGATTTCGAAGGGAACATCCTTGGAGAGAAGAGTGGTCAGGGGGCGTGCGATTTTTGAAAAATCAGGGATAAATCGTCGATAAAAACCGACATGCCCTAAAAAGGATCGGATGTCCCTGATCGAGCTAGGCATAGGAAGGTGAGAAATTAGATTAACCTTAGCTCGATCCACTTGGATACCTTTTTCCGAAATTGAGTGTCCCAGGACAATTCCCTCAGGCACCATGAAATGGCTCTTTTCCCAGGAAAGAACCAAATTCACATCGATGCATCGCCTGAGTATCTGGACCAAGTGTTGGAGGCAATCGTCGAATGATGCTCCGAAAACTGAAAAGTCATCCATGAAGACTTCCAGATAATCACCTACCATATCTGAGAATATGGCAAGCATGCATCGCTGAAAAGTAGCGGGTGCATTGCAAAGACCGAAAGGCATCCTTCGGAAAGCGTATGTTCCGAAGGGGAAGGTGAACGTGGTCTTTTCTTGGTCCTCAGGATGGATTGCCACCTGGTTATAACCGGAGTACCCGTCAAGAAAGCAGAAGAACCTATTTCCCGCTAGTTTTTCGAGAATTTGATCAATGAAGGGTAGTGGGAAATGATCCTTCTTCGTGGAGGAATTGAGTCGACGGTAATCTATACAGACTCTCCACGAGTTGGCTAATCGGGTAGGAATGATTTCTCCGGTCTCAGTCGTTATAGTGGTGAGTCCTGCCTTCTTGGGCACGACCTGAATTGGGCTCACCCAACGACTATCGGAGATCGGGTAGATGATTCCGGCATCTAACCATTTGATGATCTCCTTTTTCACGACCTCCTGCAGATTGGGGTTTAAGCGTCTCTGCATTTCACGAGAAGGTCGTGTGCCCTCTTCTGAATAGATATGATGAGTACAATAAGAGGGACTTATTCCAGTCAAATCATCGAGAGTCCATCCGATGGCTCTGCGATGTTGCTGGAGGACAACAATCAGACGGGCTTCCTGTTCAGGACTGAGGTTGGAATTGATGATCACAGGAAGGGTCTGATTAGAACCCAAAAATACGTATTTCAAGTGAGCGGGAAGGGGTTTCAGTTCGAGGATGGGGTTTTCAGCAGCAGCGGGTGGTTCAGTATAGATGTGAGGTTTGTGGGAGTTACTGGGTTGTTCATATCTGGATTCAACTCCTCTGTTTGCGGGTCAAGATCCTTCTGTGGTTGATGAGGCACAATCGAGTCACTCTGGAGGTGTGATTCATCAACCAAAGTCTTGATGTCACAAATTTGCTCGATGACGCCGCAATTAATTCCTTGTTGGGCCTTAAATATATCAATTTTCAGTGTTTGATCTCCAAACTTAAGCTCTATTTGGCCCTCCTCACAGCTGATGTTGGCTCTAGCAGTAGCCAAGAAAGGTCTCCCTAGAATGATTGGTGTATCCCTAGGGTTTTCAGGTGCATCCATATCTAAGACTATGAAGTCCACTGGAAAATAGAAATCCCGCACTCTCACGATAACATCCTCGAGAATCCCTTTTGGTGACTTTATAGATCGATCTGCTAGTTGTAATGTCACCTCGGTTGGTTTCAGCTCAGATTCCTCTAGATGGTCAAGTAAGGATGTGGGTATCAGGTTTATGGATGCGCCCAAGTCTAACAATGCTCTATCAAATTGGGTACCACCTATCTTACAGGAAATCAGGGGAGTTCCAGGATCTTTTGCCTTGGGTGGGAGTCTACTAAGGATTACAGAGCTGGCTTGCTCTGATAGAACAATTGGGCTCCCTCCCTTGGTTCGCGGCTTACGCTGGGGTGTACATAAATTCTTTAGAAATCGTGCGTAAGCTGGTACGTGGCGGATTGCATCCATCAAGGGGATGTTTATGTGGACCTACTCAAAGAGCTTGACCAGGTCCTCCTCAGGGGCCACGGGTTTGGTGGTCTTCTTTCCCTTGGTCAGGGCCTCGGGAAACGGGATCTTGGTTGGTTCTTCTAGGATAGGTTCAGGTTGTGGATCTGGAACAGCGGTACCTTGGATAACTATCCTAGGGTCATGGTTATCAGGCTGGGAGTGGTTTGGATAATGCGGGTCTTGAGTTGTCTTACCACTACGTGTTGTTACAGAATTTAATCCGGCCTGATTTTTGTTTGGGTTTGGTAGGAGGGGTGGCTGCTGCTGAAATCCTGCATAAGAAGTTGAGGCTTCCATCTCGTCTGGAGATGGAGCAGTAGGAGCCTGATAAATCCATTGGGCGTGGCCTAAATTTGGATTCATAACGCGCTTCTGGGTTGGCACGTTATTTGGGTTAGGAAGAGGTTGGGAAGGGAGTGTGCCTGGTTGGCGAGAATTTGCCAACTGGGCCAGTTGAGTTTTAACTTCAGTAAGCTCGTCCTTGTGCTGTTTTTGAATAGCCGCATTCGATTTTTGAATGTCAGCCAGAGTCTGAAGGATTAAGGACATTTGATCTTGATTTGGCCCTGATGGATAAGTAGGGTTGGGCCGAGGCTGAGGCGGCTGGTAGTGACGAGAGGGCTGTGGGCGGGACTGAAAAGGTGGTCTTTGGGTTTGGGAATTTCCCGCCCACTGAAAATTGGGATGGTTTCGCCATCCAGGGTTGTAAGTGTTGGAGAATGGGTCGTTCTGGATGGCGTTGAGGTCCTCGCAGGTCTGAGGAACCTCCTGAGAATCAGGGAAAGGAGGAATGGAGTTCCCCCGGCTGGTGTAGAAAGGATCAGATGATCTTCCAGTCCAAGAATCAGATGGGGATGGATATGGATCCATCCCAGGGGAGGATCGGTGGAGGATGTTTTGCACAGTCTCCTGTGTGGAAGGAGGTTGTGCAAAGGAGTTACGCGCAGAGGTGGCTCGCTGCAAGTGCTGAGTCAGCTCATCCACCTTCTTTTCAATGATTGAGACCTTGTCCAATCGACTGGCCATTAATTCCAGGTCGACTGATGCGGACAGGCCCTGCGTCTCACGTGCTCCCTTAAGATTCGTCGCTACGCGGGTATTCGTCCTGTCGAATAATCCCATGGAGTCATTGTTGATGGAGTTCTCGCACATGTTTTCGAGAATCTCCCATACGGTGTCTTCATGTTGACCCATGATGTTTCCTCCGCAAGTTGCATTGACGAAAAGGCGGATGTCCTCACGGAGTCCCTGGTAAAAAGATTGGACTTGTTCCCATTTAGGAACTCCGTGATGGGGGCACTTTCTCATGAGATCCTGAAAACGATCCCATGCCTCATGGAGAGGTTCTCCTGATTGTTGAGTGAAGTGTGTAATCTGATGGCGCAAGGCGTTGGTCCGACCAACGGGAAAAAACTTTTTCAAAAATTCGGATTGAAGTTCTTCCCAAGTGTTGATCGGCCGGGTCTGAGTTTGATACCAATGGGCGGCCTTGTCCATAAGAGAAAAGGAGAACATCTTCATGAGAAGAATATCCCGATTTTGCGCATCTGATCCAAAAGTGTGGGCCAGATGCTTTAGCTGTTTGATGTGCTGGAAGGGATCTTCAGAATTAAGCCCATGGAATTTAGGTATAGCATGAATCATGTTGGGCTTTAGTTCGGAATCAGGTCCTCCAGTCGGGATTCTGACTCGAGGCTCAATGGCCACCGCAGCAGGATTGTAGTGGTCCCGCATCATAGGACGCTGTGGTGGGTGCACGAAGTTTTGGAAGAGGTCATTGAGTCGCTGGAGCTGGTGTTCCAGATTATTTTCTTCCTCAACTGGCTGAGCCATGATGGGGGAAGAAGAAGGACTTGGTTCTGAATCAGAAGAGAGAATAATGTGAGGGTGTTGCTGCAAAAACACGGGTGTCGAGGCTTGGCCTTGACGAGAGCGAATTTCTAAAGGAGGTCTTAAGGGTGGTCTTAGAGACCTCCTTCCGTACATGCACAGTTGGGAGAGGTAAGTTAGAAGGTGCTGGACCCAATCAAGACACTCAAAAAATGTGTTGGGTGACTATAGAGGTGCGGGGCAGATGGACCCCTTGATCAGAAAGATCGTCCACCTGAGAATTACCTGGGCAGCCAGAGAGGGAGAGTCCCGCGAAGACCCCTACACGGTAGAGCGTCCCCACGGGTTACAGGGTTTCCCCCACCCGACCTCTCTTGTCACTGCGGTTCCAGGTAGACCAGAATGGGGATCTTGACCTCTTAAGTCTACCAATTTTAAGATCAGGGTGCTTAAGGTTTCACTTGAACTTTAGTCTTTTTAAGTGCAAAGAGTGACCTAATTTAAGGTTGGTTAACCCAAAGGGGTCAACTTTACCTCTTGTTTTCTTTGAGAGCTTTTTGGGTCCTTTCTTTTAGGGTCCAAGTGTTTAAAGAGAGAGCCAATTGTTTAGGATTTTTCTTGTTAATTATTTTCAATCAATGGCTTGGGCACACCTCTTTTGGATTTCCTCAATTCTTGATTAAGGGGTGTGTCTCTACTGAAATCCTAATGTTTGACCTTATGTTGGCTCTACTTGGTCCATTTAACTCTTTGTTGGGCAATTAGGGCTCAAGCAAGAATGTGTTAGCCCTTAAATACCCTTACTAGTGTGCAGGAGTGATGAGTTGAAAACATGCAACTCTTTATGGTTACTAAGTATGGAAGACAGGTTAGCCCTATATCGCTTGTTCTTTTCTTTTCTTCCTCTTTAGAGTTTAGGGGTTAATAGTGAGAGGAAAAATTTACCTGTCTTCGGAGTGGTTGTCGTGTGGTTGCTTGTCTTCTTGAGTTCCTGTAGCTGCACAAAAGAGAGGAGATTATCAGAAATTAAAAGAAACAGGAATGTTTACCTCTAGAATAGCCGTTGCTCCCCGGCAGCGGCGCCAAAAATGGAGTCGGTTGTCGTGTGGTTGCTTGTCTTCTTGAGTTCCTGTAGCTGCACAAAAGAGAGGAGATTATTAGAAATTAAAAGAAACAGGAATGTTTACCTCTAGAATAGCCGTTGCTCCCCGGCAACGGCGCCAAAAATGGAGTCGGTTGTCGTGTGGTTGCTTGTCTTCTTGAGTTCCTTGGTTTCTGTCTTGGCCTCTCTTCTTCTTTTTCTGCAGTCTCTTCTGTGAAGGTTTCTTCTTCCTTGGCTCTGCTGCACTTCTTCTCTGCAGCCTTTCCTCTTCTTCTGCCTTGCTCAGCCTCTTCTTTAGAGTTTCTTCTTGTTTTTCCTCCCTGCGGTTAAGTGTCAGCTTCTTCTTTTCTTTTTCAGCCAGGGACATCACGCGAAGCTTTCTTCCTTAGCTGCTTCAGGCCGTCGTCTGATTTCCAAATCAGACGACTTAACTACCTGTTGCTACAGTTAGCTTCCTTCTTCTTCCGCGGGTCTTCTTCTTCGCCTGTGCCTGCACACTTCAGAGTTTTTCGTCAGAGGCAAAACATACTCTACCCTCCCCCCCCCCCCGCGTCTCTCTTTCTCTCTGAAACCACTCTTGGGAAAGCTCTCCCAGAGCTACCGGGTAACCGGGTTCGGATCAGGCCCGGGTCCAGGCCCACCGGCGTGCGTGGTGGGCGAGGAGTGCAGGTCAGTCTTAAGTCGGGTCGGGTCGGTTCGGGTCAGGTCCGCGGGGCGTGAGCGCGGACGAGACCGGGTAACCGGGCGGGTGAAGGGGACCTCACCCCGTGTGCTGAGGCAGTAAGCCTTCAGCACTTTTGCATCTTATGTCGCTGCGGCTCGTCAGGCGTTTCCGAGGTGGGACTAAATGGCCCACCTCAATTGCGCGCCCGCAGCGGGGAATTCAGCAGGAGATGGCGGCGTCACGCGAAGCTTTCTCCCTTAGCTGCGAACCTGGTGTTTTGCCAAAACTCCTCGCAAGGCCTGGGAGTGAATCTGGGCTTGGCGCTGAGCGTGGCGCGCCTGTAGCTGCAGGCGGAAGCAGTTCCTCCTGCGCGGCAATGGCGGCGGAGGTCGGGTGGCCTGTCCACAAGAAAACGGCCTCTCGGCCTAATCAGAGAGTGCCAGGAGCTTCGCCAGGGTGCGGCGAAGCTCGTGTGGGTGGTGGCGAGGCGCGGGGCGGCGTGCGAGGGCTGCCCTAGGTCGGACTGTGGGTCGGAGGATGGGTCTGTTCGGTGGGGTTGCAGAGGGTGATGTGGGGGGAGTGGCAGGGCGGAGGTTGATCAGGGTGAGGAGGCGGAGGTCCTGCGGTGGTCAGCGAGCCGTGTGGGTCGCTGAGGTGATGGGAGCGGCTCGCCGGAGGGTGGTCGGAGACGAAGGGGGTGAAGGTGGTCAGGGTCGGTCGAGGGCTTAAGTGAATAAATTGAAAGCGGGGAAAGAAAGAGGAGAAGAAGGGGAGTAGCTCTAGCTTACTTGCAGGGACGAAAGGGGAGGAACAGGGCGACAGTCGTATCGACTGTCGCCGGAGAAGACGATGCTCAGGGAAAGGGGCGGTGGCGAGCAGAGAGCCGGAGAGGCGCCAGCTGGGTGCGGCGTGGCGCGGGAAGAGCAGGGGAGGAAGTCTCTGCTGCTGGTATTGCGGCAGAGCGAAGAGGTGGAGGGAGAGGAAACCGCCGGAGCTGGTGAGCGTCTGCCGGAGGAAGAAGAGAAGAAAGTTGGGGATTTTCTCCGTCAGATCCAGGCTGCCCTGGTCGGTGGAGCAACGGGGGGTATTTATAGGGATCAAACAGGGAGGAAGGCGGAGGGAGACGACGTGTCTCCCTCGCCGGAGGATGGTCGGAAACAAGAACCCATACCGTCCGTGCGTTCGCACGGCCGGTATGGTGGGCTACAACGACCAGGGGGGTGTCCCTGCGACGGCTGACGACGCAGGGCACCCCCGGTTTACTTGCCAGGTCCCCCACCTCACCCTGCGCGGCGCCATGCTCCGCGCAAGGTCGCCGGAGCATGGTGCTGGCAGGTTTTGCAGGAGGGACCTGATTGCAAAGAACGAAGGAGAGTTAGGGGCCAAAATGCGAGGGTTCAAAAGTTGAGGGCCAAAGAGTAAATATATGAGGACCAAAGTGTAAAGTCGGTCAAGGAGGTTTCTTCTTAGGCTCAAGTTTTTATACATGACTAATTAGGACCTAAGGAATCTGATGGTGAATTTCATTTTCATATTAAACCTTGTTTGACCGGTCAATTTGCGCAAAAACCCAAATTAAGTTATTAATTGGGCATGGTTCTCAATGTAGGTCAAAATGGGTTCTAAAGGCCAAATTGAAGGTTCTAAACCCTAGAGATTATTTTTCTATGAATTTTAGAGGGTTTATTCTATTTTTAATTTGCCTCGAACCTTGTGAATTGAAGTGGGTTGTTTTAGGGTTACAGATTTATCATTTAGTTTCTTGGAATTGCTGTAGCCCTTGCTAGATCATTTCATCCCACTTTTATTCTTATTAAGATGCTTTGACCTATGTTTGGGCCCTGAATTACCCTGTATGCAGATTATCCTGGTGAAATTGCATTTTTACCCCTTATGACTTATTTTCTCCTTAAACTCAGAATTATCTGAGTTAAGCCTTTCCTTGAGTTATGTAGGAGCTTTTATCCTTTGTATTGGGTCAAAATGAGCTAGTTATGGCTCATGATGAGGTTCTCATCACCTCCTAACCGTTCATCTTCCCGCCTTTGTAGTTGGTGCTACAGGGCTCCGATTGAGCTAATTTTTGCGTCGTTGGACTGCGATCGTTGATCCGGATCCATCCGTGTGGTCAGATTTGACATCTAAGGTTTGGATTTGTGCTATTCTACTCCTTAGTATTTAATCTTCTATGGGCTGAATGTGGTGCTACGAAAGTCCGATCAAGACGATTCCTGAAGCATTGGACTCCCGTCGACATCTTGATCAGATCCGTATGGTCTGATCTATCATGTATGGTCCCGAATCATCTGTAATTAATAATGCCTCTCTCTTAGAGCATGAAATAACATTATTATCTATAAAGCTAACTAATCAACTATGATGCAAATTATGATGCTCCTGCATGAATTTTTCCTAAGTTAAGCTAAAATCTAACTTAATTCAGGTAGATTAGGTCCTATGACTGTTGTGAAATCACCTTCGCATGCCCTAGGACCTACACCTTGCTTTAATGATACTCTCAAGTGACCTAGTGGGAAGTTACTCCAAGGACGGAACAAAGGGATGCAAGTAGGGCAAACCCTTCCTTTGTGGCGATAGGAATGTGGTGCCTCTTAACTACCCTTTTGTTCCTTTAAGGGGTGTCCCCCTCCTTGAAGTATCGAAACACTTAGAAACGAGATAATATCACCACCACAAGGTGAAATAGGAGGGTCTGCACCGATGAAGAGATCGTGCCTATAGCCTTAAGGGATCGAGACCTAGTGCGGTGCCTAGTGTGCATGCTCAATGCCAAAAGTATTCATTATACCTCAAATCAGTTTATTTTTTAGAACAATCGCAGACAAGTCCTTTTTGATCAGATCAAATGTGATTTTGATTTTAAGGTTGAATCTGATTGGTAGTCCTAATTTCAGTTAGGCAACCATTGAATTAGGTCAATTCAATCAGGTTGGTGGTCTTGAAATTTCATATAAATGCAAATGCATGAACAGGAGCTAGATGCAAAGATAGAAAGGTATACCTGTCTCCAGCAATCTTCATGCAAATATGTATGCAATGCAAGAGAAGAGATCTAGTATACTACTCAATCACCCATAAATGCACGCACCTAAGGTCATGCAACTCCTAAACAGGTAGCTCGATATTTTTCTCTTTTTGTTTTGGAGGCAAGCAAGCAGATCATCATAGATAAATAGCCCTAGTTGTTAAACAAAGTGGGGACAGACCCCCAAAAACTAGCCCCGATGCTACAAGGGTGAGAAGATAGAAATGAAATAAAATTTGCAACGAAAGAGAATCCCTTATGAAAGTGGGATCCAGGTCTCCTTCTCTTCGTGTCCTCTCAACGTGTGTGGGTGTCGCTCAAAGTCGATGTCGTTGCTTCGGTGCGCCTGCCATCTCGTCAGATTTTTCGCACAGAAAAAATAACAACTAGTTAGATCAATGTGCACCTCAGAATAATCCCAAAATGTAATCGTGAAAATCCATTGCATTTGTTGCCTCATCGGCAATAGCTCCATTTGATCAAGGGATTTTGCTTTTCAAAAATATGTTAGAAAAATACGTCATCATAGTAAAATCTCATGGTGGAAATATCCCAGATCAAAAAAGTTTATCAGTAAAACTAACCATGGTGGATAAGTGATATCCATAGGGAGGAACAAACCAATAAGATCACAGATAGGTAATAATCATGTTCGTAGAAATATTCGTCAAATTAATCAATGAATATGCCCAGCTGAATGTAAACCCCAAATTTGTAGACAAGTCAAGGGCTATTTATGTAAATTTCACGTAAGAAATTAAAGCTCTAAAATATGTGAATTGTGCATGTGTAGTGGCATATCATGTAATTTTCACTTGCATGCATACTAATGTGCAAATCAGAATCCAAATGTGGTGCACATTGAGATGAATCATAAGGGTTGAACAAATACATAGAAGAATAAGTGTAAGTTTGCAATTTCACCATAATTTATTAATTCAACAAAATTAGAAAAATGAGATTAGCAATGGCACTTTTCGTAATTTTTAATGGAACCCGAAACAGGGGATTCCTTTGTAAATCCCTACTTTGAGGGGGTGAGATTAGCATGACGTATAAAATGCAGAAATAAAATATAACAATCTCACAGAAATAGACAATCACATAATGTACACAATGATTTTTAGGTGGAAACCCAACCCGAGTGAAAACCACCACCTAACCCTCTCGAGTTAGGATTTTCCGATCAACCAAGTTGATCAAATCCACTAATGTACTACTTAAACGAGGGTAGTACAACTTCAATTACAACCACGCTTCAAGTGCGAGGGTAGCGTACCTCAAACCCCTTCTCTTCACGAGAAGGATTTTGTCTCATGAAGGAGATGGGAATTCGCAAAGCGAATACCCAACACAAGCAAATAAAATACAATAATAGTCCTATAGAGCCAACAAAGATATTCTTAACCTAAGCTTCTATAGGAGTTAGGATGCTTCCCTTTGCAAGAAGTGCGTCGACGACGCGGATGCGTAAACCACGCGGTAGCGCTTCGTCGCTCTCGTAATCACGGAGGGAGAGCGGGTGCGCAACAGGAATCAAGCTCTCTAGGTGTAGAACTAAGCTTGGAGAGCAAGAGCTTTCTTCTATATGATCTTCTTCTTTTAGACACCAAAGAGTGGAAAGTATGTAGCTTGGGTGTGTCTTGGTGTATGTTTAAGTGGCAAAAGTTCTCCTCTATTTATAGAGGCCCTAAAAAGGCTTTGGAAGACCTTGGAAGGCTTCCATAGCCGTTGGGTGCAAGGTCCAAGAAAATCAGGCCGAAATCAGGATTAATCATTACACTGACAGGGTTATCAGACATCTGGTCCTGGCATCAGACGTTTGGAAAACCAGTTTAGGACTTTTGGGAACAAAATCAGCCGTCTGATTTTAGGCGGGTTTCCTTCCTAACTTGAATCAGATCTAAACAGGGTTCTAGTGAAATGTCATCAGATGACATACAAGACGTCTGGCACTAGGTCTAGACGTCTGGAAACCTACTTTTCTGCGGAAATGGATTCCCAAGGGAGTGCAACGGCTATAAAATCTCTGAGAAGAGATTTTGGGTCAGCCGAGGAAAAACGGTCATGTATCAGACGTCTGGGGTCCTCTACGAACGTCTGGTACGAGGCCAACGGTCATTTCCTTTAGTGTTTACCAAGGCAGCCAACGGTCCACACTAATTAGACGTCTGGCAAAATCATTAGACATCTTCTAAGACGTCTGGACTAAGGTCTGGACGTCGGATTTCATCAGACAGAACTAACTAAGTCCAGCCTAAATATAATCGGACGTCTGAGTCAACAATCAGATGTCTTAAAAGTATTTATAAGACGTCTGATTTTCAGATTAGATGTTTGAAAAGGCTATTTGAACCCTAATTTGGTTTTCTAAGTTCTTTACATAAAACCTAAGTATCCTAGGGTTGTGCAAGTGTTCCTAGGACTACTGTTAAGGTTCTTTGAGGCTCTTTAACATGATATTCTAAGAAATAAAAAGAGCAAGGAAATAAAGACAAAAGTACATAGAAAGAGATAAACAAAAATTCTATCCTATTCTTCTTGTCCTTCCATCTTCAAGCTATCGCTCCACGCGAAGCTCCTCTGTTCTCCATCAAGCTCCTCCAATCCGTCCTGGATGCGAGCTCGAACTTCGTTTAACCACGTCTCCATTTGCAATTAACCTGAAATCTAAGACTTCAAGTGCAAATGTTAAATGACACATGTTTTATTATCATCAAAATAAACGATCGCGGTGCTCTAGCACCAACAATCTCCCCCTTTTTGATGATGACAAAATCATAAATAATAATGCAAAAAATCCTCCCCCTTTTTGACATTATCAAAAAGGTTTAATTGATTTTATATTTTCTATAACTCCCCCTTAAAACATGCTCTTCTATAAATGAGTTGAATTTCTTTTAACAAGAGTAGTGTCCTCCCCCTTTTTGTAACAATAAGATAGCTATTATTTTTCTCCCCCTTACTAAAGGAAATTTAGCTCACTTACATCTTCCCTTAAATAATTGACAAATAGCTCATAATTTTAACTCCCCCTATCTATAGCTCATAATTTGAGAGACGAGAGAGAGGACCATTTCATGTGATTAACAAATTAACCTCCTTGGATGACCTTAGATACTCCACTATCTAGGTTTTATAAATTGTAAAAGTTGATTGTGGATTTACACGTTATAACGGCACTATTTCGCATTTTAACAAAACACGCATTTTCAATATCAAGCTCTTCACATCCTCAACGCTAAAAAGCACACAATCTGAATCATCGTCTTGCAATCATGCGGAAAGGAAGGCGTCAAATGGTGACCTAGATGACGACAAGTGCGATGATGCACGATTTGAAGCACACTCATGCGTGCGATCAAGACCCTTCGATGAAGATTGTGTGGCCAGCGTTCCTCCTCAGTCATGCCTACGTGAAGACAGCAGTGCACGAGCACGCGCTTCGCACAATGGTTGAGCAGGCACGTGGCCAATGAGCGCGGTACGTGCTGCACATGCTGCATTTATGGCCTTAGTGCGCCAAATCATTTGATCCACTGTTAAGTCGAAATCGTGAAATTAATGTGTTTATGTCATAGTATAGTCGCAAAATCAGCCTAAGCAAAAATATAACAAAACTCTTAATGAGTCTCAGTCTATCTCTGGGAGGCTACAAATGTGAAAGAAATTCTGATTTTGTTTACGCTTTCTTCTCTTACTTGCGAATCTAACCTAACTAATCTAAGCCTAAAATCACAGCCTGGATTCAAGAATACTCAAATACATTTCATCAGAGATGTGTACGCGGATAGCATCGATGTGTGTAAGAAATGAAATGAATGTAAATGTGTGTGTCGGTGCGCACCATCTCAACTATACAAACACTACCAACGAAATTTGCATTTATCACTACTTCAGTTATGTGACTCAGCACTGCCATTTTTTTGTACATTTTTCAATTTTTTAAATTTTTTTGTTGTCTTCAAAATATGATAACACTAACTAAGAATGATCCAAAATAGAGATAATAACTTTTATTTCATTGAACCATCAGTATTTATAGGAATATCTCATAGAATGATTGTAGAGGAATGCTTGTACACAGGAACTAAAGTCTAATACTACTAGAACTACGCTAATAGAAATCCATCCCGCCAAAATTGCTTGTAGAGCTGTCGGCACTAAAGGGTGGTGGTGGCTAGACCGTGGGTATGGGAGCCTGTCTACACGCCACAAGAGAGAATGGCATATCTAGAACTCGAGGTGATTTTAGGTGTGAAAAATGAGAGAGCTTAAACTAGCTACTTGCATAATAAAATACAGAAATAAAAGCATAAGAAGAACACTACTACTAAAGGAACTAAGGGCACCAAGGGTGGACCTTGGTGGCCATGTGGTTGGTGGTGGGAGGAAGGGTGGTTGACCACCAATGGAGGTGATGGACAATCTCTTGGAGGGTGGTAGGAGGAGCTTGAGGTGGAGGTGCTATGACCGAAAATTGGAGGAAGAAGAAGATGGGTCTTTTGGTGGCTTTAGGTGGTGTATTTATAAAGGAGAGGAGAGGCTTAAGTTGGTGCATAGGAGGAGGTCTTTGGTGGTTTTGGTCGCCACCTTTGGTGGAGAGGAAGGTGGTGTGCATGGACTAAGTAGGGAGGGTGGAGGGATGTGTTGTGTTTGAAAAATGTAGAGTTAAGTTGTGGGTTTTAGATCCTAAGTGGGTTGGGTTAGCCTAGGGTTTAGTAGGTGGAGTCTAATTAGGTAGGTCCTTAGTCTAATTAGGTGTGTGTTAGTCTAATTGGATTAAGGCAATCCAAATAAGTGTGTGTGGTCCTAATAGGTCTAGGTTGAGTCTAATTAGGTTCAAGTGAACCCAATTAGACATGTGTGGGTAGTGGCGAGTCAATTGGGTCCTAGGTGGATCCAATTGGGTTCAGGTGCACCCAATCAAATATGAGTGCGCCCAATTGGGTGTTGGCTAGTTGATTTGGTTTGGGTAGAGTCCAATTAGACTACTATGAGTCTAATTAGACTAGGGTTAGCCTAATCAGGTCCAACTGGACCCAATTAGAATATAGTTGACCCAATTGACTCAAATTGAGTCAATTAAGGTTACTATGGACCTAGATGGGATTCTAAGGTGTGGATTAGGTTGGGGATAGGAGGATTAGGGATGTGGATAGTGGATAATGGGAATCTAGAGGTTTTGTCTAGAGTAGGGTAATTCAAGATTAAGGATAGAGATATCCCAAGTGGAGGACAAGGGTGGGGTAGTGTGGATAATAACATAGATAGCACTATCCATGTTTTGGGAACTAGGCTAATTTAGCCTAATAGGAGGGTGGCTTAGGGATAGGAGTAGGGATAAGGCTATCCTAGGAAACTATGGATAGGATAGGGTTATTCTAAGTTCTTCTTTACTTTATTTCTGCATTTATTCCTACAAGTAACCTAGTCTATCTCCCTCTTATTCTCTGTCTTCATCTCTTCTTTATTCCAAGTTCCCATTCTAGCTCTGCTGTAGCTCCAGCTCCAGCTTCTATCCAGCTTTTATTTAATCTTAGGATATCTCCTAAGCTCCTTATTATCTGAAAATACAATTATCCACTAATTAGTAGGGTAAAATAGCATTATTCTATAAACAACTAAGTAAAATAGTTATGATGCACTAGATAGTTTAATTTCCTTTTGCTGAAATGGGCAATAAAACTCTTCGAGGATGATGAGAAGACCTGGTCTACGATCATCAAAGATGCATATGGCGGCTCACATGTAACAAGGTGCACATCTACTCCTCATCTCCCATCTCCTTTTTGGAAATCTGTCTAGTTAGCAGTGCAAGATAACTGAGCAAGCTTTGTGCTGATGGTTGGAGATGGCCAGTAGTTCTTTTGGAATGATCAGTGGTCCAGCTTGGGAAGGCTGAAAGATCGATTTCCACGCACATTCAATGTAGCAATGGACAAGACTATCTCTGTGAAGGAGAGTTGGGACACCCCGCACAGCAGATGGGAGTTGGCAGGCCATGTAGCTAAGGAGGGTGGCCACTCATGTGAAGAACATGACCAACTGATGAGGGACTTAGATGCCTTTAGACCAATGGGTAGATCTGACAAATATGCCTGGAGTCATGGGCTGTTCTCTCTTGTAAAAGCTTACAAACAACTGATCAATGAAGGAATGATAATCCATCACAAATGGATAGAGATTGTGCTGGCATTTGGCACTTAAAAATTCCCCTAAAAATAAAGATTTTTCTTTGGTTGTGTAGAAGAGATGGTCTCGTTATTGGAGATATAAGGCACATAGGGTTGGGTGTCCCAGCTCAGAATTGCCCTCTTTGTGACTTCCCCACAGATAGTAGCATGCACATTTTTTCTACGTGCCTGGTGACAAATCGGATCTGGAGAAATATATGTGGAGAAGCCTTGCCCACATGGGTTGAATTATGGACAAGTTTCAGAACATCAAGCAAGCCACACTTATTGATGGCTGGAGTTATATGGTGTGTCTGGTGTGCCCGCAATAAAAAATTATTTAGAGGGATGCCAATAAATGTGGGGAACATTGTTAGGGAATGTTGGGATTTTGTGGGAGCATGGAGGGGCTCTTTGTAAATGCTATTTTTTGATTTATGAATAAAATGATCTTGGTCTGCTATCGTTAATGATAGCACTCCTCACCTTTTCAAAAAAAAAAAAAAGTTATGATGCAAAATATGTAGCTTATGCATGAATTATTCATGAGTTAAGCCAGGATTTAAGTTAATTTAGGTTGATTAAATCCTATGATTACTGTGCAATCATCCACCACTATAACAAGCCCTCCTACCCCTCCATCTACAATCCATCCCTTCCTACTCCCTCCTACCCTCCTCTAGAGCTAAGTGCACCCCTCTAAGCTTTATTCTAGTGTTCTCAAGTGCTTGGGATGCTCCACTAGAAATAAAAATAATTTTTTCCCACTTCTCACCCCCATTCGTGGAGCTCCCGCCAACCATCCTCTCATTCTCATTCAAGGAAGTAGATCACGTCATGACATTGCCTTGCCTCACTTCCTCTTCTTCTAGCCTCATTCTTCTTCCTTTGCCTTCGTCCAGGAGCCGTCTAAGTAGTCATTCCCTAAGCAGCCGTTGAGGGGGATTCTCTCTCTCCATCTCTTTTTATCGCTTTCATTGTATCCATCTCTCTCTCTCTTTCTTTAATTACTTGGTGAGTAGATTAGTGTTGCTTAGCTTAGATTATTCTAACCTGATTTTTTGCTATATAAAATACCAAAAAAATAGATACAAGCGAAAATACCAAAAAGAAATAAACTAACGCGATTTTAATCAAACGTTGCCCCCTTGAGTTTGACCTGGGACTCACCGTCTTGGTAAATTTATCTGATAGAGAAATTTTGCAAATACTACGATGTAGATTTCTATTTCTCGAAACCCTAATCCATTTTCTTCGTAAAAATTCTCACCTATCATCTAGCTATGGGTTGATGGATGGTCAACTAGCTATATGAGAGCTGGTCGGCGAGCAAGATGGAGAGTTGACTAGATATTGAAGATCTGGTTGACCAAGCAGGCTATTGCTCGACATCTATGTGCTGTTGAGTGCTATTTTGGGTGTTCTAAGTGTTGGCTTGGGTTTCTAATGGGTCCTAAGGGCCAACTAAGGATCTTAACTCTATTTTGGGGCTTGTTACAAGTAATCTAAGAAAAGAAAAGCAACAAATAAAACACATTGAATACATTAAAAGAAGCTAACTCCTATTCTTCATTTATTCTCTTTATGTTCAACTGTCAAGTCCTTAGCTCCTTGCTTTGATCCCAAAGCTCCAACTCCATACTTCTTGATGCTTTTTCTCACCATCAAGCTCTTCTATCACCATGGATATGAAACTGAGCTTCTTCAATACTTCAAATCAATTACATTAAACCTGAGAACTAAAACTCAAATGCAAATGTTAAAAATGATTTATTTTATTATCATCAAAATCAAGGAACAAGTTGCATTTGCACCAACACTACTTAGGTAGCCATTGCCCCTTTTCACAAAAGAAAGAAGGGAGGCATCCAGATATAAGGTCAATCGGTGACCTCCTCTCCTCCAACGCTGTGGGGCAGCATTTAGGGAGTGAGCTGGACATCTAGCTTGTGCATGGATTAAGGATTTGATCCCTAAACAATTGACATGTCTTCCTGAACCTCTTCTCCATGTGTTAGGAACTGACCAAGGCATGCATTGGACAACTAGCTTGCGCCTAGCCATGTGGATTTGATCTACAAGGCTAGGTTCTTGGTGGATTCGAGACAAGGATTGCCACCCCACTCATAAAAAAGTTTATGAGACGTGAATCTTTTGCATTGCATACAACAGAATCAAGCATACTCAACATGAAGGGCCTCATCCTCCTACTGAGATGAAGGGAGTCCCTCTAGGTGGGACTTATTGTAGGAGGCACAACATATGGGCTGCTGTGTTATGCCACCCATAGGTACAACTTCTTACTCGTGCAGATCGTAGAACAGGGAGATACTAGATCTCCCCATGTGGTTCCAATTACATAGATTGTTGTTTTATCAATTTTCATTATTTGGGTTATGTGGGCATCGACCCGAATATGTGATTTGACAAATTTATTTTTAAAAGCACCTATGTTTCATCCTTCCACAATGCCACGGGAATTGATGATCGAATTGTTTGAGTTCCCATGCCTCTCTATTGTCGAGTGGGTTCAAGATGATTTACCAACACCTTCCTAATCCCACAACACTAGCATCTCCTTTACCTCCAACAGCACTAGTGGGCATTTAAATGATCATCTCTCCTGGCCGATAGTCCTCTCATGCTCCATCAACCAATCATCCTTGTCAATTTCTTCATCTTGCATCGTATGCGGAAGATGATGACATTCGAAATCTTTATCATGAAGACCTTATGAATAATCCAGATTACAATGTTGATCCAGATAATTTTTTCCATGGCTTAAAAATTAGATTAATTTCTTTGGTTGTTAAACCTTTCAAATTTCTAGTCTTATAGAACATATTGTGTTTCCTTTCTCTCATTACTTGCTTAGAACATTCTAGCTTTATGAACATTGTTCCTTTATATTTCTTTTTGATTATTACAGAGGAGAAGACTATCGAAAAATATATGCTTAAATTGCAAATTACTTATGTTGATAAAGGGAGAAAATTAGTTTATTCATCACATGTACATTGTTATATTTTGCTTGATAATTTTGTCATCATCAAAAAGGGAGAGATTGTAAGATCCCTTAGTTTTGATGGAACAAAATTATCCCATATATTTCTTATAGAAGTAACATTTCAGGAAGATAGATCAATACAAAGTTGACAAAGAAGATTAAATAAATCAAATTGCTTGATGGAACAAAATTATCCCATATATTACTTCTAGAAGTAACACTTCAAGAAGATAGATCACTACAAAGTTGACAAAGAAGATTAGATAAGTCAAAATGCTTGAAGAATGGGAAGCATAAAGAGCGAAAGATACATAAAGGAATAAAAGCATGATGATGGACTTTATGAAGAGTTGTTGAGTTATGTCCATGTATTAGAGTTGAATCATGTAAGTCTTATATTTTTATTATTAGGACTCATGTAAGGAACCTCCACTAAAATTGGACTTAATTGTGTATTAGAAGTTCCATGACTATTCAAAGTAAAAGTTTTGGTTGACCTAATCCTTCTTTGACATGTTTCAAAAATTGATTCATCAATATATATGATTGATTGACCAAAAGTCCAGTTGATTAACTAAGTGCCTTGTTCGACTAATTTGGTGGTTCTCATAGTCTCTTATTTTATGCACAAATTTATCGACTAATTGAGGCATTTGTTCGACCAAAATTGAAATCATTTTTTATAAAATCTCATACTCATTTTGATCAACCAAAGTATATTTTCATCAACCAACTTGCAAATCTTTAATATTTTTATTCCCTCCAAGCTTGATCGGCCAATAAAACTTTTTGACCGATTAGCCTATCTAATTGATTGACCAATGCATGCAGAGTTTGATATTGATCTCTTATGCACATTGATTGACCAATCATTTAGTTGATCAATCTTTTATAAAAATTGATTGACCCATTAAAAAGGCAAATTGATCAAAGTTCCCAAAAATTTTTCCATGATTTTACATGCAACTTGATCGACAATTTATCAAATTTGGTCGATCAATGAACAATAAAATTGATCAGCCAAAAAAAATTTTGATCGACCAATTTTATTCAGTTTTAAGTTAATCATGTCATTATTGCAGTATATTTAATTTATTATTTTCCTAAATTGACAAATCAATGTCTCTCTTTAAATAAACTCATTTTCAAATCATTTAGACAACAAGAGAAATCATTCTCTTACAAAATTGCTCCAAGCTCTTGGAAACTCAAAAGACCTTTTCCATTGTGCTCTTCATGCTCAAACATCTTCAACCTTTCTTATGAGCTCAAAAACTTTTGGAAACAACTTCTTGTAGCCTTGGTTTGATAATTAAATCTTTTGAGGTTCCATTAGCATTATTGTCTTATTTCTTCCCTTTTGATCTCTTGTTGGGTGCTCAAGTATAGAGTTCCCGTCTCTGTTGAGAGAAAATCTCTAGGTTTGGGATCCAAAGTGTTTGTTAGCATTTTGACTACCCACATTGAAAGTAGTCAAAATTGTTTAGTGGATTGATAGGCTATGACTGATCAAAGAAATCCTAAGCTTAATGACTTAGGAAGTGGTTTTTACCCATGAGAGTTTCTACTATAAATTATTATATACTTGAAATTTGTTCTTTTTTTCTATATTATTTTTTATATTGCAATCATCGAAAAAGATACTACACTATTCACCCCTCTCTAATGTAGTTGTGATCATACAGGTTTTCATAAAAGAAAGAATGTCTAATGTCCAATTAGTGCATGCGAAAAAATACTCTCTCACTCAATTACCTAATGCATCAATTCTAAGACAAAATTAAAATCTAACCTAGAAACTAATACTAATGCCAACCCTAAATTCCTAAATAACTAGAAGGATGAATCCTTAGTGCTCTACCTTTCTTAGATAGGACTTCTTCTCGAGCATGAAGTGTGCACCAATGTCCTTCGCCAAGAGAGGTACCTACAAAGACAATGAGATTTATAAGACTCATAAATGCATGAAATGATATGCAAATATAGAAATCATGCAAACTAAATGACACTAAACCAAAAAGCAATTAGAAATTCACAATCACCAAAAAGCAAAACACACTAGCCTCCCCAACAATGACAGAAAATGTTGTCCTGTGTTCTAAGTTTAAAACCAACTCAAGTAAGAATAAAGCGAAATATAGGATAACTCAAATCAAATCCATAGAGAAGTGAATAGTTTCTATTCCTAAGTGTATAGTACATGCACACAATTTATTACAAAATTTTATGACAAGCTTATATACTTTTTTGGATTTTTTAAAATTAAAGTGCAAATTTGTCCTAATGGATACCAACATGAAGATACAGTGCTATCCCTAAGAAAATGGGGTCCAAAACTTCTACAATTTATTTTGAGATCCTAAAATGCTACTGTAGATGCACTTCAAATTTCAAGTGAATCTAAGGAACAAATAATTCTAGAAAATTCATTAAAGTCACGACTATACTGACGTTGAAATATGCGTAAGTGTAATTCATTCATTATAACATACATTTATGACATCAATTTTAAAAGAAATGGAAATGTGAGTCCAAATGTCGAACACAGGGAGGCAAAAATCGGGTCAATTAATCTTAATGTCACAAGATATTTTATTCTGTTTGCTTGCGAAGAGAGAAGAAAGAGAAAGAGTTAAAATCCATGGTAGAATACGAGTTGTAATTTTATATCCAAGAAGGTAAGTACCAGGCAAAACTATTGCAACACAAGCATATAGAATAGAAGCCCAATTCAAAATGCATGAAAAGAATATCAAACACAAGGGAAATGATCACTTATAAGAATCGTTTTGCAAACATCATAGAGACATGCTTGAATACAGTGCAAAGATATGAGCTAAAGAGAACCAGAAACTAATTGTTAAAATGGGGCATCAAGGCAGCCACGGTGGTGGAGAGACTTCCATCGAGGGCTCGGTAGCTCTGGGACCTTACTTTGAGCTCTATGGACGTGGGAGTATTCCTGGTAGAAGCTAGGAAGAGAGATGCCCATGAATGGAGGGGTGTAGGCCTCTTTATAGTCGAGGAGAGGCGGCCAAAACAAGTATCAAACAATTAGCAACAGTAAGGACGTTGCTGTAGCCCAGCTGCAAACGTTGCTAAAGCCCAGCTCACATGCCCGTTGGCACTCGCGTGCGCACAGCTGCCATCGCACGCGATCCGTGTGCTCGCGTTGTTAACCGTCCGATGGGAAATCAAGGGCTGAGATTGCGCCTCACCGCATGCTCAGGATCCCGCCCCGCTTGCGTGTACTCTCGCATGTGCAATCGCGCATTGGATCATGTCTACGCGTATTACGTGCTCTAGAGTCGCTACATCGCCCCTATCGTCGTTGTTCACTTTCGCATCAATAACTGAATTTCACCCACATGGGTGATGGCAACTCAAATCCTCACGCGGGGCTTCGAACTCATGGTGCGAATTTGAGAGTGCTCTTCTCGATCGTTGGGCCACGTGGACAAGTTGCTGGTCACGTGTTTCCCACCATTGGATGAAGTTCGTACGGTCCAGATCTCTCGTGCTCGTGATGAAGAGAGGCTGCGAGTGCTGATGGAGGGCGGAGCAGATGCCACATGACGCAATGAGGGTCGTTGATTATCAGATCAACGGTCAGAACTTTCGGGTCTTGTTGTGGGAGCTACGGAAGTCAGATTTAAGTGATTTTGAGTCTGTTGGACTCCGTTCGTCAATCTGGATCCATCCGTATGGTCTGATTGCTCATCTAAGACCTGTTTCAATATGTACTTGTACACCAGGTTATTAAACATTAATTCTAAGCAATCTTAATATAAAATAATGCAAAATGCATGCAATGCTCTCAAACCCACTGTATTGTGATATTTATGCTCATATGATCTTGAAGTTGACTCTAATTGATGTAATTAACGCTATTATTTGTAAAGTCATCACATACTAAAAAAACCCTAGATTTTGACCCCTAATGCTTGTGCAAACTTTATCTTTTAATCCTAAGGAGTTTTATTATCAAACTTGGTGAGATGCTAAATTACTTCATAAGGAATTAACGAAAAAATAAATAACAAACATGACGATGAAGAGCATGCTAAAATGGATCTAAGTTTTGTCCAACAACAAAATTGCAAAAGAACAAAGTCTAAATCATGCACACAAGAATCTCATGAAATAATCAATATTAAACATTCTCAGGGTATTGAGGATTCACTTGGAAATTATGAATATATTGAATCTAATCTCGATTAAGGTTGCCTCTTTCATGTGGGCTTAATTTAA
Organism: Thalassia testudinum; assembly: GCA_037157565.1. Lineage (NCBI taxonomy): Eukaryota > Viridiplantae > Streptophyta > Magnoliopsida > Alismatales > Hydrocharitaceae > Thalassia > Thalassia testudinum. The sequence goes on along the minus strand of JAZHRO010000056.1, from coordinate 22,761,577 downwards.
TCGTAGTTCAAACACTAAGGGATTAACCTAATTTGGACTCATATGCTAGGCTTGGGCTATCCCAAGTTATTTTGATCCATGGTGATGGACTAGCTTGGGTTTGAAGAGAGTCTAGGTTAATATTTACTTAACTCAATCTATTAGAACATGCAGTAAAATGAAAACCCTAACCCTAAGCTAGGCAATTAAGCATACATATCAAAATTTGCACACATGAGATGACAAGAAGTTTCCATTAGACAAGGCCTCAAATCAAGCATGATCCACATATAGAATCTTACAATAAGCCCAAATAAAAATATAGAAGTGAATAACAATCAAATCAAGAAAACAAATGGAAAGTGAGGCACTTTTCTTTTCTCACGAAGTTGGCGAGAATTGTTGGTGCTAGAGCACCACGATCATTTGTTTTGATGATAACAAAACACGTGTTATTTAACATTTGCAATTTGAGTCCTAGATTTCAGGTCAATTGCAAATGTGGACGTGTTTAGACGGAGTTCGAGCTCGCATCCAGGACGGATTGGAGGAGCTTGACGGAAAACAGAGGAGGTTCGCGTGGAGTGACAGAATGAAGATAGAAGACAAGAAGAATAGGATAGATTCTTTTTAATCCTCTCTTGTATCTCTTGTCTTTATTTTCTTGCTCTTTTTATTTTCCTTAGAATATTATTAAAGAGCCTCAAAGTACCCTAACAGTAGTCCTAGGAACACCGGCACAACCCTAGGATACTTAGGTTTTCTGTAGAATACTTAGAAAACCAATATAGGATTCAAACAGCACTTCCAGATGTCTAATTCCCAAATCAGACGTCTGATAAAGTATTTTAAGACGTTTGACTGTTGTTTCAGACGTCTGATAACTGTTAGGCTGGACATAGTTAGTTCTGTCTGATGAAATCAGACGTCCAGACCCTTATACCAGACGTCTTAGGAGACGTCTGATGGACTTTGCCAGACGTCCAATTAGTGGACCGTTGGCTGGCTTAGCATACACTCAAGATTATGACCGTTAGAGCCTTATCAGACGTCCTTAGGCATTTCCAGACGTCTGATAATTGACCGTTTGGCCTCGGCTGACCCAAAATCTCTTCTCAGAGATTTTCTAGCCGTTGCAACATTTGGAAATCAATTCCCACAGTAGAAGTAGGTTTCCAGACGTCCAGACATAGTTTCAGACGTCTTGTATGTCGTCTGATGGACTTGCGCAAAAACCCTGTTTAGATCTGATCCAAGTCAGGGAGAGACCCTCCCAAAATCAAACGTCTAACCTTGGAATCAGACGTCTTAAAGTGGCCTTCCAGACGTTTGATGCAAGAGTTAGACGTCTGATAACCCTGTCAAATGTAATCATTGTCCTGATTTCGGCTTGATTCTCTTGGACTTTGTTCCCAACGGCTATAGAACCTTTCCTAAGCCTTCCAAAGCCTTCCTAAGGCCTCTATAAATAGAGGGGAGCCTTTACACACCCAGATACACTTAGAGACACAAGATACACACCAAGAGACACCTTGTAATACACTCTCACACTCTTGTGTCCAAGAAGCTCTTGCTCTCTAAGCTCAAGTTCTACATCTTGAGAGCATCAAACCGTTGCGCACCCGCTCTCCCGTCGTTGTTCACGAGAGCGAAGTTGCGCCGTCGCGTGGCTCACGCATCCGCGTCATCGACGCACTCCTTGCAAAGGGGAGTTTCCTATTTCCTATAGAAGCTAGGTTTAAATTCCTTTGTTGGCTCTATAGGACTACTTGTTTTATTTTATCTTTGTCTTTTGGTTGGGTATTCGCTTTGCGAATTCCCGTCTCCTTCGTGGGACAAAATCCTTCTCGTGGAGAGAAGGGGTTGAGGAACGCTACCCTCGTACTTGTAGCTTGGTTGTACTGAGGTTGAATCACCCTCGTTTTAAAGTGATTCGGTTAGTGGATTTGATCAACTAGGTTGATCGGAAAATCCTAACTCGAGAGGGTTAGGTGGTGGTTTTCACCCGGTTTGGGTTTTCACCCGGTTTGGGTTTCCACCTAAAAATTACTTGTGTACTTGTGCGATTGTTTGTTTATTCTGTGATATTGTTTATTTCCGCATTTTATTACGTCACCCCTCCTTCGTAGGGCCAAAACTACATTTGGTATCAGAGCAGGTTCTTACGAGTTCGGAGTAACACCCGGCAAGAAGATCATGGAGGGAAGCTGTTCCACAAGCAGGATTTCCGAGGGGCAGTCCACAACCCGTCCGCCGTTCTTCGACGGGAGCAACTACCCCTACTGGAAGTTGCGGATGAAGACGTGGCTCCAAGCCACTGAATTCGAGATATGGGGATGTTGCGAAACCCCATACGAGATCTCGAAGCGACCCCAAGGAGGCTACTCGCAGCTGCAGATTCAAGAGCTTTCACTCAACGCAAATGCAATGGATGCCCTGTATTGCGCATTGAGTCTGAAGGAGTTCGAGAAAATCAAAGAGTGCACCACCGCCCACGAGATATGGAGGAGGTTGGAAGGCACTCATGAGGAGACAAGCTCGGAGGAAGAAGAAGAAGAAAAAGAAGAAACCGCTTGCTTTGGTTTCATGGCCAAAGGAAGCAATAGCGACAACGAAAGTGGAAGCGACGACAGCGACAATGAGGTAAATTTCGATTTACAAGAAGCTTTTAATGAACTATTTGAGATTAGTAAATCACTTAAAATAGAAAACAGAAGCATGAAAAAGAATCTTAGCTTTCTTAAAAATGAAAATGATAGGTTAGAAAAATAACTTAAGGACATAGAAGCTAGTCCTAAAAATGATAACCTATTATTAGAAAATCATAACCTCATTAATGAAAATAATAAATTGATTGAGGAAAATGATAGTCTAAAGTTAGAAATCTATGATTTAAAGACTAAGATGCAAACTATAGAAAAAGAAATTGCATGTCTTAGGGAAAACTCCAACAAATTAATCAATAAAGTAGATAATTTTTATAGCCCTAAGGTTGAGAAAGGATCTCCATCAAGGAGACCTGCTAACAGATCCGGATCCAAGCCCACTTGGATACCGAAGAAAGAATTAGAATCTTGTTTTGTAGGATTCAGGGATAATTACAACACAAAGGACTGGACCTACAAACTCAAGGCTGGTCAACTCAAGTTGAGAGAACCAAGGAGTAGACCAAGGAGGAGAACAAGAAGACCGACGAGACGGCAAACAAGCAACGGACCCGCCGCACGTCGACCACCAGATTGGAGACCGGCGCCGATGTCTGGGCCTCCAAGCTACGGATGGGAGCCCCATCCGATGTGGCATCCACCACCACCATTCGGGCCATTTTATTGGCCATGGTAGGTGAGGTAAAACCCTTTACCCTATCTTTTTATCAGTAGCATTTAGATAGGGGGAGTTAAAATTTATGAGCTAATTGTCAATTTTTAAGGGGGAGATATAAGGTAGCTAATTTTCCTTTAGTAAGGGGGAGAAAAATAATAGCTATCTTGTTGTTACAAAAAGGGGAGAATATTACCTTTGTTAAAATAAATTCATAGAAGAGCATGTTTTAAGGGGGAGTTATAGGAAATTTAAAATCAATCAAACCTTTTTGATAATGTCAAAAAGGGGGAGGATTTTTTGTATTATTATTTACGGTTTTGTCATCATCAAAAAGGGGGAGATTGTTGGTGCTAGAGCACCACGATCATTTGTTTTGATGATAACAAAACACGTGTTATTTAACATTTGCAATTTGAGTCCTAGATTTCAGGTCAATTGCAAATGTGGACGTGTTTAGACGGAGTTCGAGCTCGCATCCAGGACGGATTGGAGGAGCTTGACGGAAAACAGAGGAGGTTCGCGTGGAGCGACAGATTGAAGATAGAAGACAAGAAGAATAGGATAGATTCTTTTTAATCCTCTCTTGTATCTCGTCTTTATTTTCTTGCTCTTTTTATTTTCCTTAGAATATTGTTAAAGAGCCTCAAAGTACCCTAACAGTAGTCCTAGGAACACCGGCACAACCCTAGGATACTTAGGTTTTCTGTAGAATACTTAGAAAACCAATATAGGATTCAAACAGCACTTCCAGATGTCTAATTCCCAAATCAGACGTCTGATAAAGTATTTTAAGACGTCTGACTGTTGTTTCAGACGTCTGATAACTGTTAGGCTGGACATAGTTAGTTCTGTCTGATGAAATCAAACGTCCAGACCCTTATACCAGACGTCTTAGTAGACGTCTGATGGACTTTGCCAGACGTCCAATTAGTGGACCGTTGGCTGGCTTAGCATACACTCAAGATTATGATCGTTAGAGCCTTATCAGACGTCCTTAGGCATTTCCAGACGTTTGATAATTGACCGTTTGGCCTCGGCTGACCCAAAATCTCTTCTCAGAGATTTTCTAGCCGTTGCAACGTTTGGAAATCAATTCCCACAGTAGAAGTAGGTTTCCAGACGTCCAGACATAGTTTCAGACGTCTTGTATGTCGTCTGATGGACTTGCGCAAAAACCTGTTTAGATCTGATCCAAGTCAGGGAGAGACCCTCCCAAAATCAGACGTCTGACCTTGGAATCAGACGTCTTAAAGTGGCCTTCCTGACGTCTGATGCAAGAGTTAGACGTATGATAACCCTGTCAAATGTAATCATTGTCCTGATTTCGGCCTGATTCTCTTGGACTTTGTTCCCAACGGCTATAGAACCTTTCCTAAGCCTTCCAAAGCCTTCCTAAGGCCTCTATAAATAGAGGGGAGCCTTTACACACCTAGATACACTTAGAGACACAAGATACACGCCAAGAAACACCTTGTAATACACTCTCACACTCTTGTGTCCAAGAAGCTCTTGCTCTCTAAGCTCAAGTTCTACATCTTGAGAGCATCAAACCGTTGCGCACCCGCTCTCCCGCCGTTGTTCACGAGAGCGAAGTTGTGCCGTCGCATGGCTCACGCATCCGCGTCATCGACGCACTCCTTGCAAAGGGGAGTTTCCTATTTCCTATAGAAGCTAGGTTTAAATTCCTTTGTTGGCTCTATAGGACTACTTGTTTTATTTTATCTTTGTCTTTTGGTTGGGTATTCGCTTTGCGAATTCCCGTCTCCTTCGTGGGACAAAATCCTTCTCGTGGAGAGAAGGGGTTGAGGGACGCTACCCTTGTACTTGTAGCGTGGTTGTACTGAGGTTGAATCACCCTCGTTTTAAAGTGATTCGGTTAGTGGATTTGATCAACTAGGTTGATCGAAAAATCCTAACTCGAGAGGGTTAGGTGGTGGTTTTCACCTGGTTTGGGTTTCCACCTAAAAATTACTTGTGTACTTGTGCGATTGTTTGTTTATTCTGTGATATTGTTTATTTCCGCATTTTATTACGTCACCCCTCCTTCGTAGGGCCAAAACTACAAGAATGTGGAGATAGATGAAGGTGTCGTCCCCTCTTCTTCTTCTCCATGCACGTGCACCCAAGGAGAGGGTGATGGGATGATGGTGAGATTTCCTCCTTGGAGTTGAGTGGATGAAGCAGATGGTGAGAGGTGGTGATCTATACTCCTCTCCTCCTGTATCCTTCTCTCCTTGTGCATCCAGTTGTGATGAGAAGAATATGAGTGAGGGAGGTCCTAGATTTTGTCGAGAGATGAGGGTATATGATGGCGTTCGGTCATTAATCAACTTCCCCTAGATATGCTATCCAACCCTAATCATAGTGGTCATGGGATTTGATTTGAATGCTCTCCTTTCCAATTCAAGCCTCCATCAATGATTGAAATCACTGGTCTCAATATTTACGAAGTATGGCCTTCAACCATGCTTTTGAATTTGTCTCCTTGTGTGTTGGTTGCCTTAAAATGGTGCATTCTTAGCAAGCCATGCAATCGTCCCTCATGTATTCAAAGATCCTTTCCGTGCAAAGCATAGTCATGTTGGTCAATGGTGATGGGTTCCACATGAACGATGTTGCATGGCCCATGCATGAGCTCATGTGTGGGATTATTTGAGCTCCACATCTTTTATTCGTGTAATGTGATCCCATCTCCACCTTCATCTCCACATCTTTAAACATCAAGGAAACTCTCACATTATTCAAGAATTTGATATCAAAATTCCAAATAAGATAAAATGAATAATCAAGGATGATAAATATAAAATGAATGTAAATCAATTAACTAACCTTATTTATAATACAATTGCATCAAGATTAACAAGAATTAAGCATAAATTGTGCATGAAATTGGGAGGGAAACAGTTTTTTTGAAATTCTTCTTCCATTCATATAATTAGCTAAATTAGTAACTTCTCTTTCAATCTAATTAGATGAAATTCAATCTTAGTAATTGTTTCTTTGAGACTCTTTGCTTCTATTTATGAGTAATAATTTTCAAGGTTGTTTTGCATTCTTGGCTGACAATATTGACTTTCCATCGATAAGAAATTTTTTCTTTGAAAGGATCAACAAGAAATTTATTATAAGCAATTCAATCTTTGTTTGCTTGTTTTAATGATCTAATCACTTTCTTGCTCTTCTTATATTGTTCAATACTCAACTGCAATTAAAGCAACTACTTTTTCCTGTTTTGGAGAATGTTCTGCTCCACTTATTCATTCATGTCATGATCTTTCATGTATAATTGCTAAGAAACCTTGCTCGATACTTTCTCTGACTTCACCATTAGCCACCTCCCGCATTCTCCATTTTTCGTGTCAGGAACTTTATTGCATGCAGTTCATCTAAATTGAATAGTATGTGCAGTCTATTCATAGTTTTTGAGTTAGATTAAGACAGCATCATTACTTACTCTACATTTCTTGATTTCGCTGTGATTCTACAATTTTGTACAGGGAATGGTAAATTGCCCCATGATAGGTTGGCGTCATTCTTTTCTAGTGTTCATATCTCGTAGCATCAAAAAATTGGTAAATGTTGAGATGTTCACCCACTTGCGGAGCATTCCATCACGTCGCGTGAATGATGAACATTTGTTTGATCTTAATTGCAAATAAAAGAGTGTCTCCGGTACAAATGTTAATATGCACAGTATAATAATTTTGCAAATTTACCACTTTCTATGAATGGTTATCTCATGTGTATATCATTATCCATTTGCAGTTAATTATGAAAAGTAAAAATGTAGAGAAATATAGAAGTTAATGAAAATAATGATGTATGGTGATATAAATGTGGTTTTTATTTGATAATTGATATTTAATGTTAAATTAAAATGTATAAGTGATAAATAATTTTGTATCGGTGAAAAATTACTTTACATCAGTGATAAATTATTCTAAGTGATTTTACATCGGTGTAAATTTATTTTGCATCGATGATAAATTATTCTAAGGTATCTTTATATCGGTGTAATCTCATTTTGCATTTATGCAAGATTATTCCAAAGGTGGTCTAGTGATTTTGCATTGGTATAAAGTGATTTTGACCTATGTGTTAAGGTTTTGGGTTTAGATTTATGAAAGTGATTTTACTTATGAGAAGTCCTAAACATTAAAGACTAAACTCTAAACCTCGAGGTGAAAAATTACCTTTTAAGTGTAAAATCACTTGTCATAGGTGAAGAAACACTTGAAATTTAATTTTGTACTAGTATAATCTTACTTTACACCATTGCAAAACCACTTTGCATCGGTGTAATCTTATTTTGCAATGGTGTAAAGTAAGATTGTACCGATGTAAAATTATTTTCAAACGTGCAAAGTGATTTTGCACCGAGGTGAAGTGATTCCGAAGGTGATTTAGGTGGTTTGCACCCGTATAAAAATGATTATTGTTGGTTTCAATAATAATGAATCATACCACGTATGAGTACTTTTTTTACATAATATTGAGATACATTAAATAGGGACCACACTCACACCCTCTACGTCATTTTTTGTGACAATGTTTACATTTCCCACCCTACATCCTTATGATAATCATGTATATATTTTTTTTGAAACTAATGATAATCATGTATATGCAATATAAACAACTATGAAGTATACACTGAATTTAGAGAGACTCGTCAATTGAATTAATCCTCTACCTACGTGCCTGAGCTAACGACTTTTCTTATAACTAATTTTTAACCTATGTTTTAGTGTAAAAATCAAAATCGTATCAAAATTTTACTATTCAAAAGACTCATGCAATAAAAAATACATCCCAATCCAAAAAAAGAATTATTTTTTACCTATTATCATACAAAAATCTAATACAAATATTATACTCATTATACATGTTCCTTTAAAGAAATAAGAGTGTTTATATATGTTATAAATAAATAGATAAATAAATTGAATGATTTCAATATTTTTCATAATTACAGCATTCGTGATTAGTTATAGTTGAAAGTTGTCATAACGTGTGAAATAAATGGATGATCGGAAATTTCACTAATGAGAGAGAAATAATCGAAAATTCTATCCATTTTAACTATCATTTTTGCATCGACAAAATAAATAAACATTATCATCTCTTTTGACATAATTAAATAAAAAAAAAGAAAACAATCGCTATATCAATTCTCTCTGTCTTATTTAAAAAAAGGATAACAAATATAATGAATGAGGGAGGTAGGAACCGACGTCCGGAAAAAAAGAGAGAGAGAGAGAGAGAGATGTGAGGCAGTGAGAGAGGCGTGAGGGTAAACGTGAGACAGGGAAGGAGAGGTAGAGGGACAAGCAGCCAGAAAAAGAAATTTTTTAAAAAAATTGATGCGATGTTGAATTAATGGCCGTGAAGAGAGAGACAGAGAGATAGAGAGTCAACAGCAAATTAAAATAAAAAGAAAAATAGACAAACAATAAGGACTACAGTGACCAACTCACTCAACTCTACATGCCGCTTCATAGATATTAATGATTCTCACCATAAAATCCATTATAACTGCAGTATATTATGGGATACCCAAACGCAGTATAGACATACTCAATTGTCTATCAATCAACAAATTATTTCATCAAAATAAAGGCTCACACATACGATCAGCTTTACAAAATTCTTCTCTATCTCCTTTAACTGATGAAATTCATGTATGCTAATTGATTAATGGTCCGAGACTTCAACGACTGATTAGATGGAATACTTTAAAATCGTGTCGATTTGATTTTTGTAAATTACACTAATCGCAAGCAATCCTTTTATTATTGAAATCTTCTCGGAATGTAGAGATTTCTTCCAATGTGAAATATTGCAGCCGAGCTTGATCAACGATACGGCTTACTTTGGTTCTATACTAATCAATATTGCAGCCACCTTAGCACACATTTTTTACGTTGATAATATCAAAATCAAATAACGTAAGGCTTCTCCGTAGATTGCACCAGGAATTAAATATTGTCGGAGGAAACCTCCAAATTATTTAGTCCAGTGGTCAGAGTGTGGTCCCGAAACGACATGCGACAACGCAGCAAATAGTACACCCCAATTATTTCCCTCCCTCGAAATTTCATAGTAACACACGAATTAGATCCGCGCGCGCCCACCCACCACCCCAAGCCCACTTTCAAGGTGTTCGAAAGCCTAAGCTCGTTGGGACTTCCATCGGTTGGAGAGGGTTGATCGGAACCCCTCCACCTCCATTGGCTCTCCCCCTTCTTCCGCCTCATTCAAAGTCGATATATGACATACAGAGTCTATGGAGCTCACGATCCTTGCCTGTGTTGCCTGAGGTCATCCTTCCTCGTCGTTGACAATTGACGTCGTGGGGAGGTTTGGTTGAGGCACTCACAGTGCTTGTGGTCTGATGGTACGCATGTGGGGTGAGCGTAGCCTTCGTTCATCTTGAAGTTGGAGATGCCACTGCATTGATTGCCGATCGATGTAGTCAACAGGTCGCCTCGTCGTCCGGTTGCATCACCTCGTTGCCCAGATGTACGCTACGTGGAGCCTCCTCATCGAAGACTTGATGCTACTACGGGGGTGCAAGGCGTGGATTTGCAGGTGTTGGTGTTGTTCTATTGTTGTTGCGGTGTTTTTGGTGTGTGGTTGGAGTTGGATTTTCTTTGTCTTATTGTTTAGTGTATCTTTATTTTGCTTAGTGAATCATGTGTGACCTCGGGTTATTTACGATGAAAATTCCTGACAAGAGTCAAGATCCAATCATTCGATCTTTTACCGTTCTATAAGTGTGGGATCGTTCTTCTTCTAGAGATTATCCAATTCCCAATCTTGAGACATTTGTTTTTCTTTATCCTTTGTTTTTTGTTTTGTGTTTTGGTATTTCCTCATTCTATGCGGTATTTTGACATTCTCTCATTCTACGAGACATTTTGCTTCCCCTTTTATAGGTTAGGTATTTCTGTCTTCTACTTTGTATTTCTTTCGGATTTTTTCCCTTTTTAATGGAAGTTATTTAAAAAAAAACACACACACACACGAATTAGACGGATCCTGAAAAACCAAGCTGTATGGCTATCGCACAGACACAGGAATAGACAAAAATCACTCCCCAGATCCACATAGATCGCGCGAGCTGATATCGCTCCCAAAATGTGCCCGATTAGACCTGTTCTCCACCATGTCCAACGCCGATCATGGGAGAACACGGCCGAATCCAAAGGAAGCAATAGAGGAAAACAAGTAGAAGAAAATCAAATTAGTACTAATAGCCTCAAATTAGTTCAGTTTTACGAACTTCCGCTATAAACGAAAACTTAAGAAAAAAAAAGGTGGGGTTAAAGTTTAAAGATGCTCGTCGTCACCGCTTAAAAAAAAAACAAGCTCATGACTCGGGTCACATGGCATACTCGTGAATGCCACTGGAATAAAGCCAATCCAATAGAACTCCGTCAAAAATTTTTCACGGGAATTCATTATAGAATAAAGTTGAACATCAAAATTAAGGATTGATCCTTAAACATGAATTCGAGCAATGTACATATGGAAATTATTCCAAAATTTGCAAACAATATGTAATAAATTATCTTCCCTTCCGGGCTTTGGAATCGGACGAGAAGAGCAGCAGATCACTCAGCAGAGTAGAAAGGCATATAGGGGGAAGCTGCAGAAAAAAGATACACGCACACACAAAAACACTTTGACTCCCCAACAGCAGAAGCGACGGTATAACGATAAAACCATACACAAAAGTCAAGTAGGCTTCATGTCTTGAAACATGAAATCCCAACACATCTCCTCCTCCTCGCTCTTAACTCCCAAATCATCATCCTCAACGTGGCCACGACGGCTACAACCGAAGACGTCGACATTATTATTCCCACGAGGCTCTCTGCAGCTGTGCCTGTGGCCATACGCAGCAGCGATCTTGATGCTTGCAGGTGTGACCAGCAGCCTCTTCTGGCCGCCCAACAGCTCCAAGCTCTTGCTCCTGTGCAACATCAACGCCTCCTTGGTGGGCCTTTGCACTACCACCAGGGCGGAGCCGCCTCGCTTCTTCCCCTCCTCCTCCTCCTCCTCCTCCTTCTTGTTCTTCTTGTTCTTCTTCTTCATCATCTCCGCGAACCGCCTCCTCGTCTTCCCGACAGCCGCGGAGACGAAACGCGAGATCGGTCGGAGGACGAGGACGGCCTTGTTGGTGTCGGTCTTGGCAAGCTTCAGGATCTGGAGGCGGTGCTTGGCGATGGTAATGCCCATGCTCTGGAGGAAGGGGTGGTCGAAGTGGGTGAGGTCTCCTTCGTCGAGCTCATTCTGGGAGAAGAGGAGGGAGTACTCGTAGACCACCTTGGGGTCGAGGCCCGTGCGGCGCAGCCACGAGTACCAGTCTGTCTGCTTCTTTGCCACCATCACGTCCATGTGGAATGGAGGACGAGGAGGAGGAGGAGTAGGAGGAGGACTCAACCGATGGATGGATGAATGGATGGGAGATGACCAAGCAATGAAGACGAAGTGAAAGGTCGTCGAGGCGTAGAGAAGCAGAGGGGACAAAACAGAGGTAGTGGTTGCTGGTTACTTCGGCATTTGAACAAAGGGCGTGCGCACTGTAAACTACTTTTAATCGTTATTTTATTCCATGAACATTTAAGTGGATGATATGAATGGGGTGCGCTGCTGACTGTTTATTGACCCGCATATCGCTTTTTTTGAATTCATTTGTACTTTTCGAACCAGTGAAGCAATTGTCAGTGAAACGAGATCCACCTCTTCTCGAAATTGCAAGCGAACAGAATCGCAGATTTTGGAGTTTGGACTCGGATCTGGTTTATATTTATATAACTAGTTAGATTTTCAATCCAAATCAGTTGGTGCATGGATTCGTTTCTAAATTTAGACGATTGCGTGTGGAATAAAAAAGGTCCATTGGGTGACATGGCATGGATAGAATAAATAGTGTCACATATTGAAATAAAATATCACCTTAAATTTTTATACGCAACCTATTAACTCACATGTCATTTCTAATGACAACCTCTATATTCCAATTGTTCACTCACACCTGTTGCTGCAATTGTTGTTTGCTGACTTACTCCAACCCATTGGTTGAATGCATAACTAGCTTTATTGTAAGTATACCTTAGCAGACAAGTGTAGAGGGTGTGGGAAAACAACCTCGCCACTTTCCAGAGTCATCTTTTGCGTGCATCTCTACCATAGTACCAAAGCCTTTGATGAGCCTCTAGCTCATCCACTACACGACTCCCATGGCTTGTCAATCCTCCATGAGCACCTGGGGGGATTCGTTCAAAGGAAATGGAATCAAAGGAGATTTACCTGCAACCATTCATTACTCAATCATCATTCATTACTCAATCACCTTTAAATTATCCTTGTCCAACTTTTAACTATGGAAGGCTCAATTAGAGTCGATTCTTAATGCCTATGACCTGATGGGCATGGTTGATGGCACAGAGAAACCACCTTCCCAATACCTCACAGATGATGGTAGCTAAATTTCAGGCATAAATCCAGATTACATCAACTGGAAATGTCATGACTAGCTTGTCCTAAGTTGGCTAATCTCCACTTCCACCAAGAGAATTTGCTCCCAGATCTCTTGATTCAAGAGTGCCAATGAGGTATGGGCCTTAACAAATATTTTGCCACACAATCCCTTTCTAGAATGCATGAATATCGCTCTATCCATATTGATTATGTTAATCACACACAAGAACTTGCTACAAACTTGGCTATCTGTGGCAAACTGATTCTTGATGAAGACTTGGTTCTAGCCCTTCTCAATGGTCTAGGACCAAAATATGAATCCACAGTAACAATAATAACTATTCAAACCACTGTCAGCCCATTAGACGAGGTCATTGGCTTACTCTTAACTTATGAGCAATGCATTCAAAAATATTAGAACCTTATTGATGTAAATCAAGTTTCTAGGCACACTCAATCTCTTGGTGGTCCCATTAATGGGTCAAGAGATTGCTAGAATTGGGGCAGAGGTTTTCCTCCATCACCTGCTCAACTCCCTCCTTGCTGTTGCAATACCCCTTCCTCCAGAGGACGTGGATGGAACTATCATCCCAATCCCGACCCTTGCCAAATCTATGGTTGCAAGAACCACATAACCCTCACATGTTTGTATCGGTATGATCATATGATCCTCCTTAAATGAATGCTGCAGCATCCACTTCTTCTCAGTTATGGCATGTCGACTCTGGAGCCTCGCATCACCTATCACTTCCATTGCAAATCTGGATCTGTTTAAGGAATACAATGGTTCTGATGATGCTACAAAAAAAAGGGCATTTAGTGGCAAGTCAAATAGTAGAATATAACACATTTGCCACAATTGCCTTAGATTTAGTGGCAAATTTTTTATTTATGCCATTATAATATTTTGTTAAATGATAATTAGTATTAGTGGAAAATATATTTGTCGTTATTGCATTGATTTAGTGGTAGTTGTTACTTATACCACTATAATATTTTTGTCAACTGACAATTATTATTAGTGGCAAATATATTTGACACTATAGCTTTTGTGATAATTTTTACTTATGTGACTATAATAGTTTTATCAAATGACACTTAGTATTGATGTCAAATGTAGTTGTCACAATATGAATATAATATATTGATATTATTTTTGAAAGGATAATTTAGTGACAAACAAATGTGATGCAACTAAAGATCTTTTGTTAAGCATTGGTTAGGACCTTTTGGTGGAGGTGAAAGAATGTGTTCATCTCCAACATTTTTCTTAGTATCATGAAGAGGGAAAAGTTAATTACAATACTATCCCTTTAAAAAGAAAAAAAATTAGATTTCATTAGTAGGCGGATAGCACTTGAAAATTCCCACAAAGTTTATGTTTCCACTAGTCAGCATAGATCCAACACATATCCCCATGATCTTCCCCTCCAAAATTCCTAAAATGTCGCTCGCTGATCTTCAACCTATCCCACATCTTCTCGCTAATAATTGCCTTAATTGATTCTTTTCCCCGTCTGTGCGACCATACGCCCAACGGAGATCTTCTTGAGCAACATCAACTTTGCCTTTCCACATAAAATCAATCGTTCTTCTTTCTTTCAGAAGAACACTCAAGAGATTCTTCAGTTCTGCCATCAAATTTTGTGTTGGTTTCCTTCATGTAGATATTATGGCATCATCTTTATTCCTTCGAATCTTTCAAATGAGTTATCGATTCCTATTATTAAATCCCCATTGCATCCCACTACAACACAATGACTCTTTAGAGATGCTAATTTGAGATGGATGAATTAAACCATCTTAAATTAATTAAGACTCATCACTCCCCTAAAAAAATTTGACACCCACCGAACCCTCTCACATCACAAACTCCACAAAAAAAATTTTCACCCCCACACCCAAATTAACCCTCAGCCGCTCCCCTAAAAAAAAGTGCACATCCCCCTCTCAATCTTCGGTTCCCCTTCGATAGTTCCCCTCTCAAAGTTTCCCTTGACGGTTGATGTGCAAACATCTAATTGGTCTAAAATGTCTATTTATGCATGTTTCTAGTGTCATTTAAGCATAATGCATTATAAATATTGTATAACATGTATTATTATGTATTTAGGTTAATTTGTACAAATTATATAGTAATTCACCTCTTATTGTGGTTAGGGGATAGGACGACATCTTTTTGGGGCCTCAGATCAAAGATCCAACCATACAGATTTGATCAGGGTGACGATCGGAGTCCAATGCCTCTAAGATCGCCCTGATCGAACCTCCATAGCATCAGATGCAATCCAAGGAAGATTAGAGGTCAAGGGGAAAGGTAATGCAAATTCACACCTCAAATGAAAAATCCAACCACACAGATGGATTCAGATCGACAATCGCAGCCCAAGGATGTGAAAATCAACCCAATCTAACGTCCGTGGCACCTCTTATGAGCAAAAGAAGATGGTCGGCCCAAATGAAGTTACGTGACACCATCTGAGCCATCCAAGGATGCCCGCCCAATCTCTACAGCTTCTCCAACAAGCACTGTGGACCTTTGGATCGCAATCCAATGGTCCTGGGCGCGCCACATCGCCCCTTCACTCGCACTTCATCTCCAACGCACGAACTAGGTTGTTGGATCTTCATCCAAAGGCCATGAGGTGCGAGCACGAGAAGCGGTCTCTGTGACAATCTGTGGAGACAGTGTGGTGGTTAAAGCCCTCGTCGCGCAACGCAAGGCGTGCGATCAAGCCTGGCAAGGGGGTTCAATTCGCAACGCAAGGCATGTGGATGAAATTCATCCGTTCGATCGGCAATGAGCAACGATGGAGGTGGCGACGTGGTAGCGCAGATGGGCGAGCGTGAGCACGTGCGATCTGACACCAAATCGTATGCCCGATTTGAATCAATGAGGCGCATTGCCAAGCGTGCTTCTCAGTCCTCCGTTGTTAATTGAACGGCCACGATTTGGCCACATCACCCTCTAACGGGCGAAGGTGAAGCGGCACTGGGCTGATCTAGGCTGCTCGATCTTGATTAGAGGGCAGAGATCAGCCCACACCTTAAACACATGAAGGAGAAGAGGCGATGACATGGTAGCGTGTGGGCGCTTGGATCAATGGCAAGTAGCTGGGATCGAAAGTGCAACTTCACCGATGTTTAACTACAGTGACGTGCATGTGTGTCACTAAAGGCCCTACATTTATTTTGAAACTTTTTAAAGGACCTTTTTTCCCTTATACCTTACCTAAATAAAGGACCCTATGCCCAATGTAAAGACCCGTTCTGTTTGAGCCATTTAAGACGTTTAGACTGGCAGTCAGACGTCTGGACCCCTTCCCAGACGCCTGGAAATTGAAAAATCTGTACATAGGGTCAGTTCTGCTCGCAGGCTGCGTGCAGACAGCTTTCCTTCTCTCTCTTCTTCTTTTCTCCTCCCTCATCGAACCTTAACCCTACTCCCTATATAAGAGCCCTCTCCCCCCTTCCTCTCTTCTCTACTCCACCACCACCACCTTACTTCCTCTCCACTGCCGTGAGAGAGACAAGCGAGAGAGAGGGAGCGAGAGTGAGGAGCGAGGAGGAGCAGCGTGAAGAGGAGGAGGTGGTTGAGCTCGCAAGCTTCGTGGGAGCTCGCCGGAGTGCGCACAGCCGCCACGGCGCGTGCTAGAGGAGTGCGTCGGGGGAACCATCCCCGACTTCCTGCAGCGGCTGGAGCTGCAGTCGAGAGGGAGAAGCCACGGCGGAGCGCAACGAGAGGAGCGGGAGCTCGCTCTGATATTGGGATTTTTCTAGTATTAGACGTCCGGAGTGCCTTCCAGACGACGGGCTGGACGTCTGGTGATGACATCGGATGTTTGAAAGCAGGTATTCACGAAGGTTTGTCCTTCTTGCGATTGCGACCATGCAGGCTGCACCGCAGAGCTGTTTTGGTTGGCTAAAAGGGGATTTACTGCTCTGTCGTGTGCAAGAGCAGCTTTGGGAAGGTGCACTGCATGCCCTCCCATGCATTTCAGACGTCTAGACAGCTTACCAGACGGCTAGAGGCATTCCCAGATGGTTGGAGGATAGGTCGGACATCTGGAGCTGAGTCTTAACAGTCAAGTAGGGGTCCTGGATATCTACGGTCGATGTAGGGACTTGAGGTGAGACTCTAGTGACTTTTAAGACGTCTGGACTTTGTGCCAGACGTCTGATTTGGTTCTGTAGTTCTATTTTTGACCCGTTTAGGATCCGTTTGGGATCCGTTTTATGCAAACAGGATATCTGTGGTTTCCTTGTGAGTTCCTCTACATGTTAGAAATCCTTATATACTATTCTGAACATTCCATTGTGTTATGTTCCTTGATATAGGACTTCGATCTGTTGCATGTTCGAGGCTTGCAGAGGCATGTGAGTCTGCCGTTTGAGCCTCTAGTACTCCCGGATTGTCTGGTAGAGTGATTTCCCCCTGTTCTTTTTATAAAACATGAATGTAATTATGAAAATTAGAAAAATAGAAACCTAGGATGTGGCATGAATCCTAGGATGAGAAATAGTTGCCCTGTTTGTATGCATGTTGAGATTGCAGTCATAAATGAATGAGCTGAATTGTAAACAACTGCCTGTTAATAAAAACAAGTTACCTGTCAGAATTTGAGATGCCTGAGATAACTAAAATAGTTGCCTGTAATATCACTTGCTGCATATGTTAAATTGTGAAAATGCGAGCTGCATGTGTATAATATGAGAATGGAATTGTGAATGATGAAACTTGGTATGGAATAATATGGTGAATATGAGCATGAATCCTAAGGGGAATTAGGAGTAGAGCTCCTGTGGAAGAACGGAAAGATCTAGAAATGTGAGTGGGAAGTGTGCTGGCCCTTGAGTACGTGGTACCAAGGAGAGCGATTGTCCCCTGTTTAGTGTAGAGCGGAGCTAGCCGCCCTTGGGTTGGGACCCGGGGTTAGGATTGGCCACTCTACACTGACTTCTGTTAGCCCTCGCGTACACTGTACTGGGGAGAGCTACTAGTGTAGGGAGGGAGCTAGCCACCCCATGGGGCCCAGGGTTTAGCTAGCCACCCTACCCGACTTGTTAGGCACACTGGGCAAACCAAAGTAGTCAGACAAGGGTGCACGGACTGTGGAGGGGCGAGACCCCTGTTATTGAGAGGGCTAGGCCCTATACTGTTCAGTACTGTACTTTGGTCATACCCGCTAGCGGAAACGACTGACCACGTGCCAATGTTGGGTAGCTACCTGTGCGCTTATCGCGTGTGCCGTAGTCACCGCTACGTCTGTCCATGACCTCAGGGTGGTTGACTGGATGTAAGATTACCACGGGGGACTCTCCCGACCAGGAGAGCACCACGTGTGCCTTCTACTCTTCGAAAAAGACTACAATCAAGATCATTCCCACGAGGAACATGTGAGATCAAGAAAGAAACCTGAAAGTAAACCAATGGATGAAAATGAATTACTTGTAAAATAAAATAATTGGAAAAGATAAATTTACCTATTATCTTTTACTGCTCTAGTTAGTCTGGTTACCACTCTACTCAGCGTTCGCTGACTCCGTTTACTCATAACCCTTTATAGGTCCAGGAGTTGAGCAGCCCGAGTCATCAGCTGCAGAGGGCACTGGGCTCAGTCAAGCCCAGCAGTAGTTTCCTGTTGTAGTTGTACTTTCTTTTCCACTAGTGAGTTTTAGATTGTTGTTACCGTTTCTGTTACTGTACTTTTGTTTCTACTTTGCTGTTGTTGTGGTGGCATGTACTGTTTAACAGCTTTTACTTCCTTACTGCTTGTACTCCTTTATTGTTAGTTACCTTGCATAGTGAATGTGGTTTATTTTTCTGCTTTTCGGTTATTTCTTGTTAGACGACTGGGTCTTGGGATTAGTCGAGTCGAGCTGATCTCGGGTCCTGCAGGGATTCGGGAACCGGGTCGTAACACCCAACATATTTCACTATCCCTTCTCTTCTCCTCCCACCCTCTCCAAAGCTCTAAAGAGCTAGTCCCATACCTGGGATGCTCCACTAGAGTCTTAAAAGTAATTTTTCCATCTTCTTACCCCCATTTGTGGAGTGCTCGTGGTTGTCCTCTCACTGCCATTCGAGAAGCGAATCCTACTATGACGCTGCCCTGTTCAGTCTTTCGTCATTTAGGTTCATTCTCCCTCGTCCAGCATCTCATCACCCTCTTCCGGGTGCTCCATCAATGCGACTCGTCCTTCAAGTAGCTGTCGAGGAGGATTTTCTCATCCCTATCTTTTTATCGCTTTCTAGTGTAGATTTTCAGCTTTGTAGTTGTAGCA